>JAMWET010000854.1:47500-647500 GCA_024036415.1 Prochilodus magdalenae
AGATGTTGACGGAGGGTAACTCCTTGGTCTGAAAGACAACAAAGCTCTCGGAGCGCTGCAGTGGGTGGCCTCCAGAACCACCCCGTGCTGGGACTCTGCTCTCTTGCAGGAAGAAGGCCAGTTGGGTGTTGGAAAGCTTGAAGCTGGCAGGGAGGTACATGTCTGGAGGGCTGGAGGTGGCGCTAGCAGCAGCGGCACTGAGGAGGGCATCAGAGCTGGTAGGGGAAACTTTACCTGCAACTGCAGAAATGAGAAAAAGGAATGTCAGATGGCTGCAACCTGGAATGGAGGGAGCAAGTATGGGATATCTTACAGAATTAGATTGTTTCAACATCAGAAAAAACGAACTGGAAGCCACATGAACACTAGACATATCCTGGATTTTGCTAAAACCATAAATCAGAGACAAAGAAAGAGAGATAGAGAGAGAGGGAAAGCAACAGAGCCAGAGAAACTGATTGATTTACTTTTGAATAGTGAGACATAACAACATATTCTGATTATGATAGGTTGAAGGAAGGATGAAAACAGGCCCTGCGTATTGAAGATTTTAAACTGCCTGTGGGAAGCTGTAGTTGTATATCATCCCGTCCCAACAGCACACTGTACACAGAGACAGCATTGATTCCTAAATCCTTTGCACCCCCCCAAGATAAACTATCCAAAGCTACGTGCTTAATCAATTACCCAGCATGTGCAATACTTTGGTCATATCCTGGCTGTGACTGGAAGAAAGTGAGCCACTTTGACAAAACCGCAAGTATCCGAAAGAAAAGGCTAGCCAAAGCATAAAAGGGTTTATAAATCTTTCAGCACGATAAAAATTCCTCATATCAAACGGCCATAAACAGGGACAAGCGCAAAGGCAGCCTGGTGCTATTTGAGGCCACAAAACGAGCCGAAGACCATAAACAAAAACATCTTACATTAGTTCCCTGCAAGCCATCACATGCAATCTGCTCAAAGCCGGAGCCTGCTTTCACAACAAATAGCACAAATGCAACATACTTATCAGAACTGCTAGAAATAGGAGCCATGGCCTGTCTTTCCAGTCCAGTAGAGCAACAAAAAGTCCCATATTACAGCAGTGCTTTGTGGAGAAGCTCAGTAGAAACACATTCAGGCCTTTCACAAACCAAGATCCATGAAAGCAAAGTAGGTATCTCCAAAGGACTGCGGCCAAAAGCTTTAAGACAACATGTATTCCGAAAACAGGCCTCAAAAAGTCATCCAAGTTGACCAAAGATCCTCGTTAGCTGTAATCCTTCCATGTCACAACTCCTGGGAAAACAATCTCATTGAAGCTGAAGTGAAGCCTGTTGAGAAGCACCATCTCCTGTATTCCAGCATGGTAGCAGTGTCCAGCATGCTCGGCTCACTCTATGAAACTAAACCACCCTTGCTCGCTCTGTGTGGCTCCTGCTTGAGATTGACTCCTCCTAGCAGCTCTAGTCACTCCTCCCAGCCCGGAGACAAAAGCCCAGACACCACCCTGTCTCGCCACACCTTGCCCCGGCCCTATAATCACCACTTTAGCTCCTAGCAAGTGTTCCTGCAAAAGCACAGGCCTCCCAGGACATCAACACCATCCCGACTACAAACTCCCCGACTCCATTTATCTTCTCCCACTGGACATGTTGAAGCAGACACCGTGCTCTACTGAGTGAGTGTGCGACTGTGTTCTAGGGTGTGGTGGGGGGAGGGTTGCATTACTTGAGCGCCTTCAGGCAGAGAGAGAGAGGGAGAGAGGGAGAAACAGGGGATTAGAGAGAAGATCATTGACGAATTAGCTCTCCTCTCTCCCTTCCCCGTCCAAAGACTTCTGAGAAATACATTTGAATGAAGGTGACAGAAGATGGGGGAGGGGTGGCAATTCACTCCTACAGCACTCACTCCAGAGACAGGCCTCCTCACAGCACAGGGAGTGAGAAAGAGAAAGGAAAGGAGATCTGCATGTGTTGGTATTCCCCTCTCTAAATAATGGTTTTCTTTTTTTCTAGGCTTCAACAATAGAAAATCCAGCACAATGGCAAACAAAAAGGGCCTATTACAACATTCCGGACGCGCTCAGTTCCCTCAGCTGGTTATGGCATTTGTTAGAGTGCCATTTCTAATAGCGGAGCCACAGTGTGTAACATGGTCTGCACATAAACATTTCTTTCAGGGTTGAGCTGCTGTCAGCTTCATTCCGCAGCTGAAGGTTACTATCTTATTCACTTTCAATGGAGGAGCGCTGATTGTAAACGGCTGGATCGGGTTTCACTCTCGCGCCGAGGTTTCAGCACCTTTGGCACAGTTGTAGACTGCGGCGTGAGAAATGAATACCTCCTAAAGGGATGAGCTAATGCCTCGGAAAGCCAATCCATTACAGATACATTAGTCGCTGGAGAGTGACTATCCCGTAACTTTTGAACGGGCAAGTGGACTGGCGTCTATAGTTGCAATAGCCTCCCTTCTAGAATAGCGACTGCTTGAGGGCATAAACTTCTTGTGAGAATCCTGGAGCTGACACTCATGCATAGGGGTCCATCATTAGAGCGGCTTTGCACTCCAACAAAGTGGGCGCACAGATGGGATTACAACATGAAACCTAAAGTCCGCCCCGTTCGGCTTCCTATTAGGCCTCTGGGTCTAATAGAGCGTCTGGTTCTGCGGTGCTGAGTTACAGGATATGGATGGGATATGGACGTGGCTCAAGCTGACCCTCAGGGCTTTTCTTTGAAGCCATCTTCTTCCATGAGGCTCATGGGAAATAAAGTACACGTCACCCTCATGGCACTGTTGATGCGGCCCGGCCATACGGTTTAATAAACTTTCCATTCTGATGAGATCCTCTGTTTCCTCCTCTTCCTTTGTTGCATGTCTCCTTTACATAAAAGGAAAACCTCACCCCATCCCCCGCTGAAAGGTTGCCCACTCCGAATGAAAGACAGTACGGCCCATTTCACAGATAGCACTGGAGATCCCACCTACACACCTTAGATCAACTGGAGGCTACAGTAGTGTTTGTGGTGGACATTTCTGAAGTTATCTATAGGGAAATGGACATACACAAAAAGATGAAGCACTAGCCTTATACCTCTCTGAGGTCTAATCTATACTTTCAGAACTATGGAAAAGTCAAAGGTCATCCCTCCTTAATTTGATTTCCAGTCAAAGATGTTATTTTTCAGCAATCCATCTAACAGAAGATTAAACAGAAGCCTCAACAGCTAATATGAATTCACAATCTTCAGTATTTAGTATGTCCACTCTTTGCCTTTGAACTTCCATTCTTGTCAGGAGACCTGCTTTCACTTTTCAGGAAATATGCTGGGATAATTTTCCACACCTTCAAAATCCAGTTCTAGAAGTCGGGTGTATTTCTACTTTTCACAATCACATTTTCACATTTAAGGATTTTAAGATCTTCTTTGTCTGATGGGCAAAGGTTTTCTGAACAGCTACACATCCTTTCAGGCCCATAGTGTTTTCGTTGTGTTTTTATACATGCCTTTTCCATTACCCAGAATGGGTTCTGTTCCAGTTTGCGCACCTTATTTTTAACCCTTTGGCACATTTCCACCAAAAATATTTAGGTCCGGAACCCGAAAAGTCTGTTCACAGCTGGAATCAAAGAACAGCATGTTCCCCAGCACCGACTGGGTGTTAAGGAAAAAGAAGGCAACAATGGAGACACCCCCAAGGCTCAGTTGAAGAAACTCTTCTAGGTCTTCTTATCACCAGTAAATTCAGGCTTGGGTTTTGATGTCTGCAGGTTGTGCTCTTTACTACCACTGTGGAATGCCATTTATTGATGCTGATGTCGTATCTTTTGACGTTTCTTGGATCCAATAAAAAACGGTGGGGAGGGGGATTCAGACTGGTTCCCTGAATAGCACCAAGGTTATAAGAGGGCCCCTTGGATTGTTTTAGAGATGAAGCAGGAGCGAAGCTTGATTTTCCCCTCTGCCGCTCAAAGATGAAAGTACTATTTAAGCATTGTTTACTTTATGGCTGTTTAACTGGAAATGTACTAAATGAGGGGTGGTCTCTCACTGACAAACAGTGCTGTAGAAGA
Source organism: Prochilodus magdalenae (assembly GCA_024036415.1). Taxonomy (NCBI): domain Eukaryota; kingdom Metazoa; phylum Chordata; class Actinopteri; order Characiformes; family Prochilodontidae; genus Prochilodus; species Prochilodus magdalenae. Next base: position 51,561 of record JAMWET010000854.1, read on the forward strand.
TATGTGGTTCTGAGTGTAAATGAATGCTGATAATGACGCAAAGACTTCCAGAAAGGGCCTCAGTACTGAATGACCAAGCAGGCTCTCAGAACTTGCAGCACTTGCTGACATAAATACAAAGGAAATAGTGAAGGATGGGGGAGCGGAAGTGGCTAATTGAAGTGGCTAGATTTTTAAAAACACAGTTTGAAGCAGGTAGAGAGAAATTGTCAAAACATGGGTAAATAAAGCTGTTTCTGTTTCTTGTCATTTCTGCTTTTCTGTTTTGTCATTTGATCATTCCTATATAAAAAAGATGATGCTTCAGTGCATGTCTGTCACGTTTAATTGGTCAAAACTTTGATAAATTTAGTAAAAGTCAATGACAAGATTTTAAATGTCAAGCTCTTTTCTGCTCTGGGAGGATTTTACTGAAACAAATACATGCATTTAGATTCACAGCACGGACAGCCTGACTGGAATTGCTTTGCACCACGCCAATTAAGTAAAAATGACTAACGTTAAATAATAAACAAACCAAATTTAATTCATGACACATTTTAAACGATGAATGAACCAAAGAACTAAAATAACTGAATTGAATAATTGAATGAACCCTAATGACTAAAATAACTGCTGTTAAACCTGCAAGTAAAAGTTACATTATAAATAAACCACAAGATTTCAAAATATACTTAATTAATATTTTTATTTACATTTTTTTAGCAAAAAATGATGTATAAAAAATGATATATATAATTTTATATATATTTATATATATTTTATTGTTTATAAATACATATATATATATATATATATATATATATATATATATATATATATATATATATATATATATATATATATATATGATAAAATAATTTAAATAAATCACCTTGGTGAAGAATGGTAAAACATGGTTCATATTTGGTGAAAACAACATTTACTATATTAATAACTATTTATAACTTTATATCTGCTTTCACACCACTTGCTTTAGGCACAGCGCTGGCCAGCTGGGCAAAAAAGTAGCCGCGTGTCCCAGTAAAACTAGCTCTTTATCCACACTGGAAGGACCTACCAGACATGCCAAGTGCTCTCCTACTGGCCACAGGAGACTTAGTCTTAGCCATAGACACTCCACCCACATATAGACAGAGTGTCCGATATCTTTAGCGCATTAACCTGGTCACACTGTCAGGATTCTGCCAGCAGCATCGCGTTCTGACTGGCAGTCTTCAGACATCATGCATACATACTTCTGTGTATCGTTTTGCTTGTTCCAGCGAAATTCAGCCCAGCGAACAGTAGTGTCAGCCACCACAGATGATTAACCCATCATATACCTCTATGTTACCTGCGGCACTGTTTATATCATGACTCCGTTTTCAAGGTTGCCTACTTCCACACCTCATGCCTGTCAGCAGGCTGGTGATTGTTTTGCATGTCAGTTGATTTCTCTTTTCCTCTAGTAGGCAGTTCCTGGCCTGGTTAAGTGGCTCAAGGAACCAGACTCTCCCTAGAGAGCCTGGCAATGTGAGACTACCAGAGACTTGGCCAAAGAAGTCACACAAAATTAGGAAACATCTGAAACTCATATGCTGCACATCTGGCCCAGTTTCCACCAAATTCAGTGTGAAAGTGGCTTAAATTCCAGTTCGTTCACATGCATTTGAGTTATTCTGCAGTGGGTTTAATGTACATGCATTACCTCCAGTTTCATCATTCATCTTTTTATCCCACTAATATTTTTATACATCATTTGAGCCTGGCAGAAGCTGTTTACATTGGGTCATAAATTCATGTTGAATAGGCCAATAGAAATGGCCCCAAATCAATGGGAACGGAATTTCTTACATTAACTTCATGCTGAAAGTAGAGAAAGGTTTGGTCTTGTCCTTTACAGTTAGACGTTCGTCTGTAAAGTCAGATTTGTCTGTTTTTGTAAGATATATATCAGGCATTTCTTCCTCTACCTCACAAAACACTGAAATGCTTCTCTTGTTCTTCCTAATTGATTGTCACCCTAGTCTTCCAGCTGTAGCTGATGTTCATAGTTTTTACTGTGATAAGATATTTACAGTGGTAACTGCTTTCACTGGTAACAGTCTATGAGCTTCATTCAGACCTTCAGGTCTGTTTCTCATTGTTACTCCTCAGGTCTGTTTCTCATTGTTACTCCTCAGGTCTGTTTCTCACTGTTACTCCTCAGGTCTGTTTCTCATTGTTACTCCTCAGGTCTGTTTCTCATTGTTACTCTCCAGGTCTGTTTCTCACTGTTACTCTTCAGGTCTGTTTCTCATTGTTACTCCTCAGGTCTGTTTCTCATTGTTACTCTCCAGGTCTGTTTCTCACTGTTACTCTTCAGGTCTGTTTCTCATTGTTACTATTCAGGTCTGTTTCTCATTGTTACTCCTCAGGTCTGTTTCTCATTGTTACTCCTCAGGTCTGTTTCTCACTGTTACTCTTCAGGTCTGTTTCTCATTGTTACTCCTCAGGTCTGTTTCTCATTGTTACTCTCCAGGTCTGTTTCTCACTGTTACTCTTCAGGTCTGTTTCTCATTGTTACTCCTCAGGTCTGTTTCTCATTGTTACTCTCCAGGTCTGTTTCTCACTGTTACTCCTCAGGTCTGTTTCTCATTGTTACTCTCCAGGTCTGTTTCTCACTGTTACTCTTCAGGTCTGTTTCTCATTGTTACTCCTCAGGTCTGTTTCTCATTGTTACTTCTCCAGGTCCTGTGTTTCTCACTGTTACTATTCAGGTCGCTCTGAGTGTTTCTCATTGTGACTTAACTCCTCAGGGGTCTGTTTCTCATGTGTTACTCTCCAGGTCTGTTTCTCACTGTTACTCCCCTCAGGTCTGTTTCTTATTATTGTTACTCTCCAGGTCTGTTTCTCACTGTTACTCTTCAGGTCTGTTTCTCATTGTTACTCCTCAGGTCTGTTTCTCATTGTTACTCTCCAGGTCTGTTTCTCACTGTTACTCTTCAGGTCTGTTTCTCATTGTTACTCCTCAGGTCTGTTTCTTATTGTTACTCCTCAGGTCTGTTTCTCACTGTTACTCTTCAGGTCTGTTTCTCATTGTTACTATTCAGGTCTGTTTCTCATTGTTACTCCTCAGGTCTGTTTCTCATTGTTACTATTCAGGTCTGTTTCTCATTGTTACTCCTCAGGTCTGTTTCTCACTGTTACTCTTCAGGTCTGTTTCTCATTGTTACTCCTCAGGTCTGTTTCTCATTGTTACTCTCCAGGTCTGTTTCTCACTGTTACTCTTCAGGTCTGTTTCTCATTGTTACTCCTCAGGTCTGTTTCTCATTGTTACTCTCCAGGTCTGTTTCTCACTGTTACTCCTCAGGTCTGTTTCTCATTGTTACTCTCCAGGTCTGTTTCTCACTGTTACTCTTCAGGTCTGTTTCTCATTGTTACTCCTCAGGTCTGTTTCTCATTGTTACTCTCCAGGTCTGTTTCTCACTGTTACTCTTCAGGTCTGTTTCTCATTGTTACTCCTCAGGTCTGTTTCTCATTGTTACTCTCCAGGTCTGTTTCTCACTGTTACTCCTCAGGTCTGTTTCTCATTGTTACTCTTCAGGTCTGTTTCTCATTGTTACTCCTCAGGTCTGTTTCTCATTGTTACTCTCCAGGTCTGTTTCTCACTGTTACTCTTCAGGTCTGTTTCTCATTGTTACTCCTCAGGTCTGTTTCTTATTGTTACTCCTCAGGTCTGTTTCTCATTGTTACTCTCCAGGTCTGTTTCTCACTGTTACTCCTCAGGTCTGTTTCTCATTGTTACTTTTCAGGTCTGTTTCTCATTGTTACTCTCCAGGTCTGTTTCTCATTGTTACTCCTCAGGTCTGTTTCTCATTGTTACTCTCCAGGTCTGTTTCTCATTGTTACTCCTCAGGTCTGTTTCTCATTGTTACTCTTCAGGTCTGTTTCTCATTGTTACTCTTCAGGTCTGTTTCTCATTGTTACTCCTTAGGTCTGTTTCTAATTGTTACTCCTTAGTTCTGTTTCTCATTGTTACTCCTCAGGTCTGTTTCCCATTGTTACCCCTTAGGTCTGTTTCCATTGTTACTCTCATAGGAATTTGGTTATCCCATTCAGTATTGCATAGAACTGTAAATCCTTATGCCTATTCTTGATGCTTGTCATGCTATCTGGAGTAAACCCGAGGAGGACGGGTTAGAGTCCTATTAGAGTCTCTCGAGGTTTCTTCCTCTTCCTCTGATGCAGTTGTTTCTTGCCACTGTCGCCCTTGGCTTGCTCAGTGGTGGCTTGGACCCGGATTCTCTGTAAAGCTTCTTTGTGACAATGTCTCTTGTACCCCCAAACCTGGGCCTGGAGGCACACTGCCCTGCACATTTCAGTGGACTCCCTGCTTTAGAACTTTAGTTCATTTAGGTGTGTTGGGAGAAGGAAAAGAACCACAACATGCAGGGCAGGGTGCCTCCAGCACCAGGGGCGAGAAACAGTGCTGTACATCACTGTAAAAGAGTGGCAGTGACAGAACTGATGGTATCCTGTAGTGTTAATGGCACATCAGTCAGTTGGTAGAATTAGGTGGCAAATTGATCAGAGGCTTGCGCCAATTAATAACGTGCTCCTCAAATCCGTTTATGTGAGGAGACATGAGAACAGAGGAATGGTTCCAGTAACATCTTTGTATTGGAACCTGCCTAGTTGAAATAGATGGAGGAGAAACTGAACAAAGAGGAGGCAGACGTTCTGAGGGTGGGAGGGAGGTGCTGAGTGACCGCACATTGAATTAATGCAATGTGAAAGGTATGTCACGGTAAAGCAGCCACAGAGAGCACCATATTTACCTTAAACAAATTGCATGATGCATCTTCATAACTTACAGACACATGTTGTTACATTAGCCAGACTGAAGTAAGATTTGATGGTGCTAGTTTGTCTTCAAAACAGGAACTAATAATGCTGATGTACAGCAAAACACAAAGGCCTACTGAGCACTTGCAGGTTCTGGGTACAGGGTGAGAGGGTACATGAGATTCTCTGTATTTCTCCTGCATCTCTTACTCCACCTCATGGATCAAAGCCTCCGTCAAGTACTGAGGATTTCATTAGTGGCCAAATATGACTTGACAAGAATTCAGAATCCTCGCTGAGTCGCTGCGGAGGCAACCAGGATGGCTTACACGGGGCGCGCTAATGCTTTTGATCCGCAGCTACGCTAACAAGGAGCGGTTGCCATGAATCGAAGGCTAGTGAATGAGCAGTGGCCTGAGCTAGCATGACAAACAACAGTCGCAAATGAAGTGATTAGCATGAGAAACAGGCACAGGCCAGGCAACCGTTATCATCATAGCGGGCTTTCTGGGCTGGGAAATGAAATCCTCCACTAAATAATGAAGCTTAATCAATGAGTGTAGCATAACAACAGGGAGGCTAGTACTAGCTTCCTGAGAAGCATCAATACCAGGGGCCTTAATGTGAGACACTGGAAACACAGCACATTCATCATGGCTGCAAGAATGATGCTGTTCTTCCGTGAAAGTAGAGGATGAGCTTTCAGCTTGTAGTATCTGCAATATACTGCTTGCCTTTCGTGATGCAAAGGGGCAAATTTTAAAATAGACCCAAAATAAAGTATACTCATTTTATTATTAGACAACATGCCCCACCTTTAATGCCAAGCAAGTTTCCACTCTGCTTCCTGCAAAATGTTGCACTGTAGTAACACTTAACAACATAATGATAGGGCCCAAGGGTCATGATATCAACAATGCAAATATAGCCATTTAATTTACTATGCCAAATGAGCTCCAAACCAGCGTATTTCAGATAATATTAATACTATAGGCAAGGACTATGCTTTAGATCAGAAAGAGCATTTTGGGCATTAGGCAAGGTATTCATAATAGGCTTGGTAAGATCCACTGATTTATAAGATGTGCATTGTGTGTAAACGTTCACATTGTGATTAAATTTAAGAAAATTCAAAACTGGGCACTGGACACAACTGGGAAACATTACTAGAGGTCATATCCTTGCTGTCCAAAGAATGTATCTCCAAATGGAACTCCATCTTTGCTGATTTTTACTTTTGTGCATCATTTGAACACAGAAGCTGCTGTTTACATTGCATAAAAATTTCATGATGGATGGCCCAACAAGAAAAATCTGGTTATACTGACTTACATCAAAATTAAATTAGGTTTTTGGCCTCTTCTGTAAAGTTGCCATTTTGGAGATACTTGTTTTTCTTTAAACAACATCCTTTTATTATTTTAACATGTGACTAATTATTTATGACAAATAATTTTCTATTTAGACTGTGCTCTAAACTGTTTTTTAAGCATTTCTTCTTCTCTCATCCCCATTGCCGAAAGAGGCCCATTCTTGTCTCTATCAGTCAAGTTTCACACAACTTGGATGCATGTCTGGGTGGCAATTTGTAAAGCATAGTCAGCATCCAGCAACATGGTCTGAGTGTGGAGACATCTTCCTCCCCCTACTCCTTAGATTCAGCTCTGGTTAGCCTCAGCAATACCCCTAGCAATATGACTGGTGAGCAAAGCGCTGCAACTTTGTTTTACACTCAACTAACTAACAGCTTCACTCATTCTAAGTCTATAACTGGCACTGTCATTTTATTTATTCATAAAAATATCAAGCCTCGGTGAGTAAGGCCTTTGTAAAAAGGCAAGCTTGAGACAGGGCCATGTGTTTCTTGGAAGTCTTAAAGAAACAGCATAAATAAAATGCTTACTGAGTCGTAGTGCTAGAGAACCAGTATATGAAGTACAGAGGCACTTAAATGAACTAACTAGGTAATGTATGATTTGCTGTCTGTTTAGAAGAACCAGAGAAATAAATTCTGCATCATATCACACTGAGTTTAATCAAATTGTGTCAAATTGCACTGCATCAAAATGGGGTGCATCATATTGTATTGCATTAGTAGTTGCAGTAGTTGCATTGAGACGTATATGGTATTGTCTTCAATGATACAGATATATTTATAGATATATAACCTTTCAGAATGAAGTTTTCGATATGTACTGCTTGCCTTTACGATGGTAGTTAATCTCACAGTCTCCCAAAAACCCATAGAAAGAGGCCATAGTGTTCCTTGTAGTGTATCTATGTGTTTTCCACTGTCACTTTCTTAGTAGTGGGTTTATCCTGATAGATAATGCTGTACCAGACCTTCGCAATGAAGTCTCTCCTTAGGAAATGAAATGAAATGAGAAGATTTGTCACTGATAATGTGACAAGTTACAGATTTCAAGTCAGCAGTATGTGGGATGCTACCAAGGTTTGAATGGAATATTGAAACAGCAGGCGATAGCGCACAATGATAGTAGGTAAGGCCCGGCACATACAGTAAATAAATAAATAAATAAAGCTGTGTTTCTAGGGGCTGCAAAACAGCTACGTAAGCAAAACCTGGTTAATGCTGTATGTTTTTTATCCTGATTCAGGAGTTTGATGCATGCGGAGCTCCATTTAAATACGCACAGGGATGAGAAGGCTTGAGCCAAGGCAAGCAAAGTAAAGCTTGTTCAAGGACATAGGATGAAACGGACAAGTTTGGCCTTTAAAGCAAGTACCAGGCACTAGGGTCCTTTACTTGAAGTGGGCAGAAAGTTTCACAGGAGCCTCGTCCTCACGGCTACTCTCCGCCTGCCGACCTTCAGTCCTTTGAGAGGGCTTTTCCTTTTAAGTTCCTCTGAGTATTGATTTGATTATAATAAGGTTTATAATGGGCCTCTGCAGACGTCTGGCTTTATGGAGCGAGGAATGTTTACCACATTTCAATGCCTCACATAAGTAACACAATTAAATATGTATCATGCATCTTCGGCTATGGTGGGATTACTCCATTAGGAGTGTATAAATATACAGCTCGGATTTATGAAACAGCATATTAAGCACATGAAGTTGCCTCATATTTATTTGTTCAAGTAATTCAATGCAGAGAAATAGATGATTAAAGCATTCCATAGGTACTGGCTTCATTACGTGTGCCGGCTCAGTGTTGTGAGGCTAAAGATAAAGGTGGACAGATGTCCTACTTCTACTTTTGAGAGATCTCGGAAATCTTATTTAATTTAGGGATTGCAGCCAACAGCTACAACTGCTAATAAACACTGAGACGTGTTAGCTCATCGGACAAAAATGAGTCACCTGTGGCTGGAACAGTGTGTAATACCTCCACGAGCACCAATAACAGCTGTGATTCAATTTGGAATGTACCGGACAAGTTTCTGGATGTAGGCCACATCAATTAGACACTCTTGCATCAAGGAATTGCGTAGTGGGGCAATATTTGGTAGATGCCGTCCCTGGCACAATTCTGAGGAGAATTTTCTGTAGACTGGGATTTTATCCACTGCTGGTAGACCCAAATGACTGTACACTTCCATACACCTGCAGATTCAGCTACTTCCTTCACACTATGGTCTTTGGCCATGCCCAAATGCAGTCACTCCTTTTAGCCAATCATTAACATCTGCTATGGAGTAAGACATTCATTGCACTGTACCACCTCTTCTCAATCTATGAATCCCGTCACTCACACCCCACAGGTATGTATATTCCCATCATCCTTGTGCAGCGCCATCTGCAGGAGCCTAAATGTGCTACCACGTAATCCACTTATGATCCCTGTGTATAGTTTATATGATGCATAGGAAATGTGTGGACATGTGGCCTTGGAATATTTTCAGTGCTACAAGGGTTTTCAAAGCAGCAGAAAAGGAAGGAACACATTAGCCACGTGTAACTATGTCATGGTTTAGAATTACTGGTCAGATTAAGAGGAGGTGCAACTCTCAAGAACCTCTCCATACCACTTGAAATCACAACCTTCGAGTCAAAGTGTAGGATGAAGCAAACCAACAGCAACAAGGAGTAATGCGTAAAGAAAAACAAACACATCAAAAAAGACAAAACATTGTATCACTCTGGGGTGGCACTCTGATTGGACAGAAACACTAAGTTCCATGTTCTGTAGTTTTGCTTTGGTCAGAGTTTGAATGTTTACTTTATGGCTACCTATCCCCACATTTGGTCACTGGCGCAATGACTATAAAAGCCAACAGCACTGTGGCATCTGTCGACCACAGTTTTTTTTTTTTTTGTCTAGACTGGACTTAACACTATCTGTAGCCTCATGACCAAGAACTAATTATCACTAAACAGTAAGCATGGAATTCCTATAAACACTTTCTGTTGTTAAGGATGCTGGCTTTCATGGAACCTACAATATCCTGCATACCGTGATAGCAGGTAGTATAGTATTCTTTGTAAACTGCTTTTATATACTGTCAACTTTTTCCATTTTTCGGGAAAAAAAAGTGGGACAAAAGACAAAACTGGGTCCCATCACTGACGATGACCTGCTACCATTCTGAATCACTCCATGACAGTGTGGCACAGTGTGGAGGGCATCACAGTTCACTGAATGTATACAATTGTGGCTGTTGGGTCAGTCAGGTACAGCGATAAGGCCCATCCCTGCTTACATCACATGTGCGGCTGAGCATGTATAAGGTCTCACAATGTCAAACCTACCCACCAAGGTTCATTCCGGTCGGTTGATTACTTCTGGGTGCAGCTATTTTTGTACAACTATTCTTTTGATGAGCATCTTCAGCATCTTCAGCTTGGTCATATATGACTGAATATTGTGACTGAGCGTTTAAGAGTGAGGTAACCTTGGGAGGTAACTTGGAAGTAGGGCTATTCCTCCATTCCTCCATAAAACTATTTGCTTACTGCTTCCAACGAACTTGTCCACACATACAGTAGCTGTACGCAGTGCCTTAGTGGTTTTGGTGGGAACCTACTAGACAGTGGCAAACCTCAGTATGTTCTTGTATCCACATCACAGGATGGTAGATTAACTAAGAATGTGATCTGGCTGTCTTTAAAGTAGGCTTGAAACAAGGCATCAGAGTTTATTAGAGGACGAGATGCCCAAGCTATAACACTACACTCCCACCTGCTTAACTCCTAATGGTTCTGCCATTCCCCGACGGAAACTATAGAAACGTATCAGAAAGGACTAAGCTGTGTTTTGCATGTGTCATCGACATGTGTTCAAGGAAATGTCAGCTACTGGCATAAAGACAACTAAAGACAAGAAAGAGCATGAAAGTCAGTTGCCTGGTTACAATGAATCCAGCTCTGGCTTGTTTCATATGCTAAACTGGGCTGGTGTCATTCTGTTTACTATGAGTTATCAAGGTTTTAAAGCCAGTGTAAACAACGAGCATGTGGCGCGAAATAATCAGTAATCATCAAAATTATTATGAATGGCTAAACTCACAAATTTGTTCCGACCCTGGTCCTGAAGCATTTGCCCGGCTCCCAACACACCAGATCCAACTAATCCACTAATTAATAAGCCTTCATGAGTTAAAGTGGCTGTGTTTTGGCAGGAAAGCATAAAAAATATGCAGGACAGGGGGTCCAGGGGAACTGGGGTTGGGAATAGATGCGGGGGGGCTACGTCTGTACTTGGGCAGTCTGGGGATAATTTTTAATAGCCCCAAAATGAGTAATACACAGAAGCTTGAAAATGTCAGACTGGCACACAGTAGATCTGTGTGCTATTAAGTTAGAACGTGCTATTGATGATTTGCACTAGTAATGTACATGCATATGGGAAGAGGGGCGAGTAGTCACCCCACAGCTGGCCTATGGATGTCCACAGTTGGAAACCTGTGTTCTATGGCAGTGGGTCTTCTGTAGCCTTGAGACAGAAAAGGTTATATGGCATATATGAACCCCAGAGTGTGAAATGCTAGTAAATAAAAAGACAGAAAGTCGTGACTAGCCAAACACTGTACAAAAACACAACATTTGATTGTTTTCTTTAGCTTGTTTTTGTAAACATATGCTCAGCCCCAATTTGATGCCTGCAACAGGTTCCCAAACAGCTGCCAAAAGAGCATGCCCACCACTGTGCTGCATCACTTTTCTCTAAGAAAACTCTGTAACACCCTTGGGACTGAAGAAAAACTGATTCAGTTATAAACACAATTATTTATTCCTTTAGCTCAGAGCCTGTGGTGTTGTGTTATGAGCATAATAATGAATATCTTAAAGAGGAAGACTGGACGGTTAGTTACGCAGACATGCTGTTGTAATGGGCACAATGCGGCTCAGTGCTAGCCTGGACATCACTGAAACGTCACATGGAGCCAGTGTTAAGGTAAGCGTACATAGGGCTTTCACAGATGTGCAGATTACCTGCTAACAACCCCACCCCCCCAATACCATGAGTCCCGATGTTTAACTGCTAACACTGAAAGCAGTCTGGAGAACACAACATATTTTATTTGCATGAATGATTACAGAGGCGGACTTACCAGAACACAACACATGTTTACATGTGTCCATTTCACTTTGCTAAGTAGTGTAAGTCCTGGTTTAGTGTATGCAGCCAAGAACAGTGTTTACTGAACATGTTTGTTAAAAGGTTTACAAGTCCATGTGGTGAAATCCATCACAGAAACATGCCAGGTTTTAATGCAGTGCTGTCAGAGAACCGTAGGTCCCAGGCATTCGTTGTGGTTTTCGGACTTTTACACTCCTCAGATTCCATGAACCTTTTGATTATATTCTGCACAATGGAGGATGGAATACCTGGAAGTCTTGCAATGCCTGCATGAGGAATGTTATTTTTAAACAGATGGATTTTTTGGTGATGCATTTTTGGTGAGCTTCGACCTATTGGAGGCTCTTTTCGTATCCAGACATGATTCATGTTTTTAAGATGACATTTCACAATGGTCCTAATCATACCTCGACACTGTGCCTGCTTTTTTGGAATGTGGCATCAATTTCAAAATGGGCATATATTTACAAGAAGCAAAAAGAAGAAGCTGATAGGATAACACAGTAAACATCTTGTTTTTTTTTTTTGTTGAAATGCAGGTCAGAATTGTTTAGAAATCCCATTTTTGTTATTTGCATTTTTCCTACTGTCACAGGTTTGCTGGAGTGTTCACTCACAGTCCACTCTATTATGCTCTTGCTGGTCCAAAGTCAGAGACGATAGCTCAACTGTACTGGGACAGTTTGTGTTGGTCATCCTGTAGTCTTTCATTAGTAGTCTTAGAATGCTGCCCCCAGGGTAGGTACTTTTGGTTGATGTATTTTTAGTTCACAGGTGATAGCCCAGCATCACAGCTGTGTCTGATCCACTCGTACCAGCACAACTCACATTAACATTTTGGTGATCCTCTACAGAGACCAAAAATAGATCAAAATTCTGTTTTCCATACAAGAAACTATAAAATATAAAAGGTACTATAACTTTGACATATGTTTTGCCAACCAGTTTGGTGGACTGTACGTCCCTGTGTAACGACGCATAGAGCTCTGAAGACTTTCACTCACAGCTGGATGTGTTGAGTAAAACACACAGCATATGGATGAGATTAACCAGCAATCTCCGAAGTATACACAGTCACGTTCAATATGGTTTGGAGAAGTCTCTAGTGTAATATCATTTTTCATGGCAGATAACGCATCAGGTAAGTGATCTAACGAAGAGGTACACACACAAAGCAACAGACCAAAACCAAGCACACATGCGAGCTCAACACACACACGCACACACACACACACAGTTACCCAGCAAAACAGGATTGATTTCACTTTGAAGACTCCTTAATGAGCATGGAAAAAGAAAGCAATATGGATAGACGGAGCCCACAGGGAATGCTAATGACTCTATTGACGAAGAAGGTGTCTGCTTATGTTGATAAATGGTTACAAAGTAAGTGCATTGTTTTCACCTTCGTATGGAGCACGCTCTGGAGCATCTCCAATACTCAGAGACTCTCGAGGCACATTTACCACAACCAGGCAACCTTAAAATGCCCCCTCAATGAAACCGTAATATAACAGAGAAACACTTTCCAAGGTGAGGGTTTAAAGTGCCGTAGGGCTCTATGAACATGTGCCAGTAGATGAACATGTGACAAAAATCACAATCAATAGTAAAGCTGACAACATCTGGCAAGGTCAACCAGAGCCAGCTTAGTGTCATATCGCTCCCCTGAATGGTGTGAAGGCTCATTATCGCTCACACGACAACCAAAGCAAGTTTAATTGGAGCTCCTGTTGATCCAGCTCCTCCATCAATGCTTTGCTCCTCTAGTAGGGGGGTTATGCAACAACACTGTCACTGTATCAGTTTAGCATCCGAAAGATCTGGATTAAGACCCTTTAACAAGGCTGGTTTCCTAACCTCTAGCCCATAACTGCCACCCCCCAGACGATGACTGCCTTCTCCAGCCCATCCTTGCCTCACTCCAACTCACAACTGCCCCCTCTCCCCCGATGACAACTGCCTCCTCCAGAACACGATTGCCCCCAGCAACCCATGAACACCTCATCAACCCACGACTGCACTCCTCTGCCCCGGGCGATGACTGCCTCCTCCAGAACACAACAACTCCACGACTACCTCCACTCCAACCCACGACTGCCCACCCCGCAACCCATGACTGCCCGCCATCCAACACTCAACTCCCCCCTACCCGACAACTACTCTTCTCCAATCCATGACTGCCCCCTCTCCAAACCACGAATGCCCTCCCATCCAACCCATGACTGCCCCACCCCACAACCCACAAATGCCCTCTCTCAATACCACAGCTACCCACCATCCAACCATCTACTGCCCCCCAACTGACGACTACCCTCTTTCAATCCATGACTGCCCCCTCCAGCCCACAACTGTCACCATTACCTTTTAATAGCTCATTTAATCATGAATAAAAAAAGCTAAATAAATGCATAAAATGTAAAAAAAAAAAAAAAGCTAATCATTGATATGAGAACATTTCTAATATTTACTAATAACAATAAACAGTAATGTAAATTATAAGTCATTAAAGCGACACATCTGGATACTTCCTTATTTGGTGTTCAAAACAATATGTGATGCACTCTTTAAAAGTTAGACAGTGAGGCCCTGCAGCATTCCCACCACGCTCAACACAAACCTGCACTTGGAATGCAAAACCGTGGGGGGAAAAACCAGCAGGAAAACAAGTGATCTTTGTTTGTCACTATTTGGGTCTCACACATCATTTTCTCCTGGTTCCCATGGCGATGGACCCCCAAAAAACTGTGGGCCAAGTCGCCATAACAACCGAAAAGAAGTACGGGGCTGATCCCTGCCAAGAAACGAGTGGGGCTTGGAGAGAAAACTCCAGTGAAGGCCCCCCATCCTCAATATCTGCTCCGATTCTATCAGCCAGGCCATCGATTCAGACAGATTAAGCAGATTAAGGCCCACCTGGCTCCACTGCGCCCCACAACAGCGCTATTCATTACAGTCGGCATTAAAGGCATTTTTTTTCCTGCCCCGAACTGTTTTCGTTGAAGAAATGCCGCAGCCTGGTCTAAGGGCGGAATGACTGGCTTAAGCTGCCGCGGCTTTGGTGATAGTCCCTCCTTTTGAAAAGCTGCTTATCGGCGATGCTAAACATCATTGTAAAAACCTTTAAGCCTTGAATATTGCTGTCGAGTTCAGAAAGATCGTGATCTTGGCTTCTCCGTGGTGTGGGTGGGAAAACCGCTCGCTTTACAGAAAGAGCCTGCTTCTCTCTTCTCGTAGCACGGTGCTCTGTCTACCAAAGGGAACTACTGGCATTGAATTCAAGTGTATTTCAAATGAACATTCCAGGCCTGGCTTCAGCACTGGAATCACTGTCCCTATGACACAGATGCTGCACCCATGGATTAAACAGCTTTGAAAGGTCTGGAAAACAGGTTGAACAGCTTCAGCCCACTGGACCACATATTATTTGGGTGGTGGACTCAACATAGCAGCAACACTGGTGACAGAGTGTGATGGCACGGGTGCAGCACCTAATTTTGTGGACTGGACATGGTGGTGTGGCACCGCTTCCACCTAGAAAGCCAAACACCACATATTAACAAGCTCTATTTCATCATTCTCATAGGAATGTCCATAAGCAAGGACAGGCCTGGTCGCTGTATCTGACTGACCCAACAGCCATGATTGTGGACATTCAGCGAGCAGTGATGCCCTCCATGAGTCATCCTTCTACCCCAGCATTGGCAGACGGCTGCACGTTACAGGACTACATGCACACAGACCGTGACGACGACTGCCCACACTAACATCACCAAAGACAACAATAGTACTGTGCCAGACCGTCATGTAGTGACTCAGAATGACAGCGGATCATCTGGTGGAGGCGACCAATGAATCCGTGTGTGGAGGCAACGTGATCAGTGCCAAGGTGAATGGTTGTTGTTGTCACGTGCCACACATCCTGAAGGCCTACTGTCACTCAACCTCATCTGGCATGTTGCGCTAGCAAACATGGTGGCCCGACGCCATACTGAGAGACACTACGTCTGTATGTCAACATCTGTAACCTTTCTCTTCCTTCCCAATCACACTGCCATCCCACACTTCCTTCTGGATGCCACAATTCTTTTGGTGTTGGTGCACAATTTCACTAATGCCATACTAACTGCTAGTGTCAGGTTGAAATGGCCCTTTATCACTTACGTTCTTGGGCAGACTGGAAAAGGTTTCGACACATTTAACTTACCACTGTCCTATTTCCGAACTCCGCCCTGAATGCCCCCATTAACCTTAATGCGCATGCATGCATGCAGATGAGGCACTGCAGATCTGTAAGTGCACTACCAGCTGATCCCAGCTCATCCTCACATTAGCCGAGCAAAACTGATAGACTTATCACATGGGCCTACAGGCTTACATCTCTAATGACTTATTAAGGATCTTAGCGCGTGATTAGCCAAAACCTGGGGTGACTTTGCGTAGCACGGCAGACACTGCGGGAAGGTTTCAGTACGCAACGTGACCACGCACTCCACTAAGGTAATGATTATTTCAGCAGCGTTCAGTGTTGATAATTGCTGCAAATATTGTTGATGCTCAAAGCAGGATTTTCATTTGGTTATTAGCCAATTCAGCCGCTGAAATAGCCTTCGTATAATTGGCTGCCCTTATGTACCAGCTCTCATTGTTGATTGTCAAATATTGTCTCAGCATACATCATCATGATTCAACAAAGATCTATGCATGTTTTACATGGGAGATTTCATGCGTAAGCATAATTAGCATGCTAAGGTGAAAGCTAATGCATTGTATTCTAAGGCCATCACCAGCTCGTGCGTCTTCCTCTCAACCACATGACGCAAATTTTGGCCTAGTCAACAGTTCCAGCCCTGGGGTGTGTTCATTTGATGGCCTATCTGACTTGCGTACCAGCTGGGGGAGTGTGGCTAATGTGTTTCATTTAGCCTGCATGTGGTCTGCGGGGCTGCTTACACTGTGTTTACAGCATGAGCAACCGCGTCTGCTCAGCATATTCATGAACTTTTAATGAGGGCCATCACAAATAAACTCTATCGGCATCAATATGCTGAAATCAACATGGTCTGCAAGGCTATTTGCCCATAATTGCCTGTTTATGTCTTTAATTCATATCGAGCAGCTGAGGAGCGCTGTTGAATATTCACGCAGAAATGGCTCTGATGGGCCATGGTTCGTACTGAAGAATACAAGAACAAACACTTTCCATTTTCCATAGCGGGAAGACTGTCAGGCGCATGCCCCCCAACCTATTACAATTAGCAGTGTTGAGTGTTCCATTCTTGGCAGTATTATAATGTACGCTTGCCTTTTTCTCAGTCTGTACTCTCAATTTCCAATTGCATTTTGTGATTCTGACCATTAGGGACTTGAGTGCACTCAATATTCCCAAGTCTGGATACTGAACTTTACCTTACGCAGTGTTTGCAAAGTTACATGACATCTTCATAATCTTTCTTGTGTAGGTGATGTAGATCCATATTGAAATCTGGGATATGATATGGAAAACTGGAAATTAACAACAGGAAGTATATTCATTTTGAAACTTATGAGACAAATCTTACATAGCAATCATAGCAATATATATACATATACATACATATATATACAGGGGTTGGACAATGAAACTGAAACACCTGTCATTTTAGTGTGGGAGGTCTCATGGCTAAATTGGACCAGCCTGGTGGCCAATCTTCATTAATTGCACATTACTGTTAAGAGCAGAGTGTGAAGGTTCAGTTAGCAGGTAAGAGCACAGTTTGCTCAAACTACTGGTGCACACAAAATTAAGTTGGTCCTTGCAAAAAGGACAAATTGTTGGTGCACGTCTTGCTGGCGCATCTGTGACCAAGACAGCAAGTCTTTGTGATGTATCAAGAGCCACGGTATCCAGGGTAATGTCAGCATACCACCAAGAAGGACAAACCTCCACCAGCATCACGTAGTGACCTGGCCACTATCCTGCAAGAAGAATGGCTTAAAATCCCTCTGACCACTGTGCAGGACGCAGTATATGTCATTCCCAAGACCAACTGACGCTGTATTGGCCGCAAAAGGAGGCCCTACACCCTACTAATAAATGATAGTGGTCTAAAACCAGGTGTTTCAGTTGCATTGTCCAACCCCTGTATATACATATACATACATATATATATATATATATAAACTCACGGAACAGGGCAACTAGGTGCTGATGTGCGGGCTAAAATAGCCTCAATAGCATCACCTGTAGCTGTCTCTGGATACTACATCAGCCGAATAACTGCACGGTAGTAGTTTCATGAAATGGGTTTCCAGGGCCAAACAGCTGCACGCAAGCCTAAGCTCACTATGTGCAATGCCAAGTGTCATCTGGAACAGTGTAAAGCACACTGCCACTGGACTCTGGAGCACTGGAAATACGTTCTCTGGAGTGACAGCAGATTTAAACATATGGCATTCTAATGCAAACCTCCCAGTATGTTAAACAGAAGCTATGAGCAGTACAATAGATGCTTAGACTTGTTTAGACCCTCACTTCGTCTTACAGTCTTTCATTCCCCTTACGTTTCTATCAAAACACTATAACACAAACAGGAAAATGAAGTTCTACAGGCATGTCAGAGGTGTTCGGTACCTCCAACCAAATAGAGTTTCTCTGCCAATAGCCAGCAGCTTGTCAGGCCTCGGCTCCTCTGAACAGCTCCCCAGGGGGCAAATTGCGGTCCTGGCAAGTTCTCCTGCACTCAGGGCCCTATGGCAAAATTTGAAGGGTGCAACAGGTTGAATTAACAGCCTTAGCTCTGCCTCATTTGCGCTCGACACAAATAGCCCTGCCACTTTCACCAGTCGCTGACATTACATCTCCCAACGGTTCCCTAGTCCAGCTTTAAGAGACCTCATAGGGATAAGGCCATGATATCACTACTAGGGGTACTCCAGCTGCAAGCACTTTCTGGTTCCATGAAAACATTTAAAGAACCACAAGAGGAAAGCTGCCGGTTCAAGTGAGACGGATAAAGAGTAACAATTTGAAGTCAACGGCTTGGGAAAGCTTTCTTGATCTTTGTTTAGAAAGCCGGCAGATAAAAGGAAACAGGCCACTTCTATTAAATATTCAGGAAACTCTTACAAGGCAAGCATATGTTTTATTGATTGGGTAAAAGGAACAATAGAGGCCCAGGTTTCAACTTTTAAGAGCCCTTTGAGCTGAGCAAACTTTTTCTTTTTTTACGTTTTAAGTACAAGAGATAGAACATCTGCGGAGAGCAGCCTTCTACGGAGCCATTTACCCTGCCTAGACGAGGAGGTTTGGGGTCATACCACTGGAGGCTAATGGCCCGAGAATTCTCCTCTTAACCGAGAGGCTAGGTTAGCTCCCGCTTACAATGGATCATCAGGGGAGATATTAAACCCTGTATGGTAGAGATGCAGAGAAATGGACTGAGAGGAAAGAAAGGGTAACGGGGAAAAAAATTAATAATAAAATAAAGCTGAACCAGCCATTTGTTTTTATCAAACCTTGGAGACCTGGGAATATAGAATGTTTGAGGTCTCGCTAGCTTGGGCGCTTTTGCAAAGTGGTTGTTTTATGCTATCCTGGGCTTTCGGCCCTTAATGGGCCACAGTAGAGAAGACGTTTGTGCCGGAAGGTTGCAGGCCATTATGCTTTGATAACCCCGTGCGAGCACCTGCACTAGAGACGAAGGCCACGCTAAAGGCTAGCATTAAAGAACTGCTACATGCACTCGACTGATGACGCTGACTGTGTACCTTGTGCTCTTATGCTGCTCACTGGAAAGTGGCAGAAACCAAATCTGGTAAATACCAGATGGCTGACTATACAACTGGGTGTTTGTTTGAAGATAAGCCCACAACAAGGGTTAGCTGGTAGGTGGGCAATGTCACATGATCTTCTTTAACCAATGAAATGCAATATTGTTTGTGAGTGAACATCTTATAAAGTTCATCCCGAAAGGAGAACTAATAGGCGTCTGTCCAAGAATGGTGCCGGACTAAGGACTGGGAATTGAAAAACTTAAAACCGTAAATGTGGCCATCCTGTGCAGCAGTTATACAATCATCTGTATAATCCAGAGTTCCCTAATGACTTCACAGACTGATTTAGTACATTTACCAGATCTGGAAATTGTATTAGCACCGAACCCTATATGGCATGTTCACCTACAGAGCAGATCGTTTTTTCCCGGTTTCAACGAACCCACATTTCACTGAACGACCACACTAGCAAGGATTCACTGACACTTCCAGAGCTGCACTGCACACGAACATTCCTAAAACGGTCCAAACATCCTCCTAAGTCACTCAGAACTGTCTCTCCCTTTTGTCCTGCTGGGATTTAAGAAACTGCTTACCCCTCATGTGTGCACATTCCAGCCGCTACCAAGGAGGGAGTGCTAAGCGCTAGGATAAACAGTGAAGCACTTTTGTCAACAGGATTTCTTTGCTTGTTGTGGAGCAGTCTATCACATCTCCCTTCTCTGTCATGGTGATAAGAGGTGTGAATGGGAGATTAACAGCCCAAGCTGTGACAGCTTTACCTTGGTTCTGGCCTTGTAGAAAAGCTAAGAAGAAAGGGGAGGCTAAAACCCCACAAAACACATCAACTGTCAGCCGCTTCAAATCCCCCCTCCAGTGACTGACTACACCAAAGCTCATCCCGTGAACTAAAGCACGACGGCGACCATTTTAGAGGCTCCCAGCTTCCATTATAGTCACTCTACAGGCCCAAATGGAGCCCCCACCACCACCACCCTAATAGAAACAAAGGTTCTGGCATTAGCATACTCCCACAAACAAGGTTAGAACTTAGCATAGCAGTGTTGTAGCAACTTTTTGGGAACAAAGAGGTTTTTAAGTTTTCAGTTGTTCATGGACAATAAAACAACTCTGTGTTTCTGAGTTTGAGTTTGTTCTGTTGGGTTTAATGATGCAATTACACGGTAAACAACAGGCTAATGACAAACAAAGGACTTGTCACTTCTAAAGGCAGAATTAGGGCATTCCAAAAGCTTGTTCAAAAATGACCTTATTACTGAAAATAAACATCAGAAAACACCAGAAAAGTTGCTCAAAACACAAAAAAGACTATAATTAAAGTCTTACGCAGAAGCAACAATCAAAAAAGTTATTTTTGAAACTACACTGTGATTGCTGAATAGTGGCAATACAACCTAATATGCTAATATTAATTCAAATAAATTCAAATACATTAAATTTTTTTCTGCACTTGCTAAAGTACTGTGCAAAAGTCAGAGACCATCTGTCATTTATTTCATTTACAATTCTTGTACAATTTATTCATTTTTTAGCAGCAGGAAATTATATTTAACCCAAAAGATCCCAAAAACTGAATGCAGTCTAAAGTCATTAAGTTTACTCTAATAGTGGCATTACATTACAAACTGCTCTATGCAAATATTTGGGACACCCCTGGCCAAACTACATTTTGTTTATGGAAATGATCTTATACATTTTCTATAGGGAACACAGTTTAGCACATGTTAACCCACAATTACTGTCATCGAAAAACCATAAAATGGGGCCTGTGCAAAAGTTAGGGCATATCTTATGCATACAATTACACATACGCATACATAGAGACTAACCAGGAGTCAACTTCTCCTCTTCCTCAAAAGAATAGTAACACCTAGAAGGAAGTGTGGGATGGCTGGGCTATTGGGAAGGAAGATAAAGGTTACCAGGACAATATACGATGATAAATGTAGACTGATATGGGTAATATTTATTGAGCTAAACATACAAAAGTAGTGTCTCTCAGTATGGTGTCAGGCCGCCATGTCAGACATCTCGACATGGAGTTGTAGAGGTATCTAATGGTGTCCTGTGATAATCCATCCCATGCACAGTTCCACAGTTCTTTTGGTATCGGTGCAGGTGGAGTGACACCAGGCCTTCTGGATGTGCGACACGTGACAGCAAACCGTTCATCCTGGTGCTGACCACTGTGCCTCCACACACGTATTTGTTGGAAATCTCCAACCAAGAGAAACGTGGGACTTGTTGTAGAAGATGATCCACCGTCATTCTGAGTCACTCCATGACAGTCTGGCACGTCACCATGGCAGTCTTTGGTGACACTGATGTGGGGTTAAGGCCAGTTGTCGTAACTGTAGTCCTGCATCATGCAGCCGCCTGCCAATGGTGATGGCACTAACAGGATGACTCATGGGGACATCGCTGCTTGCAGAATGTCTGCAATCGTGGCTGAGTCAGGTACAGCGATAAAGGCCCATCCTTGCTTACGTCACCATGTGGAAACATAGCTGCATAAATACATGTGTAGACGCAAGCGTAACCTTTGCAGCATGGGGAGCGCTCTTCTACTTGACACAAGCACAAAGCTTTCCTGCCACCTGTAAAGCCCCTCTCAGCTCCTCTATAAATATTAAGGCCAGGACTGACTGCCGGTCCTGCAGCAGCAACGTTGTTCTGAATACATCTGTTTGTGTCTGCTCCACTTTGGCCCCCTCCATCTTAACGTCTGTGTAAAGGTCCTAGCATCCCCACCCCTCAGTATGGACCTGGAACAAAGGGTGATGGTGCTTGTCGTAATTACACCAAAGCCCCTCTGATGAGGTCCCGCTGTGCAAGAAGGGTCCTTCAATTATTCATGATGAACTGCATCAAAAGAGCTCGGGGAAAGTATTTTTTTTCCTTCCGAGGTGGGAGGGGAGGGATAGGGAATTGGAAAGGCCTACCACTTCAGAAGATTGTTTGAAGAGCCATTTAAATGTATTTGCAAACTTGTGCAAAGCCGTGGCTTCGCTCTGGGGCACGTATGATAATGACATTGACTTATTATTGTGATTATTTGAAACAGTGCTGGTGCATATTTTTCAATAGGAATGAAATGTAATTATATTTACAGCCGATTTCAATTCTGATTTGCAACACACTACTAAAATTCTGTTGGCTTTGATTGAGGGGAAAGTAGTAAAAATGTAGAAGTTTATTTTAAGGCTAAACAAGACACAGGAGACAACAATAAGCCTCTATCACATTCAAATAACAGCACCATATCTCCTCTTTACTTACAAGCACAAACGATTAAGGCTTTGATTCAGTCTTTGGCAGAATTGCAGTGCTTGTTTCAAATAGCTCTGTGCAAGAATTGATAGAAAATTACAACCTGTTTTTGTTCATGCTGTCAGTAACTGTGACTTGTAAGAATACATAACCATGACTAATACTTCACAACAGTAGTGCATGTGATTTATCAGCTTGTGTGATTCAACTTATGATTCATGGGGTTCCAGCACAATCAGGATAGGTTTCTGATGCATCTGAACAATGGCGTGTGCATATCCCTTACACATATACAACCACCAGCCACTTCACTAGGTACACCTTCTTGTATCTACACTCCATTTTATAAGCCCTGCTTACCATATAGGTCCACTTTGTAGTTCTACAATTACAGGCTGTAGTCCATCTGTTTCTCTGTATACTTTGTTTCCCCTTTTTTAAATGGTCAGGACCCCTAAAGGACCACCACAGAGCAAGTATTAGTTGGGTGGTGGATCATTCTCAGCACAGTAGTGACACTGACATTGTGGTGTGTTGCGCTGGTGTTAGTAACAGAGAAGACTATACAACCAACAGTGTCCTATGGGCAGCGTCCTGTGACTACTGATGTGGACCTAGAAGATGACCAACACAAACTATCGTTGCTATCGTTGCTGATTGTACATTCACAAGGTGGTACAGCAAGGTAGGAGTGTCTAATAGACCACCCTATTCAACACTCCTACCCCCAGACACATGTCTGGCATCTGATCCACACATACCACCACATCCTGTGACTACTGATGAGGATCTACATTTTCATGATAGACAATATGCATCACAATATTACGTTTATCTGAGGTTTAATAGATTGGAACAGCCAAGATAGGACCCTTGGTATCACATATAATGCCACACATACACAGTGTAACTGTAGAACCTAAAGAAAGGCCCCTCTGGTCTACCAAAATACACACACTCATCCCCCCTGCTCTTGTTATTGGGTGGCGCTAATGAAAAGTGCTCTAGCTAAACAGTGCTGCTGATCTTTAATATGGGCCCTTTCCTCATTAAAACAACTGACAGCTGTCTGCTTGCACTCCCCATGCCTCTTGCTGAGTCAGGATCAACACAGGCATACAACACCACACACATACACACACACACTGATCCCGGCTAATTAATCTGCTTTGCTAATTCCCAATCCCTCCCTCATAGCCACTGCAGGCAAAACGCAGTTTCATTCTGAAGGCTTACTATAGCTGTCGCGGAATCAGCCATTCGTAGAAATGTGGCCCAGTTCCGATGTGACAAGTCTCATGATAGCTCTACTTACATGCCAATCAAACGTGGCTCATTACAGCAAAACAAGTCCACCACAGCCTTATGTCATGAGTCACCGAGGAAAAAAGAAATCTCAATCTATACAGGAACAGGCTATAGTAGCTGTGCTGTGTTGTTATGATCCAGAACATATATATTAGACAGAGAGAGAGAGAGAGAAACAGAGAGGAAAGAGAGAGAGTCTAAAATAGACTGATACAGTTCACCTGGTTCTTTGTATCAGTGTTTCCAACTATACCAAGCTAGTCATGCTGTATAAACCTGAAGGTGCATTCTGTTAAGCCTTCAAAACTTCATGTGTGTGTTCATTAGATACCCCCTTAAGGCTTTCCTGACCACTGACCCACACAGACATGCGTTTATAATCAGTTACTCCAACAGGAGTCTTTTGTCTGCATTTGCCAGCTTGGATGTTACCTGGAATCACATGTAATAGTTAGGAAGGTATATCCAGAAGGAATCAACCAACAGGAATGAAAGTTGGTGGGTAGGTTTGACATCATGGGACATGCGAATGATTCAAGTTTCAACAGCCACGATTGCAGATATTCAGCGAGCAGTGCTGCCCTCCATGCACGCAGGCCGCTATTTCGACTGCCCTTAACACCACTTCAGCTTTGCCATAGACTGCAATGGTGCCGTACCAGACTGTCATGAAGTGACTCATTGTCATGGAGTCCCGCATTTGTCTTGGTGGAGACGACCAACGAATCTTTATGTGTGACAGTGTGGGCACAGCGCCAAGATAAAAGATGTGTTGTCACGCGTCCTGAAGGCCTAGTGTCACTTCACCTCCACCCCTACCACACAATCTGCAGGAACTGTATGAGAATATCCAAATTGCATGGGATGGATTAACACAGGACACCATTAGGAATCTCTACAACTGGAAGCTGAGATGTCTGGCATGTTGCATTAGCAAACATGGTGGCCCGACGCCATACTGAGAGATACTACTTCTGTATGTGTAGCCCAATAAATATTACCCATATCAGTCTAAATGTATCATTATATATTGTTCCTGGTAACCTTGATCTTCCTTTCCAGTAGCACTGCAATATCACACTTACTTTTGGGTGTTACTATTCTTTCAAGGAGAAGGAAAATCTGACTCCTGGTTGAGGAGGAGTACATTTCTGTGCTGTGTCAGTAGGTCTACCCCATGTGTGTATTTATCAAATTTATAAAAACTATTTTAAATTGAACCCAAAGTAAAACATTTAATCATAGTGCAATCTATAATCTCATGATGCATTAAATTTGTTTTGGAAAATGCATTACCTAATTGCTGTGAGGTCATACATTTACTAGAAACTGTAATGCCACACTTTCAGGATCTGGGGGTTTTGGAGATCCACAATAGGACCAGTGATCCCTTCCAAAATGACTGCTCAAATTTACCAGCAACTTTTTCATTTCTTTAATAAATGAAGCAAAAATACAAATCAGAATGCACATGCCAAATATAACACAGGTTGGTTGCCAACCTTTTTAACAGGAACAGACTGCACGCTTACCCCATGCGCATCTGCCAACCAGTCACATGCCCCACTAAACCCACTACACTACGATGCTTTTGTTGTGGCAAGCAGCAGTAAAGGAAATGGAACTAAACTTCAAGCCGCTGCTGTACTGGTTGCCACGCAAGCCTGGCATGAAAGCCATCATTGTGGGTTTGCATGCATCACTTTGTAGTGGTTGCATTTTAGGAATGCACTGTATGTTGTGGAAAGATAAAAAAGGCAGACCTTTTTCCTAAATTGGAAAATATTTGGCCAATGTGTCTCTCTTGTTGATTCTCTTTTGACTGTGTGGCTCTTTTATACAGATTTAAACCTTGTATTTTCTGTTAGCCGTTTGAGTGAAAGTTGCTTTTTGATCTTAGTATAGTTTGAATTCTTGTCTGATGTTTTTCTCTGGCTTTTTGGCAGACCCCGGTTTCTGCACTTATGTTAGCCTTGAGCTGAAAGCAGCCATCTAAATCCACTCATGAGGCCATACACAGACATGACATAGGATAATACACTCATCATCAAAAGAATAGTTGCACAGATAGCTGCACCCAGAAGAGATCAACCGACAGGAATGAAACTTGGTGGGTAGGTTATAACACGGTGAGACATGCAAATGATTGAATGATGAAGTTTCACATCAGCTGCGCATGTGACGTAAGCAAGGACAGGCCTTATCACTGTACCTCAGCGATACCCTCCATCAATCACCCTGGTAGTGCCAGCACCGCTGGCAAAAGGCTGCACGATGCAGGACCACATGCATACAGACTGTTAGAATGACTGCCCTTAACACCATATCAACATCACCAAAGATTGCAATGGTGTTGTGCCAAACTGTCAAGGCAGTGAGTAACTTTAGGGACGAGTCCCGAGATGACCAGCGAATCCATGTGTGTAGGGTTCTCATGTGTCACGTGTGTAGCAGGCCTAGTGTTACTTCACCTCCACTCCTATCGCACAAACTGCAGTGAGAGAACTCTGTCTCAAGATGTCTGGTATGTTGCGTTAGCAAACATGGCAGCCTGATACAATACTGAGAGGGTACTTCTATAGGTGTAGCTCAATAAATATTACCCATATCAGTCTAAATGTATGATTATTTGTTGTTCCTGGTAACTTTTATCTTCCTTCCCAGTAGCACTGCAATCCCACACTTCCTTCTAGGAAGATGTTAACTGTCTCACACAGCCTACATCATCCCAAAAGATCCCCAGCCTGGTACTAGTTGGTGGCCTGATGACTGGGTTGGGAATCTCTGTCATATGACATATACAAAAATGTTGTTTCTGAGATCAACCACTTAAAATTACAGTTCCCTGAGCCACCAACACTTTCTCAAACGTTCATCTACATTTTCAGTTCTTTTTCAGAGGCCCACCCAGCAATCTGTTGTGCCATTCTAAGATGACAACACTGAAATACAACAAGATCCGGCTTTAGCTAGCTTATGAAAAGCCTAAAATTACTTAGATAGCATAACACTGGGGAAAAACTCAACGTCAACTCAACAGAAGCACCTGTAGAACCTAGTATGTGGTGATACGTGTAGGCAATAAAGTGTAGTGTAGGCAAGAAAGACATGGCACATGTTAACAACTTCACAGAGCCCCTGAGGATTCACATGGATAAGAATCAGTACGAACACATTCAAGTGTTGACAAGTCCGGGGCAGCCTGTGGGGGGAAAACCGCAGCTTCCAAACTAAACAAGACCACCATTTACAGTGGGCTACTTTCTTCAGTCCACTTCAGTCTTCTCTTACAAGGTCTCATGAGGATTGGCTAGTGCTGCTAAGACTTGATCTATCCAAATAAGCTAAATCTGATGAAGTCTACCCCTCTCTGAGACACCACTGTGCAACACGTGGAAAGCAGTACGAAGCAGACGATTGAACTTAAGCCTCTCTCAAAGCCAGTATGTGGTGAGTGAAATCACAGAAATCAGATAGCAGGGTTCCTGGCATCAAATCAAACTACCTCATGCTAAAGCCACATGTTGCTGCAATATGGTTCCACGGGAACCTGCTGAGATTTAGATTGCTCTGTTGCAGAGACTCGATTTCTGCAAGTCAGTTACCATCCTATTGTTTTATTAAAGCAAACTGAAATACTGACAGAGCGACTGAAATGTAAACGGTTTATTCTGTGTGTGTGAAAGTCCTATACTTTTTGATTAATCAACCACCTATTTCAGGGCCATGACGTACGGTCATAAGATTTATAAGGCTTTGTTTAACTTTCTTTCAACATTCTTGCCAATGTTAGTCACAGCTAGGGCTGGAAATTTTCATGATACACAGCATCATTCATTCAGTCATTCATTCATCTTCTAAACTGCTTATCCTTTTGGGTCATAGTGGTGCTGGAACCCATCCCAGCGCTCATTGGGTAGAAGACAAGAAACACTTCAGGCAGGCCCTCAGTCTATCGCAATGATACACAGTTTGTATGGAACCAGTGTGACTCAGCTGGACTTTGCTTGAGTTTTGGCTTATCATTAGGCTAACCTGGTACCAGGTACTGTTTTTGGTATCACCTCCATCAAGGGTCCAAGCAAACCGAGTCGATACCAACCCCAGACTCATAAACTAACACTAGCAACCAGATTAGTGCTACCTCCTGGGTCGCCTTTGCGGAAAGCAGAATTGTTGGGTCGTCTGAACTCTGATGAAGAATTTCTAGAACCCTCCAGTCTCCTTCATCACAGCAGTTTAATGCAGCATCGCTTTGATGACCATCTATGCTGGGGGTACTAATTTCGCTAAAATCACTTAAAACTCAATCAGCATAAATGACAGCTGTGAATAGATTTGGCGTGCACTGGACAAGTTTCTGGATGTAGGCCACATCTATGTTCAGCCATTCTTGTAGCAAAGAATTACGCAGTTGGGCCAGATTTGGTGGATGCCTTCCTTGGCACAATTCTAAGGAGAATTTCCCGTAGACTGGGATTGCTGCCTAGAGCCATTGCTGGTAGACCCGTATGGCCATACGCCTTCATACACCTGCCAATTCATCTACTTCCTTCACACTATGGTCTTTGGCATGCCCAAATGGAGTCAGTCCTTTAAGCCACCATTACCATCTGCTTTGGAGCCATTTTCCACACATGGAACTAGACACTCACTGCTCTGTACCACCTCTTCTCAATCTATGGATCCCGTCACTCACACCCTTGCAGGTATTTATACCTCCATCATTCTCGTGCAGCGCCATCTGCTGGAGCCTGAAGTTACTACCACCTTAAACATGCACAGGGACTAGTTTTTAGACTGGTGAGCTTACATACATTCAAACTCATTTCAACCCACTCTAACTGTACTCAGTCTTCATTAAGGTCTCCCAGACATGACAGTAGGGTGCAGATCACATTATGATTGTAAATTATGGGTAGCTGGTCACCAGGACTGGTGTTCACAAAGCATATTTATGATGGCTATTGTCACATATATTGATTGCAGATCTGCACTTATTCCTGAGGTGGTTTGTGAATACAGACTGCAGTGTTCAAAGTGGCTTGGCTAAAGCATTCAGCTACATAACTAGAGGTTTGTTCATTTTTATAGTTTACAGAAAGTCATGCTGTATATCCCAAACCACATGGACGACTCTGGATGACCTTAACAAAGTCTGAGTGGGTTGAAAGATGTTCTGATGATGCAGTTTCTTCATGAATCTTTTGGACTATATGATTGGCGGTTAAGTTTTAGTTAACAATGTTAACAATGTAAGCGTTTCTGCTATAGCTGTAAACTACGAAAGTGAAATATGGACTCATGTATGGGTGCAAAACAGGTATCGGCCTATCAACTAGCTCAATTATATGTGGAGTGTTTGAAATTCAGACTACGCATTATTAGACACACTGGGCTAAATACATAACACAAGATATCTATTAGCCTCAGAGAACTCCCTGGGAATTGGGAACTCCAGCTTTATTTAGTTTCTTTCAATTAATCCTCGGCTGAGATATCCACAGCAGTCCACAGCAACAGAGGCATAGCTCTCTTTCCAGTCGCTTTCCTCTTTAGCCCTTCTTAAAAGGAACAGAATACCACCAGGATTATTCGATTCTTGGGGCAGTAATAGGCTCCCTAGTCAAGTATTGGATTAAAAAATTGAACTACATGGACCTCAGCAGATGTTGGAGAGTAATTTCTCTTGACTTGACCTATTTTGCAATAATCCGCTTTTACTCTGAATTAGGATGGGGAAAAAAAGAAGAAGGGGGGGAGCTGGAAATTGAGTCCAGTGCTTGATATTTTCCCCTCTGATTTACAGTAATTGGAATCAATGTCACAACTATTTAGCATGCAAAACACAGGAAAAAAAAATGTTTGCCTGTTTAAATTGAAAAAATTATATATTTCCAAACGGTGGCCTGTCTTAAACTGAATAAATGAGAAACCTGAGTAAATAAGCAGTTCAGAAACTGAAACAAGTGAGCCAAATTACATTCGCAAAGGAGTTGAAGGATTTAATAAGTGGCATATACAGTTAAACGCCAAATGTTTAATAACTATATTCAGTGTCTAGTGAAGTTTCTTGTTTTAGCTATATCCTCAGCCATACACTTTCAGCTGATATACAGTATACGATTGGGCTATCTTGCGTGAACAGCTCGCCTCGGATCACACCAAAGCGTCTCATTTAAGGTCAGAAGTCTTATCTGGCCATTCTAAAATTATGCCTGAGCCTCTTGTCATGTTGTGTGACCCATGCCTTATTGAGCTACAGGCCATAGAGCAAAATCCTGGCACTGGGTTGCAGAATGTAAAGATAGCTCCGTGGTTTCTTAAAGACTGCAAGCTGTGTATGCCATGAGGCAGCCCCACACGATGGTACTACCAACACCATGCTTCACAGTTTGGTGGAGGTTTTCAGTATGTAATTTTCTTCATACAGCTCTATTCACAGGACGTTATTCCAGAAGTGCTGTGGAATAGCCATGTGGTCTTTAGCAAACTTGAGGTGAGCATCAATGATAACCATATTTGTCTTTTTCTGTGTTTTTTTTTTTTGATAGACTGAGGTACATATGTTATCGAATGAAAGTGAAAGCCTCGAGATGCCTACAGGTTTTGAAGCTTGCATTGTATAAAATTTACCCCCAGCTAAAAACAGAGTACGGTTTGATGGACAGAACCAAAGCCCTACATTTAATAAAGGGAAAAAACAAAGCGGTTGGCTAGAATACGATTGCTGATCATACGATAGCATTTGCTGCATGTAGTAGCTCCAGTTTGCTTATCAGATTAAAGGTTTTTGTGTAGAAAGGCTGGCCATATTAGGCTGTACCAAACCTGCTGTGGGAAAACAGCATTTCCTGCTGAATTCCATGCTGGTCCTTAATGGTTTGATGTTGGCTTAGCTGCATCAGCATGCCAGCATTCAAATGGCAACATATGCTAGCCTTGTTGGTGACCAGTTGTACTACTCTATGCGGGATTCTCCAACAGGACTTCAAGTCTTTCTAATCAAAGTCACACCTGCAAAGTTGGAAATCAAAAAGTTCTACTCCTCATTTGGGCCACCCGTCCAGCATTTTCCTGCATTGTTCTAGATTTTGCTTGTCTGGAATCCACACGTTTCATATGTTAGGGATTCTTGGCATTTCTTAAACGTTTACATTTCTGTAGTTTAAGTCACCAACACATTCATGAAACGTTCAACTGAGCTATGTTTTCTCACAATAGAGCATATGTGGGATTGTGTGTTGGACAACCCTCTGCAATCCAAGGCCTGATCTACAAGAGTCAGCTGCAATGCCCAGCTATTAGATTACAGTGTATACAGATCAATGTTCAGCGGCCATTTTTTCGACGTGTTTTTTTGTTTGCTATTGTCATCGCTTAGAATCAGGAGATTAGGTAAACTATCCAGCAGATCCAATCAAAACAATTAAAAATGATCAATGTAAGCACAAAGCTTGAGCTTGATAGTTTTTTTATCATGGAAATGCTGACAAGTCAGTAATGGGACAAAATGCCAACTAGCAAATTTCAGCTTCAAAAGATTCAACATCAAAGATTTTCTTTCAGGTCTGTGCTTGAACCCTCTGAATACATTGTGAGGGCCATGAGATGAGGTAGAGGTTGTGGTCAGGACTCAGGAATCAGGAGTGTGTCTCCATATAGCAAACTTGTTCTGAAAAGTCCTGAAAGAGTTTAAAACCCATTTCTTTACCAAATGTTTTGCTAGAGGCTGTTTAATTTAGCCAGTACATGGTTAGCAAATATAGCTTTTAAAATTTATTATAAAAACGTTTTGGAACATTTTATAATAAATGAATATTAGAATTTGAATTTATTAATAATTAGCATTCTTTCAAGTTTTTTAACTGCAGAAATTTGTATTTTTATTTTTATTTTATTAATTAGAGTTTTCAAAGTCAAACACTGACATTCAGCATTTGGGGAAACATCTACTTGAAACAGTGGGACCTAATTGCTTGCCATGTAGGCCTGGGATGCATTCTCATTTCCTGCTCTACTATGCCCGTGTGCAGCTTAAATAAGGCTCCACCGAGAAACTGAACAGCTTTTTATGATACATTATATATTTACCCCTTACTTAAAAGAGATTAATAAACACATTGTTGGTGAAAAATCAATCTCCAAATGGCAATTTACAGTAGAGGGCAAAGACCTAATTTCATTAGAGCCAAGTCAATAGAGCCAGACTTTATATTAAGCAGTTTTGGGCCGTTTCTGTTGGTCTGTTTATCATGAGAGTGTTGAAACAGTTTCAATTGATGCATAAAAGTAAAAATCAACAAAAATTGGAGATAGCAACGAGATTTACAAATAATAATAATAATAATAATAATAACGAGAAAAATAAAACAAAAAAGTACCTAAAAATAATAAATAAAAACGTAGGTTTCTCAAGTGTCCGTTTAGGAAAACCTCCTATAAACAGTGAGTTTGCATATATTGAGTGCATTACTATCTCAGATAATGTCTTAATTTTAAAAAGAATATAACATTCCATTTAAATATTGAATAAACATCTAAAGATTAATACATATAGACAGTAAAGGCTTCTGGGGACTTTCAGATGCTATTAAAGTAGTTGACAGTTCTTAATAAAGATTAAGGTAAAATATACAAGAATTATTATTTTATTCTAATCATATTTTGATTCATATTTTATGGTATGTGCTTTTAACTCTTTCATGCGTTTGCGTATTATATTTGCCATACATTCACACTCTCTGTAAATACCAGCTATTTAAACCACCTAAAAAAATGTTATTAAAACATGATAACCTAATAGCATAATATCATCAAGTTACTAAGTGACCAAGACATACCCAGTCAGTCACATTCATATGGAAGTCCGTTTCTGCCACTTAAAGAAAAAAAGGCCATATAGTAAGTCATAATTATGAGTTAGTAAGTCATAATTTTGAGATGCTAAGTCATTATTATGAGATGCTAAGTCATGATTTTGAGATGCAAATCATGATTTTGAGATGCTAAGTCATAATTTTGAGATGCTAAGTCATGATTTTGAGATGCTAAGTCATTATTATGAGATGCTAAGTCATGATTTTGAGATGCAAATCATGATTTTGAGATGCTAAGTCATGATTTTGAGATACAAATCATGATTTTGAGATGCTAAGTCATTATTTTGAGATGCAAAATGGTCTTCTATACATCTGGGCACAGGTTCTAAATGATTTAAAAAATATTAAGCCAATCAAGCAGTAATATTAAGAAGACAGAATGAGTGACACAGGGTGTATTTTGTGTGTGCTGCAGTTGTGAAGTTGAAGCAGAGCTGAAGAGATGCATTTGTGATTACTCTGGAGTTAACAAAAGAGATTTAAACTGAGCATCGCTCTGCTCTCCATGGACTGAACCCTCCTGCACAAGACATGAATGAAACAAGGCCAGCTTTGATTCTCATTCAAAGCTTTTTCATGTAATATTGATGGGCTGGGTACGGATAAACGGGGCTACAACTGTGTTTAGTGAGTTCCAACCAGTTACGTTTAAATAGTCACTGCTGACCTTGATTCGGGATGGATACATATTTTGATGAACGAGAAATCCTAAACGTCATATGGCATATACCTAGGGCTGGGCAAAGCAGCTCAGTACATTCATTATGTGAACACTGCTCGTTTTCAGTCTCAGTAGATGCTGGATGTGGAGTGCATGTGCATTTGAGCATAAAGGTTTAATATCCTGAATAAAGCTTGATTTGTGGTTAGTGGGCAGTGTTCTGTGTCCACTGATGAAGGACTAAAGGATGGCCAACTATCGTCTCTGACTGTAACCTACAAGGGGGACCAGCAAGGTGGGATTGTCTAATAGAGTGAACAGTGAGTGGACACAGTGTTTAAACTCACACCAGCACAACACATACTAAGACACCATCACCACGTCAGCGTCACTGCAGTGCTGACAATGATCCATCACCCATATGATACCTGCTCTCTGGTGGTCCTGAGGGGGTCCTGGCCATTGAAGAACAGAGTGACAATAGGCAAACAGAGAATGCAGAGAAACGGATGACCTACAGAGTGTAAAGTGCTTCACACATTTAGTTTCCACCTAAAGCAACATCCTGTGTTTCTGTTATAAAGCCAACAAGAGTGTAGCCTGTAGATCCGTGGGTGGCTGACACAAACACTTTAAGGGAAGTAATGGGAACAATGTGGCATTATCCTGGAGCCCAGGAACACCTAAAAGACTGCCAAATGATGGACATTACATAAGCTTGAGTAGCAGACCAGTATGCTCCCCAGAGAAGCACGACAGTTGCCAGCGCCAAAACTCACTCCATCCACAACACATGCCACGAGGCATAATCTGCTCGTTAAGCAAACTGAGACTACAAATCTTTGCTGTGGGTTAGACCAGCGTTAAATAAGTCACTGTACTACACTTCAATACTCAATCCTCCAAATTTAGAGGATAAAAGCAAACATCATTCAGTATCATTGACAGTCATGAGGCAACACGTCGCCAGAGGCTCATTAGCAAGAGAAACCATGACATTCGATGGAAACCATCAATGCTACGTGACTCATTCCCTGTTTCCCAGCTTCTAAAGAATCCAAAATAGCCCATCGTGTCTAGCGCTTGTACTGTAAGCATCTGAGCCACGGCAGCAATGAGTCAGTGAGATGGGCCGCCGCTACGAGATCACAATCATCTGCCACGTTCGGGCATTGGTGTGTCTGCTCTGACCACTGCGGGAGGCGCCGGGCTTCCTCCTTCTGCTCCCTCTCATTGGCTCTAGGTGACAGCCGGTCGTGCCGTGCCATCAGTCAGTGCCTCTGACAGTCTCGTCATCGGCCTGTCACAGCTGCTGTTTATCAGAGAAAGACTGAGCTATACACCAGAGAGGAGACTATTGCCTGGCTGCTGGGTCACACCAAAGACATTTTACATGCTAGTTGCATCAGTGACATCTCACCAAGGATGTAATGCCTGCAGATACTCCAAAGATATCATGCATGCTAGTTATATCAAGGACATCTCATGCATCAATCCTGCATGAAAGTTATGCAAAGTACATCATGTATGTTAGTTAAATAAATGGCATGCATGCTAGTTGTCTCAAATACATACTACGGGGATGTTAAACCAATGACATCATCCATGCAGGTACACCAAAGTCATTACACATGCTAATTACACCAAGGACATTGTGCATGTTCCTCACCTCAAATACAAAATGCATTAAAACTACGCCAAGGACATCACACAGGTCAGTTACACATAGCATATCATGTGTGCTGGGTATATCAAATACATCTGCGTGGGAGTTATACCAAGGATGTCATGTCTGGAGTTACTCCAAAGATATTATGCATGCTAATTACATTACAGACAGTCTGCAAGTTAATTACCTTAATCATGCATGCAGGTTAAGCTAGTTACCTCATACCGCATATACATACTGATTGGTAGTCACACCAAGGGATGCATGCAGGTTTACCAAAGTCATTACATATGCTAATTACACCAGGGACATCATGCAGATTTCTTACCTCAAATAAATACTGTATACAATTTATGCCAAGGACATCATGCCTGTTAGTTACAGCAAGGGTATTATGTGCGCTCGTTTTTGTGTGGCAGTTATACCAAGGATATTATGCATGTAGCTACACCAAAGTCAGTATACATGCTAATTACACCAAGGACATGCTGCAGGTTTCTCACCTCAGTTACATAATGCATTATGTATGCTAGTTAGTTCTAACACTTTTTGTGTGGCATACCAAGGACATCATGCATGCAGTCATAGACACTATATAGGCTAATGAAACCAAGAACGTTATGAAGCTTATCCACATAAAATACATTGTGCATACCAGCTATGCCAAGGACATCATGCATGTTTGTTACAGCAAAGGTATTATGTGTGCTAGTTACTTCAAACACTTTTTTTGTTATACCAAAGATATTATGGATGCTAATTACACCAAGAACATAATACATGCAGTTGGATCAAAGTCTAATTACATCAAGTACACTCTGCAGGTTTCTTATCTCGAATACATAATACATGAAAGTTATGCCAAGGACATCATGCATGTTAGTTACAGAAGGGGCATTACGTATGCTAGTTAGTTGTAGCACTTTCTGTGTGGCACACCAAGGACATCATGCACGCAATCAAAGGCATTATTCAGGCAAATTACACCAAGAACGTTATGAAGCTTATCCACCTCAACTACGTGTTGCGTACTAGCTATACCAAGGACATCATGCAAGCTACACCACAAGACATTGTGCATGCTGGTAACACAAGGATTATGACATCATGCATTTTACCAAGGTCACAATGTATATACCTCACCCATACAGAAAAGTACAATAACACATTTAGCACTGGGGAAAAGGAATAAGGGTAGCCCATGCAATTAACCCAGCAAGGGCACTGATGATATCTACTCAGTGATGTGGGTAATGGGTAGGGAAAAGGGAGCATAATGGTTAAACTGGAGCTACATATACAGCTTACCTGAGCTTATAATTAAGTCATCAATCAATAGGACTTATGGGGCAAAGCAGTTATGGTTTCTACACAGAGACATGCAGGGGGATCACATGCAGGCTGAAGCAGAAAAAACAGGGTGTCTTTCCCACAGCAAAGCATACACCGTCAATGTTCTAGTCTGTGCATGGCCTTAAACAGACAGCAGTTTACAGTGGATGTCCAAGCTAATTGGCCAGAAATGAGTCCTCATTACTAAATATACGAGTCACTCTTTATGTATGATGACTTCTATTTCGAGGCGTGTGATATGAATAGATGATAAGAATAGAAGTGTTACATAATCAAAAAAAAAAAGGTCATACGAAAAATGGTGTCACCTAATTGCCTTAGTGTCACGTTTGTTCTGCTCAGCTGGAGCTGATTTAGGAGGCTTTGGCATATGAGAGGAATTCAGGAGGCCAAGCTTACATAAACACTGGCAAAATTAACAGGGAAAAAACACCCACTCTCTCGGTGCCTCCAACACACCACAGCTCTGGAGAGACTGGCATGTGCTGTGCTACTATGCATTATCAAGTCTTCGGTTAGGTCTTTGCAAGCACAGTACAGCGTGCCTTACACCGCATAATACACCACAAAAACCATTAGCTTGCCAGCCAGTCTATGACAGTGCAAGTTTCCTTTATGCCGTCATATGTCCCTTTTCATTCTGGTGTTAGGAGATGCAAGGCGACATTATGATCCACTTTGGTTACGCAATGTAGTTCCGAAGAAAATGTCAGACTATCTGGTGCCATTACACTGTATATAGTGGTAATACAGTGTGACACCATGTCCCATCTGCACATACTGCATTCACTCACCACACTGCCAATGCTGCTGGCCATATCAGGAACACTGAGTGGACACCCTGCCTGTCAGTACATCTCCAAGTACAAGCACCGTACTCTCAGTCACTGGTACAAAGGAATACACAAGTACAGAAATTACAGCATCCCATCCCTTTAAGTCTTGATGGAGCAACTGAAGCCAACTTAACACCACTAAACTTTCTCTTTCTTTAGTTTACACTGTGCTATTCTTTCTGAAAAACCAAATGGTTTATTGAATGAAACCTTGAGTGTCCATCTAAGGCCTGCCTGGTGTCATCACCTTTCATCACCTGACACAATCCAGTTTATTAGGTCACACTTTTTCATGATCCAGCATGAATCTTACTCATGTTCTAAACCGCTTAATCCAGTGTCCACCTGTGCAGAAGGCAGGCAGGGCCCCCAAAGCATCACACAGCAGACATACACTTTCACCCACGCCCCGTTGGGCGATTTAGCATATCCAATTCGTCTGGCTGCATGTGTTTGGATCATGGGAACAAACTGGAGCACCTTGAGAAAACCCACTTAGACAGGGACGGAGAGAACCTGCAAACTCCACATGGAAAAGACCCCAGACACCCTGGCCAGGAAACAAACCCAGGCCCTTGTTTTGTTGTGAGACATTTCCATGATTGTCTCATTTCCATGATACAAAAACAAAACAATTAAATAGGTAATCTGATTCATTACTGAGCACAAAGGACATCAATATGATTTGATTCAAGTCTGGTTCAATATGTTGTAGTTAAGCTCAATTCAGCCAGTATTGATGTGTCCCAGTTTTAGTTCAGTAGGAAAATTAAACATTTCTTTACTGACTTTACTTTCGTCTGGTGCATTCATTCTCTTTCCAGATCTCAATCCATCCCAACAATAAGAACCAGAACTGACAACCAGGACTACAACAACTATGTGGTTTATAAACCCAACTGAATGAGAACACCTACAGATAAAGTACACTGTTTTTCTTTTTCCTGATAATGAAAATTGAATAATTTGGGAAAAAAACAATAATTATTCAAAGTTCCAGCAGTACCCGACAGTGTTTTTCACTTAACTGTCATGGGCTGCAGGTTAGGCAACCAGCCTTAAAACTACACGGTGGTCGGTTCGATTGCCTCAACCAACAATAGTAACTGAAGTGCCCTTGAGCATGGCACCTAACCCCCAACTGCTCCCTTGGTGGTGTCCATAGGGCTGCCCACTGCTCTGGGCAAGTGTGCTCACTGCTAATGTGTATGTATGAGGGTGTTTAACTTAGCGATACGTCAAATGTGGTAGACATTCCACATTTTCCTCTGCATGTTAGCACAATTGGCAAAAAAATAGTTCTCAGCTTCACTGTACTCCTATCTTTCATGCATTCTTCAAGAACACCTCTCTGGCAAGCTCTTGCTACAGCATCCATTTGTTTACTACATCCATCATGTGATGGTACATGGATGACTTCACAGCCATGCGGGCTCTTGTTGCTCCTCTAACATTCTCCATCTCCGACTGATCTGACCGCCATGCAACCTACGTGCCGAGCTCATGCGGGACCCCTATTAATATCTTTTCCATCGGCACGTCCAGCCCTGCTTTATTTTTCTCAGCTTTGGAAAGATCAAGGCTTATGTGGCTTGTCTAAGCCCTGTAAGCTCTGATTATAAAGTGCCTGGTCCCTGTGACCTTCACACCTTAGGTGACAGAAAAGAAACCCTGGCTGAAGTAACAAGGACAGGAGAGACTGATTAGAGTGCAACACATGTCCACACTCTTTCCTTTTTCTTCTTGCTGTCAGAGCTGGTAATAAGGTAGAAGATGCAGGGCTGCTACATAGTTAATCTCTCCCAAAAGCCCAGAGAGGTCACGTTATCGGACGAGCTTGTTGGGAGCAGAAGCGGACAGGCTGCGGAGGCTTTGCCCAATACCTCCCGCACGTCTCCTCTGGGTGGCAGCTGGGTAATGAAGTCTTTGTGAAAGGTCTGCTGGGAGATGGGGATAAAGATAATTCACAGGCCTAGCATTCGCAGCCGAACTGCGTTAGAAGTGAGAATCTAGAACACAGTCGTCTTTCTCCATCAAAGAAGACAAATGGGACATGGTTTTTAAAGCCCTGTCAGGCCAGTAAGGTACGTTTATAAAATTTAATTGAGGCATTCATCTAGCTACGAACTGTCTCCTTGAGAGATTGGGATCCAATAACAAAGACAAGTACACGGGAAATCAAGACGAGCTGCTCCAAGTTTTTGTGGTCAATGGCGCACAGCGAAAAACTGGAATAGACGGCTAAGAATGCATGACGGCATTTTCCAGGTACTGAGCAAAAGTCTGAGAATTTCCTGTCTGAACAGCCATGAAGTACATGCTATTCATCTTTTGGGAGATATTTCTGATTCGATTCCAAGGATATGAAATATGACACCTGTATAAGGTGGTAAAAGGTGAAAGTCAAAGGTAAACAAGGGAAAAAAGCAGGAGTTTTCAAACATGGAAGCTGGAAAACCAGTTCCATCAGATAAACAGCCCTTTCAAACGCGCCTTTAACTGTACATTCACACCGGCAAGTCGTAACAACAGGTAACCAGGTAACAAGTTGCTTACGTCGCTGTAGGTTTATCTCTTGCGGTTGTGTAAGAACCTTCATTAGGATAAAAGAACCTCCACGCATTGTAAAGATTCCATACCAGTTAAAGGTTCCTACATGCCATTCTCATTGGGATTGAAAACTTGTGGTTCGTCGGCCATGACACCCTCCTGAGACCACTCCGTCAATGTGGAATCTAGCACTGACCTGTTGGAATATCTAATGGTCTTAGTACACTTTTTCTTCCGTAAGTCAGGAAACTAGACAGATCCCATCAACACCAACACTAGTGTGGGATTTCTGAGCATCTTAAGGTTCTTTTTGATCTCCAGCACAAGAAATTGGCTGGATAGCATACTGGCTAACCTAGCTAGCTATCGAGCGACTTAATTCCTCAGAGACACCAACACTATCAGCTACTTTCTTCCACACTTTATTTTCCTTTAAGTGTGTTGGTAAAAAGACACATCACATGAACTGGGAAACCCAGTGCCCAGTCCCACCACACTGCTGAGAACTGGGAGCACAGAAGCAAGTCTTGCATCCAGAGGTGTTTCTGTCCATCCTTCCACTGTTAAGTCTATTCCACCAACGTGGAACTGGTTATTGCTGCATTTCCAGCAAAGATAAATAGGTTCGGAACCTGAAAAGTTTCTTCCCAGCTGGAACCAAAAAATAGCAGGTTCTTCAGCACAAACAATGATGACATCCATGAGCGTCTGAGCTGTTAAGGAAGGAGAAGGTTTGTAGTGCTCTACGTCTTCTACAAACATCTGGAATAACAGCAAAATGCTCCCAGGTAATCTATATGCTCTGCCATCTTGTTTGTACTGTGTGCTACCTTACACAAGTCGACATTGATGATGTATCCTTTGACATTCCTTGGTTCCTGTAAAAGAAACTTTTGGTCTGAACGGGACCGTAAGAAGACAATTCAAAACTTAGTGTCTGAAAGGATGTGCACTTATCAAGCTCTTTACTGAGAAAGAAAGAACAGAACAAGTCACATAACACATAAGCTGCCTGTGTTTTCAGACCAATGGGCTGACCCCTCCAGCGTCCAGACCTCAACATCACTGACTGTAGCACACAACACAACCAACTTCTAACCCTATTCACACCAACAAGGCAACAAAGAATATGAGAATATGAGATGTGTGTGACACAGCGACAGAGTGTCAAATGTCAAGCTGAAATTTTCTCAGCTTTATGCAAATAATTAATTGTGCTGTGAAGCAACAGTCTTTATGGCCCTACTGGCATTTCGCTCCGTTTCCCAACAGTATCACTCAAAACATAGATGAGAAAGTTATAAACGTGTGAACGTCAAGCAGCGGTTCACTTGACTGTGTACATGCCCACACACACCAACAAGAGCAGTCTCGAGCCCACTCACAAGAGACAAACCTGAGGCAGCACTAGAACTGTCGCTTGCCAGTGCGATCATACTGTAATACTGCATTTCAGAGGTGTGGAAACACATCTCTGCAGATTTCTAAGATCAGCTGAAAGCAAGTCTCCTGAAAAGAAAGGAAACTCGAACAAAGGCATGGGTTGAAAAAGTGTATATTAGTTTGAATTATAGAGGCGAGTTTGGAACTTCCTGTTAAATACGCTTGCTGAAGCGCCACCGCATCTTTCCACTGCGTCAACACCACATCAGTGACCAGCCTAGCTGGCCTGGTGCAGATCACAACTGGGACCGTTTTAAGCACCAGAGCAAGCAAGGACAGTTGATTAGTTTGTTTGGACTCAGATCAATTCAAACAATAAGCTACACAGCTCTGCAGCATGCTGAACAGACGAGAGCCTCAGCCTGCGTAGTAGTGGCTTGGAGCCTGACGTCTTAACAAGCGGACTGGCATTTAGGCCCTGTTCAACGTTCAATGGTGTCTCACTGAAGAATAATGGATTTCAGAGGCATTTCTGAAGAGGCATTTTTTTATATTGTAGCATCAGCCAACATCAGCTGCTGGGTACAAAACAGGCCATCACTATGTAAGATTGGGAGACCTTTCTGGTGGGAACGTGTAAATGTATCCCATGTGCAGGAGAACATCTTATAGCTGCAGATGTCCTGAGGACACCTTTCCTGAAAGAATGAATCTGATGACAGCAAGTGCATTAAGATGATTGGAGCTCAGTCCAATCTATAGATATCCTAAGCTCACCAGGCAAAAAAATGGCACAGCTTGCTTCTTTAAGGTGGTAGTAACTTCAGGCTCCTGCAGATGGCGCTGCACGAGGATGATGGTGTCGTAAATACCTGCGGGTGTGAGTGACGGGATTCAGATTTAGAGAAGGTGGTACAGTGCCATGAATGTCTCGGAAAACAGCTCCAAAGCAGATGGTAATGATTGGCTAACAGGAGTGATTGGATTTGGGCGTGTTAAAGACCATAGTGTGACGGAAGTAGCTGAATCTGCAGGTGTATGGAAGCATATCACCAAGGGTCTACCAGCAGTGGCTAAAATCCCAGTCTACAGGGAACTCTCCTCGGGATAATGTC
Source organism: Prochilodus magdalenae (assembly GCA_024036415.1). NCBI lineage: Eukaryota > Metazoa > Chordata > Actinopteri > Characiformes > Prochilodontidae > Prochilodus > Prochilodus magdalenae. Next base: position 93,717 of record JAMWET010000854.1, read on the forward strand.
AGGGAAGGCATCCACCAAATCTGGCCCAACTGCGCTGTTGTTTGATGCAAGAGCATCCTACACCCAGGAACGTGTCCAGTACAGAATATAATCACAGCTGTGATTGGTGGTTGCGGAGGGATTACACGCTGCTAGGCATGTTTCAGTCACAGGTGACTAATGGTTTGTCTGGTGAGCTTATATTTCACTGATGAGGATGTGATGATAGTACGGCCTTGCCAGTTCTAAGACAAGCTATACAGCAGCACACGGACACCCTGGTTTAGCATGTTTCTCCTGACTCACTAAAGCTAGCACTTCCACCCCGAAACAATCACAGTGCAGCTTTAAGTGGATCACACCTTTTCAGCTAGTGTGCAAATGGCCTCCCCACGAATGTGCTTTGTAGTCTATGGAGAGCAAGATGCTGACCAGCATTTCAATTAACCAGGAGGTCTTGCTTTACCCTGGGGACAGGAGAGGTTTGAGCTGGCCCAGCAGCCTCAAGCAACATGCGTTCTCCTCCAGGAGCCTCTGAAGCCCTTTGCCACTTAGCAGGCGGGGCCTCATAAACATGGAGAACGCAGGCAGGGAGGTGATTGTCTGCTGGAGGTTAAGAGGGGCTGCAGGTCGGAGGGCTGTTAGCGGACAGAGCATAAAGTAGCACATCAGTAAAGCAAACACGCTTAAACCCCCAACACCCCCACCTCCATCTGGCCACCCTGATGGCGGGCTATTAGGAGAAAAGGTGCAACAGTCAGTTCACTCTGCTGGAGCTGCAGCCGGCACACCACACCTCACTGTCCAGCTAATTACATCTCTCTCCATCACCTCTGCTTCCAGTCCCCGCTCCTTTCTTTCTTCCTCTGCTTCTCTATAATTGTGTTCTATTTCCTATTCTCATTCTCACCCCTGTTCCTTCTCTTCATCTCTTCCTCTCAGTGACTGTCTCTTTGTCTCACTCGTTCCTTTCCTTCTTATCTTCTTTCTGTTCTCTTCCTCTCTACTCTTACTGCCTTACTTCTATTGCTTCTTCCTCAGTCCTCTCTTTCTTTCTCTTGCTCTATGTAACCTTGGAACTGTCTTCCATCGCTCATTTTTATTCCAATCTTGTCACTCTCTCTCTGTCTCTCTCTCATCTTTCCGTTCTCCTCCTCTCATCCTACTGTATAGCTTCTTCCCCTCTCATTCTTATCCCAGTTACTGGTCCCTTTTTTTTTCTTCGTTTCTTCTTTAGATCTGTCTCTCCGTTCTTTCATCTTCTCACACTCTACTTTTCTTTCTCTTCTTCTTTTATTCCTTTAAGGTTTTTCTCATCTTCTCTATAATGGTGTTCCTTCTTTTCATTCCTCTTTTTATTCCATTTCTTTCTCCTCCTCTCTCCTCACTTATTTCCTCGTTATTCTCCAATTCCCCATTTTCTCTTTTCTTCTTCTTCTCTATAAATGTCTTCCAGTCGTTCTTTCTCAGTCTGCCCTTTCTATTCCATTCTCTCTCTCTAATTCCTATCCCAATTCGTTCACTGTTTCTGTTCTTTGCTCTTCCTTTTTTTCTTTCTCTTCTTTATTACTCTTTCTTCCTGCTCTTATCTTCACTCCTCTTCTTATTTCCTGTCTTTACCTTCATCACTTCTTCTCCTTCTCTTTTTTGTTTTTCATTTCCATCCAAGTACCCTCCATCTTTTGTTCTCTCTCTCTTAATTTCTTCCCTGTCTCCCTTCTTTCCCCAATTCATTCTTTCTCCCACTCTTGTCAGGTTCTCACCCGCTTTCCTGTCCTTCTTTTCTTTCTTCTATCTTTTATTTTTTCTTCTCTTTTTCAATATAGTGGCCTTCAAACTTTTCTCACTCTCTCATTCCTTTGTTTTTCTGTTTACTCATCTCACTTTTTCACTTCTTCTTCTTCTATTCAATATTCTTACCTTTCCTTTTGTAACCATAACCCTCTTTCTTTTTTCTTTTTTCTTTTTTCTGTCTGTTCTTTCATTTCTCCCTTTCACATAAAGTGATTGATATTTTTATGACTATCATGTTCGGTTTGCTGCACAGGTGGGAGGTGCTGCACGTACATCTGAGCAGCTTCTTATCCTCTATAACCTCCAGTCTCTTTTTCTTTCCTGCTCTGTTATCTCTCTCTTTCCTGTTTTCTTTCTGAACTTTATTTCCTCTCTCTTTTTCTCTACTAAAGTCGCACGTTTACCACACGGTTTATGAAATCTTAACAGACTGCAAAACCGTAGACCATCTCACACCTAACGCCAGCCGTTCACAGAACTTCCTGTCAATTTATCATCAGGGTGCACATGACGGTATCACACATTCTTCATAGATTCAGCCACAAATAAGCGCTCAAATTCACAAATCCTGCCACCGTGCATGTGACACAAACAAAGCTGAAGCTGTAAAGTGAGTGAGTGTCAAGCTGAGATGAAGCTGTAAACTGAGTGATTGAAGTCTTGCTAATTAAAGGAGCAGTATGTAACATCTAGCCATGTGGTTACATACTGCAACTCTCCCCTCCCTCACAACAGTGGCCATCAAGTTTCCTGTTGCTTCAATTGACTATCCCTGTTCCGTTTCACTCCTTCATGTTCATGTTCCATCTTTGCTTTTACTGCTGTTTTTTCACCAAATGATAATAATGATTGTCAAATTCTGGTCCTCAATCTACCTGTAACACAAAGTACCCTATCTACGGCACCCGGAAAGCAGTTGGCCGTTAGGTGCCTTGCTCAAGGGCCCTTCAGTTGTTACTGTAGGTTCAGGGCATCAAACTGGCAACCTTCTGGGCACATGGCTGGTTCCCTTAGCTCCAGCCCCCTAAGGATAATAAGAAGCTGGAGAATAAGACGCTAAATGTTGCTGCCAGAATGTAAATGCTGCACTGGTTGTTTCCACAACATAGTTGGTACCACTGTAATTTGGTGAATGCAAAATGTACCTACACAGTGCTTTTTCTGACAGTGTACTTTGTAAAGACTCAGAAGTAAAACCAGTCTAAAAACAACCATCTTACACCAACACAGTACCAGTGCAGTGATTCCCAGAATCCATCGAGCCCATGATGAACAGGCCCCCTTTTCCACTGGTTAGAGAGCTGAATGATTACGTATTTGGATGTGGGTGGTCCACTGCAGACCACTGAGTTGTTGCTTTAATGTTTTCACTCATGGAAAATGGCATCATGAACAACTTTACATAGTGACAGCAGCGCCAACCCTTTGTCACTTGCGTCATGGTTTCCACAAACCAGTTTTCTTGCAATGGAACAGTTAGAGACTTTTCCACTAGCACCACACTGGTGGAACAGAGCTAACACATTCCCCAGAGGTTAGGGATCCAGCCTTGTGACTGGAAGGTTGCTTGTTTGATCCCCAGTTTGAACCGACAGGACTTGACTGAACTGGCATTGAGCAAGACACCTAACCCACTGAGCCAGCTCTGCATTGGGCTACTGACTGTCCAGTGTGCTCACTGTCCCCTTACTGGGACGGGGGTGTGTTCAATAGTGTATGTGAGTATGTAGGAGCTTCATTGCATTGATGGGTTAAACACGGAAGACAGATTCCTCTGTGTCTAAACACTAATGGATCTGAATTTCCAAATGATCTGTCATCCTGCTTTCTTTCTCTCTCGTTCCTCATCTCTTCTTCTTCTTCATCTCCAGCTCCAGCAATACGGATGCAGCACTGGCTTTATAACCAGCAACAAGAAGGAACAAGACGACCACATGTGAAAGCAAAACATCTACAGCACCAAAAACAGCAGAAACCCTTCCGAAAGTCTACGGTTATTCATATTCATATTCCCTCCAGAAAAATGAAACCTGCAGGACATTCTATCTCTGACTATTTTGCATTTATATTTCAACACACCAACTTGGAGCACAGAAAGAGAATGCTTTATTACCAGCACAATGCAATGCACAGCATTCAAAATCAACTCTCTTACTGCACGAGTTCTTTCCTTAAGCCACAGCAGAGCTGGGATGTCCAACTACCATCTGTGCAAAGCCTGTCAGTAGTTAGTCAAGAAGTTATCCATTATAAATGACTGATTACTTTTCTCAAACTGCAATGGGATTATATTACTCATTACTTCCTGGAAAATGAAACTAATTTATCATTTCCCTGTTTTATTTAGCTCTCTAAATGCAATGCAAATCTGTACCAACAGTGAAGAACAAAGGATAGTGAGTTTACTTAGTGAGGACTGAACAAGCATGACTGTAAAGACATGTCAGTATACATTTGAAAGTGTTTTAAATAGAGGTGGGCGGTACAGCAAGTATATTAAATATCAAATTACTTCCAGACCTTTGGGTGATACGCATCACAATTCTATTCTTTTTAGTTTTAGTTTTTTTTAATTCAATTTCAGTTGGAAGCGTAACACATTCTATGACTCCTGTATTCACAATGCACTATAAAAGCATTTTTGAGGCATTGTATAGCATACATAACACCTTATAACACTTGTTTAATGTCTATTGAGTAGTTATAATGACATGCATAATGCTTAATAATGCAAGAGTATGCACCTTTATAATATCAGGTTTCATAACACCTTAAAATATCTGTCCATAGCAATCTGTCCATGTAATCCAACACTTTATAGAGGTTTGTACGTCAAATGAGTTGTTTTATGTTATTTAATTGTTTAACATATTTAATTTAAATACCTCCTGGATCATTATACATGTCATTACAGGATCTAAGTGAAGTGAGATTGTCTAACGGGTAATATGGGGCATACAATGTACATATGTTGCTCTGCTAAATGTATATGCTGCTCTGTTTTTTTGAAGCAAGGCTTGTTTAAAGCCATAGCCGACTGAGTACAACATTCCTGATTACAATGGTTTTATGAACAGATGTTATAGTGCTGTATGATATAAGTAATTATGCAAGCTTATGTATGAATTATATTGTATTAGAAGATATTATGCATGCCTTGTAATAACAGCTAATAAATGCATTTAGATAGCGTTATAAATTCAGGATTTATTGGAAGCGTTACTATTGGAACAGACTAAACAGAGCCTGTGGTGTCATATATACAGGGGTTGGACAATGAAACTGAAACACCTGGTTTTAGACCACAATCTTTTATTAGTATGGTGTAGGGCCTCCTTTTGTGGCCAATACAGCGTCAGTTGGTCTTGGGAATGACATATACAAGTCCTGCACAGTGGTCAGAGGGATTTTAAGCCATTCTTCTTGCAGGATAGTGGCCAGGTCACTACATGATGCTGGTGGAGGTTCGTCCTTCTTGGTGGTATGCTGACATTACCCTGGATACCGTGGCTCTTGATACATTACAAAGACTTGCTGTCTTGGTCACAGATGCACCAGCAAGACGTGCACCAACAATCTGTCCTCTTTTGAACTCTGGTATGTCACCCATAATGCTGTGTGCATTGCAGTATTTTGAGCAGAACTGTGCTCTTACCTGCTAACTGAACCTTCACACTCTGCTCTTACTGGTGCAATGTGCAATTAATGAAGATTGGCCACCAGGCTGGTCCAATTTAGCCATGAGACCTCCCACACTAAAATGACAGGTGTTTCAGTTTCATTGTCCAACCCCTGTACATATACTTCAGTAACAATAATAATAATAATAATAATAATAAACCAAAAACTGTAATTATTTTATTCAATGTTTACAAACTGCACCACACTAAATTCAATTATACAGACCTAATTATGCTCACTTTATAACAGAAGATTTAGTTTCTCAGTGTCTCATAATATTGATGATATTCAAGATCAGAAAAGCATAGTATGGCATAATTTATCATAATAATCCTAGAATATCGTCAAGTTACCCATTCCTGGTTTAAAACGATAAGCTGCAACAAGCTTGCTCGGCTCAGTAGGCTAATTATTTACCACATCTTGTTAGCAAACAAGCCAAGATATTTCCTTTCTGTTGAGTTCATGCCTTCAAACCAAGCATTGAAGTTGTTCAACTGACTCAACTGTGCACATCAAGCAAACCTCCGAACCAACAAAACGGCATTTCTGAAACACAAACCTGAGCTAACAGTAAGGGGTGCCATGTAGCTTGTCTTCCTTGTGTTTTTCATTCTGCCCTGGGCATGTAAAGAGACTTCACTAGAGAAATTTGGGAATGGACTTTTTGCAGGGGCGTACGCTTTGCAGTGGGGGATTTTGCAGCCAATGCCGCAGCGAAAGACTACCTCAATAAAATATCTTTATGAATAGCTTGTAAAACTTACAGAGCTGTTACAGAATGAAAAGCCTGTCAGATTGGGTCCGTCTCTTCCTAGCCCAGTTTCAGAATAACAAGTTTAGACTCCTCAACAGTTTGTTCGCTGAGCTTACTTTTGTAAACTCTGATCCCTTTTGTGTTTCTTGCTGTCCTGGGTCGACCTGAGGAGGATGGGTTCCCCTTTTGAGAGTTGCCTCCTCTCCTTTCTTCCTCCTGCTCTGAGGGAGTTTTTCCTTGCCGCTGTCGTCCTTGACATATCTCACTGGGGGCTTGGATCCGGATTTTCAGTAAAGCTGCTTTGTGACAACATCTCTTGTAAAAAGTGCTATATAAATAAATTTGACTTGACTTACTTGTGCTAGTCATCTTCAAGCTGCACAGTCAGCACATGAGAATAGAATTTATATACAGGCACGGATAATCTCTCAGAACATTTGTGCTTTAAATACTTTGCTTGTGTTTCCACTGCTTTCTTAAAGCTCTGCTATATGGACAACATGTATTTGGACACCTGCACAGTAGCCTTTATGATAACCCATTCTAAATCCATAGGCATTAATATGGAGTTAGTCGCCCACTTTGCAGCTATAACAGCTTCCACTCTCCTGGGAAGGCTTTCTATAAGATGTTGCAGTGTGTCTCTTGAAAAGAGCTTTTGCCCGTTCATCCAGAAAAGCATTTGTGAGGTCAGCGACTGATGTTGGACAAGAGGGCCTGGCTTGCAATCTCCCTCTAGTTCATTCTAAAGGTGTCTGATAGGGTAGTGGTGAGAGAACAGTCAAATTCTTCCACACCAAACTCTCTTTGTGCCCTGGAGCAGAGTCACGCTGGAACAAAATTGGGTCTTCCTCAAACTATTCCCACATAGCTGGAAGCATACAACTTTTCAAAATGGCGTGCAATGCTGAAGCATTATGATTTCCCTTCACTTGAATTAAGGGGCTCTAGGCCAATCCCTGTAAACAGCCCAATAGCATTATCCCTCCTCCACCAAACGGTAGAGTCGGTACAGTCGGTACAATACAGTCAGGCAGGTAATGTTCCCTAAACCCGGACTGCCAGATAAAAATTAGGATTCGTCACATTCGTTTCCACGGCTGTGACAAATGTGTCACATTCGAGTCCAGTGGCGGCACTTTACATCACCACTTCCAAAGCTTGGTGGAATTAAATTAATTATAAACCACATTATTAAAATACATTAGTGCCTACTCTGAAATTTACTTGACAATACTTCACATTCGTGTTTCCTACAGCCAGACACAGAGATTTTACACAAAACCTTGAACTTAACCCTAGGGAACACTTTTGGGATGAACTCAAATGTCAACTGTGAGCCAGACCTTCTCATTCAAACAGATTCAATAAGCAGAATAATCCAGAGATATGCTGAACTCCAATATTATATATATAAAACACACACACACACACACACACACACACACACACACAGTAATTTAAACTACACTGACATCCTCAACATGTCTACTGAATCCAAGCAGTGCTCTTATGTGACAATAAAGAATTGTCAATGACCAATAAATTAGGCTTTTGCCATAAAGTCAGTGTAGTGAGCCATGTTTCAGTCAGATGTCTAAGCTCTCTATCTCCCTCACACACACTTTCCTCTGATCTCGTATGTGTTGTGATGACTCCATTAATTGGCAGGCCATTAGTAGCCCTAATTGCGCAGTGGGGAAGCCACGGACGCAGTGCAGAGTGTGATCAGGACGAGCCATCATTCATGCCTCAGTCAACCTCGTCTGGCACCTGCCTGCGTCTAAATGTAAATCAATCACAGCTCCGTAATCTTATTACGGGTCAGCCGACGGCCTGATCAAACAAATCAGGCTAAAGATGGCAGGTCACATACACACAGCATCACGCTACACTATAACAGAAGACGTATACTCCTGTGTTAAAGTCAGAGACCACCCTAATTCATTTCTATCCAGTCAATATGGCCACTGCCATGAAGGAAGTAGCTGAATTTGCAGGTGTATGGAAGTGTACGGTCATATGGGTCTACCAGCAGTGGCTAAAATCCCTGTCTACAGGAAACTCTGCTCAGAACTGTGCCAGAGATGGCATCCACCAAATCTGGCCCAACTGCACTATTATTTGGCCGAAGAGTATCTGAACATTGATGTGGCCTACATCCAGAAACTTGTCCGGCCCATGCCATATGGAATCACAGCTGTCGCATTCATATTAGGTATGTTTTTGTCCAGTCAGCTTATATGTATGCGTATAATGTATATTTTAGTTCAGTCCTTCCAAAGTTCAGTCTTAGAAGTTGGTTGTATGTTCTGTTTTTCATGATTCATGTAATTCTGAATACATAGACTCATCATTCCATAAAGCCACAGCTAAGTGTTTCTGTGTTCTAGTGCAAATATTCTTCTTTTTGTCTTTTTCCTTTTCATCAGCGAGAGCTTCTTGACAGCTGCACAGACTTAGAGCATTGAGTTGTCTCCCCACAGTGGAAGCATGGACAGAAACACCTGTCGATTTTTTTCAGATCTGAAGCAACAATGGAGCCTGATTTGCTCCTTTCACTCAAAGATGAAAGCTTTAAGTGCTGTTTATCGGATGGTGGTCTACCAGGTCTTAGTGGTTAGGTGCCTCATTTTCTCTGCTGCAGCTTTTAATCATATTTTAAACTCCAATTTTGAAATCTCCTGTTTTCCCCCCTACTTATTTTCCCTTTAACTTTCTCCCTTTAATCTTCTCAGAAATACGCCCTTTAGCCATTTTAGCACATGAGAAAGAAGTTTGAAGGCAACAACAATGAGTTTGGGTGGTAGAACATCAGAGAAAGGATTTTATTGAGAGGATGCAGCTGGAACTGGTTGGTTTAAAGATTGGAAAGATGGTGTTGAAGTGCCAGCAGAGTGCTCACAAGTAACTAGTGCATGAATTACTGATATACTGATAGACTGGACATTAATGCCTGGTGCTGATATGTTTCTGACCCTGACAAATGAGTAACCTGTACACCTGTATTCTGAGTTAGTCCCTGACAGTCTGGCATGACACCATTGCAGTCTTTGGTGATGTTGATGTGGTGTTAAGGACAGTCATTGTAACAATCTGCATGGTTGGAGTTGTGCAGCCGTCTGCCAATGGTGCCTTCACTAACACAATGACTCATGGAGGGCATCACTGCTTTCTGAATGTCCGCAATTGTGGATGCTGGGTCAGTCAGGGACAGTGATGAGGCCTATCCTTGCTTATGTCACATGCACGGTTGAGTGTTAAACTTCCCCACCAACTTTTATTACTGCTGGTTGCTTCCTTCTGGGTGCAACTGTTTGTTAAACTAAACTTCTAGTGTGATAAAAATGATTACTCAGTGTAAAATACATAAACAATAAGTGGCTTGACTATGTTGGGGCAACTAAAGTGCTTTTTGAAGATCAATACTGCAAGAAGATTACTGACCATCAATCAATTTCATATATAACAAAATTGGCTTACCTGCTCCCGATTGCAATGACATCATCCAGAAAGAACCGGAAAGAAAAGAGACAAAGGAGGGGGTGGGGCAATTAATATTTCATCAGAAAGTGCCAGACAGAATAAATAAATACCTAAAGAATGATTTATGTGTGTTACTTCTGAATAATTCATATTGCTGTAGAGCACATATGTTATTTACTGTTGGATGTAAATCCTGGCGAGCAGAGAAGCTCATGTGTTTAAACACTGCTAACTGTTCCATATTCAACAGTGGCCCAATGCAGTGGACACAAGGAGTAGAAGAAAGAGCCGCCGGCTCCATAACTTCAGACCAACCAGCCAACCCTACAACCCACCCACCCCCCGAGAGAGAGCATGAGATGATAAAAGTCTGCATCTGCATCTCTTGAATGAAACTAGGACGCGCTAACGTTTGTTATTTCCTGAGGGTTACTCCGGAGTTGCCAAATTAGCATGTGCGCTGACAAACGTTCATCATCAAATATCCATCAAAATGGATTACATAAACTTTCAGACTCATAAACTGCAAGCTGAAAGTAACTATGATGAAAAGCAAGAGTTGTAGTCATAATGAATCTCCCTTGCTTTATCCAGGGTTACAGTTCACCAATCTAGTATCATTAGAATCGCAGTTCACATTTGAACGTGAGTCACTATTGCTTGACAATGGTCCGGAGATTTTGGGCCAGCTGGAGCAGCACAATTGGGGGGTCTGTGAGCTAATTTCTAGCCTCTTTATGTAATCACAGGCTAATCAGAGAAAATTACATGTTACAGGAAACTTGGACATAACCAAGAAGTGCATAATGGTCTTGGTAATGAACTCACATCAGGATCCAATCAACAGTCAATGAAAATAAAGAGGACAGAAAATAGAAAGCAGATTTCCACTTTCCATAATGACTCAATATGTTACTTGTCTTAAACCCTGTGGTCACACCAGCAGTCACTTTTGGCCTCTTGTTTCCCAAATCGCTGGTCAGCCATTGCCTCTTCGTATTTCTGAGCTTGAGGGAACTGTTGCTTGTAATGGGTTCTCTGATGCCAATTTCAAATCAGTGTTCGTGCTAAAAACAAAAACCCTTGAGATACATTGCGTGTCACTGTTTTCATTCAACCCCTGTGCAGTTCATCGGAACAGTTTGCGATCGCTATACAAAATCTGTTAAACTTCATTCAACTTTGCTGCATTGCTGACTCCACCTACTTCCAACTGCCCAATCTCCCTGCAAATCAGCAGTTCTCATTGAAAATGAAGGAACCCTGGCCACGCAGGGTAAGGCTTCTTTCCTAAAATGACTTTCTTATCACCATCATAATTCATCCTCAAAACATTAGGACTTTGGAGAAGCTCATATCAGAGATGTACATTCAAGGCAGACTTCATAAAAATACACAAGCAAAACAAATTAAAGTTACTGATCATACTCATTTAAATGACCCACATGCTGTACACTTGTAGTCAATATAAGATTTGATACTTATATGTATACAGTATATACACAATCAAGTCACATTATAATGACCATATCCATAATATCCAGAGTAACCACTGTGTGCACCATAGACAGCAGCTAGACAGGCTGGAGGTGACTCACTAAGTTCCTGGTAGGTTGTCACAATTATCTGGAGCCATGCTGACTGTATTTCATCCCACAGCTGACTGGAGGGTGCATGGGGAAGGAGCTACAGAGCAAACACAACGATCAAGGTGGTCCTACGGATGCTCAATTGGGGTCAAGTCTGAGGAAGTCAGGGTAGCACTTGGAAGTCTAGATCATGCTCTTCCAACCAATGTCGAACATATCTAGCTGTGTGACATGTGTCTTGCTGGAAAATCCCATCCAACCCAAAGAAAACAATCACATACGTGATCTGGGATGGATTCATACCTAAATCTGTTAAGAGGTTGCCTTCCACATGGATGAGTGGGCCTAGAGAATTCCACGGACATGTGCTATATACAGGGGTTGGACAATGAAACTGAAACACCTGTCATTTTAGTATGGGAGGTCTCATGGCTAAATTGGACCAGCCTGGTGGCCAATCTTCATTAATTGCACATTGCACCAGTAAGAGCAGAGTGTGAAGGTTCAGTTAGCAGGTAAGAGCACAGTTCTGCTCAAAATACTGCAATGCACACAGCATTATGGGTGACATACCAGAGTTCAAAAGAGGACTGTTGGTGCACGTCTTGCTGGCGCATCTGTGACCAAGACAGCAAGTCTTTGTGATGTATCAAGAGCCACGGTATCCAGGGTAATGTCAGCATACCACCAAGAAGGACGAACCTCCACCAGCATCACGTAGTGACCTGGCCACTATCCTGCAAGAAGAATGGCTTAAAATCCCTCTGACCACTGTGCAGGACGCAGTATATGTCATTCCCAAGACGAACTGACGCTGTATTGGCCACAAAAGGAGGCCCTACACCATACTAATAAATGATTGTGGCCTAAAACCAGGTGTTTCAGTTTCATTGTCCAACCCCTGCATATATATATATATATAATTTATTTTTTTATTTTTTTAAATATATAATCCTGACCCTTGATAATAAATGGTCATATATAGCAGTATATTTCAGATTGCTATACAAACTGCTGTGTGGATGTTTGCAACTTTGCAACTGACTAGAATTCAGCTCAAAGACTTCAGTCCAACCCAAACGCACACACACAAACCACATTCAAACCCGCCTGACACCCATGCATCATTTGGGACCAATTGGTGCCTAATTGTACGCTACTGCTCAAGCGCTCCACATGGACAATCCGATCGAAGACCTATTTAATCAGGTTATTTGGGAGGGCGGTGGCATAGAGTCTGAAACGCAGCTGGCTGGGCCCCCTTCCGCAGATCCCGCATGTGCGGGTAATGAAATTAGACAGCGTGGTTAGTGGCGGGGCATTGTCCTCTGCCAGCCAAGCTCCTCTCTCCCTGGCTCCCCTGAGCGGAGTTACCAGGATATTGCTAATCGCTCACAAAAGGCGGATTAGCGGAGGGAGGACAATGGTGGGGTGGAATGTCAGGCCACAGCACCTGCCGAATTAACGACACAGCACTCTCCACACAACCCACCCAGTGCCCTCCTACAGCAAGGCCAGCTCAGCATCAAAACACGTCACTCACTGGGCTTTCCAGACTCCTTTCTTGTTGTTCACTTTCATTTCCTTGAAACTTCACCTACCAGAGATGATTTCTCAGACTTGATGAATTTTCACGCGTTCATGCTTGGCGAAGGGCGGAGATGAAATCACCTTACGAGAAGGAAAAGGATTTCTTATAACCCATTTGTAACACTGGGCCCCTCAACAAGGCACTGAAACTTTTCTTGCCTGTACTCCTTTCAATGATGAGTCACTAAGCACTCCAATAAACGATTCCCTTGCCTAGCCAAGCCAATGAAAATGAAGGACCTTCTTCAACTGAGGGTTAAGAGTTTTAAGGGTATCTACTCAGCTTCCGTCCTCCACCCACTTTTTTCACACTGCTCAATCCTTTGGCAAACCTGCCAAGACAAGAATCAAAGCCTCTTTTATGATGGTAAGCTTTCTTATCTTGGGTCCTCAGGAAGCTAACAGGCGGCAGCTGGTGGCCTAATTGCCACCCAGTTCAGAGAACTCTGGGGGGAAACCCCAGTTCCTTGAGCTTGGAGAACAAGCTCCCACTGAGCCGAGGTGTGAGATCTGAGGACAGTTTAGCATTACGATCTGCTGACAGCAGCAGCACTCTCAATCCAACTGGCAATTTTAAGCAGTGACAAGCTACTGAGGTACTTAATGGGGAGAGCAACCGCTGGATGCTCTAATGGCTTAGCAAGTCTCATGATCTCCTGTGATGGGTGGGCGGATTGGCTGACAGCCGTCTCACTAGCAAGTGACCCGAAGCTGAGATTCTGGCAAAGAAGACGAAATCAAAGCAATCCAATATAGAGTGGCCACATTAAGCGCTCATGAATGCCATTTATTGCAATAAAGATGAACCAAAAATAGCATCTGTTACTAAAATATGCCATAAGGTCACATGAAACAAAGAGCGATATACTGTCTCCAGAAAGGGAAGAAGGGAGGAGGAAAATGGGAGAGGGGAACAGATCTGATTTCATGTTTAATTCAGCAGCCTTGACTAAATCCTTGAAGGCTCCATTCGCTAGTCCCTCAAGCGCGTCCAATTTCAGACAAGCTGACTACCGCAGCTCTCTGGGACTGGGGAGATGCTTGGCCGGCCAGCGATTTTTGGAAACCTTGTAAGCTCTGAGGTGCAGAGGATCAAATGATAGTTTAGAATTTATAATTGGAGTGTGGCGGGGTTAAGGAGGGTTGCTGAAACACTGAGGAGTAGTCTCATACTTGGCAGAATGAACAATTACCTTGACTTGGGATTTGCATGTTTGGAATACAGCGTTGGAGAGAAATGGCCCCGGTCCACCGATTACAGGCATGGCAGTGGGGGGAGGATGATACAAGCCCAGTCACATCTGGCGTTCAGAGAGAAGTACCACCAGCTGGTCAAATGTTCCACTCAGCGAGATAGATAAAGCCACAGTGAGGCGGTGCATTGTTTGTGACTGGCCAAAACACATGGGAGCGTATTATACCCAAACACTGTGGATTCCAAAGCCTCCCCATGCTGAAATCTCTGCATGACACCGCAGGAACAAAAGTACCATGGAAACAGATGCTGTAGGCAGTACATTTTTTTTTTCCCAGTGCAAGTTAGATGAGGCTAACTGAATGCTTCCCGTTTGCAAGAGCACATTATCATCGCTTATTATTGTTGTATGATGTATGATGCATTCATGTCTTAGGGTTTCTCAACCTCGGACCACCAGTGGGCTATAATGCTCCCTCCCACAGGACAGAACAGTGGCGTGGTGGGTAGCACCTCACACCAAGAACAGCCTTGGTTTGGGCCTCTGGGGTCCTTTCTGTGAGGAGTTTGCGGTTTCTTCCCGTCTGCATGGCTTTCCTCCCTTAGTCCAAGGACACGCTGTCAGGTGAATTGGAGACCCCCTAGGTGTGAAAGCATATGTCTGTCTGTGTCTCATCTGTGATGGACCGGCGGACTATCCAGGGTATATCCTGCTTTTCGTGCTTTGAGAGCCGAGTTGGGCTCCAGTGACCCAGTAGGCAACACAGGTGTTGGCTAGCCACTAATGGAAAGGTTGCTGGGCTCCTGTGTTTGAATTTGGACATGCATTTTTTAATCAGAAAATGAATAGAGAAATTATAGGGATAAAAGGTGATTGTAGTCATCTGGTGGGCCTGGGGGGCGACAATGGGTTGAGAACCCCTGTCTTAGGGCATTGCTGACCAAGATGTGGGGTGTAGCTTCTAAGAGAAGAAGCGAGGGAAAACTACTATTTGCATTAGTCTAGTGTAGCAGATCCCTTCTTCCCAAAAAGCCTGCTTCATGGAAGTGTATGTGACTGGCTGATTGGAACAGGGAAGGTCGACTTCCTTGGCAGTAATTTAATGAACAATTACTTTCCCAACCGCGGCACGTAAATTAATTACCCTGCACAGAGGGTGACAGCGCCATAACCGGCCACCAAGGAGCTCACGCTTCCTCATTCTTATTCCATAAACACGCGGCACCTATAAAACGGAATGTTGTGATGATCAGCCGTGAATCCAATGGGCCTCCATCTTGACAATGACTTCCAAAACAATTTGCAGGTTCCTTTGCATGGAATAAAAAAACACGCTGCGTCGCGCCTTGAGAGATGAGGTAATTGGACTGCAAAGCCTGCGGCCTAATTAAATTAGCGTCCAAACACAAAGCACGGCCGCCGTACCTCTGGTACACAGAGATGAATTTTAAACGGGGACGTGTCACTATTAGATGATGATAATTCCCCACAACGTTCATCTTCGCCGTGCGTCGGAAGACACTCAGAGAGTGGGGTCCGGGAGTACTGAGGGGGACACCGAAGGTCGAAAGGAACGGAGAGAAAAGACTGTTTTCTCCAAGGAGAAGAGGTCTATCTCGCTCTCGCTGCTCCTTTCTCTCTCTCTCTTCCGATGCAGCAACTACTTAAGCGCTGCCAAGTGGAGTGTGATATTAGTGTCGTCTGCCACTTCAATTGGAAATGTAATTTTACTTGGAGATTTCAGCCTGTCATCTGGCTCCCCTGCTTTCCTTCTGGTTGTGCTCTCAGGGGAGAGGGTCCCCTGCACACCTGACTCACCTGCTGCCTGCCGAGATACCGTGCCATGCTTTAAAAGCCTCAGATGACTGACAGGTGGAAGGGTGGCAGGCTGCCTTTGTTCCTCGTTTGCTCCATAATAGGAAGACGCTTCCTTACACGCTCAACATGTGTTCTGCTAGACGTGTAGCTATTTTGTGCTACATCCAAGCTACATTCAAGCACATGCTTGTGTTTCTGTTAAGTTTGGAAACGTTTAAAGGGGGTCTATTAAGCTCATTTTCAGTCGGTCAACCAGAAAAGATTTACATGCTTCAGTTTTCCCAAAACACAGTATCTTTATTATAGTCTACACCTATATTCACTGTCTGTCTGGAACTGGAACTCCTGTGTATTTAAGCTCCACCCCTCCTGATGAGCCTAGTGTGCTCTAATTGGTCAGCTTGCCTACTCTGTTCAAAGCTCTGCCCCACACCATTGTGACTATACTTACAATTGCATCAGTTGTGCTGTATCAGTTTGAGTCAGAATCCCATCCTGAAAGTCAGGTAGAACACAACCCGAACCATCTAGACAGGAGCAGAGTTTCAGACTTTTTCTTTCAGGGTGTTTCAGTAGGTTTTTCCTGTTTCAGCTCTCTGTGTGTCATGTGAGGGGCATGCCAAGCTTGGTTGTAGGTGGGCAATAAGGATCGGGTCACTAGATGATGTCATCTTGCAAAAATAAATAGCTACTGTATAATTTGATTCAACATGTACCGGACAGGTTTCTTAAAAAACGGCCACATTACATTTACCTGACGCTCTTATCCAGAGTGACTTACAAGGGTATGCATATTACAGGTAGGCCAGTGTAGGGTTAGGAGTCTTGCCCAGGGACTCTTATTGGTGTAGCACAGCATAGTCACCCAGACCGGGATTCGAACCCCAGTCTCCCACGTGTGGTGGTGATTCCTTGGTGGGTAGTGGTGTTATCCACTGAGCTACACCAACCACAGCAGTGTTCAGACACTCTTGCATCATAGTGCAGGTAGGCCAGATTTGGTGGATGCCTTCCCTGGCACAAAACTCTCAGAGGAGAATTTTCTCTAGACTTGGATTTTAGCCAAGGCTGGTAGACAAATACGACCATGCGCCTCCATACACCTGCAGATTCAACTACTTCCTTCATTAACATCTGCTTCTGAGCCATTTTCCACACATGGAACAAGACATTCACTGTACTGTAGCGCCTCCTCTAAATCTATGAATCCCACCACATATTCTCTGTGCAGTGCCATCCGCAGGAGCCTGAGGTTTCTACCAAAGCAAACACACAAAATGACAAATGTTTTGTCTGGTGAGATTATTTTCTGACTAATGAGAGCAACACTGACTGCAAATTCCTATCAATGGTAAAACAGTGGTAATCAGGCACCCTCAAATGTTTTGTAGTGCTATATATAAATAATTTAATTTAATAATTTAAATATAATAAACATTTTATTTAATTCCATTTACACATTGAAAGCAGGACTGAGGGACAGTCTAAAATTCCATTGCGCTGTTATTGTGAAAAGGGTTTAATGCATTAATAACACAGTAACACAAAAGCAGCACTAATAAAGCCCTTATTAAAGACACTGAGCCTCCTGTTTTTATTAGGCTCCATATCTGGGGATAGATTTATAACATGAGCAAACTCTTGCGGCTTGTTGTTCGCTCAGGATGCGTTCAGCACTGGGAAACCTGAGAAGGAAGAGTATTAAATGCTGCGTCACCAATCAAAATATGCAGCACACCGCAGAGGCACAACAGCTTGAGAGGGTCCGTCTTGAGCTAAGAGTCCATCGAAAAACACACAGCATCTCCAGCCAGCCCACCCTCCAAAGTATTTGGCTCGGGACTCCTGCCCAGCGCGTATAAAAGAAGACAGCAAAAGGGAAATATAATTAAATGGAGCCAAGTCATTGTGGTGGCTGTTAAATTATGCAGCAAAAGCATAAATGCAGCAGGGCCTGCAGACATGGAGATGAGCATGGCTCTAATTGCTGCAGCCCAGGCGGATAGAGTTTCAGGGCCGCGAGGAGGGGGCTATCAATTCTGCCATAGAAATCGATGCGAGACCGGACTTCAGAGAGTCCCGGCTCGCCTTAATGGAGCTTTTGCCCAATCTCGGGTCACGTGGCTTGAGGAGAGACACTTGCACCCCCCTGCTTAAACCAGGAAGAGCCTACTCAAGAGAATTTGACGACCTGCTCGAGAAGTGCTGAGGTAGGAGGGTCCTTTTCCACTCATGAGTCTTTGTACTTGTGGCCACGACAGCAGACCTTTCTCCTTTGTCTTGGGTTCTGAACCATGGCATAACACTACGCAGGCTAAAACATGCAAGTTCAGTTTTCCCAGTATGGATGCACAGATTTGAAGCAATCCCTATGATCCATGCCTCTTTTTGCTGACCTGGGGGCATGGATATAATAAACTTCTATGCAATTAGTTGAATACTGGAATATAATTCCTGTGTAACTCAACAGTTACACAATACAATCAAACACCTGCCAATGTTGGGAGCAACAGGCCTACTAGCCAAATTAGCAGCTTGTATTTCTTGACACTCATTATTATCCTAACTATAGAGAGACTCAGAATGGTAGTGGGTCATCTTCAGTGATGAGTCCCGCTTTTGTCGTGGTGTAGACGATCAATGGATGAGGCACCGTGGTCAGCACCAAGATGAACGGTTTGTTGTCACATGTCCAGAAAGCCTGGTGTCACTCCACCTCCACCCCTACCACACAATCTGCAGGAACAGCTCCATGTCAAGAGGTCTGGCATGTTGCGTTAGCAAACATGGCGGCCTGATGTCACTGAGAGACACTACTTCTTTGTGTGTAGCTCAATAAATATTGCCTATATCAGTCTAAATGTATCATCATTTATCATTCCTGGTAACTTTTATCTTCATTCCTAACAGCATAATACAGCTTTTATAGCCTACGTCATATATCACATCTACCATCCTGTTTTAGATGCACAAGTTCCTCGTGTGACCACATCTCTGTCTCCCCTTCTTTAGCAATTAGAATATAAATATAGCCTTCCTTCCTTTTCTATTGATTTGCTGAAATCAATGTCTTGAAAGCATGTTGCTCAAAGGCCACTTGACATTATGCAACTCGCATGCAACTTAGTTTCATGTAAGTTTCAGGCAACTAAAAAAGTTGCATAATGGTTTAATCCAACCCAAGGATGCAGAGAATTCAATTACAGCCAACTAAAGCCGCGCATGCTACAAGAGCCAGCAGGCTATGTCAATACAGGCCATTAAGACAGCATTCGGAGAATTAGCAGCCTGCTTCTAGTGTTTGCCACCTACGGCAGTCGATGCAGCACTCCTGGAGACTGCCGGAGCACAATGGAGTGAGGCAAGAGCTCTAATCGGCAGACAGTTAACATTTACTTGCACTTGTAGCCTGTCATATTGTGGGTGGCTGACTACTTGAGGACTATTCACTCTCCATAACATTATCTTCAAGTGTTCGACTCCTGGAAGGACTGAAAAGGTCAGAACGGATTTGGGGCTGCGGCAAGAAAGTTATAATGGGATGCTTTGGATGTTCCTGTTATCCATTCCAGTGCATACAGCCGTTCGTCGGTTCATTTGCCGGGCGTCTTGTATCACACTGCATTGTATTAACTTTCGTGTCCTTAGTTTACCTGTCCTCGTAAAGGGAATTAGGAATGAATTAGGAATGAATGAATGCATCTGTACAGCTCCTCTAGACGCTCAATGTGTAATAATGAGCAGCTCCACCATTAAGTGCAGCACCCACCTGCTCTCTTTATATGCTCTATATGTGGAGATACAGCTCTCCAGTTTAGCAGGGGTTAGAATGCTGTACCATTCTGGGCGAACTGTTCCCTGAGATTTCTTTAAAGGAGTCATTCCTAACAAAACTGCATTTCCATGGCCTTTTTGCAACTACGTTGCAACGTTCTATTTATCATCTGGGAAATTATAAAATAGCCTAGTTCCCTAGTGATTCCACAAGCTATGGAATGAACAGCTGTGTCATTCAGATAAGCCATTACTGAAAATGATTTCTGGAGGTCAAGACACAAGTCAAGAGTAGTCAAGACAAATTTGGGTGTGAGTGAAATCTTGATGTAACTTCCACTATATTGCCATAAAGTGCTCGTTAATCTGACTTCACACGCAAATGAACTCTTACAGTATGTCGGCCCACCCTTTGCAGCTATAACAGCTTTAACTCTTTTGGGCAGGCCAGTCATGTTCTTCCACACCAAACTTGTTCGTCCATGTCTTTACGAACCTCGCTTTGTGCACTGGTGTGCAGTCATGTTGGAAAAATACAGGGCCATCCCCAAACTGTGCTCACAAAGCTGGACGCATGAAATCATCCAGAATCTCTTGGTCTGCTGAGGCATTAAGAATTACTTTCACTGGAACTAAGGAGCCGAGGCCAACTCCCGAAAAACAACCCAACACCATTATCCCCCCTCCACCAAACTTTATACTAACGCAGTCTGGAGCGACTGACTGTGCAGAAAGTTCGCAGCCTCTGCGCACTATGTGCCTCAGCATCCACTGACCCCGCTTTATCATTTTGTGGCTGAGTTGCTGGCTATCACTTTCACTTTGTTATAATCTCACTGACAGTTGACTGTGGAATTTTCAGCAGCGAGGAAATGTCATGACTGGTATCCTATTACAGTACTACACTGAAATTCATGACCCATTCATGGTCACGTTCGCTCCCAGGTTCTCCCCCTACCTCCGGTGCTCTGAATTACCCTACCCATTATCTTTATACACTTTTACATTTGTTCTCTTTCCTCTAGCTTGTTGTAGCTTTTTGTGCATGTAAAGTTATAAAAGCTTTTCACAGAGGTCTATTAATGTTATAAACTCTCTCCCACAGAAACCACTTTGCTCAGCTGCCCAAAACACCTTGTTGGAATTCCAGCCCTTTACTTTGGTACAAGGTGACATCATCTCATAACAAAAGCCATATTTCCTGCCTACCAGTAAACTTGGCATGCCCTCACACAACACACAGAGCAAAAACAGTAAAAACTGACCACTCTGAAACGCCCACTCCAGTCTAGCTTTCGACAGTCTACCAGCTTGTTCCACTGGATTTTCAGGACTGGACTTTGGCTTGGCAGAAGCAACACCATTATAAGAACTGCCACAGTGGTGTAGGGGCAGAACCTGTAGCAGCATATCGGTCTAGCAATTGACCAATCATAAAACACTGGCCTTATCATGAAGTGGGGGTCAGAAATGAAGGAGCTCTAACAGAGTGTTTCAGACAGAGGGTGAATACAGATGCACAGCATAAGAAAAATATTGTGTTTTAGGAAAACTGAAGAATGTAAATCTTTCCCAGTAGACCCCACAAATAAAATGATAAAAATGAGCATAATAGACTCATATATATGACTCGTATATGTGATATAATTATTTTGTTATTTATAACAATACATTTGTGTTACTCTTAAAATATAATTAAATATAAGTAAATCCCAACCCATCAGAATAACTAGCCATCATACTTTTAGCATCACGCTGTAGTTCCAAGATGGACAGCCCTGTGTAAAACAGTGATGTTAGGCCACATGTCATGTACCCTGACTTTCGTTTCAGTTTCGGATTGAGGCAGGTTTAGACCCATTGAGACTGACTCTGAATCCATTCATGACTCTTTCTGCAGGCTGGACCTGCGCCTTGCTAACAAGGCTAACATTGTCCAGATAACACAAAAGGAACATTTTCCAGCCGTGCCTCTGTATAATCTCAGCATATTTACCACATCTGTTCCTGAGTAATGACATGTGTCTGTAGGTGGGCAGAGACCTACAGAATAACAGAACAATCAAGGGTGATAATGCAGTAATTTAGTTGCCACAGTATTATGAGGAATAGATGTTTTCATGTGACGTGAGATACATTAACCAAGATGCAATAAAGAAAGTTTTAATTGAAGATAGAATGGAATAGAGTAGAATAGAATAGGACAGAAGTCTGTTTTTCCATTTTGTTAAATGATTTTGTACATAAATAGCACATTTAGAGCTCTTTAAATAGTATAAGGTCGCACTTTATATTGTTTATTTTCCACTACAACATAACACTATTCTCATACTGAAGACATTTGCAATATGCAAATGAGCCCACTTGACCAATCCCAGTTCCTACTGACTGTTTTTGTGGGTAATTCAAACCAATTCATCAAACCTTTTTCCACCCAAAGAAACTATTTTGCACAAAGTCATGCAGACCAATAATTAAGCATATCACTTTATTGATTTAATGCATTCTTAAGGGGGCTGCAGACCCCTCCGCTTGGCCTCTTATTTTGCATGACATCACTTATACCCCTCAAAGGCAGATCATGCAGAGATTCTGGGGTTTCTGCACAGTTCCACTAAAACCAGTGGCAGCAAAAATAAACAGGCCATCATCATAGCCACCCGCTGCTGCTTAGAAGAAGTGTGAAAATGAAATGATGAAGTCCTCCCTTCAGCTGTTCCTGCTGGCGTTCTTACATAAACATCCGGTTGGTTAGAAGTTAATGAGCCCATCCTGTCTGAGTACTGGCACTCTACGTTAAAAGGATGTCTTACAAAACTGACACAAGTGGTTTTGGTTGGGCTGTTGTTTCTTCTTTTTACCCCTCTAAATATAACAGGGTATTGTCTGTATTGTTAAGTATTGATTTTTCAAAGTTATACCTTTCTGTATATGGCACTGGATCTTTAAAGGCAACCGGAAGCATCCAGCATGCATGGTAGTTGAGGGTCGAGCTTTGTAATGATGTGTAAGCTGCAAAAACAAATTCACTCGTAACAAGGACGCCTCTACGTAATGGAATACAACCTTCTTAACGCTGTTTGTGTGGGCTGATATTCCAAAAACAGTCCTAATCCATTTTCACAGAACCACTTTCCAACCTCTCTTTATCCCTAGAATTAAATAACCTGTTTGTTACTGTGCCTTTGAGGGTGATATATGTAAATAACCCCTGTTCTGATTGGTTGCTCTCTATTGTGCTTCATTTAACTTCATTGTGAGTGGGCAGGGCTAAACTGCTGTTTGATAAATAGGTGGATAAAAAGCATGTATTGGTTTTGGTGGCATCGCAAAAACAATGACTTCAAAAACAGCCTTTGCATATACAGAGTATTTTGGACTGGGAAATGAATGGTATATATTATATACAAGGTGCCAAATACATTTAACACCTTGAATGTATTATAATAGAAATCCTAAAGTCCCTGAAAATAAAGCTATTAATATGTGATGCTGTCTATTAGAATAAAACAGATTTCCAGAATTCCAGCAAAGGTCATCGTTTAGCTTCTTCAACCACCATCTATGATCTGCAGTTTTCTGCCTGTTCTGGTATTCAGCTTAGCTCACCAGACAAATAATGAGTAACTAACAGCATAATGACGTACCTAACAGGGTGTAACACCACCACAAGCACAAACAACAGGTGTGGCCAGATTTGGCATGGACTGCACAGGTTTCTGGATGTAGGCTAATCAATGTTCAGACACTCTTGCATCAAAGAATTGGGCAGTTGGGTCAGATTTGGTGGATGCCTTCCCTGGCACAATTCTAAGGCGAATTCCCTGTAGACTGGGATCTTAGCCACAGCTGGTATGGCCGTATGACTCCATACACTTACAGATTCAGCTACTTCCTTCACACTAGGGTCTTCAGAACACCCAAATTCAATCACTCCTTATAGCCAATCATTAACATCTGCTTTGGAGCCAGTTCCCACACATGGAAGAAGACATTCACTGCACTGTACCACCTTCTCTCAATCTATGAATCCCGTCACTCACACCCCACAGGTATTTATAGCCCCATCATCCTCATGCGGCACCATCTGCTGAATTAGAGCCTGAATTACTACTACCTTAAACATGCACTCATTGCGGTGTGCTTAGATATACAGAACTGATCTGCTTTAAGGTGGTGCTGTAGTAGTTCAGTTAGTCCTTTATATTCACTTATAGCCTAGCACCTAGAGCCATGTTTTGCTGGAAACAATGAGTCATTGTCAAAACAGCCCTTCCAGATGAATGGTCAAACCACTGAAGCTAGCATCAGCACCGCTAAGCAAGCGAGTTAGCAGCTAGGCAATGCTGGTATAGCAAGCCAACATGGGACTCCCCAAATACTAGAGGGTGTGTCGCACCCTGCTTTGATTATTTGATAAAGTAAAGAACACTCAGGTTTCAATGACGTGAGCCCTTTAAGAGCACCAGATTCGTGGTTTTGTGTTTTTCCGGTTGAATCAAAGCATATCTTATTAGCCTGTCGCACATCTGACAACTGTCATGATGATTAATGCCGTTGCCACAAAGCAGCTCTTTGCAAATTGAATCGGCGGCCTTCCCACGACAAATAACAGCTTTCTCAATTCACACTCTTCTTGTAGCCACCACGCTGAGGTCACTGACCCCTGGGGTCATGATACGCAACTCCATTTACAGAGCGCGTTTTGCTCCGCTCTGTGAAGGCAGGCAGCCGGGGCGAGGCGGAAATTCATTTGTTTCTCTAATTCAATTGAGCCTTTTTCTTCTACACCCCCCTGCCCCTCACACACACCATGACTGCCATTTGGACTCCATCACGGCCCAGTCTTAAGTAACAGCTGGGCTGCTGCCCCTCGTCAGCATAGAATTTACCTCATCTTCTGCTGACGGATAGGGGACCTTAATGGCACGGGCGCATTCGCGTTTTAAGCCCAAATTGCATTAGCTTTCAAAGACAGAGCCTGTCAAAGCCTAAATGACATAAAACAAAATAGTTATTACCAGCCCTGTACATAAACAAACTAGACTATCTGAAAAGGACGTTGCGCGGCCGCCGTCTTCCTGCAATGTGCCGTGCTGTAAGGAGACGCTACAGATTTGACAGCGTGAATATATTATTCAGGAGCCTGTGAAAGGACCTGTTTTATCACCAATTTCCTGACTTCAAAGAGCGCTCCACATATAACAGGTTACTGGCCACGGCTTGGTGGGTTTTGCATGCACCCGCTTGCGGAACACCTCCTACAGCCTCATTTCCCTCAGCCGCTTCCATAAATCAGCACCGTGGTGCAAAAACATTCACAAAGCGGTTCCATCCCCTGCCATGCCGCCTTAAAACTGAAGGGTTGGGGATGGCAAAGCTCATCTTTCAACAGCCCATATCCTGTATTTCCCTGTTTATTATATTCATCTTTCCCTTTATTCTTGTTGTGGCTATCTTACCTATAAGGCTGATACAAGCCTATGGCCTTTGGTCTGGCTGCACAGAATTGGGTAAAACACTCCTTAGAACTTTAGTGAGGAGGGTGGAGTTAAACAACTGCAGAAGGTTGGGTTCTAGCTTTACTGGCAGATACAGTGAGCATCTGGTTTATAAGAACAAGGTCGAGCAGCAAACACACAGGACAACACAGCTACAGACTGGCAGAGGGTAAAACCCCTCTCTACTGACCATGATCAGCACCACGCTATTCGTATGTCACTTAACCACCGTAAGATGACCTCAAGTGACCTACCGAAACACTGGCGGGCGGTAGCTGGGGTGAAATGCACAGCGAGCATGGTTCAAATGCGGCTTCTGGAGGTGTCATTAGTGATTTTCTAAATAAACAGATATAATACAATATCTGATCTGGAATTTGGGGGACATGTTTCCAGTAGTGTATAGAATAAAACACAACAGCTCCTTTTGGTCAAACACAAACACATGAACCCATGAAGTGGTCTCTATTTTTCCAGAGCTGTGTATTTAAATGCAGTGGCCTCTCAAAAACATTTCATTGAAGCCTCGCCACAGACCACCAGTGGGCCGTAAAGCACTCTCTAGTTGTCCTTGGTTCTAGTACTCAGGGGAAGGCATAGTTTTTGAGGGCCGGAAACGTCATATGTATAACCTATTAGTTTTATATTAAGTATATTAATATAAATACACGTATATTAATGTACACATGTGCAAATAAACAGGTCACAGTAGCAGAAAGCTAAATAAACATCTTCAATTACAGACAACATAGCCACTGGGCTGGTCACTGATGGAGAGGTTTCTCAGGGCGCTTTCACGGGTCCCGTGTTGGGGGTTGGATCCAGTGAGTGGAGTCAGAGTGTGGAGCCAGAGCGTGGTTCGCTGTTTCAGACGAATCACAAAGCCACCCAAAACTAAAGAGGCATCACCAGACCATTGCTCATGGCAGAAAGCCAGTGGGGTATGTTTAGTGAACACATGATGGACTACAGCTCCAAATCACAGTCCACATCAGCCTTGTACACTTCTACCTTTTCTCTCCCCCGTGTGTTTTTAATATCACTGCAAACTTTGTTTTCTGTGACTGGACCGAAATGGACAGGATGATCTTTTTCATGCCCCGAATTCTCAAATTTTCAGTGTCAGCACTTTAGAAAGTAAAAGAAAAAAGAAGGGAGGAAATTATATTTGTATTTATGCTGTCGTCTCCCAGCAAGAAGGGCCTGGGCTCGATTCCTGGCTATGAACTCCTTTCTGTGTGGAGCTTGCATGTTCTCCTTGTGCCTCTATGGGTTTCCTACAGGTGCTCTGTTTTCCTCCCACAGTACAAACACATGCAGTCAGGTGAAACGGAGATGCTAAATGGTACCCCTATTTGTGAGTGTGTCTACCCCGTGATGGATTAGCGTCCTGTCCAGGGGGTTTCCTGCCTTCTGCCCAGTGAGATGCTCCAGCACACCTCAAGACCCAGAGGGATAAAGCAGTTTGGGAAGCTACTGAGGCCTACTTCAGAGGCCTACATAGATATGTATTACATGCTCAGCTGCGCATAACATTTTTACAATCATTTGTACACTTCTCAAACTTTTGGCTTGAAGTGTAGTTCACGTGTTAAACAATATATGAAGGGAAGTGCCATCAATAAACCATTCGTTCAGAAACGGCTTATATCTCCGCGAACTGAAACTAAAGCAGGAATCTAGGTCTAGGCCAGGATGGTTAATTTTTGAGGAACACAGGAGCAGTACAGTTCTTCTCTTGTAATGGGCTATGGTTGCCCTATCAGTCGTGTGTCAAGGGATGATGAATGCACAATAGTATCCATTACAGAGAAGCAAGGTCTTTCTCCGCTAGACCCAGCCCCACTGCCAGAGGAGAAATTGAGTCTGGGTCAATGGAAGGGAATAATATCTGAGTCTTTCCCCTTCCCTAAAGCATTCCTTCAGGGTTTACTGTTCTTCCAGCCATGTCTTCCAGCTGTAAATTCAGAAAAGCATATTTGACCGCAAACTGAGCTCAGATAGTAAGTTCAGATTACACACCATTACACTATCTAAACTAGCTACACTCAGCTTTCACAGTTACTATTACACAGACTAGAAAAGAGCATTTTCTGAAGAAAGTGCTGAGTGATTGCACAGCTTAGGCTTGTTGCTAGCTGGTTGCTGAGGTTGTCTCTGAAAATGAATGGGAGTCTGTGGGGGGGATAGAAGAGTGAGGGTCAGTATGTCTGTGGATTAGAGTTTGAGGAACTGCTCTGAGTGAGTACATGCAGCTTGGCGGTTGTAGGTTAAAGAAAACTGTAGGGTTTGATTGGGGGTGAAAATGAATTGGACTCTATGGGAGAAACGAGGGATGAATATTCAACCCAATAGTGGAGTGCAAGTTAGTATGGTTGTGGATTGAGGTTTGGGGGCCTGCCATGAGATAGTGTATGTGAAACAGTGTCTGTTTGTCTGTTGAGCAGAGCTGCAGTAGATGTGCGTGGACATTCCCATCTTTTTCATCCTCAGTGGAAATTTTTTTTTAATTTTTCAACATGTTTTTCCAAAAACAAGTAACTCTGATCAAAAACTGCACACAAACACACCATTTCCAGTCAGACTGAATATTCCGGAATTGGAACAGTGTTGATGTCTCAAAAACAGCAGGACTAGTTAGACAAAAATCTCTTAAACCAAGAAAAAAAGAAGAAGAGGAAGAAAAAAATGGATAACAGTTTGTGTTGTGCATTTTGGAATCACTATTTGCGTCGTCAGCACTACAGTTTGGAATAGTTACGTATCTAATTTAGTTTACTTTCAATTTACCTTCAGTGTTGGCAGATTTGAGGCAGCACCTCTGAGTTATTCTGGTTTGTTTCTATATCAAGCAATGAAAACAAGGATGGCTTTCCTTCTGTACACACAGTACCTGCTCATCCAGTCGGATGCTTCAGCAGCCTCAGCAAACATTATATAACATCACAAACTCCGGAATATGACAACATGCTGCACAAAAATACCCTTTCCCTTCAACAACTACCGTCGCTACTGTCAGAGACCACCGATATTTATGAGGATATCAGATATTAGGGCGAGGTAAAACGAAACCAAGTGAAACATAAAACAGGGATTTCCAAAGTTGGAGCTAAAAAAGACTAGGGAGGGTACAGAAACGAAGCTCTTATAAAACTTGACAGACCACCAACATGGTCACCATCAGATAAACAGCACTTTTAATTTTGAAAGAGAGAGAGAGGAAAGCTTCACTCTGGCTACAGATCTGAAACAAGCCACAGCTGTTCCTGTCCATCCTTCCACACTGAAGAGAAAAACCTTAAGGCTATGGGTCTGAAAGGATGTGTATCTGTAAAAAAGCTCTTCCCTGGAAAAAAGAAAACAGACAGA
Organism: Prochilodus magdalenae; assembly: GCA_024036415.1. Taxonomy (NCBI): domain Eukaryota; kingdom Metazoa; phylum Chordata; class Actinopteri; order Characiformes; family Prochilodontidae; genus Prochilodus; species Prochilodus magdalenae. The sequence continues at coordinate 122,251 of JAMWET010000854.1, forward strand.
AAAAGAACACTTGCAAAAACAAAGAAAAATGGACAGTCCATCCAACAGACCAGATCTCAACATCACTGAAAGTGTTTGGGAATACACACTTATGTGAAAAAGCTGAAATAAAAAGAAACAGCAGGACAAAACAAAAACAAAGTTTGACTTTAAAGAGGTAGTGTCCGGGCTGCCCTGATATTTTGAGTTATATAAAGTCTTGTCATGTTAACATACTATATGAAATTCAATTAACTCAAAATTTGAAGGCAGCCTGAACACTAACTTTTTTATAGTTAAAACAACGTCATTTTTTTTTCACCCCCATTCGAGCGCATTGCATAACTGATCCATGTTGTCAGCTATATTTCTTCCTTTAGTAAAACAGAATACACTGAAAGCCCTGACAATATATGTACTTCAATGGTCGAGTATCATTTACTTCTTTCTTGCAGCCCGTTGCTGTCGTTTAATCAGGGCCGGTTGTTTGTACCTTCTGATTAAAAATTAAGGTATACTGATTTTACTTACTTTTTCAAGTGTGCTTATTGTAAACTCAAATAGACAAGCAATAAGAGAATAGAGCAATAAGAGCAGAGTTTACCAGAATTCCTAGCAAGGCTAGATCTTATTTTTCCCTAAGCTGTTGCTTTCTGATAAACAACACATTCACAGGTTATATCTGGGTTAATGCAGCTTTGGATACACTTGACGTGTTCAGGGCGTCCTAACCATGAATGTGTTTAGTGACTGAGTGATGAGTGGTCATTACTGCCAGGTGGTCAGTGTGTAGTCCTGAAGACTCTTTATTAAACATATTACACTTACAGGGGCTGGACAATGAAACTGAAACACCTGGTTTTAGACCACAGTCATTTTTTTAGTATGGTGTAGGGCCTCCTTTTGCGGCCAATACAGCGTCAGTTCGTCTTGGGAATGACATATACTGCGTCCTGCACAGTGGTCAGAGGGATTTTAAGCCATTCTTCTTGCAGGATAGTGGCCAGGTCACTACGTGATGCTGGTGGAGGAAAACGTTTCCTGACTCGCTCCTCCAAAACACCCCAAAGTGGCTCAATAATATTTAGATCTGGTGACTGTGCAGGCCATGGGAGATGTTCAACTTCACTTTCATGTTCATCAAACCAATCTTTCACCAGTCTTGCTGTGTGTATTGGTGCATTCTCATCCTGATACATTGCAATATTTTGAGCAGAACTGTGCTCTTACCTGCTAACTGAACCTTCACACTCTGCTCTTACTGGTGCAATGTGCAATTAATGAAGATTGGCCACCAGGCTGGTCCAATTTAGCCATGAGACCTCCCACACTAAAATGACAGGTGTTTCAGTTTCATTGTCCAACCCCTGTATATCACAGTTGTGAAAATGAAAGAATAAATACTGATGTAGTTATTAAAACCTAAAAGCTCATGTTTATTCAACAGCCTGTGTGATGTACACTTATACTTTGTTTGTTGAACATTAAAAAAGAGTGTATTTAACTTTATATATAATTTCAGTAACCCATTTGATCATGATGTTACTGAAATAGCTAGATTAGGCAAAAGGTATCCAGACAAATGCATTATTAATAGCTGGGTTATCAAAAGGACTAACAACATATTGGTATAGGATTGGTATCAGTATGAGTATGAAGACGTGGTGTCAAGCTACCTCTAATAACACAACATCTATTCTGTTTGCACCGCACTCTAACTTTAACCTGTATACCTGAAAATCCAGCTGCGTATTTATTTATCTATACTGAACATCTGTACTAAGCAATTTGACTGTTACCTGAACATTAAGCTGCTATTCTCCCACCTGCACTGTACACTTTATATATCCATACTGCTTAAACCACATACATACTGATACTGCTCTTACTCCTTGCACATGTCCTGTACACATACTGTGCTGCTTGCACACATTGTTTTTGTGTATGTGTCTTCGCAATACACTATTTATATATACACATATTCTTGTAACTGCACTGGAGAAGGAGCCTGACTGTGTTTCGTTATACTCTACAACCCTGGATTGATATAATGACAATAAAGTTGAACTGAATTGAATCCGGGAGGAAATGAAAGTGTAGGATCTGGATATCTGACAGAAATACAGTCTTGTTTCTGAAATTCAATTAGAAATACTCCTCATTTTAAGATTTACTGTAAGATCATTTAACGTATTTTAGACAGTTGTAAGAGACTTTGGGTGACACCATCATACTCACAGATCATTTGCTTGCTTTAATATATTACAGTATTACATATTACATGACCAGCACCAATGTAATAAGCCCATTTCCTATAATAAACTTGCCAAGGTACCCATTCTGGTAGCGAATGAGCTCAGAGCGCTTTATATTTTACATAAAACATTTTCCAAAAAAAATTACAGGTTATTACCAATATCACCAACTTCTCAGGCCTTCTTAGCTTTGATAGACCACCTTAAAGAACTGGTTCGAACTGACTCCCCTAAATTACAGCGTCAGACTGGCTGAGCCCGAGACTCGTGCGACTGCTAATGCACTTTTCTCAATAGTATTATATCAGGAAGACCGTATACACTCGGCTAAAGGTGCAGCGTATCCTCAGGCCTACTGCATCATTTAATACAAAGTGATGTTTTACTACAGCAGCACTTTTTACAGGCAATCATTTCACAGACCTCTTTTTTATTACTCACAATCTCAACTTCAAAAGCTTTCAGGGAAATAACACAGACACAGATAGCATGCAATAACATTCTTCACGCTACTCAACCTGGCATGGAGCCTACAGCAGCTCTCACACAGCCTCTGAATTCAAGAGTCTTAGCTCTTTTAGTTAATATCCTATTTCAGAAGATTTGTGGGTCTTGATGTGGGCTTGGGCTGCACAATGTATGGTTTGTTAATTGTTATAAAGCTATAATGCACCAGATCGGCTTTCACAATACAGGTAGTCCGTGGCAACCGTGGGTATTACACCAAGGCCTTCTACTTGGGCCTTAAACGTCAAAACCTCACTACAAAACTCATTTCAATGATAGTCTGTTAGCGATAAACTAGCAGCGGTTCGCATGAACACTTTCTGACGCTAGAGCTGAGGTCAGCTTCCAGTTGTCCGCTCCACCTTAAACAGTGTAGCAGTTACATTTGGACACATTTAGGCACCAGAATGCAACCACTGCAGCTTTTAAGCTCAATTATGTTTGGCACTTTTTATCTAGACCTTCAACTTATTTTGCACTTTCTTTCTTCTTTCTGCTCTTCGTCATCCTTAAAGTTGTACTGTACCGGAGGGTTCATTCATCTGCTCATTTCCTGCTTAGGAAAACATTATTCATCCGAAGTTTAAGTCTCTGGGAGTTAAAAGCCCATCCTCAGAGGCTTTCTCTTTAGTGATGTACTTCCTCAATTATGGCACTGGAGAAAGCACATGTGTCCTTGTGCTAACTTAATAACCCAATATATGTAACATGATTTTCCTCAACAGTGTATAGACTTTTGGATTGACCCTCAGCCACAATACTCTTTTTTTTTTTAAAGAAGAGGTAAAGTAAAAAGGAGGAAGAATAGCAATTATAGTCTAGACAACAAGTGTGATAAAACAATAAATGAATAAATTTTATTAAAAAAATATATGTAACAAAAATGACAGTACTCCATATTAATATCTATATTAATATTATACGCTTTATAAAGGTTAGGTTAATTAAACTTTAATGAATCTGTTTACAGAAATGTTTATGAGTGTGCTTATGTGTTGTGTGCTTATGTTATATATGCACATGTTTTATATATATATATATATATATATTGTCACTGTCCAAAGAAAAACAATATCAGGACAGGAGAGGGCAAAGGCCTTATTTATTGTAAGTCAATGGAACCACACAATTGTTAAGCAGTTATGGGCCATTTCTGTTGGTCCATTCATCATGAAATAGTCACAGGGTGACTATAGGGTAAACAGCAGCTGCTGTGTTCAAATGATGCATAAAATAAAAATCTGTAAAATGGAGATACACGTGTTTTTCTTTGGACAACGCTGATATATTTATATAATATATGTATTTATATACACATCTGGGTTCATTATACTAGGTTAGTAAAATAGCCCGTTAAACATGCATGAGAAACAAATGAAAAGCATACTACGATTCCATAAACCCAAACTCTGCTGCCTCTTTCAGAACAAACGAGGCCCTGATCAACTAGTTTAGAAAATGCAAATGCACTCAGAATATATCACATCTCACTTCCCCCTCGAGCATTCCAGCATACCATTACAGATAATATAAATCTCATCTGTTTGAGCAGCTACGGCTTCCTAGATGCTCATTTGTGCGTTAGGAAAACGGCTGAGTTAAACATATTTGGGAAATCTCTCGACGTACTACACTTCAAAAAATGAACCAAATTAGCTGGTAGCACACATGCTGAGCCGTGGGCCGGGATTTGTACAAATCCACCTTCCCTGAAGTTCTAATGCTTTTTAATGCACAGATGTGGACACCATGCTGGTCATTTCATAATACCAAATCCTCTTTCACCAGAACTAGTTATTAAATCCTATATGGCATTTCATCAAATGAAAACACGCCTGAACCCCCCGCTCCCACTCAGAAGTGAATGCGGCAGACGGCCTTTGCTTTTTTACGTGACTACTTTCTGCATATAAAGAGCAAGAGACACATGTGCTAGAGGTGCGTATGAGCGCAGGCACAGCACATAATGTACCTCATGGGGTCACAATACCTCAGAAATAATATGCAATAAGATGTTCTTAGGATGTTCTATTATACAACAGTCAGTTGTACATTTCCCTAAAACACTGGCCATCAATTTATCATGCACCTCTAATGTGCAGAACATCACCTCGGAAAGTAGCACTGAGTGTGTTACATGTACTTAATAAACCGATAACAAGGGCTTGTATATTATAAACAACCACACACACATAATATATACACACCCACATATTACATACATACATGCATATATATAGATATAGTCCCTACGTCATGGCTTAAAAAGCATTTACATATACACACACATGTGTATATATATATATATATATATATATTTTATGCTATAAAAATAACATGTAATTGGAGACTCGGCACAGATCACAAACAACTAATCAAAACTTGTGGGGGCTGTTATTTAATATATATCCGCTTATTAAGCCATGATGTAGCGACTTTCACGTCCAGGTTGTAGTTTCTACGACACTACCTGAGGCTCTCATTACTTGCATAGATCCAAAACACTTCTCAGCAGTCGTTCTAGCGCTTTCTTTGTGAGGAGAAAGAGAAGAGGAATTGTCTACAGTTGATAAGCTGAGGTACAGTTCTTAAACAAATGAAGATAAACAAAGTGTGGTGCCACTGAGCTTTAATGTTCGCTAGCTAGCTAACCTAGCTAACCTAGCTAAGGTAAGCACCTACTGTCAAAGCCAAACTGTGCCTTTTCCAGATACTCGACATGCGTGGTCACAATAAGACATGCTATTCCGGAACAGTGAGTTCTGATGGCACAATCTCACTGGATGAGAAGAGGAATTCTAGCTACAGCTAATTATTTCCAAGTTTCTACTTCAGCACATATAAAAAGAAAAAATAGACACATTAGACAACTTCTGTAAGATACCATGTGACCGCCAGTCCAATCTGTCAGGTCAGAGCCAGTAGTTGCCCATAAGTAAGCTTTCCATCCGGCAGCTGTGATGGCTAAACCAAGACATTTAAACCAAACGGAAACAGCTCTACAAGAAAAGAAAAGCAAAGTGGACTACTTTTTTGGGCGTAAGGAAAGGCTAAAACAAAACCACATCTGATACAACGTTCAGTACTTCTTCACTTTACTTCTGTCTTCATTTTGCATAACTGTCATAAAGAAGTAACGCTCGAAGGTGTGCATTGTCGCGGATAACATCACAGCCCTCACCTCGTGACCGAATCCCAGTTGTCATGCTCCTCGCGATGACACACTCCCTCTTGTGTTATGTTCCTTAAGTGAGAAACTGAATTTAAAAAGTGCAGGGGAAGAGCCGCAAGCAGGCTCCAGACAAAGGGGAACATTACAATTCAGTGATGAGCATTCCACAGGGGTGTGGTTCTACACCACCTTAACGTGTCAGATCTTTGAGACTTTTTTCACACATGCCTGATTTAAAAAGATTGGAATAAATGGAAGGAAATCTGTTGCGTAAACCTCAATAAATGGACTGGTCTACATAATCAGACGCACTTCCAGTATCCAATGGGGGAGACATACATTTTACATAATTCCATGCACATGGCCTGTCAACAAGGTCTGTGCACCAGTTTTGCATATAATAACAGGCAGAATGCGCATATCTGTGCCTGAAGCGTCCTCAGAAGGCTCCCTGCATCGAGCCCCCAGTCTGGAGAGCGAGATTAAATTAAATGTCCTCTTTGTTTTTAGAAGTGACCCCTTGCTTTTGTGGAGTTGCTCCTTTGCTTGCTAACATCTGTCTGGCTATGGAGGCTAATTATTAATACCGTAAGAGCACTTTGGCAAAATGACATTTCTACTGATCACAGCAAAACAGACTGAGTACACAAGAACAGGGAAGAAGAGAGGGAATTCAGGAAAACGGTGTTCTGTTTTCCAAAGGCACCAAGACGTCAGTGCACTCTCCAGTACAGCTGACAATACAGTTAAGGTGGCATTATTTTTAGTGAAGGTGACCTTGGTAAAGCTTCCTGGGATGAGATGAGGCCTCTCGGTATTTGCCTTTGAACGTCCCTCAGGTAAAACCTAAAGTGACCCTAGTGACCTGGAGTGTGGGATGATAAGGTTGGAGCTAGATGTGCTTGTTCTAGCTCTTCCCAAAGGATCGTAAACCTGGGCTTTTCATGCGCACCCATATCCAAGTCCTTCCAGAAATGGAAACAGTGTCCACTGAAAAAAGTGTGATTTACAGATCACTTAGCCATGACAGCAAAACTATGTCTATGATTCATATTTAGCATTTACAATGGTGCACAATGTAACATCAGCGCAAGGACTATGGTGGCAATGGTGTTGTCTAAAATGGTATCAGATTACTGGTTTTAGTTGCCTGTCTTTCCACCGAAGACAGACAACAAGAATACCATTTGCCTAATACATTGGCCACCAATGTATCATGCACCCCTGGTGTGTAGAACATCATCTCGGACAGTAGCTCTGAGTCTGTTCACATGCACTCAATAATCTGAGGCTGTAGAAAATGATATTTTTTAAGTGATCCATTTACATGAACTCTGTATTCTGTTTAGATGACCACCTGAATGATCAGATAACTGCAGAAATCAGATTATGATCAGATGATTAAGTGTATGTAAAGGCCTTGTTCACACCTGGCATTAAACAGTAAGCCAATCATAAGTGGCAGCGCTTTGTACAGGTGTGAACAGGATCCAGGTGCAAGTGTCTCAAGCACTCAGAAGTGTCTCACTTTTCCACCAGAATGGCTGGTTCTCAAGCTGTGGTCGGAAAACTCTGTGCCGTTCCAGTACCATTAACTCTCTGGTCTGGCATCGGGGAACGCATGATGCATGCGGCAAAAAGCGTGATGCTGCACACTGAATGGCACTCAGCTGAACCTTGGAGCAATCATATCCCTCCAGTGATCTGCTCAGGGATGAGCCCATTTAACAGAAGGCATCCGTTTACTAATGAGCTAAAATGTGAGGCACTCAAAACATTTGCCGTTTAATATGTGCAGGAGATCTGTAATCTGGATAACCCTTCAGATATCTAAAAAATATGACGTACTGCTTTATAATAGTACACCTTCATAACAGACATAACTATCAGTCATCTGGTGCGTAACCAGCACAGACTCGAGCACTGGCACTGGGAATGAGGTAACTATAGTCCTATAGTTAATGCTAAAGCATCCTGATGCATACCAGCGAACAACGAATCAACTGTAACATTACAGCTGGAGCAAAAGCAGCCATGTAGCTTCTGTCTCTTATTCCATTTACCTACAAGTCCTAATAGCAAACCATTAGACCAAAACCTCATAAAATGGTCTTACAGGTTCACAAACAAAGACATGGTAAACAATTTTGCCTGTCAACAAGCACAGTGAAAGTAAATGTCCAAGCCGCCCTCCTCCAGTCAACGCTATACTTACTGCTGCCTGTGATCAGACCAACTGGATGGCTGCTAGTAGCAGGTATTAACAAGTGCATCTTCAGCAGGCAAAGGATCAGCATCAGATCAGAGCTGCCTTTCTTTAAAGAGTGGAAAGCTATTATGTATAATTAATCATGCCATCAAAGTGGCATTACTCTTTGGAGACCTTCACAAAGTTGGCTAACGGGGGAGGGCAAATAAGGCTAGCCTCACGGCACATCTCCACTTCCAGGCACGTTTGAGACGCTGAGTGGCAAGATCTTCTGAAGGTCAGGCGATTTCATATTTCACATCTTGGTCATATTGGAATGTCAGGCTCTGTGGTTAAAACGTCTGGTTCTGTAAGTCGTCTGTCTACTGAAAGCAAGCATCCTTTCGGCTGAGTGGCAGGATGGCCACAATTACGGTGAGTTTTGAGTGAAATAAAGGATGGATATAAATACTACATCACATCATTTACTGACTTCAGGCAGCCCAGTAGCATAGCACCAGCATTCCAACGTCTGATCATGTTCATTTCATGTTTCATAGTAGATTAAAACGAGTTTCTTCAGTAAACTGAAAACATGAACACTCACCAAAGCCACTGTCAAAATACATATAAGCTCACCAGACTGTGACTGTGATGTACCTAATAGTGGGTAATACCTCCAGAAGCACTAATAACAGCTGCAAGTTTCTAGATGCAGGCCACTTCAAAGTTCAGACACTCTTGTGTCAAAGCATTGCACAGTTGGGTCAGATTTGGTGGATGCCTTCCCTGGAACATTTCCAAAGAGAATTCCCTGTAGTCTGGGATTTTAGTCACTGCTGGTAGACACATATGACCATATGCTTCCATACACCTGCAGAATCAGGTACTTCCTCCTCCCTATGGACTTTGGCACGCCCAAATGCAATTCCTCCTTTTAGCCAATCATTAACATCTGCTTTGGAGCCATTTCCAAAATTCACCACCACTTCTCAATCTATGCATCCCATCACTCACATTCTTGTGCAGTGCCATCTGCAGGAAGCCTGAAGATACTACCACCTTAAACAAACAAGGTGACTACATTTTTGTCCAGTGAGCTTATACAGACTTAGTATTATCCAGCTTTTTACAAACATAACAACAACCATATGTTCAAATGTTCATGTACTTCAAACAGGGTCCAACTTCTGATCACAGCCATATTAAGTCAGATGGGGAAAAAAATTATGAGTTTGTAAAAATAGAGAAATTTGAATTAGCTTTGTATAAATGGTCTCCCTGTATAATGGCCAATCAAGTCATGCACTCTTTGTCAAACTCCATCGTCATATGTCAGCGCAGCAACCATTGCCATCTGCCAAGCTTTCAGTTTTCCAGCGCACCAGTGTTTGAAGGCTTAAACAATAAAACCAGATTCTGTTTTGTAGAGTATGTGGTTTTCTGCCAGCCAAAGCAAAAAAATCAGAACTTTCTGTGAATTTAGTTTTTATAACGCTCTACAAATGCTGAAACAGGCATCACGAACACGGAATGAAATCTGAAGCAAACGGCTAAGGTTCATTCAATAGTTTCGAATTTGCCAGCTTTTGATTTTCAGTTTACCATTCCAAAAATCGGGCCTAAAACCCATAACCCAGCATGCTTCCTTCGATATTTCTCCTGGATGATGCCCTACTTGCCTCCTGCGCTCCAGATTGCATGACCGTGCATGCGCTGGCAGCAGCCCAGGAGCCCGTGTGCTGTTTGAAATTTGCGGCATGGTCCTCGGGAGACATACGTCTGGCCCATTTCTACCTCAAAGTTAGCCGAAGGGGAGCGTGCCAGCAGCTGGTAATTACCGTGCATATGGCTCAGCCACTTAATTAGCACAACAAGTCCACGTTTCAAACGAGTTTCCATTTAATTCCGTTCTGTTTAGGCGACAGCTACAATAAATAGCAAACAATAAATAGCACCAAACAATGGGCTCTGGCGTGGTTTGGGAGGCTAGCTGAGAGACGACGCGCGATGGTGTGGCCAATCCTGCTTTGGCCCACTCATGCAAACTTAAGAATTTACAAGCGACTACAGCTTCCCTCCTCCCACACTGTCAGAGAAAACCGTACCATGCAGGTGAAATTTTGCTCATCAAGGTACAAACAATACAAAGGTAACTTCACAGGTACATCAACAGTTGGTCATGTCCAACCAAAGTTTGTGTTCCAATTAAAGTACATTCCATAACCTAATGTTTTAAGATAGAATAATAAAATAAAATGACTTTAAACGAGGCAATATATGTGAAGTACCTACAACTTTATATACATTCAAAGAATACTTCCATGTATAGCTGCACCTGGAAGGAATCAACCGACAGAAATGAAACTTGGTGGGTGGGTTTGAAATTGTTAGACATGCAAATGATTCAAGTTTCACACTCAGCCGCACATGTGACGTAAGCAAGGGTGCGCCTTATCACTGTACCTGACTGACCCTTGAGTCATCCTGCCAGCACTATTGGAAGATGGCTGCACGACGCAGGACTACATGCACACAGACCGTTACGACAACTACCCTTAACACCACATCAACATCACCAAAGCCTGCAATGGTGTTGTGCCAGACTGTCATGGACTCATAACTATCAGTAGTCTGGTGCGTAACCAGCACAGACTCGAGCACTGGCACTGGAAATGAGGTTACTATAGTCCTACAGTTAATGTTAAAGCATCCTGATGCATACCAGGGAACAACGAACCAACTGTATCATTACGGCCGGAGCGAAAGCAGCCACGTAGCTTCTGTCTCTTATTCCGTTTAGCTACCTAATAGCGATCCATTGGACCAAAACCTAAAATGGTCAAACAAAGACATGGTAAACAATTTTGCCTGTCAACAAGCACAGTGAACAACATCACCAAAGACTGCAATGGTGTTGTGCCAGACTGTCATGGACACAGAATGGCAGCAGGTCTTAAGTGATGAGTCCTGCTTTTGTCTTGGTGGAGAAAACCAACGAATCCGGGTGTGAAGGCACACGGATCAGGCAGCAACTGTTTATTTGATGATGAGCGTATATCAATATTAGAAAGTTCCTAAGCCTGTGGATACTAACACACTAGCAGTAACGGCAGTGTTGCTGTCCTACAGTCTACAGTCTAATGTAATATGATTTATTTTAGTAACCGTGCCAAATGTGCTAACCGGGGTTGACACTGTTAGCTGTTGAGTCAGGAAGCCTGTTTAAAGTTATAGTTCAGCGGAAAGTGCATTTACACTAATGTTTTATATACCCAGCAGTAGGTAATCGGCTGAGAGACATTTAGTTGTCCGCTTGTGCTTTTTCAAATTCATGCTGAACCTCAAAGGCTGATAGCCTGGACATCAATAACCAGCCAAATCTTTTTTTGTAAATACATCTATTTAAAGATGCAATAAGGTTGCATTGGCATGTCAATCTGGTTTTGTGCATAGTGCAACACTCTGTGATCTATAAACCTGAACAAAACTACAGATTTTATTCTACAATTGTTTATATTGTTCATAAACAGAAACTGCTGAAATCGCAGAAGTAATCTAGCATTCATGTCCCTGCATGCCGGAAGCAAACAGGGAGGGGATTTGGAGTTAATGTGCTACACAATAAAGATATGCTCTCTCCTAAAACAGACCAAGTCTGTATGGCCTTAATGAAGCTGAATGCAGTTTATGAGCAGGGTGAGAGAAATTGAGCAGGTCCATTTACAGAAAAGATTATGACTATGGGCTGCTAGTCTTAGCAGCATTCTCCTCATGGCTCCTGAAGATAAGTTATGGACATCAAAAGCGTCTTGGCTGAAGATGGCAAATTAAGGTTCTCTCTTTACCAACTTTACCAGAAAAAAAAAATGGAATTTTGGAGCAATGATAACAAAGCAAGTAGTCATTCATTACCTTAGCATACACATCTTTAGCTTAAAGAAACAATTAGGCCGTTTGGTAACGCATGTCTTTTTAAAATGATTTTACCCTTATTAGACTTTTTCTTACTGAATAAAGTCCCATAATTCTGTTCAGCAAAACCTCTGGAGCTATAATTAAATTCCACCAAAATCAATTCACATGTGTGGAGAGATTTACTTGTTGCTTGCTTCCTCTGAGAATGAGAACAGACAACAGAGAACAGCCATATCTGTTGAGAGAATTAGTGACCTCTATTGGACTTTTTTAGCCCAACATACCTCTGCCGATTGGTAGAGATGGCACAATCAGGTTGTGTTAAGTTCAAGACCTTCATTAACATATACTTATAGCTTCAGTGTCCCCTGCAAGCCGGAAGCAAGTGGTTTGGAGGATAAGTGAGTGAAAAAGTGACTAAATCATTCTCAACAATTGTATGTGCTGTTGAGACTGAACCCCTGGACAAGCCCTGCCTCTCATTGCTCCATATCTTGTTTCAATTATCTCAGGTAGTGCTTGTTATTGAGCTAATTAGATGGATCAGGTGTGTTAGAGCAGGGAGATATGCAGAACTGAGGTACAAAAGATTTGGTCTTCTCCAAAGCTGAAATGCATTTTCAATGGAGGATCACTACTGACAATGTAATTATGCTTTTCCAGGCTAATCTGTGTATGGAAAACCATTGCTTGGTGGTTGAAAAAAAGGAAATATAAAGGATGATGGAAATTGCTGTTTTAGTAGATATCTGCTGTTTGATGGATAATTAGACTTAATTACACTTCACACTGTTTCAGAATGCAAAGAAGTGGGACTGGAAGGGAATGACGTGATGGTGTAAATGAGAAAACAAGTCTTTCTCTACACATTGCGTCCCACTTAGTCACATTCATATATACGTCGCTGCCCAAAGAACGAGTATACAAGTATCTCCAAAATGCCACCTTGTCACACCCTGCCCCGTCCTGTTCATGTTTGTCTGTCTTATCTGGCTTTCTGTTTCTGTCTTGTCATGTCCATGTGCTGTCTGTCACTCTGTTCCATGTGCTTCTGTTTGTTTTGGATTTTTGCTCCTCCTGTCTCCGCCCTCTTGTCAGGCCCCTCACCTGTTTCTGGCTCCGCCCCTTCCTGGGTGTCTTTAGTTAGCCCTTGTTGTTTTATACTCCATGTTGAGCCATTTGGCCTTTCCCTGCTGGTGTCTTGTTTCCATGCCCGTCGTTGTGTCTCCTTGTCCGTAGGTTTTGTATTCCTTCTGGTCTGTTGTCTCCCTCCCGGTCGTTTGTCCCCATGTTAGTTAGTTTGTAAGCTGGTTTAATGTTTCTTAGTTTGTTGCTTCTTTGGTTTTGTTTCGTCAAGAGTTGTTTGGTTTAGTTTGTGTTGTCATTAAAACTTGCATTTGCATCCCGTCTCTATGTCCTGTCTCCGTCTAACACAACTTTACAGGAGAGGGCAAAAACCTAATCTAATTTAAATGTAAGTCTATGGAGGCAGACTTTTCCCAAGCAGTTTTGGACACTTTCTGTTGGTCCATGGATCATGAAATTTTTACAAAATGTAGACGGCAGCTGCTGTGTTCAAATGTTGCATACAAGTCAAATTCGACCAAAATGGAGATACATGTTTTTCTTTTGACAGTGATGATATAAAGATAGGATTTCTCCTTTCACCACTTGCGAAAGTGGCCATCAAAGCATACAGGCATTATCACAAGTTTAGGAAACTTACAGCTCTGTTTTTATTTCCGCTTTTAGGTAAGTTGCCGCGTGCACTTAGTGTATTAGATATAAGCACGTCTGATCAATATGAGGAAAAAGCATGTTAGCTATTGAATCAAAATGCAATGCAGGCTCTTAAGGCAGCATACAGTTCTTATCGGTGAAATGCATCAGAGCAGTTAACCACTCACTAACTATAATGCATGGAACAAAAAGCTTAATGGTTCATTTAGAAGTAAGGAAATAGCAGAAGCCAATGGAGCAGCAGATTAAGTTAGCAGTACTGCAGTACTGCTGATATCGGATCCTTACATAAAGTCTTTCCCCTCATAACATTGTGTGCGACTGTCCAGACATCTTGCTAACTCCTCCTGAGATCAATTAAGAAAGAGCAGCAGCTATAAAAAAAGAAACGACGGGAAAGGAAAAGAAAGGGAGCTCTAACAATCTAGTAAATAAGACCCAGGCCCACCAGCGAGAGTGCAGCAAAGAAACAAGCAGCTATAGGTGAATCGTCTAAGGACCAGCTTCTGGTCATTAGCCCCAGGCCTCCGGCTATACACCAGCATACAAGTGGACATGGTCTGAGAATGCCCTCCACTGTTCTTTGTCACAAATCAAGCTAACTAATGCACTTAATTAGGTGCTGGTGACATATCCTGGTCATGTCTGTGGACACTAATTGTACACTTTGCTTAAAATTAGGTTTCTGATGGTATTTGAAACTTTATACACTTTATCTATGTTCCTGCTGGAAGGTACTTCCGGCAGGGCTGGAGGCGGCAGCAGCTGGGCTACCTCTCCTGCTAAACTGATCACAGCGGCAACGCCTACCAGAACATGACCACAACACTATAGACTCTTATGGATAACCCAACCAGATAGGTTGGTGATGTCTGGACGCAACAAATCCAAACTGACTGCTGATTACAGATGGCTGTGGAACCATCGTGGATCTCATTTGTAAGAATGACTGAATAAAGACAGGGGAATCAGGTGTGCTCCAGCTTGTCAGACCACAACACAACCACCTCAGCCCTGCCTGGAGAAGACATGGAACCCCTGATGTAGGCTTATAATCCTCAGCAAGATACAATCAAAAGCTTAATGCCTTTGCAATCATTCATAACATGCTGTTAAAGAAAAACCAACAGTTTATATTGAAGTTCACATCAGCCCCTTGGCCACTAGACAACATCAAGGGTTAGGTAAATATATCATGTTGTCCACTGCAATAGACTCACTGTAGGAGCCTCTAGACCAGTCAACTAACCTTTCACCAGACAACACATCTGTCTGAGAGGTGACAAACACCAAGGATGTGTCAGACGCCTGCTAGCATTAGGGGAAAAAAAAGGGCTGTGTTGTCAGAGCTCCTGGAAATACCTCCACACTTTCAGATAACATTAGCTGTAAATGAAACTGCAAGCTAGGCAGGAACTTTAGATTTGGTGACCTCTAAGTTTTAGTAGTTTCTGAGGAAGGTCGGTCATTTCCATAAATGGTGGCAGACATATACGCCCGGGCAGAGAGTCTAGAGCAAGTACTGTCCATTTTTTGTAGTACTTATGTGTAAATACATAGTATGTATTATGTAATTACATGATTATAAGACACATCTATCTTTCCATATTGTAACTGTATGCACATGATGATTACAAGAGAATGTAATATATCCTACCCAATATCGTAAGACATATAGAGAGTGTAGAGTATGGTAGTTATGTGTAATTACATAGTACTTATTATGTAATTACATGATTATAAGATATGTGCTTTCTTTCCATAGGATAACTGCATGCACATGATAAATACAAGACAAAAAAATATCTCCTACCCTATGAATAGACATAAATGGGGTACGGATTGAAAGAATCTGGCCTTTTAACTGAATTCTGCTTGGTTAATTGAGCCATGAGTGAAAATTACAACCTCAGGTTTTTTTTTGTTTTTTTTTAAGAAATGTTTTTTTTTTCCTTGTAAGACATACAAACCCGTACAGTCTACAGTGATAGTGTCAATTTGATATAGCGCTTATGTGTAATTACATAGTACTTATTATGTAATTACATAATTATGCCATATTAAGCCATATGTGCTTCCTTTCCATAGAATAACTGCATGCACATGATAAATACAAGACAACAGAATATCCCCTACTCTATGAATAGACATAAATGTGGTATGGATTAAAAGAATCTGGTCTTTCAATTGGATTTCTACTTGGTTAATTGAGCTGCAAGCAAGAAATATAAAATTTCAACCCCAGGTGTTTTAAAGGATTGATTTTTTTTCCCCCTTCGTTCTGGGATTCACTAACAAAAGGGCAGAAAAGAAACTCATATATAAAGCTAATGCCATGGCCTGGCCTTCCTCGTGCTGGCAATATGACCCTTTGACCTCTCCTTTACTGCACGCAGGTTTTTTAATCAAGACCCTCCCCATCGGATCCATTTCAGGTTATTACATTCAGGCCAGAAAACAGACTGTTTTATACCATCACTGATTGTGAGCTGAGCTTCTGCAGAGCAGCAACCCAGGCAGGACTGCTAGCTGTGGTGTATCTGAAGGTTGAACTATATATAGATTTCTGTGAAAGGCCATTCATTATAGTGAGTGAGTCAAAAAATGGCTATTTTCCATATAATGTGCAAAAAGAATAGAAGCTTGTGGAAATATGGCTTACCTGGACAGCGGGAAACAGAACAACGGCATCGGAGAGACAGACAGAGACAGAGAGAGAGAAAGTGAGAGAGAGAGAGAAAGAGACAAAGGTTAGTGAACTGTAATAAGATGCTTCATATGTTGACTCCATATCGTGCAGTTAATCATGTTCTTCTTCACCACGTTTCTTCCCTGATGCTTCCCGTATGTTTCTCCATTTACTTGTCATCTTATCTAACATTCCTCTCATGTTTAGATGTATTACGTTGCCTCATTTCAGGCTGCTACATTTACACTGACTGTACTTCTTGTAACAAGCTGTGAAGGGATCCTTGAACAAAACACTATAAATTTAATTACTGCAAACAAACCACTGACTGAATCTACTCAATACAAACTATCCACTCACTTAAAGGTGCGATATACAATTTCAATCCAAACACTTTTTGTCAAAATGTGTCTTCACGCTCCACTAGCTGTTCATTCTGTCTGTGTGCTGGATAAACCCAGTATTTGTAAACAGACCTAACTCTGGGAAAGGGAAAAAACAAAGTGCCTCAGCCAGAGCCACACACCATAGTCCTTCAGCCATTGAGCAACAGGGTGCACAGAACATGGGACAGGGGAGGGGATACATACTGAATTCCACATACTGTCAAGAAGGAAAAATGGCAGAAAAACATTTAAAGAAGAGAAGACCTGATGAAGGAAAGAATAAAAAAAGGCCCATGTTCAGACTTGCAGACAAGTTGCTTACGTCTTACGCTTACGCTTACGGTCGTCATGTACAAGGCCAATGCTTTGATAGCACATACTATCATTAGGAAGCGAATTTGTATAGAAACCTACGGCTTTCATTCTTGGCTAGTTTTATTGACCAGTTAGCATGCTAGCTAGCCTAGTTAGCTACCAAGTGACCTAACTCACTAAAGACCCCAACAATATCTGTCACTTTATTTCACCCTTCACTTCTCTTCAAATTTACATGTGCAAAGACGCATCATATGAAGTGGAAAAAGAAGAAACAGTGGTTATAAGCTTCTCCTCCTGGTTTACCAGCACACTGCTGAGAACCGGAATCAAACACTGGTATAAACAATAAGCTCAGAGAGCAGAGGCTGGGGACCTCGGACCCCCTTTCTACAACTGGTTCCAATAATTTGTTAGAGCCAATTACTTCCAATGTCACTTAAGCCATCATATTTAATTTGTATAAAGTTGAGAAAATCTGAACACAATATGCTGCTTGTTGCTAAATCACAGAGACAACTTATGTACTACCATATAAGAAAATCACTAGTTTTTTATTGATTTGTTACCTGCTAGTGTGAACACAGGGCAGGTTTTAGTTCAGTTAAGGGTGAAGAGCCATGTTAATATCCGTGACACATTTCAAAGGTGGAGAGACCTCCTAGAGCTGCTGAGGCTAAAGCTGGCTTCTTATTTACCAGCTTCTTGTTCAAATCGTAATATCGAAAACATTTTAATTCAACTGGAAAACTGGAAACTGGTAGGTATAAAGAAGAAGCTGGACAGTTAGACTGAAGCACTGGAATGTAACTACTGCAACAATAAGACTTAGCGATAGCAACAATAGCAAGTACACATCGTGTCTCAAACTCCAGTACCCCCGTTCTCTGCCATTGTGTCCTTGTGAGTTTTCTCATTCAAAGTAACTTCAAGTCAAAAATACAAGTAAATTCATTATTGAGAAACACCATTTGAATGTAATTAATGAAAACTAACCATTCTGTTAACCATCAACTGATCTAATTTATAAAAATGTGTTTACAAGCACATGAACAAGGTTTAGGGATTTTAAATGAATGAAAACAAACCATTTACTTTTTTACATAAACTCATTCATTTACCCTTTCAAACTAAGCTAACCATTTAAACTAACCTTACTAAGTAAGCTAGCCACCAACTGATCAGTTCAATTAATAACAACTAGCCAGTCTATTTAACACACACTACCTACACTGTAAAAAGTGTTTAACCTAAACTCATTACTTCAATTTGTTAAGGTATATTTGACCAAAATATGGACTTTAAATGGATGGAAATTAACAAACCTAAACACCAACTGATCTAATTATTAAAATCTAACCACTCTACTTAACACAGGCTATCTACACTGTAAAAATGTCCTCTTCATTTTAATTATTCTTACTAATTATTCTTATTATACCATAATACGGACTAATAAATGACGTCAGTGGTTTAGAAGCTGTGCTACACTGGACAGCTATTGTAATTTTATAGATTGATCCAACACTCCGCTACACATGGGTGGAAAGTTCAGGCTGGGTTACCACAAATATACACTCATGGAAAAAAAAAGCAAACAAAATACTATAATGAGTAATTACACCTTAGCAGTGACTGAGGTTTGTCTTAGGGGAGTGAACAAGAAACACAAGAACCTTCTAGAGCCTGTTACACTGACAGCTTGACTGTTGGTGCAGTTAAAGATTACCATCATCCCAAACAGCCAAATGCTAAATCTAAATCCATCTATTCCAATTCACACCTGCCTCACCTTTACTTTAACTGCTGTCTAGCGAAGCAGAGCGAGGCATGAAGAAGTATAAGCGGTTGAGGCACACAAGGTCAGGATAGTCCCTAAGGCCATAGCTCAACCTAGCGCCTTGACTGCTAAGCTCCATTAGCATACACCAACTAGCGATCAGTCATGCACCGGTGTTTGCGAGAGTTGGATCGCGCATGCGTGTATTGGAGTGCAGGATGCATGATGAATATATACACACAATTATCCTGTGATCGGTGTAAGAGGCTGTGCGTTTGTGTGTGCTGTAGCTATTTGCCCCCGATGCAGCTTACGCATTTGATTATCATATGACTGGCCTCTAAAGATGGATGCCCAGGGAGGCTAGAAGCTAGAGAAGAAAAGGTGCTTTGCACTAAAGGGTTCAGAACATACAAGCCCAAATGGAGCACACCCTGATTCCCACAGAGGGAAATGCGGTAGCACTACTTTACAGAACGGTAATAAGTAGGTAATGTTTTTCTAGTTATTACTAAATAATGAATCAGAAACTGTTGTGAGTGTTAACAAGGCCATTATCAAATAGTAAAATAAGGGTAACTAGTTACACTTACCTAAGAATGACCTGGTTATTATACAGTTCTTTATGTGTAACATATGAGCAGAGATAGTCACTGTCTCATCTCTTCCTGGGTAACAGTATGTGTCTATAGGTGGGCCTACATGTGACGCACAAGGCCGTGTTGAAGTGATGTTATGACCTGATGGGAGGAATGTGGAAGTAAGTAAGTAGGTTTGGATTTTATGGCTCTAATACCTTTTAGCTTCACTGTAATTACTGCCTGTAACCCTCACTGTGTCTGAGCATTTACATACATAACAGGTAAGAAATACAACAGAAACAAGTGGATTAGTACTTTACAGCCCTGATACCAGGTAATTACAGCAGCACTGCTTCACTGATTTTGGGTTAATAACTCTAACACTACATATTATATACATGTACTCAATTATTATTCTCTATTATTGTTCATAAAGAACTGTAAAATAAGCCGGTCATTTAAGGTAAATAAACTTTCTACAGTTTTTGTTATCATTTTATTACTTAATACTGATACACTGACTCTCTTATCATTTATAAACGACTAGATGACTTGATACCGTTGTGTTTGTATTGCTTTGCTGCCGCGTTACCACTATAACTGCTCACTTATTATACAAAAGACTGTAAATTAAACAGGTAATTTTTAGGTAAGCACAATGTGTTACCCTTATTTCATAACGGCCTTGTTAATTCTCACTACAATTTCTGATGTATCATTTAGTAACAACTAGGCAATGGGGTTTTAATTAATGATTAAATATAATTTGTTACCGTATAATTACCATATCATCACCTACTTAATGCTGATCTGTTGAGTGCTACGGACAATACTGTATGTTTGAAAATGCCTCCTCAAACTGAACACAGTCCAGTGGTAGGGAATCTCTGCCCTAAAGAATCTCTCAATGGACTGTTCTTTAAAGCTGCACTACAGAGGATGTTTTGGGGGAATTACTGTATCAGAAGACGAAAGATATGACCTGTACACTGCTGCAAGCAAGAGGCACCAGGATTCAGGCCACATCACACATCCTTTTACATTAACATCACATGTTCAGGTCTTACACAGATATAAATATTTAGGTCTCAAATGCAAAATCAACATTGGACTGATGAAGAAACGATGAGAGACATAGCCCCTCACCACTACTGTATATATGTGTATAAACTCAATGAACAGCTGTAATTCAATTTGGCATGGACTGGACATGTTTCTGGAAGTAGGCCTCATCAGTGTTCAGACAGTCTTTCACCAAAGAACTGTACAATTGTGTCAGATTTGGTGGCTGTCTTTCCTGGCACAATTCCGAGGAGACTTAGACTGGGATTTTAGCCACTGCTGGTAGACCCATATGACCAGACATTTCCATACACCTACAGATTCAGCTACTTCCTTCACACTATGCAGTCAGTCCTTTTAGCCAATCATCAACATCTGCTTTCGAGCCATTTCCCACACATGGATTGAGACTCTGCACTTTACCACCTCTTCTCAACCTATGAATCCTGTCACTCACACTCCGCAGGTATTTGTAACCCCATCATCCTTGTGCTGCCTCTTCTGCAAGAGCCTGAAGTTACCACCTTAAACATGCAAGGGGACTAATGTTTTGTCCGGTGAGCTTACAATGAGGGGTGAAAGGGGTGGGGCGAGTAGGCAGCAGCTCTGTATCACTGCTGCTTTGCTTTTGATGATCTACTTTATAAGATGCACCATAACCACTACAGCGCACGGTTTGTAAGACCTTCATTTCAAGTCTAGACGCCGGCACTAATACCACTAGGGGGCCTGCACGAAGAGTTTAACAAATAATGACACTATCACCGAGGGGAGGCCAGTGTAGGGTGACTTTATGCTCAGGCGGACACTGTGCCATACCAAGTGTGGACAAGAATATGAAAACACGGAGTGACACTGGAAGGAGTCTTGCTGTTGTTTTGTCACATATTCTCACTCCATTACACATTCCATAAAATATGGGCATGGGGAAGCCGGGGTGATTGGATGCTCTTTGATTTAGGGGGGTGGGAAGTATGACTCTGCGTAATCACTTTGGTGATAAACTGTGTCACAATAGGCTTTTAGTCTGGTACAGGCATCATAAAACCAGTTTTACTGTATAGAGAAGGTAAACGGCAACACTTACAGTGTGCACAACTGCATCAGTACCCTGTGCTTTTATCATTTGTTAATAACCTGGTAAATTGGAAATGAAAACAGAAGTGCAGTGATTTATAGATATCTAACTAGAAACAGCACAAAGAAGAGATACTTAATATTTGATCTTATCAATTCTGAATTTTTGTATATCCACTCATTGTCAAAAGAATAGTTGCACAATTAGTTTCACCCAGAAGGAAGGAACCGACAGGAATGAAACTTGGTGGGTAAGTTGGCATTGTGAGACATGCAAATTATTTAAGTTTCATGCTTGGCCGTGCATGTGATGTAAGCATGGACAGGCCTTACCACTGTACCTCACTGACCCAACCTCAACTGTGCACCTTCAGCGAGCAGTGATGCCCTTTATGAGTCATCCTGTTAGTCCCAGCACTATTGAGAGACGGCTACGCGATGCAGGACTACATTCACACAGGCCGTTATGACGACTGCCCTTGACACCACGTCAATGTCTTCAAAACGCAGTAGTGTCGTGCCAGGCTGTCATCGAGAAAGTGTTCAATGTTAGAAAGTCCTGAAGGCCTGGTGTTACTCCACCCTTACCGCAAAATCTCTAGGAACAGTTTGAGAATATTCAAGTTGCATGCGAAGGATTATCACAGGACATCATTAAGTAACCATGGTGGCCCGACACCATATTGAGAGACACTACTTCTGTTTGTGTAGCTCAATAAGTATTGTCCATATCAGTCTAAATGTATCATCATTTATTGTTCCTGGTTACCTTTATCTTCCTTCCCAATAGCACTACAAACCCACACTTCCTTCTTGGTGCTACTATTCTTTTCACAGTGAGTGTATATTCCATGAAGTTTGGAACATGGGAAATGTAAGACTGAATGATCAAAAGCACCTACACTGGAACTTTACCTAGGTAAACAGCTGCTGTCGCGATTATGTGTCGATGGAACATTCACGAAAGGCTCAGTCGCCACTTTGCAAAGACACAATTGCAAGGAATTTAGGGATTTGATCAGCTACGCTCTATAACATTATTAAAGGATTCCGAAAATCCATAGAAACCAGAGAAATCCAACACTGAATGTCCATACAACTGATCCTTCAAACGGCACAGCATTAAACTGACATGCTTCAGTAATGAATACGGCAGAAATTCCTTGTCAGTAAACACATTTCGATGCTCCATCTACAAATGCAAGTTAAGACTCCACTATGCACAGCAGAAGCCGTATACAAACAACTTCCAGAAACGCCACCAACTTCTCTGAGCTAAAGCTCAGCTGAGATGGACAGACATTGGCACATCAGTGAAAGCAACATTAACTCTGAGGGGTGCATACACATTTTGGAGCAACATACCAGCCACTTCATTATGACCACCTCCCTGTATCTACTCAACCCATTATTTGCGTTGGTCATTCTCAGCACTGCAGTGACACTGACATGGCGGTGTGTTAGTGTGTGTTGTGCTGGTGTGAGTGGATCAGACACAGTAGTGCTGCTGGACATCTCAGTGTCACTGTAAGACTGAGGATCACCCGCCAACCAAAACTATCCAGTCTCTAACAGCGTCCTGTGGGCAGCATCCTGTGGGCAGCGTCCTGTATGCAGAGTCCTGTGATTACTAATATAGGACTAGAGGATGACCAACACAAACTCTGAAGCAGCAGATGATCCATCATCTCAGACTGTCCATCTACAAGGAGGACCAGCAAGGTAGGAGTATCTAATCGAGCGGACAGTGAGTGGACATAGTGTTTAAACACTCCAGCAGCACTGCTGGGTCTGATCCACTCACACCAGCACAACACACACTAACACACCACCATCACGTCAGTTACCCACACATAATACATGCTTGCTGGTGGTCCTGTGGGGTCCTGACCATTGAGAACCGGGTAACAAAGTATACAGAGTAACAGATGGACTACAGTCTGTAGTGTAGAACAGTGTAGAACTACAGGGTGCTCTCATACGGTCAGTGGAGCTGATAAAATGGACAATTAGAGTAGATATAGGGATGAAGAGGCTAGTAGCTGTATTTAACAACAGTATGGCAAACAGACTGGCCTTCACTTCTCTATAAGGCATTGTTGTTTCACTAGGTGCATCTTTTCCCATTCTGACTTGTCGGCATATCTCCGAAAAGCAAGACACATGATACATATGGGCTGCCATGAAAATGTGTTCATGTATTGTATGTTTACATGTATTGTATGTTTACTCTCTCTCTTACACCCACTCTAGCCCAGTCACATACAACAGCCAAGAAGAGCTCTCTGAGCCATCAGCCAGCTCAACCTGTTCCCAAATTCACGGCTCGTACACAAGTTGGAAATAAAAAAACACCATAGAAGTGCTTTCAATTTCATTATTCCGATGCCTCCCCGTCGAATTAGGATGCTAGCAAGCGCCTCTGGCTAATTGAAGTGAGGAGAAGGAGCAAGAGAAAAGTGTGGAACAACGCTCTAATAAAGAGACTTGTTCGGCACAAAATGCAAATGAAGGGCTTCGCTAGATGCTCCTCCGGTACTCTCGACTTGAAAGACTACATTTGCCGGTTACTTGTAGCTAATACCGAGGAGAAAACGCGAGCCAAGCAGGGGAGCTTTTTTCCAAATACACGTTGCTGGTTGGCGGGCGTGCTAGAAAAGAAACACATCTCCACGGACAGAAATCAGCCAGTATGCTTATTGCCAGGATTCCGCCATTGGCCTGAACACAACCTCCAACTCTACACCCACAACAACGACAAGCACGGCCTAGCAAAGCATGCAGATGTAGACGTAGACGCTCTTGTTTGTGCGTATTTGACCATGCCTTGCTTTTTTCCTTTTAGTGAAAACTTTAATTATTCTCTGAACACGATTCTCTCTTTCTCTGGAGGAGCTGAGCGCTGCGTTCTGCAGTACAGGCATGATTTGGACAAAAGTGCAGCGGTGAGCCTTTTTGGACAGGTTTGCTCAAGCATGGAGGAGGGCAGCCTCAGAGGAGAGTAACGGGCCCGTGTGATGTAGACTCTTTTGCTGGAGACCAGATGCTACCCATCAGTGCTGCATATACTCTCGCTCAACTTGGGCACAATATACATAGAGGTATACATAGTTAAAGCTATTTAGAGCATTTAGCATCATCAAATCAAGCTCCACTCTGGCTTCAGGTCGGAGTAAATCCACAGGTACTACTGTCTGTAAGGGGATATCTCAGCAGTATGGGTCTGAAAGGATGTGTAGCTGTAAAAACCTGTTCCTGAAAAAAGATACTGTCCACAAGTCCTTAAAGTCACTGAATATGGTCATTATGGCAGAAAAATGTGACCAACTTTCCAAACTGAACCCCCAAAGGAGGGGAAGAATTGCAGATTTCCTAAAAAAGCTTGAAGCAAGCAGAGGGAGACGTACTGTATTTTCTAAAGCCATATTACTTTGTTTCTACATGAATGCATTCCTTGGAGAGAAGGAGGGGTGGGGTGTGATTTTTATTGACTTCCAGGTGTTTTTATTTTAGCTTTTGTTCAGTTCCACCACCTGCAAAGACACTTAGCCAAATTGTATTGCTTTGTGCATTGCATTGTATAGGCGTTCCAAGAAAAGCAACCCAACGTTGGGCGGCGGTGGTTCTGGAGCCTGGAGAGAAAGGCACTGGACTAGAGCACCACAGGGCTTTAAACACTATTGAAAAGGTTGTATATATTAAAGAGATCATCTTAATCCTTTTAAAGGGGGCTGAATGGCTAAGCCTTATAAAGCCAAAATGACAGAGAGTGGGGTAATGCAAAACGAACCCTCTCCATACAGTTAATATAAGAAATATATAGTTATTAATATGGATGGGGCATGTATTAACTGTGCAATTATGATATCAATGATAAAACAATTTTTGGTATTATTGTTTTGTTAAAATATGCTGAAAACAGGGAGTCCCTGCCACTGTCCTTTGTCCTATTGTCAGGTGAAGTTACTGGGTGAACAGCATGGCACTCTCACCCCATTCACATTAGTGATAACAGTGTTAGCTGATGTAATACCTGCACAGTACCTTTTTTACTGGGAGCATATCTTAAATATATCTAAATATCAAGGTTCCACCAGTGCTACTGCTGTTTACTGTATGAATAATAACTATGTAAATATGATTTGTATTGCCATATGCTTTGCAAGGAGGCAGTAGTACTATGTTCACCCTGACCTTTCTGTAATAGGTTCTAATCATGCACAGTCATCATTCAGTTATTGTGGTTATTTTGAGCTATATAGAAATATTTTAGCATGTTTTTCGACTTTCTAAATTAAAAATAAAAATCTATGTAGTAAAAAAAGAAATATGCAACAGCAAATATTTGCCCAGCAAATTTACTTTTACTTTTTTTTTTAAGTTAATTTTTTTAAGGAACAATATTAAATATAAAACCTAATGCCTATAATATTGCCCAAAAATATCAAACTTTTGGGTAAGGCCCCATTTTATGTCAGATTTTTCCTCAATATGTTCAATTTATCAAATAAACAGAAACTGCGCATTAAAATTACAGCATCATTCTACATGACCATGTGCACCCAAACTATTTCACCAGTCAGCCTACTGTAGTATACCATCAAACTCATGCAACCGCCCCCTTAGTTGCTAATAATGAAAAGTAGGGAAAAGAGGGCTGTGTGCAAATGGAACAGCATTAGCTATTATTGATTGCTAGCCATGTTAGCACTTTTGGGTGAACGAATCATTTTCATGTATTATTAGTTTCCAAAGAGACTCTCCTTACAACAGTCTAAAATTAGGTCTCATTAAAGTGTAGGCACATGACTCTTTGAGGCATTTTTAGCTGCCAGGGTAGATTCTGATAATGAAGTGGCACAGTAGATATAACCTGACAATCTCGCTCCTTCTCTCGCTCTCTCTCGGCCCTGGCCCTATAAGAAAAGGTCTCCAGTAGAGTGGATATATCAGCGGCCTCCTTGGCGAGGTGTCAGCTCGAACAGAGGACTATATGAGTCAGAGCTCGTTATATTTTATGTGTACAGGAATGGGCGACTCCTTTCCTTCCTCATCAGCCCACTGTCAGAAAGCCTACGAAAGGCCCTAATTTATTTGACATAGATCAGGCCGTCCTTAATGTAGCTGACAGCCATGTTGATGAGGTCCCGGCAAAGCGAGCCCAATAGGTTCTTGTCTAACAGAAAGGTTTAATTGACCCACTCACTCTCTATGTTTTATTCCCGGCTTAAAGAGTGCCCACTTATCATGGGCTTAATTTGGGCGACGACACAGGACTGCTGTTGGGTCAGTGGAGTGACCTTCTGGATCGCTGGCACATAACTAAACAGTTCGCACCTGGCAGACAACAGCAGCTATTTAACCTGAGAGGGAACTGCAGCGTTTTCACATTTCAGCGGATAAATATATATATATATATATATATATATATATATATATATATATATTTTTTGTCCAGGTCTGTGAATAACAATGTACAAAGCTCTGAATTGTAAATAATAAACCACTGAAAAACATTTTCACCATTTTCTTTTTCTTTTTTAAAGAAATACATAATTCAATAGACACCGCTCGCTTTTGGTTGGGCGCAGTGCAACGTTAACCTTGACTGAGATTGTTTTATTAAAGAGAATATATTCATGAAAGGCAATAGAGCTATCTTCTTTCTAAGTTTAGCACTAAACTGGCTGAAAACCTACCAAGACAGTTTCCTTCATGAACAGTGAACACCTCATGCATTTTCCAAGCTAGCAAAAAAACCCAAAGCAGTAGCATAGACTCACAACCACATTGAAATAATCCACCATGTTATTTACTTACATGACTTTTCTATAATAGGCTCTAATCGTGCACAGTTATCATTCATCCATTGTTATCGTTTTGAGCTGTATAGAAACGTTTGAACACGTGTTGTTGACTTTGTAAGTGGAAATAAGATTCAACTGCACATATTTGTCCATAATTTCTGTTATAACCATTTAGAAAAATATAAAACTTTGAATATAAAAAGTACCATAACTTCTGCACAGGCCACATTTGATGTCAGATTTCCCCCCCCAATATGTTTCATTTAAAGTGTACATTAAAATGCGTGTGTCTTGCCATGCCAGATGCACCCAAACTTTTACAACTTGAGTCTATATTTGGCTGCTATTGCACAGTTCTTGCACTAGTGCTGCATACTGTACATGCGCTCTGCTCCTGAGCCTTTCAGACTATAAGCATTACGCACACAGCCCGTACAGTACAGTATACATATCTGTTTTTTTACTAGTCTTCTTTTTGTGCTCCTTTATTTAGTATGTAGTATGCATATAGTAGTTGTTAGTTCCTGTAGTCTGGGAGGAGGTGCAGAGTATGAATATCATTGAACAATGCCACCGCTTGCCTCTCTATGCATATGACACTTGAACACTTGAACTAGTCAGGCTGCCACACACATTTTTACAGTGGCATCTATGGGACATAATGTCTAGAGTGACTTTTTATCCCCTACAGAACTGGGCCCCCCCCACTGGAAATCAAAATGTGACTGGTTGATTCAACTGTCTGTGCGTGATTATGCTACTGATACATACTGAAGCTCCTGAAGTGAGAAAATTGGCTTGGCTTTATCTATCCAGAAACTAGGGGAAAAAAATCCTGACTAGATAATTTTCTTCTCCTTTCAAGAATTCCCTCCTTTCTGTTTTCATCTCACATGTAGAAGTGAAATAACATTACTATAGATATTTGTTATTTTTACATAACAAATATACAACGGTAATTCTATGAAATAAAAACGAACTGATAATGATGAAAACTTTATCTCAGGGATCATTAGACCTTTGTTAAAAGCCCTGAGGGTTCCTCCAAGAATCTTGGTAAAAGAAATCACATAATAATAATAATAATAATAATAACATTATTATTAATTTTATCATTATCATTATTGTTGTTGTTATTACTATTATTATTAATTTCATCATTATTATTATTGTTGTTGTTATTACTATTATTATTATTATTATTATTATTATTATTATTAATAATAATAATAATAATAATAATAATAATAATAATTTTATTATGTTATAAAATGTTATTTGATTATTATTATTATTTTATTATTATTATTATTATTATTATTATTATTATTATTATTATTATTATTATTATTATTACCTAATAAAGAGTAATCACAGCCAAATTATTAACCTGGCTAATAACAAATAAAATCATAATTGTGACGGTAAACATTTATTAATTACCATCCCTGTCATATGTCTGGATGATCTAGATTGATCCAGAGAAAAAACGAAGACGGGCTAAGATGGGGTGGGGGTTTAGCCACCTTCAGAGTTCATTAACAGACCAGTGCACTAAATGGGCAGCAGCCCCACGGATGAGCCAACCTGTCCCCTCACCAAACACACACAAGCACCGCGCCGCATGACTGAGCAGTCCTTGGCCATTTAACCTGCTAGGTTGCGTGGGCGGAGAGGTGGGGGAAGGCGGCAGTCAAAGTAAGGCCCCAAGGCGGATTTTCACATGTCGCACTTTGAGCCTCTTTTCGAATTCATGCTTTTCTCATGGGATGTGCATTTGGGCCTCCTGCCGTGGTGCTTTTGCCATCTGTCTGGTGAAAACAAGGCTTTCCAAAAAGATTGGCACCTGCTGATTTTAAATATTTCAGTACGTTCACATGTGTGTGCGTTGAGTCTGAAGACAGAATGAAGCATTACTTAAGAATGGGCATAAAAACAAACTACTTTAGGTATCTGAGGAGATGTGCTGAAAAGCCATTTATCTGAGTATTCATTTGTATTACATTTACATTTAAGGCATTTAGCAGACGCATCATTTAAAAACTGTACAAAGACAGTCATGTTTCTAATGACCAACATCATCTGTATTAAAATCTGCTTATTTTGAAATTGATGCCTGCCACACATTCCAAAAGATAGGTCAAGGATAGCCACTTTACCAAGACATGTATTAGTGAATAATCAGACAGACAATCTTCCTCAAAAAGCAATCTCTGTGCACAAAGAGCCCATTTAGTTCAGATGGCACTGCGTTAAAACTGGTGCATGTCTGTGATGAACACTATGGCACCCGCCTTAGGAACATTTTGACAAATCACTGGAGTTGTCACTGGATCCAAAAATCCAAAGTAAGACTGTACTGTACACAGAGCAAGCCATATGTCAACAACAACCAAAAGCACCACCAACTTCTCTGGGCTCGGGCTCTGAACTGAAATAAACAGATGCACAGTGGGAACTGTACTGTGACCAGACCAGACAAGTCTAAATTTTAGATTTCAGACTGCTTACGGAAGTAATAGGCATTTTGTTCTACAGGCCAAGGACAAAAAAGTACGATCCAGATTGTTAACAGCGTAAAGTACTAAAGCTAGTCTTCCATGGCATTGGGGTGCATTATTGGACATGGGTAACCCCTGAGTAAGATAAATATCCATGAGCAAGATTTGCAGCCTTGTAAATGATGTCTTTTTCATAGGTGTTATGGCTTATTTCAACAAGGCGATGCCAAGCCACATTCTACACAGCATGGCTGTGTAATCGGAGAGCCTGTTAGTTCTGTGTCTCGGAGGAACCTGGTGCAATTGGACAAAGTTGGTTAAAAGAAAAAAAAAAATTGCACATGTAATTCTATACTCTAAGAAAGGACGGATCTGCAAGGGTTCTGTATTTCTTTCCAGGATTTCTGTTTTTCACTTTCTAAGCCACTTTATATCATAAAAACATCTTAATCTGTTTCAACTGAATGGTTCTATTGGTGATACATAGCACCAAAAAGGGTTCAACTGTAACACAGGGCCAAATTCAGCATGGTTTATAGGCCAGACAGCATGTTAATTGGCATTTGTAGGCAGCAGTTCTATGTAACTTATGCTAAGGCGTAAAATAACTAATAGCACCTTACTGTTGCTATTGCCATACATTCCAAATAACAATCAAAGTTATGTTTTTTCCAATGCAGATATTGAATTATACATTTCAGCAATTATTGTTTTCAGTAAGTTTGTGTTTTTATGACAAAAATAGACTTAGTTAAGTTAGTTAATAGACAGGTTTTTTTCCCTAAATATTTTCACTCTTTTATAGAGTGAAATTAAATTTGTTGTCCATAGCCGAAACGGAACAAAATGAAACATTTGGCTGAATACTCCAAATACCAAACATGTTTTTGGACCTCTCACGGTTTCAAACATTTTGCCAGTTTTTTACCATTGCATAAATTAAATAGGTAAACCCCAGATAGCAAGCGGATGTGGGCCAAGGTATAGCTCTGCTGGCCCACTGTGTGAGTCAAAGGTGGCCCACATATTTACAACATGCATTTGGCCCACCTGTCCCAAAACAGATCTGGTCCACTCCTGGCACAGACGCAGCCCACGTTTGACTAAGATGCGACCCTAACATGGTGCAAATGTGTCCACACCGTGCTACAGAGAGCAGTCCACCCAAGTGCTGTCAACTCATCTGGCGAGTGGGATAGATGAAAATGTTAAATGTGGGCCAGATTTGGCCCAAAACTATTTTGCTGTATGGGACATATTTTAAGAAAAAATAAAAAAGTTACTAAACCGCAGATTAAACTTACTTACTGAACACTGTACATCTTAACAACCCAGCAGACAAACCAACAAAGCACAATATTATTCAAACCCATTCTAGCCGACATGCTGCATTCACAAGGAGCTCCTCACTCCACGCTGGCTGTGACTTTATCGCATTGTTGTAAAGTTCGGTTTGTGCTTCTGTGTTTGTGTTTCACCGAGAGAAGAAAAGCATGCGAGAGAAAAAAGAGCGAGAGAAAAAGCAAGCTCGTGAGAGATAGAGTGTGTGTGTGCGAGTGCGAGTTGAGACGCTGCTGTCTATCTGCCTCGCTGTCGCAGCTCTGCTCTGTTCCTAACTCTTTCCGTTTGGCTCGAATGGTTGAAACTGAATGACACTCTGGTTCCTGTTTACATCTGCAAACTAGAAGGAGGTAACATTGTCTTTTCACCTATCCGGCCGATTTCCAGCTGAATAATTTTGGTTGCCAAATATTCGGTGCATCCCTGCAGTTAAAGCAATTTTACATAAGGAAAACACAATAGATCATTTTTAGAGGAATTGTTCTATTTTGAATCATGGCTTTGGTGCTCTATACGTTACATTGTAACAAAAGGAAAACCTCTTTCCATGCTATACAGAACCATTTACAAACAGGTTCCACACAGAACAATGCACCCCACGTTCTCTGCAAATCTGCATAAACATTTAACACAAAGAAGCACTTCCTTTACTGCTGGCTTAGAGGATGTACAGTTCAGTGACTTGTGAGGGAAGTCTGGTCGCCAGGCCATTAATGAAATGGACTGGAGAAAAGAGAGAAAAGTGGACCGAAAGAGAACAGAATCTGGGCAAAGCCGGGGATAATAAGAGGCCGTAATGAACTCCTGAATAGAATCCATGTGCTGCCTTCCCTCTCTGCGACAACAGACGCTGTATGCAGATAGGCAAACGCTAGCTCCATCTCCTCAAGCTGAATGGATTAGCCGGCTGCAAGAAGAGCTACCTTAATCCACTTTGGATGTTATGAGCAATGCTCCCATCCAGAGGGAAGCGCTCATTTTCCGTCTTTTCGCCTTTTTCTTTTGCCCAATCTCTCTTTCGCCCCTTTCTCCCTTTCCTTACCACCCACCACCCTCTCTCCACCTCAAGTGGAGGGCCAAGGGACCATAAACGCAGGCAGAAGCAAAACATCATCAGCTACGTGAGGTGAAAATTGAATTTGCACACCCCCTTCTTCTCGCACTCGTCTTAAACTTAAAAAGTTACAACCTCTCATCTCCCGTTCAAACAGCCGGTAAAGTGGTGAACAGCATTAGCGGATGACGCGTAAAGGGTTTGTCTGTCTGTCTACTCCGGAAAAGTCTGTAGGAATTTGAACCTCACACATTGACCTGCGCCCTGCACAATGCCCATGAGTGCCCGCTGGGTAGAAGTTGTTAAGTTGCTTGGGGCCCAGCATGAATAGCAGCCACAGATACATACACATGCATAAACTTTCCTGGACACTTGACACTGAGAAGGTCATGACTGGAGGGATCCCAAAGAGCCCATCTTTCTTCGAGAGAAAAACCCTAACCCATAAATTGTAAATGATGGGGTAAGCATAAATTTAAAATGGTAATTAATTCATTTATTGCTGTACAGTAACTATATGGGAATATACAGGTATAAATGTGTACAAGTGTGCATTAGACCTGCTGGACTGTAATTGACAAAAATAGCACAAAGCTGCTCTAAAACTACATTTATAACTTTTGATTACATTTAATATAATAAAAAAACATTAGTTTAAACCAATTTTCCATAATTTCAGACATATTTAAAAACAGGTATTGTGATGTCCCCTCTGTTTTATATGCTGGTCCACTTTTGTGTGCATTTCTAGTTCAACAATAGTATTATTATTTTCTCCTAGTAGATAATTAACCTTCTGTAGATGCTCAACAGGTGGCAAATGCCCTGACGACATACAGCCTCAGTGTATGTTAATTAGATTGCTAGGCAGCAAGCCTATTTAACTATTACTAAGCCTTACACTAATAGGATCTTATTGCAGTGGCATTATTACCATACATTCCAAATAACAATTGAAATTATATTTTTTGAAATTCAGAATTTGTGTTATACGTTCATGTTACTATGTATTAGCTGGATGAGTTTGGTCTTGTTTTCAGTAAATATATAGAAAAAATGTGAGTTTATGTATTTTAAAGTCTTGCATAGTTTTTATGCAATGTTAAATAATAACTGTGTATAATAAATAATAAAACTAATGTGATTTTATGATTAACTATATTTTGACTCTATAGGTTTGAAAAAGTACATATGACCTTGCTTTTCCCCACACAGATGAGCAGGGATGTTAAATCAAAAACCCATAAATCAATATAATAACTACATAACACAAAATTAGGCTCACTGGGTGAGCTTAAAAAATGAGTCAGCTGTGACTGAAATGTAACTAATAGTGTGTAATACCTCCACAAGCACCAATAAACTACTGGGTTTCATGGGTGACAAGTTTCTGGGTGTACAGGTATACATGCACCAGTGCGCAGGTGGGTCATACTACTGGCACAATTCCCCCTGTAACCTGTTCGGTAGTCTTCATATCAGATTAACTATGACACTGTTAGTCATCTTCAGTGTGTTGTGACTCTATGTTGAGCTGCCAGTGAACAATGAAGAATGAAAAAGTACGGATAAGAATGACCTTGCTGTAAAAACATATCACAACACTCACCTCCCCCACTATGGGTGAAGACGAAAGATGACCAGAAACATAACAGGCTGGGGGACTGGCAATAGGCAAGGGCTGCTGCTTAGCAATTCACATCAAGAAAAACCCATAGAATCAAAATGATAATAACTACAGATAACACAAGGGGGGATTAGGCTGCAGGAAGCTGGGACCAACGGTGAGCTTACGACGCCAGGGACTCAAAAACGTGTCCCCCTGCTTATGCCAGTCCAGCGTCTGAGTTTGCTAGAGAGCATTTGGATGTTCCAGAAGAGTATTGGGAGAATGTCATATGGTCGATGACAAATAGTGGTGTAATACCTCCACAAAGCACCAACCAAAGCATGGGGCTGGGATGCTGGGTTTGGCATGGGCTGGACAAGTTTCTGGGTGTAAGCCACATTCATGTTCAGACACTTTTGCACCAAAGTAGTGCGCAGGTGGGTCAGATTTGGTGGATGCCTTTCCTGGCACAATTCCAAGGCGAATTCCCTGTAGTCTGGGATTTTAGCGTCTGCTGGTAGACTAACCTGTACGGTACGCTTCCATACACCTGCAGATTCAGCTAGTTCCTTCACACTATGGCCTTTGGTACGTGCAAAAGTAATTACTCCATTTAGCCCATCTTTAACATCTGCTTCAGAGCCATTTTCCACATATGGAATCTTTATGGATTCCGTCACTCATACCCCACAGGTATTTATAGCCCCATCATCCTTGTGCAGTATCTGCAGGAGCCTGAAGTTACTACTGCTCTAACCATGTCCGGTGAGCTTACTTTTAAGTACATTAAAATCACCTTTATCAATGTTGATTTTATAAATGTCCATGTACAGGGGTTGGACAATGAAACTGAAACACCTGTCATTTTAGTGTGGGAGGTCTCATGGCTAAATTGGTCCAGCCTGGTGGCCAATCTTCATTAATTGCACATTGCACCAGTAAGAGCAGAGTGTGAAGGTTCAGTTAGCAGGTAAGAGCACAGTTCTGCTCAAGATATTGCAATGCACACAGCATTATGGGTGACATACCAGAGTTCAAAAGAGGACAGATTGTTGGTGCACGTCTTGCTGGCGCATCTGTGACCAAGACAGCAAGTCTTTGTGATGTATCAAGAGCCACGGTATCCAGGGTAATGTCAGCATACCACCAAGAAGGACGAACCTCCACCAGCATCACGTAGTGACCTGACCACTATCCTGCAAGAAGAATGGCTTAAAATCCCTTTGACCACTGTGCAGGACTTGTATATGTCATTCCCAAGACGAACTGACGCTGTATTGGCCGCAAAAGGAGGCCCTACACCATACTAATAAATGATTGTGGTCTAAAACCAGGTGTTTCAGTTTCATTGTCCAACCCCTGTATATTCCAGACTGAATACAGTATATTCCATCAATGTTAAGAAAGAAAAACCAAAAATGCAGAGTTCAGCTAAGGGACCTCCAAAACAGGCCACACTGGCATGTTATAGCAACTGTGGAAAGCTCAATACAAGTTACTTATGTTTCAGCACCAGGCAAAAGAAATCTGCAGGGACATTTGTCCACCATCTCCACTGTTCAGTCTTGGAAGTCGGCTGCATTTTCTCCCTACATGAAGGCTGGCCTCCGTTGTGCTATATATATCACTGTATTATTATGGAAAAGGTCAACGGTTCCTTCTCCCCTTCAGCTCTTTCACACACTCTGACTATTGTATAACACTTTTCTCACTAATTACAGTGGAGCCTCTTCAGGGTACCTACAGCTTCCCTCTTCCTATACTGTCACAGAAAAAGGTACAGTGCAGGTGAATTTCTACACATTAAGGTACAAACAATACAAAAGTAACTTCACAGGTACGCCAACGGTTGTAACGTCCTGTCCAACCCAAAGTTTTGTCCCAATTAAAAAGTACATTTCATAACCTAATGTCTTAAAATAGAACAATAAAATAAAAGAACTTTAATATATGTGAAGTACATACAACTTAATATACACTCGTCCTATAGTTGTACAAATAGCTGCATCCAGAAGGAATAAATCCACAGGGACGGGCATTAACACTGTACCTGACTGGCCCAACAGTTGCGATTCAGGAGCAGTAATGCCCTCCATGAGTCCATTGGCAGATGGCTGCACGACACAGGACTACATGCACACAGATTGTTTTTATGACTGCCCTTAACCCCACATCAGCGTCGCCAAAGACTGCGATGGTGTCGTGCCAGACTGTCATGGAGTGACTCAGAACGGCAGCGGGTCATCTTCACTGATGAATCCTGCTTTGGTCTTGGTGGAGATGAGCAATGAATCCATGTGTGGAGGCATTGTGGTCAGCACCAAGATGTCAGGCGTCACACATCCAGAAGGTCTGATGTCACTCCACCTCCACCCTACCACACAATCTGCAGGACCTGTGTGGGAATATTCAAGCTGCATGGGATGCCTTATAAAAGGACATTATTAGGAACCTTCACAACTCCATGCCAAGATGTCTGGCATGTTGCGTCACCATACTGGGAGACACTACTTCTGTATGTGTAGCTTAAAATATTACCCACATCAGTCTAAATTTATCATTTATTGTTCCTGGTTAACTTTATCTTCCTTCCCAACAGCCCTGCCATCTAACACTTCTTTCTGGGAGCAGCTATTCTCTGATGATGAGTGTATATAACTGCATGACTGGATTATGCCAAGTCAATATCTTTGACGTTATCAGACACCAGGTACATTGGTGGGGCTTTATTAAGAATCCCGAGAGGCGACTGTGGCATGTAAACTGCCATGTTGTAGTGTATACATGAAATGAGTGGGAGTTAATCAAGGGTGTTGACTTTTGGCCTGTGCAAAGCCTGTGAGTGCCCGCTGGTGAAGTGGAGTTCCTCTGGTCAGGCACAAGTGTGGAGGGGCCAAGCAAATTCACAAACATATACACATGCATACAACCAGAACAATTCTGGCATGTTCACTGAAGAATTAACTCTGAACTGAGGCCAGTGACCCATAATGCTTCAGTGTGTACCGCTTACATGCAAACACAAGCTCATGTTATCTCTGCTACAGCATTGTAGTAGTGGACAGTATAGCTGTTGAAGTCCATTTTTGAGTTTTATCATAACTGTTATACCTGTATGCCACAAATAATGCCACGCAAAAACAATAAAAACCCTGCTATTGTTCCCTGTAGTAAAACAACTGAGACGTTTGAGTCACAATCCAAATCTAAATCAAATCACTCTTGATAGACCCCCGTTAAGTAGTCCATCACATCTGAATTGGTCCACTTTGTTTTCAAAAGGGATGCACTAAATGTCCAGCAACTGAAAATATTCAGCTGGAAATGGTGAGGATAAAAAAAGGTTTGGTGTGAAGAGATTGAAGTTTAACTGAACACTGACGTTTTAATGACACTGCTACCTTTTTCTAATTCCCGGATGTAGGCAGGAACCAGACTAGTCTTTAACTCGTTAGCTCCAGAGCTAGTCCTATCTGCTCAAGGCTAATACCCATTTTAACGCATTGATTTCCCACTGCGAGTCGCACCGGAGCATGCTGATGATTTTCCAGCTTTTATTCAGTTTTTAAGGATTTGAGCCAAATGGAACTGCAGACAGAGTACAGAACAGAACAGAGTCGCTACAGCAAGGCAGACTGACGGCAGCTTCCTTATTCCGTGAAGAACACAAATCCCAGTTTTATAACAATGCCATAAATTCATGATCAGCATGCAGGGAGGGTCTCTTGAATCCAGCAGACATGTCGGCTGGGATGGTTTTCATTACTAATGTATTTAAGTCATATTGTGTTGGTATGTATGCTGGGATGTTAAAATGTTTTAGTGTTCAGTGATTGTGTTCAGTCAGTATGTTTTATCTGTAGTTTAGTGATTGTTTTTCTTTGAAATCCAGGACAAAAATACATTTAGCATATTTTATTTACGCACGGGTGATAAAAGTATAACATATAATGAATGATTGAAAAACCATGTTTGGAATTGGGACTTTGACCTTCAGCCAAATGTTTAATTTTGTTCTGTTTTGTCTTTCAATGCAGCAGACATTAAGGACTGAGCATCCTATATAGTTTAACATGGACACTAGACCAAAGTTTTATCTGAGCAACAAGTTGAGGAACAGTTACATGAATGAGTTTATTATTTTCCAAATGCCAGTGGTATATATGACAGTCAGACCTTGCCCATATATATATATATATATTGTCTAACAATTGACCAAATAAAAATAAATAAATAAATAAA
Source organism: Prochilodus magdalenae (assembly GCA_024036415.1). Taxonomy (NCBI): domain Eukaryota; kingdom Metazoa; phylum Chordata; class Actinopteri; order Characiformes; family Prochilodontidae; genus Prochilodus; species Prochilodus magdalenae. The sequence continues at coordinate 160,454 of JAMWET010000854.1, forward strand.
TAAACATATATATATATATATATATGTTTATTTATTTATATATATATATGTTTATTTATTTATTTATTTATTTTTATTTGGTCAATTGTTAGACAAAAGACTTCAAAACTGTCGTTTGCAGAATTAAAAAAACAGGAACGGTTTATTCACAAACAGGCAAGCTCAGCAAGCACCAGTAAACAGCAAAACAAAGGGAGAAGCTAAATCGGAGCCAGAGACAGGCGGAGGTCAGAACCAGGTAGAACAAGCAGCGAGGGCAGCCAGGTTTACAGTGGAAGACCGAAGGGGAAAACCAAAGTGAGAAAGCACAGATTCAAACCGTAGAGTCAGAGCACGAGCAAAAGGGATAAAGCGAAAGAGTAGTAAAAGACCGAAGGTAGTCGGAAACCAGACTAAGACAACACGAGAAAGGACCGCTCAAAGTGTGAGTGTTGCGCAAAGTGTGAGTGTTTGTGTGTGGCTTAAATACAGGAAGTATATGATTGCTAACAGCTGTGGCTAAAACTCAGGTGACCTAGAGCGTATCACGGTCGGGGCGCATAGACATGACGTCATCAAGCGTGGCCCTCTGGGAATTGGAATCCCGAAGAGCGGAGAAGCCGGAAAGACGCGGAGGCGTGACATCAATGAAAACTGAGCTTTTGCAAAACTCCTTCCAGGGTGAAGATATTGAGGTCCTCTGTTTCAGTGTTGTTGTTTTTGGCGTGTAATTTTGAGTGTACGCCGTTTTCTCCTTTGTTTAATTGAGCTGGTTTTGTGTGATAGTAGGCGTAGCCTAGTTTTAACATCTCTAACAGGACCTGTTACATGTTGCCTGTTACAGTTACTCTTACACTATACTGAAAAACAGAGGCATCAGAACGCTTTGCAGAAGTGTTGCTATACACAGGGGCTCCTTCTTAAACCCCACACTACAGCACCAAACAGCATGTAAAGTCGTGCAGCACCATTATGTAATAGTGTATATATTACTGTAGAAAGTATACAAGTGTCTGGTGTGGGTCACAGCCAGGCTTCTGATTGGCCAACATGGTTTTAGGGTTAAGGATATATCGCTGCATGCAGGCAGTGAGTTTGTGTTTCTTCATGTGGATGAGTATGTTTGTAAAAGCAGTGCTAATGTGGGCAGGATGTTCTTTAAAAACAAACCACCATTTTAAAAATGCCCATAAATGTGTGGACAAGGCCTTAGAGCAAATATATGGGGGACATGCATTAGAGAAATTTAAAGATCCACCTTAATTGAAACAGCACATTCTGATTCAGTCTGTAAAGGTGTCAGAATGTAACGGCCGCACCATTTAAGGCAGAATAGAAAAAACACTAAAAGCTGCGGAATAAGAAGCCAATTTCACTCGTACTTTAGAAAAGCAATATCCACACAGGTTTATCTATGCATACTTTATTTTTCCTATTTTTTATTAAATTATTTTTATTTCACACATTAAAAACGTTTCAGTCTTACTTCGGTTATGAAAAAAAAATCTCATTAAAATGTGAAGGGATATTCCAAAATAAGGCACTGTTAACCTGCACAAACAGGTTTAGAATAACAGTTCGAATTTTTAATTATATCACAATAGCTTTGTGGCTGCACAGGTTAGCCAATCTATTTTTTCCTTTTCTCTACCGCTGTGAAAAAGCACTTCCTCTTAATTGATCAGTCAGTGTAAATGAAGATTTAAAAAGCAATATGCAGACCAGCAGGGACAGTTCTTCCAACAAAATATGCTTTACTACCAGACTGCCAATAGTACTTTCAGTGTACAACTGTGTGTCATTGCTCATGGCAGAGCAGCACAGATCTATATATATTATATATATTGCTTATACTGAGCTATCCAGACTCGGCAAGCAGGCACAATAATCCTCTCCAAAGGAAGGACCCTGGACTGTATGCTGTCAGGAGTAGAAGCTCTGCAGTATGAATTATGCTGATGGCACGGTTAGCCTGCTTGCGGTGAATCATATGCATGGTTAAAGCTTGCTAGCGAGAAGCGAAAAAACAGCAAAACAAACAAGCGGCGTTCAAACACTAGTCCTACAGGCTGCAGGCTAGCAAACTGTCTGATTTCCTTTGCATCCTGCTCTGCACCTGATGCCCATATCCCCTGCAGAGTCAGGACGTCCCGAACAACATCAGCAGTGCTCAAGCGAGCGAGCTGCACCGTAGAGCTAAAAATCTCATTTTCACATTGTGGATTTAATCCAAAGGTAGTTGAACAAACCAAAGCATGTTGGTGCAATTCTAGGATTATGTAAATGGTGAACCTGGAAGACCTTCTAGATCTTCATAGAAGGCCTAACCCGAAACCTAACCCTGCATATGAAACTTTTAATACTTAAATTAATATTATTATTATTATTATTGTTACGCTAGTAAAATTTAGACTCTGGTTACTGTGGTAATGCTCTCATTTCAATCTAAGAAAAGCTTAACAATGAAAAATGATCTAATCAGATTTCTTTCTTGGTGCTATGTAGGGATGGCTAGCATAAGGGCTATCGATGTCAACTTTCTTATTCATACTACTCTCAAGAATCTAGTGAAAAAAAAAACACTAACAAACAGGATATGAAAAAATGTGTGAAAAAATGTGGTGGTCATTTTTCTAGCTAAAAAATAATAATAACAATCAATAGAAATTGTCAGAATATCTTACACCAATTGATTTGCTCAACTCAAAGAATGACTTTGATCAAGATAATAATTTATTCAATTTATCCTTTTTTAATGTCAAATGAACCTAATTTATTTGCTAGTAACAAACTAGAGTAATTTTCTAGCTGGCTAGCTTTAGTCTAGATTGTAAGGATGGAAACTTCCTAAAAAACTATATGCCAAAGCAAACTTCCTAAAGACTACATGCCATAGAAAACTTCCTAAACAATATATATGCCCCAGCAAACTTCCTAAAGACTATATGCCAAGGAAAACCTCCTGAAGAACATATGCCAAAACAAACCTTCAAAATAATATATGACTTCCAATATATGCCATAATATATAACCCAAAATTGCCATAATATATAACCCAAAAATATGAATGTAAATCCCTCTTGACTCATGCTAATATGCTACTAGAATCCCAAAGCGGAACCTGCAGAAATTATAATTATCACAAAGTCCTGACGTTTTGACAGAGTTGCAGATTTTTGACATTTATAGCCTGAACTGAAATCCTAGCTCTAATAGTCATGGCTCATGACTGGCGTAGCCTTTGCCACATGAGGGGGTATATAAATGACCAAATTATCATAATTATCAAAAATGACCCAGAATTCAAGATGAAGACTTATTATAAGATTGCCATGGGATGACTGGGTAACTCAACAGAGGCACACTTATACGCCTTTCTAAAAACCCAATGGAAGACCTCCTTTTCTTTTTCATATTCCAAACAGACCCCATTAAAAGAAGGAAAGGGTGTGTATGAAACATTACTCTAAAATCTCATTCAAGTTTTAAACTCATCTCTGGTATCATTATAGGTATTATTTAAACAAATCAGGTTACATGACAAAACTGGCAACTTTCTGACAGAATTTCCTCACATAGCAGCTAAAATTAAAACAAAAGCTCATCATAGTGTGCTGGAACTGGAAACGTGCATGTTTAAAAGGTCACCTGATGAAACCAGGAGAAACACAAAATATCTACTCCCACTTATTTCATTCCTGGAAGTAAAGCACATGAAAGACACCAAGATGGAGGTATTAAATGTGGAGATAAGTGTATAGGACTGTTAAGTGGAATCAAATACTGGAAACATATGAACATGCTTTGTTGGTTAATTGGTGCTGATAAAAATAAAACGGGAGGAACGATGGATGAATAAATGACAGGGTCAGGGTCAGTACAGCTGAGGATTGAGTAGAGGAATCTGTGCTACAAGCAGTTTATAATCAGAATACAAGCAGTTTGGTGGCTGCTGGGTAAAAGAAACATTAGGTTTTCAATGGGGATGAAAATGAATTGGGCTCTGTAGAAAAAAAAGACAGAATCTCCTTCATTCTTAAGGGGAAAACAATCTGAATTTAAGGAATTTCAGGAATCAGATAAGAACAGTGTTGCAGATTGCGCCATCAGTAATTAGCACAGTAACTATAGTTATCCAGATCTGAACATAGCATGGTCATCAACAAGCTCATTAAATACCATACCAAAGGCATGATACGGTAGAAATTCAATTTCAATTCAACTTTGTCATACTAACACAGTCAGGCTCCTTCTTCAGTGCAGTATAAGATAAATATATGTATATATATATATATATATATATGTGTGTGTGTGTGTGTGTGTGTGTGTGTGTGTGTGTGTGTGTGTGTGTGTAAATAGTGTAGTGCAAAGACAAATGTGCATAAACAGTCTGCTAGGATATGTGCAAAGTGTAGAGCAGTTTCAGTAAGTATGGTTGTGAACTGTATAGACATATAAAGTGTACAGTGCAGGTAGTAGAGCAGCTTAATGTTCAGGTAACAGCTAGGTTGCTTATTACAGATGTTCAGTAGATAAATAAATATAGATACATAAGCACACAGCTGGATGTTCAGTTTACAGGAAAAGTTAAAGTGCTGTGCAACAGTCCTGTGAGGCAGTGGAGCACAGTGTGCTGGGAAGATCTGGGCTAGATCAGTAGTCTTCAGTGGTGTAGTCATGTTCTGGTAGGCGCTGCCGGTGTGACCAGTTTGACAACTCTAAGGTAAAAGCTGTTCCTGAACCCGGTGTTTCTGGCTCGGATGTTCCGGTACCTCTTTCCCGAGGGCAGGGGTTGGAACAGAGGATGAGTGGGGTGTGTGGGGTCTGAGGATATGTTGACTGCTTTCCTCAGACATCTCTTGTCATAGATGTCCTGTATGGGTGTGAGGGCAGTTGCGGTGATGTGCTGTGCAGTCTTTACCTGCCTCTGCAGGGCCTTGAGCTCAGTAGAGGTGGGACTACCGTACCAAACAGTGATGCAGCTTGTCAGGATGCTCTCCACGGTGGATCTATAGAAGTTGCAGTGAAGCTGCTGTGGCAGGTTGACTCTCCTCGGCCTTCTTAGAAAGTAAAGGTGTTGTTGGTCCTTCCTGACGACTTGTTTTAAGCATCTAAGTAAGATCCTCGGCTAAGTGGACACCAAGGAACTTGAAGCTGCTCACTCTTTCCACCAACGTGCCTCCAATGTTCAGTGGTGTGTGCGTTCTTCTCCTCTTCATGAAGTCAATGATCAGCTCTTTGGTTTTGCTGACATTGAGGGAGAGGTTGTTGGCGGTACACCACTCTGTGAGGAGCTTGACCTCCTCTCTGTGTGGGCTCTCGCCATCTTTGGTGATGTTTGCCACATATTATTATGTTTGCCAATTATTGTTGTGTCATCTGCAAACTTGATGATGGTGTTGGAACTGTGGGTTGCGATGCAGTCGTGGGTGTACAGAGTGTACAACAATGGGCAGACAACAATGCCTTGGGGACATCCTGTGCTGAGTGTGTTCACCCATTCTAACGCACTGTGGTCTGCAGGTGAGGAAATCCATTATCCAGCTGCACAATGGGCTGCTTATTCCCAGTATGCTTAGGTGGTAGAAAATTTTAGAATACAGTGATATCAAGTGTTTAAACAATGTTTAGAGAAGCCTTAATCATTGCAGTCAACGTAGGTTTTATTGGTATTATATACCAAAGCAAACTTCCCAAAGACGATATACCAAAGCAAACTTCCGAAAGGCTATATACCAAAGCAAACTTCCCAAAGACGATATACCAAAGCAAACTTCCCAAAGACTATATACCAAAGCAAACTTCCTAAAGACTATATACCAAAGCAAACTTCCTAAAGACTATATACCAAAGCAAACTTCCTAAAGACGATATACCAAAGTAAACTTCCCAAAGACTATATACCAAAGCAAACTTCCTAAAGACTATGTACCAAAGCAAACTTCCTAAAGACTATATACCAAAGTAAACTTCCTAAAGACGATATACCAAAGCAAACTTCCTAAAGACGATATACCAAAGCAAACTTCCTAAAGACTATGTACCAAAGCAAACTTCCGAAAGGCTATATACCAAAGCAAACTTCCTAAAGACGATATACCAAAGCAAACTTCCTAAAGACTATGTACCAAAGCAAACTTCCTAAAGACTATGTACCAAAGCAAACTTCCGAAAGGCTATATACCAAAGCAAACTTCCGAAAGGCTGTATACCAAACCAAAATTCCCAAAGACTATATACCAAAGCAAACTTCCGAACGGCTATATACCAAAGCAAACTTCCCAAAGACTATATACCAAAGCAAACTTCCTAAAGACTATATACCAAAGCAAACTTCCTAAAGACGATATACCAAAGCAAACTTCCTAAAGACTATGTACCAAAGCAAACTTCCGAAAGGCTATATACCAAAGCAAACTTCCTAAAGGCTATATACCAAAGCAAACTTCCTAAAGACGATATACCAAAGCAAACTTCCTAAAGACTATGTACCAAAGCAAACTTCCTAAAGACGATATACCAAAGCAAACTTCCGAAAGGCTATATACCAAAGCAAACTTCCGAAAGGCTATATACCAAAGCAAACTTCCCAAAGACTATATACCAAAGCAAACTTCCGAAAGGCTATATACCAAAGCAAACTTCCCAAAGACTATATACCAAAGCAAACTTCCTAAAGACTATATACCAAAGCAAACTTCCTAAAGACGATATACCAAAGCAAACTTCCTAAAGACTATGTACCAAAGCAAACTTCCGAAAGGCTATATACCAAAGCAAACTTCCTAAAGGCTATATACCAAAGCAAACTTCCTAAAGACGATATACCAAAGCAAACTTCCTAAAGACTATGTACCAAAGCAAACTTCCTAAAGACTATATACCAAAGCAAACTTCCTAAAGACTATGTACCAAAGCAAACTTCCTAAAGACTATGTACCAAAGCAAACTTCCTAAAGACGATATACCAAAGCAAACTTCCTAAAGACTATGTACCAAAGCAAACTTCCTAAAGACTATGTACCAAAGCAAACTTCCCAAAGACTATATACCAAAGCAAACTTCCGAACGGCTATATACCAAAGCAAACTTCCGAAAGGCTATATACCAAAGCAAACTTCCGAAAGGCTATATACCAAAGCAAACTTCCGAAAGGCTATATACCAAAGCAAACTTCCCAAAGACTATATACCAAAGCAAACTTCCGAAAGGCTATATACCAAAGCAAACTTCCCAAAGACTATATACCAAAGCAAACTTCCTAAAGACTATATACCAAAGCAAACCTCCTAATGAATATATGCCAAAGCAAACTTCCTTAGGAATATATGCAAAAAGGAATTTCCTAAAGAAGGTATGCGAAAGTAAACTTCTTAAAGACTACATGTCAGGGCTGGATGTTTGTTTTAGCTGAACTATGGTTTTAAGCAGGCCTAAAACCGGAGCTTGACAAATATTTGAAAATCAACATCCAAATTTGACTAAACTAAACATTTCAAGCTCTACAGCCAGTCAGGGCACCAGTCACTTGACCGCACCCTCCTTTGTCTGCCTCTTGCCACATTAGGAGTTTGGTGGGGGCAATCATAAATAATGCAGTGGCTGAAATTCATTTTTTAATTTTTAATTGTGCCCAGTCCGGGGACATACATTAAGGGAATCCTCCTAAGTGAGCCTCCCAGTCCTGGGGGCAATTTAACAGCTCATTACGATGGCAGGATGGTGGATGTGAATGAAAAGGATGTAGGGTATGGAAGTGGGGATGGTGGGTGGTGGCGTTTGGAGGGGGGCACTCCCCGGAGTTGCCTGTATGGATCTTTTGGAAAAACCCAGTCGGGCCCTCAGCGGAAAAGGAACAGACCCTCACATTAGCCTCTGTGACTGCAGCTTCAGGGTTAGAATTATCGCGCGGGCCTTAGAGAAGCGTAAAAAGCCCCATGCCGCAATCAGCAGCAATTAACCCACATTTAGCTAGCATGAAATCGTGCGTTGTCAAATTGATGGCTGTCGGCTGTCGTAATTGGAAAAGTTCCTCCAAACATAAAACAGAGCACCAGGAATGGATTGAGGTTTCAGTGCTCAAGCCATCTGATGACTCGTTCACACTTTCATCTGCTGCCTTAATAATTAAGCCACGGTAAGACATACATCCCACAAATTGCTAAATTCTTCAAAAAGTACAAGATGTCAGTCTGATGGTCGACTGTGATAATGTCATGGTATAGTCACATCAAAACAGAATCAGCCTGTGAACACACACACCTGTATATATATATATATATATATATATATACAGGGGTTGGACAATGAAACTGAAACACCTGGTTTTAGACCACAATCATTTATTAGTATGGTGTAGAGCCTCCTTTTGCGGCCAGTACAGCGTGATTTGGGCAGCCGTGGTTTTATGTTTTTTGGATACAATCCGGGTTAGCACCCGAACATCCCTTTCAGACAGCTTCCCCTTATGCGTCCACAGTTAATCCTGTTGGATGTGGTTCGTCCTTCTTGGTGGTATGCTGACATTACCCTGGATACCGCGGCTCTTGATACATCACAAAGACTTGCTGTCTTGGTCACAGATGCGCCAGCAAGACGTGCACCAACAGTTTGTCCTCTTTTGAACTCTGGTATGTCACCCATAATGCTGTGTGCATTGCAGTATTTTGAGCAGAGCTGTGCTCTTACCTGCTAACTGAACCTTCACACTCTGCTCTTACTGGTGCAATGTGCAATTAATGAAGACTGGCCACCAGGCTGGTCCAATTTAGCCATGAGACCTCCCACACTAAAATGACAGGTGTTTCGGTTTCATTGTCCAACCCCTATATATATCTACAATATACAATATTTTATTAAATATATACCTTTCTTGGGCTTGACTGAAATAGCTTGTTTGGCTTGTTTGGATTTGTTTTGCCTTTTGACGTCCCTTTCCTTACACTAGACCTTCTAATCAGCTTTGCGTGTTTACAGTTGGGTCGGTCATTAAGCATTATCTCTTCATCAGTTCCTTAATCGTCTCGCAAATGGCCAGTATAATCTCCTGATATGTAAACAAAACTCAGGGCTATCTAGGTCTAAGACCACCATCCCCTCCTCTGATTTATGGAAATATGAAACGTTGAATCGGAGGACTACAACCACTGAACAGCTCATGCCGCAGGTCTAGACTTTCACAATAGCTGTAAGCTTTAATCCTTCATTAGTTTAGGTACGTATGAGTAGGCATGTACTACTGGTGCCACTAGAGCCTGTGCCAAAAACATTAAGGAATCCTGAAAATGTTCCTGGCTTAATTCAATTCCGAGCATGGCCGTGGAACTCTTTGTGCAAAAAAGTTCAATCATTCACTGACCACCAAGGCCGTAGGCAATTTTCACGGCTCAAGGTCAAGGTTAAATATTGTCCAACGATAGATGAAGGCAAGCTCGTTCTCCTAACAATAAAGAGCCATACTCGTGCAAATTAAAGTCGTTGAAAGCAAGGGCTCTGTGATAGACTAATTGCAAAGATCATTTGAAAAGTGGAATACTGAAGAAGTACAAAGGGCATGAGACGTGCTCATACGAATTTAGACCCTTCCCAAAATCAGACCACTTTCCAATTTCAGTTTTGTAAGTGCTATTACATTGCAAGTTTAACATTGAGGGGTTCAAAAAAGCAGTTAGCTACTTAAATGAACATCATTATCAGCAACAACTGCCACAATATATATATATATATAAATCCCTGCCAGTAAAGACTCAGGTAGACCTAGGCCCACCACATTTGGTGGCTTAGCTGTATATAAGCTCCCGGGACAAAAAGTGAGTCCCCACTGTGATATTCTAGGGGTGTTAGAACTACACAAAAATGGATCACTGCCAGTATACTTGAACCACAATGCCTTCACTGAACTGCTGGACAACCAAAGTTTTACCTAGTGCTTATCATCTTACAGAACATAACATTCCTATCCTTGTGTTCCATAGATGACAAATCCTACATTCACAGCCGCAAGTGTGACTGATGGGCATGACGAACATTCAGGGGCAATCACACATCTGGACTTGCCCACAAAATCCCAATATTTAAATCGTCTTGACAATCTGGGGGACTACCTGGAACAACGAGCACAACACCACAGCAAGGGCATCCACCAAATCTCTTTTACCAAAGGCCATAAGACCAAGATTCAGCTACTTCTCTATGATGTGAACTCTCTATATTATTATTATGTATATTACTGCTTGTTTTATTGTTTATGGTTTCTTCCTGTAGAGTGTCACACTAAATTCCGTTGTATGAAAGCACAATGACAATAAAAGGATTCTAATTCTAATGGTTAAGCAATGTCGAAAGAAACAGACTAATAAGCCAAAGGAAGCAAACAGAACTGTGCGTGAAATATGCAGCTAACACAACAAACGTTGCCCTCAATTATGTCAACTGACCTATCCTACGGTTGCAGGAAGGAAAAAGTTTTCGTTTAGTTTAGCTTTGGCAAAAATCCCATTCAAACTAATGGGAAATTAGTAGGAGGCTCTGAATTTATGTGTTCTGAGCAAAACAGTTGCATGCTACAGTTTCTCATTAGTTTAAATGGGACTTTTGCCAAGTTCTGCAAAGCTTGCCCAGCCTCGCAATCATCGCTACCACACAATGCTTTCATGGGCGGAGCACCGCAGCTTTAATCTTCTGAAGATGGGGTAGGTTCAGATCCAGTTCCCATTCCTTGAATAAAATAAACTGGTCTGGAATTAACTGTGCCTGTTGGCTATCGACCTCAACCCTGAACTTACAAGTGACCCTGAACCTACTTCAGCGAATAATTAATCATATATCCCTCTTCAAATCCCATTTTTACCCAACCAAATTCATGGAGCCTGCTCCTTTTCCTGCCATTTCACAAATTCGCATGAAAGACAGAGACAGAGAGCATAACAGCCATTCTAATTGCAGCATAGGCTGCGGTCAGCACAGATGGGTCTTTTGATTCAGCTCCCCCACGGGAGACTGGAGGCTCGCTGGCTTGACAGACGAGGGGTCAGAAGATGGGTCCACCTGAATACGGCAGCTGTAACAAAACAACTAGGACAAAAACTATGGACTATTCTAGGCTATATGAAATTCCTGGGAAATCCAGCACTATTTAACATTCAACACCAGGAAAAGCAGGTACTGGAAAACGTAAATGAACCCTTTCTGAGAAACCTGGAATTATGCATTGATGTACTCAATCCTTCTCATGCAGCTTAAATAGTTCCTGCAGATTTTGTGGTGGGGTGGAGTCTCACCAGGCAATCTGCACATGTGATAGGTGGCAGAAAACTGTGGCACTGACCACGGTGCCTCCACACATGGATGTGTTGGCTTATAGATGACCTGCTGCCATTCTCAGTCACTTCATGACTGGCACAACACCATTGCAGTCTTTGGGAATGTTAACGGCAGTCGTCATAACAGTCTGTGTGCAGTCGTCTGCCAAAGGTGCCCACGGAGGATTCTTTAGTATTCTATAGATTACTGTATTGTCTTATGGCATCACCTAACATCTCTTAACGACCTTTAAATCCATTGGTCCCTCAATGATTGGAAGGCATCCAGGCCTGGAAACAGCAAAGGAGCCATAAACCATGATACTCCCTCCACCATGCTTCACTGCTGGGACGAGATTTTGATGTTGGTGTCCAGTGTAAACACCAGATCCAATTTTATGATTTATCCATAGAAGCATCCTGGAACATCCAAACATCGTAGTTGAGATGGGCTGCAGCAGCTTCCTTCATAGAGTCATTATATGAACACCTTTCGTGTGAGGGGCATTTCCAATAGTGAACACATGAATAAAGGTATTTGCAGTTTGTAGAGTCTCTGTATGTGTTAGCCATGGGTTCTTTCTCACCTCTCTCAGGTGTGCTATTGGAGTGACCTTAACAGATGCCCACTCCTAGGAAGTGCAGCAACAGGATTTTCTTTATTTGTAGACAGTTTGTCTATGTGTGGATTATTGTACTACAAGGCCAACGCTTTTGTAGCGCTTTAAAGCTTCATGGATCTCTATAACGTGTCTTCTTAGGTCTTCTGAAAGTTTTCTGCATCAAGTCATGTTCACTAACCTTCCTTGAGAGAAACAGATTTGTCAGTGAGTAGGCTTTGTGCTTTGGCTTTATTTAATGAGCAACCCACCTGTAAAACCCATGCTTCTAATCGCAGCTCCTTAATTGAAACACCTTTTGCCAGTTAGCTCTTGGAGAAGTCATTAACACAGCCAACGTTAACACATTACTAGCCAGCACTGTGTTTATGCAATGTGCTCAATAAAAGACATAAAGGTACAACTGTTTGTGTATTATTAGCTTAGTTAGCATGTGTTTGTTTATTATTGTGACTTAGATAATGACTCTTATTAGTAATCAATGCAGAAATCTCCCCTTATTTTTCCTGAAGTTGTACATAATCTTTCCATTGTAACATACAATATTTGCTACCATTCAAAAGTATTAAATCACCCGTTATATAATAATAGTTAACAGACAGTTGCTTAAAATGTTTGATGGTATCTGCTCTGGTCTGCGCAAAAGTGTCATGGTAATAAACACCATTTCAACCTCTCATTTTCACCATCATTAAAACTTTCTAAGTGTCAAAATTTGCCTGTTAGAGCCAGCACCTTTAGCAGACAACTGCAGGATGCAGGACTGCCCCTGACACCATATCAACATCGCCAAAGACTGCAGTGGTATCACGCCAGACTGTCAAGGAGTGACTCAGAATGGCAGCCGGCAAACTTCAGTGACGAGTCCTGGTTTGCCTTTGTGGAGGTGATCAACGAATCTGTGTGTGGAGGCACCGTGGTCAGTCCCTAGATGAACAGTTTGGTGCGTCACACAACCAGAAGGCCTGGTGTCACTCCATCTTTACCATAAAAATCTGCAGGAACTGTGTGAGAATATTTAAGATGCATGGGATGGATTATCAAAGAATACCATTAGGAACCTCTACAGCTCCATGCCGAGACTGTAAACACAACATGCCAGACAGTTGGTGGTGGGTGTAGTTGTGGTTGGTGTAGCTACGCAGATAACACCACTACCCATCAGTGAGCTACTACCCTATATGGGGTTCAATTCTTGGTCTGGGTGTATGCTGTACTACATCAATAAGAGTCTTTGGGCAAGACCCCTAACACTAAACTGGCCTACCTGTAATATGAATTAACTTTGGAAGTCGCTCTGGATAAAAGCATCAGCTAAATGCCGTAAATGTAAACATGGCAGCCCAACACCATGCTGAGAAACACTACTTCTGTATGTGTAGCTTAATAAATATTACCCATATCAGTCTAAATGTATTATCATTTATTGTTCCTGGTGACCTTTATCTTCCTTCCCAACAGCACTGCAATCCCACACTTCCTCCTGCGTGCAGCTATTCTTTTGATGATGATTTTTTAAAGGATGGATGGATGTTTTAAGGCAAAACTGTCTCCTTTTTCTCTTTTTTTGGCTTCAAGTGAAACTTTCAACCTTTTTGGCTGGCTTTGTCGGCAGCCACAATTTTGGTGAACGGCCTTCGTCCAGCAGAGGAAGTCTGCAATTAAGGAAGATTACAATACCTATATATCATCATCTAAGCAAATTCAGCACTTTAGCTACACACTTGGGACTAATTACACTTCAGTATACCTTGGCCTGTGAAAAGCCAGTAGACAAAGCATACATTTGGGAAGCTGTGCTGGCCTTACAGGGAAAAGTGGGAGGCTTATGACCAGAAACGAGCCATCAACCGTGAGGCACACGGGTGAAATATGGGCGACATTAGCGATCAGGCTATTCTAGCAGAACAGGAGTGTGGCACAGCAGGTTGTATCAATCTCCCCTCCCCTGATTAATATAGGCATGTGGAACAGATAACAGGTGGTGCCGTTTATGAACGCGAGAGGCAATCAAGGCCTGGCGGGATTAAGATCTGTAATGACAGTCCCTTCACCGTAAGCTTAACCCCATTCGCCTGCGACGTATGAAACATATTGCAGCAGATTGGCTGACACCTGGACACTCCTGAAGCTGGTTCCACTATCAGCTCACAGTAAAGTGTAAAAGTACACAAGTTCACCACATAGGCAAAAGTAGAAATAAGTAGATCTTATTCTACTGAGGGGGCAGGTATAGATTTCTATCAGGATCAATGGTTCAGTGGAGTTCAGAGTTCAATGCTGGATTTGTTTTCAGGCATGGTAGTAGATACTTCATCTATCAGTGGTACTGGAGTAGTATCACTGCACATCAGGTAAACTGCCCTTTGCCATAAGTTCATAATAAATGGTTATGATTTGGACAAAAGTCATTGGGTCTCATTCACCAGAGATCCTGAGAGAAAGTCTAGATCAGATTCATGATGTGTTCTTAAAGGAAGCCAAGTTTATCCATATAGGACCTTCTATGACCTGCAGTCACTTGATTTACAAATGAGAAATTACATTTAAAAGACACTAAATGAAATAAAATCGAAAACAATAAAAACAACTTTTTATAAAGAAGGAAAAAATAAACACATTATTAAATTATTATTATTATTATTATTATTATTATTATTATTATTATTAGTAGTAGTAGTAGTAATTAATTATATTATTATATTATTATTAAATTAAACCTCTACCTGCTAGAACCTGCTTACATCACAGAATGTCTCTCTGTTTATTTTCCAGTTCGTGATCTTAGATACTTACTATACTTCTAAACTATAGAACCTAATTCCAGCTTGTATTAGACAGCTGGGCTAAGTGCTCAAGTTTACCAATAACTATTTAAAATCTCTTTAACTCAGCGTTTAGCTAAAACAGCATTAACATGGCATTTGAATGTATGTGTGTATATGAATATATAACTACAAAATTAGAATAGCAAAGTGCCATTTTAGGAGAGATATGCAGTCGAGCCAACAGTGTCGCTACAGAATATCAGATACATATGCTGGTCCTACACCATTCAGCAGTTTATAGATCAGTAACAGAACCTTAAAGCCTGTCCTGTAACATACTGGTAACCAGTGTAGGGATTTAAGAATGCTGGTGATGTGTTTTCATGTGATAATTCTGCCATCTGAATTTTGAATCACTGAAAGAGTTTGATTGTGGATTTTTGGAGTTCAGTTAAGGGAGCATTACAGTGATCAATCCTGCTAGAAATAAAATGATGTGTCTGGTATATATACACATCTCGGTTATAGCAACTATGTCAGAGAAGTGGTTGACCAAAAAAAAAAAAGAACATAATTTTATGACATTTTATGAACATAATATATAAGAATATAAGAATATAATATGTATATATATATACACACATATATGACATATAACATGCTAGTTCTTTCAACATTAATGCTCTTGAATCCAGACAGCTAGTCTGTGCCTCTCCCCGAATGAAATATTCCCTGTTCTTTTATTTAACTGAAGAAAGTTTTGTCCCACTCAGTGATGTGCTCAGAACACAGGGGCCGAGGACCACATAGATCTAAGTATCATCTGCATCTCACAATCTTGTAGGATTTGGCCAGAGCAAGCATGTATAAATGAAATAAGAGCAGCCCAAGGATTGAAACCTGGGGGACTCCACAGATCACTGGCATGGTTTTAGAAACATATACTAGTATTCTCTAGAATTACCTATTGGTATCTATATATTAATTTAAATTTACAGCATTTAGCTGACACACTTATCCAGAGCGACATACAAGGTTAATCATATTACAGGTGGGCCAATTTAGTGTTAGGACTCTTATTGGTGTAGCAAAGCATAGTCACCCAGACGGGGGTTCGAACCCCACTCTCCCACATGTGGTGGTAGCTCCCTGGCGGGTAGTGGTGTTATCCGCTGAGCTACATCAACCACAGTTTCTAGCGTATTAAATAAATTTCATTAATAACCTTAATTGAAAAGGCTGAAATCCTGTTTGAAATTTGTCTACACGGTTCTTATGGACAGAAAGTGTGTAATTAGCTTTTTTTCTATGAAAAGAAAATATTTGAAATCAGTCTGCAATTACTTAATAAAGCTGTTTCTAGATTTTCTTTTCCAAGAAAGACTTCACAACTGCAGTTCCTAATGTGTTTGGAAAAACGCCCGGCATGAGTGAGGTATTCCATCCGCTCATACTGAATAAAACACATTCTTTAAAGATTTTGTAGTGTGTCGAGTTTGCGAGAGAATGATTTGAGATGACTCAACTGTGTGTTGATTAAACTTTCTTTATTAACAGCATTAAACCAGGACACTTTTGCCATTTGAGTGCTTTTTTTAGTGAGCTTATTGGTGAAGTTAGCTGTACTAATGGATTGTCTGATATAGTGGATTTTAGTATTAAGCAAGTTTATCTATGATTGTTTTCTGGTTTGTCAAACTCGGCAATGAGTATTTCGCTACCGCTAATGTTATCGTTTATAATGCTGGAGAATAAGGAATGGCTAGCTTTGCACATTAATGGTTTATGAACACGCAGCCCAAGAATCTTCGAAGACTGAAGGTAAAGCTTGGGCTTTCATATTAAGAATGGCTGGTGAAAGAGCCCCCTTCAGAGTGGTTTGGCTTGGCATGAGATGCTCTGCTCTAGGCCTGCTTCCCGAGTCAGAAGTGTTCAGAGTGGTGGTGGTGATTGGAACCAGACATCTAGAGAGTTTAATGCCTCTATAAGCTCCATCACAGACAGTTAATATATAAGATGGTTATGAGATGAATACACTGCTTCAGGTCCGAGGCACTGTTTTACAATAACTATGGGATTATGTTTTGCCCTAAGAAATGCACATGAAGGTGATGAAATATAAAACATACTTACCTTTCCATACTTACCATTATTAACAAAGTCCAGTCATGAAATTTCCTCGCTACTAAATATTTCAACTGTCGGTAGCATTATATCAAAGTGGAAACACTTGGGAACAACAGCAGATCAGTCACAAAGAGGTAGGCCATGTAAAATGATTTTTTTTTAGTAGTTGGGCTCGGTCCCTTAGATCCAGTGAAAGGAACTCTTAATGCTTCAGCAAACCAAGAGATTTCAGACAATTTCATGCTCCCAACTTTGTGTGAACAGTTTGGGGATGGCCCCTTCCTATTCCAACATGACTGCACACTAGTGCACAAAGCAAAGTCCATAAAGACATGGATAAGGGAGTCTGATGTGGAAGAACTTGACTGTACTAACTACAACCCGATAAAACACCTTTGGGAAGAATCAGAGTGGAGACTGTGAGCCAGTCCTTCCCGTCCAACATCAGTGTCTGACATCACAAATGCACTTCTGGAAGAATAGTTTAAATTCCCATAACCCTATTCCTAAACCTCGTGGAAAGCGATCCCAGAGGAGTTGAAGCTGGTATAGCTGCAATGGGTGGGCCGAAATCAGTGATTAGGAATGGGATGTCACTCAAGTTCATATGCGTGTGAAGGCAGATGAGCGAGTACTGTTGGCAATACAGTGCAGCTTCAGTGGTGGTTATGGCTAGTAAATGAAATCCACTGTATTAATGTTGCAGACACTGCAATCCCTGGTTCCCATTACCACCACTGTAAAGAGGTTTGCCCACTCTGAATAACTCTTGGTTCTTATGTAACAGACTCAAGTACATGCAAAACATTCTACATACTAAGAAATCAATGGATTTCTGATTTAACTCTGAACTTCAGAGTTGAACTTCAAAGTGAATGGTTGCTTTGCCAAGTGTTGGCTGCTTTGGCCGGTGTGACTTGGGTGTGTCATTTCAGGGGAGTACCTAATACACAAGCAGGAGTTGTAGTCTAGTTCTGTGCCCTTCACTCTCTGCAACACTTCAAAATCTCAACAGAGCAATCTCCTCTCTTCATCCACTGTGTTCAGCCACTGTAATAATCCCCTGCTATGTCTGTGAGCTTGACCAGGGGCATGACACAATCAGATTCCTGCCTCAGATCAACAACCGAACTGGCTGGCACTCAGACACAGCATGACAGTGTTTAGCATGACTCCTCATTAACTACATGCTGCTCAATATTTTATCACCCCAACTTAAAACACCTTCTCCCCAACCTCTCATCCAATCTCATCCAATCTCGTCCAATATGTGCGGCAAATAACTTATTTATTTCAATATTGCTGCATTTTTTTGCTCAACTAATCATGAAACGTTCCCACACTGTAAAGGACAGCTGGTGTTTCCACATGGCATGGAAAATATAATGAATAAAAATAAGCTTGTGGAAATATTACTTACCTGAGCAGAGACAGCAGCAGGTAGGCGAGAAACAGAGAGACACAGAGAGAGAGAGAGAGAGAGAGAGAGAGAGAGGGGTTAGTGAACAGCAATAAGACATATTTGATAAGGCCATACAGCTGTCATGTCTTTGTCCGTCATGTTTCTCCATTTACCTGTCCTTCTGTTTGTAATCTTATCTACAGTGTTTGCGTGTCAATTTGTATTAAGTTGATTGCACTCAGGCTTCTACCTTTACAGCATGTACAGAAAGACGTATGAAAAATAAAGCAGTAATAATCTAAAACATGATCTAACACATAAACACTGTCATTATGAAGCACTGCATCTCAGAAGGCATCACTTTATTACAGAAGTGGAAAACAAAAACACATTTCAACAAACGGTAACGTCACAGAATTTTAATATATTGGTCCATTTGTCATCAAATGTCCATGCAGACAGAAATAATGGGACTATTAACTTTTGATGATATGCGAGTTATGTATGCAAGTTATGCAGTTAAGTAGAAGTAATTATACTCATCATCATAAAATAGTTTTATGACGGAAACAGACGGAAACAACCCACAGGAATGAAACTTGGTGTGTAGGTCTCACATTGTGAGACATGCCAACGATTCAAGTTTCAGGCTCAGCTACGCATGTGATGCAAGCATGAATGGGCAGCATCATTGTACATGGCTGACCCAAAAGAGAGCAGTGATGCCCTCCATGAGGCATCCTGTTGATGCCAAGCAACACTGGCAGACGACTGGATGACGCAGGACTATATGCACACAGACCAATACGATGACTGCCCTTAACACCACATCTAACGCCATACTGAGAGACACTACCTCTGTGTGTGTAGCTCAATAAATACTACTCCTATCAGTCTGCATTTATCATCATTCACTGTTCCCTGGTAACCTTTATCTTCCTTCCCTATAGCACTGCAATCCCCCTCTATTCTTTTGAGGAACTTATTTTGACAATTTGTATGTGTGCTGTATTCAATCATTAGCCGTCCCAGGATTTATGCTTTCTTTCTCTATTGTCTTCTGAAGTTATTACATCAGGAAATGTTATTATAGGCCTGCTTTTTTGGTGCACACTGGATTTATTTCAGAGAGCCTGCTGTCTAGGAGAAATGAGGAATGGAAGTCTGGCGGGGTTTCTCCGAAAGTTGGAATTACCAAACAGTTTGGCAGTTTTCCTCAGCAGCTACTTGTCATTTTACAGCCACTAATCTTGGTCTACTTCTCTGATCCTGTTGCTTGAAATGGCAGTCACTTCCACAACTGTGTCCGAACAAAACAATGGATAGATAGATAGATAGATAGATAGATAGATAGATAGATAGATAGATAGATAGATAGATAGATAGATAGATAGATAGATAGATAGATAGATAGATAGATGAAAAAATAAAATGGTGCCTGAAGCAAAAACCAATAAAGTGCGAGGGTGGCACCACAAGATGAAGAGAAATTGCCTTTGGCAGTTAATATGGTTAAACATTTTTAGGGGAAAGGTATTTGTGCCCGACGCTCGGCGCAACGTGGCACGACGGAAATCAGACAAGGCACTTGTTTGTGGTGCACTGACAGTGATGGACTTGACGGGATTAGGGGAGAGTCTCAGTGTCAGGAGCTGATGGAAGAAGAGGAAGAGGAGGGAGAGAGAAAAAGACAGAAAGAGAGAAAGGGATAGAGAGCTCTTTGCATGCTAGCTGGGACCACTTCAGGTAACAGCTAATGAATGATGCGGCAAACAAACATGCATGCCAGCAGCCACTGAAGTGCTATTAGTCTCCCAGACAAGAAGCCAGGCTTTTTGGGCCAGCGTTCAATCAGCCCAGCCAGCGAGAGAGGCTCCCCAACTTTCGAAGCACTTCATTATGACTTTCACAGCACCGTTTAATGCGCGACCGTGTCACGGTTTTGATCACCCGGCAGAGTCTGAGCTCCAATAAATCCTCTTTATTCCTCTTCACGTTTTTTTTCCTTTAGGCCTAATGTCTGAAGACTTCTAATCTGATATGCAGTTTCACCCGTGGCAGACAAAGTTGGTATTAAGGTCTGTGGTGAATACTTTGTGGGTGCAAAACTCAAACTAGAACCTCCAGAAGATAAACCAGAAGATATCGTGGATGCCTAATATCCTAAATGACCCATGTTCTACATTTCTCTTACATTCTACAGTATATGAGGTTCACTTGTTACACTAAAAATTTGCCACCTTGTGTGTTTAAGGTGATAGCATCTTCAGGCTCCTGTCATCATCCACAAGGATGATGGGGCTATAAATACCTGTGGGGTGTGAGTGACAGGATTCGTAGATTGAGAAGAGGTGGTACAGTGCAGTGAATGTCTCATTTCATATATGGAAAATGGCTCCAAAGCAGATGTTATGACTGACTTAAACGAGTGACTGCATTTGGGTGTGCCAAAGACTATAGTGTGAAGGAAGTAGATGAATCTGCAGGTGTATGGAAGCGTATGATCATACTAATCTACCAGCAGTTGCTGTGCAAGGGAAATCATGCATCACCAAACCTTTATAACTTCATAAACTTTATAACAGAAGGCAAAAAAAATTAACATAGTTTTTAAAATGGTCTCAGCTTATTTACCAAATACATTTAAAATTGTATGGTTTAATTTTGGCTTAATGAACTTTACTGTTTGGGATGAAACAATAAAGATGTAAAAGATGCCCATATATTTCTTTTTTTTAGTATGGGTTCTTATGGATCCCATATTCAGTAATGTCATATGTGGTGTTCGGAGTTTCCAACTGTTTTCACTGGATCTACTAAAAACTAAAAACTAAATACCCCACAAATTTAGCACTAGGCTAACTGTGTGCCTATATAATTGCAGAGCTGCCTCTAACTGTATGTGTATAGCTTCTCTTGCGTATGTGGTCTCCGACACTGCAACCCCTCCTGCTATCTTTACAAAAACGATAAAAGTAATATCACTGATAAAAAGAGTTCAAACATCCATCACTGAACCTTTCATGTTCCAATATCCACACAATTCAGGTGCCGTGTGCATTAAAAGCCGAGGCTTACCATCCACTGACAACACAGCTGAGATTCCCTTAACAGCGAGCAGGTGATTACAATGCGCGACATGTGCTCGCGAATTAACATGCTGTGGAAGAACACAGCATAGGATGTTTTAAAGCCATCAATCCTCATTTGAACTGGTTTTGATCCCCTATAAAATAGACACGGGAACTTGTGTTTGCTCCATAAGGGAAGGAGGAGGGTTGGCAGGGAATGGGTAAGCAGCTGCTCGGATACACAAGCTTGGCTGGCGTTAACGCAGCCTATCGTATAATGAGAAGGGCCACTCTCCTGGAAAGAAAGTGTCATATTCCAGATTTCACGTACCAATGTGGCCTACAAAATAGTCCCAAGTAATTACTGGGAAATCATGCTTACAGCACTTCACTTAACAGATCCATACATATCCAGGAGCTGCTCATTAGACCTCTGACCGGTATAAGCAACCCATTGCTGAAAAGTCTTGATGAATGAATGAGGCTCCAACAGCTTTCTCTAAATAGTGCATTACTGACAGAGGACTCAGATAACTGAGAATGCAGAAAAACATTAATGACAGAAACACTGGGCCATACAAAAGTTTGGACACCCCAAAAGTTGAGATCAAACCTCTGTTACTATGAATAGCCAAATAAGTCAAAAAACCTTGACCTGATTTGGCAAGTATCATAGCTCAACATAAAAAATAAGCGCTTTTCTGAGATATCAGAGATTTTTGGGATGTCTAGCATGTGCTACTCTTTTCAGGTCTGTCCACAGATCAGTGATGTTTAGGACAGGGGACTTCCAAGGCCATGGCAAAACCTTCAGCTTGTTGTGGTCCGTTGTGGGTTTTGAGGTGTGTTTAGGGTCATTATCCTGTTACAGAAGCCATCCTCTTTTCATCTTCAGCTGTTTTACAATAAGTGTGATGCTTGCAAAAATGGTGTGCCAGTGTGATTATGAACACACCATAACCCTAACAAGATAATTAAGTTTAGAGAATTAATACAATTTATCAAAGAGGCTTCAGGGTTCCAAAACTCTTTCATCAGACTGCTTTCCCTCTCTACCTACATTTGCTTACTAGACTACATTAACGTACAAGTTCTAATGTAATTAAGATGATGTGTGGCCATTCCAAAAACATTCCAAACTTTATTCGTCTTTTGGCAGGACGACCTGCCAAGTCAAGTTACACCTTTTAGACAGATGTTGTCACAAAGCAGATTTACAGCTTTACGTCGTCTTTCTGAATTGACTCACGTCCTCTGGAGATTCAGCTCACAAACTCTCAAGAATCCTGAGATATTCCTTTAGAATTTGCTGGTATAATTCAGAATTCACTGTTCCATCAATGATGGCAACCGTTCTAGCCTAGGCAGCAAAACAGGCTCAAACTACAATACTACCACCACCATGTTTTACAGATAGGATAAGGTTTTAATGTTGGAATGCAATGGTTTCTTTTCTCTAAACATTACGCTTATCATTTAAATCAACAAGATCCATTATGGTGTTAACCATGCATAAAACATTTTTCCAATACACCAACCTTCAGCAAACTATAGACAGGCAGCAATGTTCTTTTTAAAGAGTAGGGTTTTCTTCTTGCGACCCTGCCATACACTCACTATACACACCATTGTTGTTCAGTGGTCTCTGGATGGTGAAGTTATGAACATTAACATTAGCCAATGTGAGAACGGCCTTTTGTAGCTTTGAAGTTAAAATGAGCATCTTTGTGACCACACAGAATATTACAAGCCCTGCTCTTGCAGTGATCTTTGTTTGTGGACCACTCCTTGGAAGGGTAACAGTGGTCTTGAATTTCCACCATTTGTACACAGCCTGTCTGACTGTGGATGGAGAAGTCCAATCTCTTTAGAGATGGTTTTGTAGCTCTTTCCAGCCTGAAGCATCAAAAGCCCTTCTTTTAAGGTTCCTCAGAAATCTGTTGAGCCCTGATACATGTCCACAAATATGTGTTGCAAAGATCAGACTTCGATAGATCCCTGTTCTTTAAATAAAAAATGGCAGTTTACACCAGACGTTCATCCCATTGATTGAAAAACACCAGACTCTAATTTCACCTTTAGGTTATCTGCTAATCCTGAAGGTTTACATACTTTGCCAGTTTTGCCAATTTTCCTCAATAAAAATAAATGACCAGGTCTAACATTTTTGCCTCATTTGTTTAATTTGATTCTCCGTATCTACTTTAAGCACTTGTGTGGGAATCTGTACAAGTTGTAGGTCAAATTTAAGGCTTCACAAATTTTCCAGCACCTTATAACCATGGTGGCCAGCACTTTTGAAAGTATAAATGAAAAATAATAACAGAAACATTCAGCACCAATTGTTTATCATTTTTGAGGATGATGAATGAATACTTGTTTTAACCCTGAATACTGGCCAATAATACCAGCCAGCTGATATATCAGTCTGGGCCCTGCTGCATAAGTCTACTGGGAACCGGAAAGATGAAAAGCTGAGCACGATCACATTTGAGGAACCACTTAGCTTCAGTGAACTCTCATGCTGGGTTTGATATGGATACTCAGCTTTCTTTAAGATGCACATCTTGAAGAAGTAGATTAGCATGGGGGTAGGAACTGATGACTACTGCAACACTGTGATAGGCCTAGGGAATCAAAAAAGGTGTTTACTCGGAGTATGTGTGTGGTGTGGTGCGCGAGTCGGCGAGGGTCTGCCTCTCACTTCTCAGCTTTCCCCAGCAAAGCAACCCCATTAGAAGTCCCACTGGCCCAACATATCCACACAGCTAGAGTTTCCCGTCTCTGAAACACTGCAATCCAAAATCGATGGCCACAATAGTAGACTGCTTGCCTCTCCGTCTCAATTACCATAATACAAGCCTGCTAGGAGCTAACGTGTGCAGACTGCAATGATAGGGTTGAAGTAAGCTTCCATCATTATTTTTTCCATCAACAGAGGCTGACTTAAAGACACCAAACCTTTTTTTCCTCAGGCACTTGAAACAAGGGCGTTTGACAACATGCCTGAGACATCATCATACCCACTTGATGGATGGCAGGAATAAATGTACAGTGTATATTCTGTGGGATTAACACTAAAAGCCGCCTGAGCTTGCTAACTATACTGCTGCTTGTTTCTCCACAACTTGGCCATGCAAAGCTGACAAGTCAATAACAACCCGAGGCACTGATGAACGGAAAGAACGCCGCTGAGGAAGATCTACAAAGACGAATTGAGATGTTTCATCAGATGCAAATCAAGCCCACCTTATCAAGCGACACTACGAGCCACCTCCTCTAATTTGGTGAGGCAAGTGTGTGCGTGCATTTGGTTACGCAAGTGCATCTACCTTGATTGATACAGAGCCTTGGAGATGACACGCATTTGCTTTATTCATATGCAAAGAGGATCCTCTCCTATCTGAAGCTCCAACTCCTCTGACAGAGTGATAATTCTTATCTGAGGATAAATTCAGTTGCATGGCAACCTGTAATTACGCTTGCCAACTGGAAAACGGGAGAACTGAAGTATTATGTGTTCTCGGAGGTTCTACTTTAAAACATGTGCGCCGACCTAAACATAAAACATGAACTGATCAGGTTATGCAATGACAGGTGAAGCTCAGGTTTCCAGCAATCTGATCCCCACAGCTGGACACAATGAACTACATACTTATCTTGCTAACAGCAGAAAAGAGACATGAGCTGTGACTGAAATTGATCCCTATCTGGAGGTTAGTGCATGATTACACGAGCCAGCTGGTTTTCTGCTAAGCCCTATGGGAGCTGGATTAGTTGTACCTGGGATGGTGCTAGGGCTGTGACAGTAACCGCATTACCATGATACCATGGTTATGTGATGCTGGCCGCGGTGTGGAACTCATTAATGCCATCACTGCACTTTTTTTTGTTTTGGTGGTAAAATTTGATTTACTACTTTGCTGACAGTAACGCTAACGCTAGACTCTAGACACCAGCTAGCTGAGATTCTGTTTACCTGTTTAAGACTGACTGTGACATCATCCACCATGGTGCAAGTATAAAGTGTTCTTGTTATACTGATGGTTATGACTGAAAGGTGTTCAGTCCACTGAAAACTGCACCACAACCAGCATCTTTAGTTACATGTTATATCCAGCTAAACTATCACTGTGCGACTCTAAGATAAGATAATCCTGTATTGATCACACAGTGGGGAAATTTGCAATGTTACAGCAGCACAAAGGAAAGAACAGAAGTGTCAGGAAATATACAAATAATAAATAAGATCTATATACAAAAAATACAGAAATATATAAATAAAATACTGAAACTTAAACTCCAAAAGATAGGATTATGCTATGCAGTTTTACGCTGTGTTCAGCACGAGTTCACTCACGAGTGTAAATGTGGGTATAGTGACTGTAGTGGGGCATGTTTTGATCAGAATCATCCTCAGAAAGTTAAAATATACAGGTCAGAAGATTAATAAAATATGAACTGGCTTTAGAGGATCAGTTTTAGAGTAAAGTAGCAAAGTGTAGCTAACAGATAGGCTAACCGTATTTCAGGTGAACTGAGCAGCGTTAGCAGCAGCTAGCTCTAAACAGTGGATACAGTAAACAGCTCTGAGGTAAATGTGTGGTAACTGGTCATGTGACTGTATTAGTATACTACACTGTAGGTCAGTACTTGTTATACTACAGTAGGGTGTACTGAATACTGTATACTACACACAGGCAGCATATACAGTATTCAGTACATCCTACTGTAGTATACAGTGTGCAGTATAGTAGTGTGCCATTTTAAATACAGCCAATGTTTTGGAGTGTTTGGACGTTGCTGTGCTTAGAGTTTGGTGGTGTTAAGGCTGAGTATTTAGTGCACCATAAGTGGTGCAAGGATGCATGTGCCAAAATCATGCACTCTTGGCGTCTCCAAAGTACCCCCAACCCCATGGCTGTGCGCATCCAAATTTTCTCTGCTTCATCACAAGTGAATGTATGTCGAGGGAGATTTGCTGTGCAGGTATACTGCAATGACGGAAGAGCTAACTATAAAAGCTAACGTGTTTGAAAGGGGGTGATTGGAGTGTGTTGGGCTGCTTACGGTAAACCGTGTGATTATGATGCTTTATCACAGTGGTGACCACCGCATTAATACAGTCACAGCTCTGGGTGGTGCTGTTTTTGAGGATAGGATCTGTGATTGTAATCTAGTATAAGTCTTAACTCTGGAGTGAACTACCTTCTACATTTCACTGAAAGCTCCAACAGTAATAGCAGTCCTGATTGAATCAACATCACAGTAATGTAATTACCAAACTGCGCAATAGAAAATGGCGGCTCCATTCCTTTTTTTCCATGACCTGAAGACGGAAGGATAACAGCTAAACTGGAGCATGATTTGACCCAATTCCTTAATCCTCACATTCGTGACAAGACTATAGAAGACTACATTATGGTTGGTGATGGCTGGAAAGTACATTCACTTCAGGGCTTGTTGGGTGGCATTTGGTAGGTTGAATGAACGCACTTTACTAATGCTATTCTATATGCCATATGGCTACTCAGTTGTTTGAAAGGGTGGCACCTGCCGCATAATGCTGATGAAAACATCTGTGCAATGATGTTTTGATCCAGGCTACTTGGGGCAATTTGGGATAATGACACAGATCATTTATGCCAAAGAGGTTGGGCAGCCAAATCACCCATAAACCGAACCTCCTCCGGCAAAACGAATCCAGCTTGAACCTCCAACTAGGCACTCTGTAGATCAGCACAGCGGCTGAACATGCATACCAACAATGCATAGTGAGGGTCTTGTTACTATGCAACAGAGAAACATGAGATAACGGTAATAAGGGCCAGACAGATATAACATTGCACTGGGTGCCAATCAGGACACCAAGCCCATTAATCTTGCAGCCATAATTAGTATAAGTATCTGTGGTCAAAATTGGGCTGCATCCAGAGTTATCTGTTTTCCAAAAATCCATATTAGCAGCTTTTTGGAAATCTGTACATCCACAAGAGCGCAAAAACAACTTGAGAATGCTTGCATGGCTATGCCAGCCCAGAAGTACTAATAATACCAGATTACTGTTTATGTCATACACCTCAAGAAGAACACGGTGAGTGCAAAGTGCAAAATACAGAGCATGGCCAAAAGCCATAAAACAGACATTTTCTAAGAACATGAAAGCTAAGTGTTACAAATGCATTAGGTTTTGAATTGCAGACCTCCATAACTTGACATTTTACACGCATGCAATGTCCGCTGCTCCAAGTCTCTGAAAGGACCACACAGGTAGAGTAACTCATTTGCATTTTGAAGTACAGATTGATTTTGAAACTGATTTTGCTTAATAATCATCATCACCATCTTCAGATTCACTGAGGTATGTTTAATATCTGCAGTCAAGGTTGTATTTAATAAAGTACATTATCCCTCCACACTGTAGGCTAATGGAAATAGTAAAATCAAATTCAATTTAACATGACTATCACTACCGCCTCCCCAAAACTGCCAACTAAATAGGGACATTTTACGACAAGAGATGTCTTAGGAAAGCAGCCCTAGCTAGCCCCTGTTCCACCCTCTGCCAACTGGAAAGAGGTACCGGAACATCTGAGCCAGAACCATCCTGAATAGCTTTTACTCTAGAGCTGTCAAACTGTTCACACCAGCAGCACCTACCAGAACATGACTACTGTAGAACACTTACTGATCTAGCACTGATCACTGGGCTCCATTAGCTCACAGGACTGCATGCACTGCACTTTAACTAACCTCAACATCTGAGGTGTGTATTTATATGTTTTGTAATGTATCTATATACTGTACATCTGTACTGTAAGCTGTTCAGCTCTTCACCTGAACACTGAGCTGCTAATCTCCTACCTGCACTGTATACCTAATATATCTTATACAGTTTACAACCGAATACTAAACTGCACAGGTTGCTACCCTTAACGAACTGTACTCTCCAACATGTACACTCACACTAAGCTGTTTTTGCTTCCTGCTCCTCAGTCCTAGTATTCACATTCTGCTCTTACACACGTCTTACTGTTACTGTTTATGCATATTTTGTTTATTTGTCTTGCACTGGACTATTATATATGTATAATATACACTGCTCAAATCAGATCTCAATGGGAAAAAAATCATGCAGAATATCTTTCCTCATATAGACTGGGTAACGTGTTAGGAATGAAAGGATGCCACATCGTTTAATGGAAATGAAAATGATCAGCCTACAGAGGGTGGAATTTAAAGACACCCTGAAAATCAAGCGAAATAATTAAGCAGCAGGCTCGTCCATTTAACCCAAATTCCATTGCAGCAACTCAAAATGGTACTCAGTAGTTTGTATGGCCTCCACATGCTCCTAATGAGACGACGGATGGTGTCCTGGGGGATCTCCTCCCAGATCTGGACCAGGGCATCACTGAGCTCCTGGACAGTCTAAAGTGCAACCTGGTGGCATCGGATGGAACATAATGTCCCAGAGGTCTTCATTCTCCAAGAACTGCCTGCATACTCTCACCACATGAGGCCGGGAATTGTTGTGCACCAGGAGGAACCCAGGACCCACTGCACCAGCATAGGGTCTGACAACAGGTCCAAGGATTTCATCCTGATACCTAATGGCAGTCAGGGTGCCGTTGTCTAGCCTGTAGAGGTCTGTGCATCCATCCAGGGATATGCCTTCCCACACCATCACTGATCCACCACCAAACCAGTCATGCTGAATGATGTTGCAGGTGGCATAACATTCTCCACGGCGTCTCCAGAGCCTGTCACGTCTGTCACATGTGCTCAGACAAAACCTGCTCTCATCTGTGAAAAGCACAAGGCACCTGTGGCGGATCTACCAATTCTGGTGTTCTGTGGCAAGTGCCAATCGAGCTCTACGGTGCTGGCCAGTGAGCACAGGGCCCACTACAGGACGTCGGGCCCTCAGGCCGCCCTCATGAGGCCTGTTTCTGATTGTTTGGTCAGACACATTCACAGCAGTAGGGCTCTGGCAGTGCTCATCTTGTTCCTCCTTGCACAAAGGAGCAGATACTGGTCCTGCTGAGGGGTTAAGGACCTTCTACAGCCGTGTCCAGCTCTCCTAGAGTAACTGCCTGTCTCCTGGAATCTACACCGTATTCCTAAGACTGTGCTGGGAGACACAGCAAACCTTGTGGCAATGGCATATATTGATGTGCCATCCTTCAGTAGTTGGACTACCTGTGCAACCTCTGTAGGGTCCAGGTACCGCACCATGGTACTAGTAGTGACGCTGACCCAAGTCAACTGCAAAACTAGTGAAGAATCAGTGGGAAAAGATGAGGGGGGACAAAATGTCAATGACCTCGTCCTTTTAAACCATTCCTGTTTTGGGGGGGTGTCTCATTGTTGCTCCTCTACTGCACCTGTTGTTAATTTCATTAACACCAAAGCAGCTGAAACTGATTAACGGCCCTCCCTACTACTTAACTGACCAGATCAATATCCCTGAAGTTGAACTGAGTTGATGCTATACAGTGTTCCCTTTATTTTTTTGAGCAGTGGATATATTTTTAAATCATTGCACTAGAAAATTAGCGCCTACCCATATCAGTAACTAAAGAACAACCACATAACACCACTAACCAACCTAAATAATCCCTTTCTTTGGAGGATGGTCGCCTATTAAGAGCATCCAAGTTACAAACACAGAATAGCCAGCAGCGGGACACTACGTTAACCAAGATTAGCACTGCCTAGGTGACATCAAAAGGAGATATGCAAACGCTTATTAGACTTTAGAAAGGTAAGACACACTTTCTACAAGTATATTGTAGCCCAGAAAAACAAATGGACCACAGGTTTAGGTTTCCTGTGGCTTTAATAGTAAATGTATTCAATTTAATTGCTAGCATAACACGATTAAATACCTCCATGTAGTGTGCAGGTTTCCTATAGTTCAATATCATACCTTAAGTATTTCAACAATGTGTGACTTAAATGTATGACAGCAATATATGACATAAATAATCCCTCAGTAACCTTTATTTTTTAAGTGGGGGCGTGGCCAAATCAAAGCAAAAGTGAAACACGACTGCTTTCAGCTTAACACATCAATAATAGAATCCCCAGGGTCTGCTAGTGCCTGTTTGGAGGACTAGCCACCTGCCTGCATTGGGAGTTAAAACAATGGGGGTGTGCCACAATGTCCAGATGATGCCCAGGCCGGGCGTACTTCATAATGCCAGAATTTCTGATGGCTAGTCGACCGTGCTGACGCCTGTCAGAAAGTGGGTTAAGCATAAAAGCCCTGAGAGGCAGTTAAAGTTAGTTCTGGTTCAGTTCCATGTCACTTCCCAAAGTCCTGCAAAATCCTATTGGGGACATGTCTAACACTCAGTGCTCGCGTGCTATGGTTCCTGAATGCTCATTTTTAGCCTCCTCGTTCATTCCAGCCATTATTGATCTTGGGTGGTTAGGAGCGATTATTGATCCCTGCTGCAGTTAGCATAGCGTAGCATATGACAAGCAAAATTAACAGCTACATTCAGGCACTTCAAAGCTTCAAACTTCCTGTTGCTTCCAACCGCCTTGATTACTTTCCCCTCATCTCTCTTGCGCCCGATTACACCACTCGTCGTTCTTCGTGGGCTGGCTGCTCCCGGAGAGTGACCTACTTCTCGTTTTGTTTTCCTGCCATTTTTTTTTTCTCCTCTACATAAACGCTCCATGCGAAACATATGGCACTCACATCTGATTAAGCGCCCTCGCTGAACTCCACTCTTAATCTTGTCACGTTTGTTTCGTAACAAACGTCTTACCGTTTTCAAACCAGTGGCTGCATTAGCGGCTAAAAGCACATGCAGTCTTCCAGATGGGAGTGCAAATAATGAGCCGCTGGTAACGCGCTAACATATTAATGGCTGCATACAAATGAAGCGTCTGAGCGAGGCAAAAGCTTATAATTGGGAGGTAAAAAAAAGTGCAGGAAGTGCAAGGCTGGGTTGAAGGTTGGGTTAGATGGAAAGTAAAAGGAGAGTGAAGTCCAAGGTGGCCGCGAGCATGCTGATATTTCCGCCCAGCGTGGCTTGAGGTTAGCGGTGCAGCTGGCTGTTATTTAACTCAACAGATTTGGTGCTTATCTGAAACAACACAATGTATCATAAGACCTTGGAAGAAAGAGGCTGTTCTAGTTCGGTCCCTCAGGGAGATGCAGATATAAGGATGTCAGCGTTTAGTATACACCAAAAATAACACGTACCTGATGTCCTATCGCTGTGACATTAGGATGAACTTGTAGGTGGATGATTTCCTTTTAAACTGCACAGAGCGACGCTTTCTTTAATGCAACCAACTTTCTTTCTTTTAATTCCTTCTCAGAGCATTCAAACTGTCACCTCCAACATGCCATCAAACGATATAGGTCAACATCGAGTAAGTGGAACTTCCATCTCCATACAAGTCAACATTCTGGGCTTTGAAAAGCAGATACACTCATCATCAAAAGCATAGCTGCACAGTTGCACCCAAAAGGAATCAACCGACAGGAACGAAACTTGGTGGGGAGGTTTAACATTGTGAGACATGCAAATGATTCAAGCCTCACGCTCGGTCGCACATGTGACCTAAGCAAGGACAGACGTTATCACTGTGCCTGACTGACCCAACAGCCACGATTGCGGACATTCAGCAAGCAGTGGTGCCCTCCATGAGTCTCCCTGGTAGTGCCAGCATTATTGGCAAACGGCTGCACAATGCAGGACTACATGCATGCAGACCGCTGCAACGACTTCCCCTTTAACACCACATCAACATCAGCAAAGACTGCAATGGCTTCGTGCCAGACTGTCATGAAGTGACTCAGAATGGCAGCGGGTCATCTTCAGTGACGAGTCCCGCTTTTGTCTCAGAGAAAACAACCAGCGTATTCGTGTGTGGAGGCACCGTGGTCAGCGCCATGATAAATGGTTTGCTGTCACGCATCACACTTCCAGTGTCACTCCACCTCCACCCCTACCGCACAGTCTGCAGGAACTGTGTGAGAATATTCAAGCTGCATGGGATGGATTATCACAGGCCCCTTTTAGGAACCTCTACAACTCCATGCTCCATTTGGCATATTGCTTTAGCAAACATGGTGGCCCATTGCCATACTGAGAGACACTACAGTACTTTTGTATGTGTAGCTTAATAGATATTGCTCATATCAGTCTGAATGTATCATCATTTATTGTTCCTGGTAACCTTTATCTTCCTTCCCAATAGCACTGCAATCCCACACTTCCTTCTGGGTGCAACTATTCCTCTGAGGATGAGTGTAGTTATATTCTTAACTTCCTGGTGTCCCATTAAAAGCCAAAAAGTAGAACGTCTTTAATGTTCTATAATCCAAGAACCTCCAAGAACGATGATAGCCCTTTCATTTTCAGAGAAAACTTGATGGGACTTGGAAACTAGTTTCCAGTAAGCACAGGCTTATATCCCATCCCTCTCTTACCACACTGAGCTATGCTTTTATGTGCTTCGTATCTGTGGACAGAGAAAGGATGATGCGCATTCCTAGAAAAACAGGAGAAAAGCACGGCGCATTCTCAACCATTCAACTCAGAACACAGTAATGGCCTCTAAGATGAGGTTTTTCCCCCCATGTTCTGTCATGCCGGGCATTGTTGCCTTTAAATACACTGTCCATTCAGATGGGCCCACAAAACATACTGGACTGTAACAGTTTGACAGATAAGATACAAGCAAAGTAAGACTAGTGATTACAAGAATCATTTTATGTGACTGCAGAGTATCTGTGGCTGTTTTTTCTTCTCAGGATAAAAGCGATAGAGTTTGGAAGGATTGGGATGTCACATTCAAGATATTAATTTCCTTATCATCTATTACTTGTGGGCAGTTATACTGTGGCATTTGTATGGATCACGTTTTGCATGAATAATGCTTTGTACACTAACTTATACCGTGTATATTTAGAGACTATAGGATCTGAATAGGTTATTTACTCATATCATTTTAAGTATTTCTTTAACCAGTTATTCTAGAATAAATAATATATTCATTTCAAATACATGAGAATGGCTTTATGTTCACATTCCTATTACTTACTAAGCTGGAGGAAATTATGTATTGTATTATGTATTATGATGTAACTATCAAAGCTGAATAATCTTGTTCCCACACCATGATTAACTATTCAAATTGAATTATTTTGTTACCATTTTGCTTACTACATTATGGCTATGATGCAACTATCGGATCTTGATTACCTTTCCCATGCCATACTTAGTTGTGGCAATGGCTTAACTATCAAAGCTGAATTGTTTTGTTTCCACACTTTAAATCGTGGCTATGACTTAACTATCAGAACTGAATTATCTTGTTCCCACATTTTTTTTAAGTTGTGGCCATGACCTAACTATCAGAACTGAATTATCTTGTTCCCACATCTTACTATGCTATTGCCATGACTTAACTAACAGAACTAAATTATCTTGTTCCCACACTTTACTTAGTCGTGGCCATGACTTAACTATCAGAACTGAATTATCTCGTTCCCACATATTACTATGCTATGGCCATGACTTAACTAACAGAACTGAATTATCTTGTTCCCACACTTTACTTAGTCATGGCCATGACTTAACTATCAGAACTGAATTATCTTGTTCCCACATTTTTTTTAAGTCGTGGCCATGACTTAACTATCAGAACTGAATTATCTTGTTCCCACATCTTACTATGCTATTGCCATGACTTAACTAACAGAACTAAATTATCTTGTTCCCACACTTTACTTAGTCGTGGCCATGACTTAACTATTAGAACTGAATTATCTTGTTCCCACATCTTACTATGCTATGGCCATGACTTAACTAACAGAACTGAATTATCTTGTTCCCACACTTTACTTAGTCATGGCCATGACTTAACCATCAGAACTGAATTATCTTGGTCCCACATCTTACTATGCTATGGCCATGGCCTAACTATCAGCACTGAATGACCTTCTTCCCAAACATTACTAAAGAAACAACCATAACTCCTAAATACAAACATTTCCCACACCTTACCATGTCATAGCCAAGACTTAACTATCAAACTACCTTGTTTTCCTGGTCATACATTAGGATTCTGCTCCCACAGTTTAATAAGTTGTGGCTACACATTATTAATTAATAAAGGAAACCAAGGAAAAAACACTTGCCCAGCCCCTGCATTTTCGCACATGCAGTACTTGTCACTGTGTATTCTCTTCGAGAAGCATGAGGTCTTTGCTGTTTTGTCGTATTTACCTTTAGAAAAAAGGTGTGCAGTTAAACAGATTGCTGAAATTCTAATTCTCATTTCTATGTAACAGTATGTTAGGCCTTGTTTAGCCTGCCAGCCCAAATCTGGACAGCAAAAAACACAACCCCAATCATGTGATTACTGCACTACCATGCAGTACCATGCAGGCTTGTGAAGTCTGAACACACAAATTCCAATCTGATCATGGCAAATAAGCATGCAGATAGTCGTCCAAAAAGATCTGATCTGAGAAGCAGTTCCAATTGGAGTGCAGACTAAATGCAGCTCTAAAGCCTCACCCTTTGTTACAACAACCACCTCCACCAACCGTACCCTCACCGCCATCTCTACCACTGTGGTGTGAACTAGAATACATGTACCTCCACAGGATGATTTAGTTTATTAAATTTAAACCAGTACAGAGTAGAAATGAACCTAAACTTGTTTACATGTGTTCGGTAAAACCAAACTGCTAACCAAACTCACAATGCTTTGTTGTGGACGGAGGTGAGGGAACAAGCCTTGCGATTGGAAGGTCACCATAAATTGACAGGACATGGCTTAAGTGCTCTTGAGCAAGACACCTAAACCCCAAATGCACCAATGATATGGCTGTCCACAGCTCCGGGCAAGTGTGCTCACTGCCCCCTTGTGTGTTGATTAATGTGTGAGTATGGGGGGCTTCAGGACATAGGGTTAAATCTCACATCCCATCTCACTTCACTTATCTTTTAAACACATATCCTTCTGGGTCACATGGAGCACTGGGGCTATCCTTGTGTTCATTGGGCGGATAGCAGGAAACACCATGGACAGTCATCATTGAGGTCAAATTCCACAATTGGGCAATCTTTCTGAATTCTAATTCAATGCTGTGGTCCACTGACTCTACCAGTGAGAGTGTCCTCGTTTAAATAGAGAATGAACTGCCATGAAGGCAACCCTTAATTCACGGATGAGAAAACTCTTGATTAAAACAAACTATACAAAAGCTGAATGAAAGTGTTTTTATCTCACCTATGCATCACATACAGGGGTTGGACAATGAAACTGAAACACCTGGTTTTAGACCACAATCATTTATTAGTATGGTGTAGGGCCTCCTTTTGTGGCCAATACAGCGTCAGTTCATCTTGGGAATGACATATACTGCGTCCTGCACAGTGGTCAGAGGGATTCTAAGCCATTCTTCTTGCAGGATAGTGGCCAGGTCACTACGTGATGCTGGTGGAGGTTCGTCCTTCTTGGTGGTATGCTGACATTACCCTGGATACCGTGGCTCTTGATACATCACAAAGACTTGCTGTCTTGGTCACAGATGCGCCAGCAAGACGTGCACCAACAGTTTGTCCTCTTTTGAACTCTGGTATGTCACCCATAATGTTGTGTGCATTGCAGTATTTTGAGCAGAACTGTGCTCTTACCTGCTAACTGAACCTTCACACTCTGCTCTTACTGGTGCAATGTGCAATTAATGAAGATTGGCCAACAGGCTGGTCCAATTTAGCCATGAGACCTCCCACACTAAAATGACAGGTGTTTCAGTTTCATTGTCCAACCCCTGTACATCTTATGGACCATCCTGTACCTTTAAGAACAGTGCCTAAAAAAGGTCCTATCCTAAGAGATCCCGGCTGTGTTAAGAAGTTCCACTGCAGTTTTAATAGGGACGTTTTGGGATCAGATGATTTTTTTGGTCAGCGTATTTTCGGGGAGGGGAAGTAACGCACACCTCTACTTGCGTCATTATTTCAGTGTAGTAACAGCACTTTTATTTGGGGCCGGTTTCAGACTCCTCTACCCAATTCCACACCCACCGCGACTCAAACCGCAAATGAATGAAAACCCCTTTCGGTAATAAAAGAGAAGTCGTCTCCGCACCTGCCGCACTGCCGCTTCCCCGGGAGACGCTCAGACACTTCCTGCGCTTCACCTGAACAAGTCTCAATTTGAGGCGAGAGTGGGACGCGGGGGAGAAGCTAGGATTCATCACCTGCGCCTGCTGGGCGGTGAAGAACACTGGCAATTAAGAGCGGTACGTTACCTGCCAGACGCCGACACTGCCGCCGACGCCGTGTTTGCTTGTTGAAACAAAACCAAAAAGCACTACAATCACGGTGTAATCAAGGCCTGATTGGGGCGGACCAGGCGGGGGCATGGCGGCACGGATTATTAGGTTTAGGTTGGAGGTGGGAAAATAAAGCATGTTTACAGCACAGACGCTCACTTTAGCACATAATTGTTATGCCAGGATGACATTTATGGTTTGAAGGAGAGGCAAGATCGTTAGAGCCCGAATCCTGATTTGGCTTTGATTATTTTGTGTGGGAAGATTTCTCACACTAATGCGCATCCAAGTGATTTGGAGGGATAAAGGATATCTGGAAAAAGTCTGGATTTGGGAAGGAATTCTCAAGTAAATATAAAAACAAGCGTTTTCTTTAGACCTGCGCAAAATGAATCAGGGCCACAGATATTATTGGTTTATGGCACCGAGAAGAATTCAGATGACAGGAATGAAACTTGCTGGGGAGGTTTGCCACTGTGAGACATGCAAATGATTCAAGTTTCATGCTCAGTGGCACATGTGACGTATGCAAGGTCAAGTCTTATCTCTGTACCTGACTGACCCACCAGCCACGATTCCAGACATTCAGCGAGCAGTGATGCCCTCCATGAGTCATCCTGTAGGTACCAGCACCACTGGCAGAGAGCTGCATGACGCAGGGCTACGTGAATGCAACGGCAGCGGTCACGAGTCCTGATTTTGTCTTGGCGAAGACGACTAACAAATCCGTGTGTGGAGGCACTGTCTTCAGCACCAACAGCGGTTTGTTGTCATGCGTCACACAGGCAAATTAAATCTACACTCTGTACAATTTGAGGATTTGAGGACCTCTCTGGTAGAAATGGGTACTTTGGTTGAGGTTAGCCACAATGCCTACATTAAGCTGCTGGACAACCAGGTTTTGCCCTTCATCAATCAATCAATCAATGTTGATTTGTATAGCGCTTTCTACAACCAACGTTGTCTCAAAGCAGCTTCACAGAAAATCAGTTTGTTATATATAAGAAAAGGAAAGAAAAAAAACACAAAGTTAATGTACAGACATTTGAGGGTGGGGGGAGTGGGGAAAAACCGGGTCCAAGGCCCCCTTGAGCAAGCCAGAGGCAACAGTGGCGAGGAAAAACTCCAGTGAGTAAGGAAGAAACCTCGAGAGGAACCAGGCTCAAGGGCGGAACCCAACCTCCTCAGGTCGAACCCGGATGAGACGAGAAAGACAGAACTAACAGGAGAAGAACATCTATCAGATCCAGTCTGATTAGTCCAGGAGGGAGTAACTGCAAGATGGAGCCGACCCACAGATAGAGTTCATGATCAGAGCCAGACGCAGGTCAGTGTAAAGGTTATGGTCATTCCGGGCGATGAAACAGGGCAGGAGACCCACGGTGGCGCTGATGCTCAGGTGCGCATCATCATATTCCCGAGGAATATAACATTCCTATCCCTGTATTCCACAGACGACAGTTCTCCTGTTCACAGGGCTGTAAATGTGATTGATTGGCATGGTGAAAAGTCAGGAGCATTCGCACATCTGGACTGGCCTGCACCACAGCCAGATTTTAATCCTCCTGAAAATCTATGGGACTACCTGGAACAACGAGTACAATGCCAGGAAAGGCATCCACCATATTTGGCCCCCTCTGAGCAACTCTGAGAGTGGCTAAACACTGATGTGGCCTACATTCAGAAACTTGTCCAGTCCATGCCAAATCCAATCACAGCTAATGTTATCCGTGCTGGTGGAGGTATTAGACACTGTTGGGTACTTGTCAGTGATATCTTCACCAGTATAATGATTAATCTGAAGAGGTTCTCTGAGATGAGAGGTTGCAGTCTAAAAGACCCATGCATAACCCAACCCGACCCCTCAGACTTTTTATTATTCGCACTGGCACATGGACACCATATATAAGCGTCATTTAAGTCTTGCCACTGATCTGAGCTTTAATGATAGCATTCGATTAAAGATTAGTGGACTGAGTGAGACACTAGAGTCTCTGCACATGATTAAGAGTCTTGTTCCAGAAATGATAATAGGACATCATGCTACTTTCCCTCTCCACACTTCAGTACATTTACAGGTAAATACTTCTGTACTTTTACTCAAGTGGAGATCTAAAGAGAGGAACTTCTACTTTTACTGGACCACAGTTACTCCTGTTCCTCCATAGTGTTCACCGGTGTTACTCACATGCCACATTATACACCATGGTTTCTTCCACATTTATGAATACTAATCCTGCACTACCATAAGACTATTGCCTCTGCCTCAACACTACTGCCTCTAACTTGACATTACTGTCTCTACCCCAACACTGCTGCCTTATACTGTTTGTAAATAATGTGTAAGCTGTACATAATTTGTCCATATTTAGTTGTCTATTGCTTGTATATTGTATAGACTGTAGTGTATAGTTCAGTGTCTGTATGTATTGTGTATATGTGGAGTCATTGTGTATGTTGTGTATACTGTGTAGAGTGTATATTGTACAGTGTCTGTATGTATTGTGTATATGTGGAGTCGTTGTGTATGTTGTGTATACTGTGTAGAGCGTATATTGTACAGTGTCTGTATGTAGTCTGTATATGTGGAGTAGTTGTGTATGTTGTGTATACTGTGTAGAGTGTATATTGTACAGTGTCTGTATGTATTGTGTATATGTGGAGTCGTGTATACTGTGTATACTGTGTAGAGTGTATATTGTACAGTGTCTGTATGTACTATGTATATGTGGAGTCGTGTATATTGTGTATACTGTGTAGAGTGTATATTGTACAGTGTCTGTATGTACTATGTATATGTGGAGTCGTTGTGTATACTGTGTAGAGGGTATATTGTACAGTGTCTGTATGTACTATGTATATGTGGAGTCGTGTATATTGTGTATACTGTGTAGAGTGTATATTGTACAGTGTCTGTATGTAGTGTGTATATGTGGAGTCGTGTATATTGTGTATACTGTGTAGAGGGTATCTTGTACAGTGTCTGTATGTAGTGTGTATATGTGGAGGCGTTGTGTATGTTGTGGATGTTGTGTAGAGGGTATCTTGTACAGTGTCTGTATGTAGTGTGTATATGTGGAGTAGTTGTGTATGTTGTGTATACTGTGTAGAGGGTATATTGTACAGTGTCTGTATGTATTGTGTATATGTGGAGTCGTTGTGTATATTGTGTATATTGTGTAGAGTGTATATTGTACAGTGTCTATGTATTGTGTATATGTGGAGTCATTGTGTATATTGTGTAGAGTGTATATTGTACAGTGTCTGTATGTATTGTGTATATGTGGAGTCACTGTGTATATTGTGTAGAGTGTATATTGTACAGTGTCTGTGTATTGTGTATATGTGGAGTCACTGTGTATATTGTGTAGAGTGTATATTGTACAGTGTCTGTGTATTGTGTATATGTGGAGTCACTGTGTATATTGTGTAGAGTGTATATTGTACAGTGTCTGTGTATTGTGTATATGTGGAGTCACTGTGTATATTGTATTCGTCCACATTCCACCAGCAGAGCTTAACTGACAAATTAACAGTCTTATCGATGTTTGGTACAATGAATGGCGTGATAACCTCTCTACTGGCCAATCTGTAAGCAAAAGGGAAACTGACTTTGATATTTTGAATTATTATGATCAAAAAATAAATAATTTAGGTGTCCATTAAAATGTATTACCTTGACATTAATGGAGGAAAAGGTAATATGAGAAAAGCGGTTACTGTCACCGGGGGTTTGCTGCTGCAGTAACTCTGTTACCTGTCATCAGACACAGGCCTGATCATGATGTTGCTCGCCCCTAGTGGACACGTGGAGTCATGGTGGACATTTGCAACCAAGTGATTTGGAGAAACTGCTTAATTTAGAAACCCGTGACATAGTCCAGTAGATCGATTTATCATACACGCTCTCGGTCTTCCTCTTTTTCTCTCTCTCTCTCCCTCGCTCTCTCTCTCATAGCATTGATTACAGGGCAGCAGTGTGAGAGGAGGGTGACCTTTCCTTTATGTCTCCACAGTTTAAATGCTATTACTTTAATGTCATCACTGCCCTGCCCTGTTTCATTTAATTAGTGCGCTGATTGCCCTGCTGTCAAATCTCTTTCTCTCTCTCTCTCTCTCTCTCAATCTCTCTCTCTCTCTCTCTCTCTCTCTTTCTCTCTCTGGAAAGTTACTGAGATTTCCTGAGTACCTGTCCTGCGGTCAGTGTTTGAGCTATCCCTACACGGCTGTCCAGAACTGACAAAGCTGATAAGCACACATTACAACCGGCGACAGCAAGCGCCACCAAATAGAGATGAATTGACCGATTCAGCTGCACCGGGGCAGAGAGAAGACCCAAGGGACTTAAAAGATTGAAAGGAAAGCACTTCTCCTATATGTACACTCAACATAAAAAAACAGTAGCACCTAGAAGGAAGCGTGGGATAGCAATGCTATTGGAAAGGATGATGAAAATTACCAGGAACAATACATGATTATACATTTAGACTGATATGGGTAATATTTATTGAGCTACACATAGTAGTGTCTCTCAGTATGGTGTCAGGCCTCCATTTTTGCTAATGCAATATGCCAGACGTCTCAGCATGGAGTTATAGAGGTACCTAATGGTGTCCTGTGATTATCCATCCCATACAGCTTGAACATTCACACACAGTTCCTGCAGATTCTGCTGTAGGGGTGGAGGTGGAGTGACACTAGGCCTTGTGGACGTGCGGCGATTGACAACAAGCCATTCATCTTGGCGCTGACCACGGTGCCTCCACACACGGATTTGTTGGTCGTCTCCACCAAGACAAAAGCGTGACTTATCACTAAAGATGACCTGCTGTCATTCTGAGTCACATAATAACACGACACCATTGGAGTCTCTGGCGATGCTGACAGGATGTTAAGCGCTGTCGTCATACTGGCCTGCGTGCATGTAGTCCTGCATCGCACAGCCATCTGCCAATAGTGCTGCCACTAACAGGATGACTCATGGAGGACATCACTCCTCGTTGAATGTCCACAATCATGGCTGTTGGGTCAGTCAGCTACAACAAAAAGGCCCTTCCTTGCTTACGTCACATGCGTGGTGAAACTTGAATCATTTGCATGTCTCACAATGTCAAACTCCCCCACCAATGTTCATTCTTGTTGGTGGATTCCTTCTGGGTGCAGCTATTTGTGCAACTCTTCTTTTGAGGAGGAGGAGTATATTTGCATCAAATATTGGACAACTCAGAACCAAACAACTCAAGATATACTCTAGCATTTTCCAGTCTAATCTCTGTCTGACACATTAACAGAATTCTGAGTAGTTTCCATGCATTTGGAAAAGAATTAAGAACCTGCTGACTCAAAGCACAAGCCAATGAGCAGTTGTTTAAGCACCTGTTAATTACCCTCTATTTTATGAAATATTGCTTTGATCCTTTCACACCTACATTAGAGGGACACTCAGGACTGAGTCACAATATCGCCATTGCCAGGCTTATTCACCTTAGTCCTATCAGTCTCTAAACTGAGAACACTTTCTATGAATCGGGTATCCATAATCCGTTATAAGTGCATTCATAAAGATCTATAATACATTAATAATGCTTTATAACACTCAACAATAGCCTTGGTAACTGTATATAAATGTTTATAAACACACAACAACGTCACTTTGCCTAAAGCCTGTAAAGAGAGCTGATAAGTGTTCATTGCACATTCAATTCTGTTATAATGTATAATAATATATATAACATTATGATAATATTTTCAGTTTGAAGAGATTGAGGAACACCTGAGAGTATGTTAGAGTTTAGGCGTCACATGAATAAGCACAACTTTTGTTATTTGGAAGTTAGATATATGTATTATAATGCATTACGCCACTTTGTGCAATAATGTTTTCACTGTGGTGATGTCACAGTTTATGTGCATGATTATCACCATTTATGTAAAGTTACAAAGGCTAATGTTAAGTATTATGAAGCATTATGAATGCGCTATAGACCTTTATGAATGTATGTATAATGCATAATAGACACCTGATTCATAGAAAGTGTTACCCTGAGATTTTTTCTAAGGATGGATTTTGAATCTTGAATTTCCCTCTGGGATCAATAAAGTCTAAAAAAAATCTATCTATCTATCTATCTATCTATCTATCTATCTATCTATCTATCTATCTGATTAAAACCCTCTTCAGATGTGTGGAAGAGACTTGTGATGTGTGGAAAAGAAGAAGCTATAACTGGGATGGTCTGCCTTAAAAGTGCACACCCCCCCCAATAGCTAGTGAATGCAGAAGCCATCATCATTGCTAAGAAGCTGAATATCTGATCACAAGTATATAACAGTAGATCAGTATAGAACAGTAGAGTCATCTATCTAAGACTGGAAATAATAGGTTACTCACATTACAGTAACGTCTGTACAAAATCACAGATACTGTTAGTCAGGTAATCTAGACATCTTGCCTCACTTTGACTTCTCTTCTCTGACCAATTCTAGCTTGGCTAGCTTTATTAGCCTACAGATCAGTACCTGGATTGGTCGACAAAACAAGCATTCCCAGAGGCTATATGCTGCATTTGCCATATGCATGCAGTACACTGTAGTGCAAGGACATGAATGAATGCAAACATGAAAAACACTGTCAATACTAGAAGAATATTATTCAAACTGCAGAACATGGATTTATGATGACCTGGGGATAACACGTCTACCATGCAAGTTGTGAACTAATCAGAGAGCTGATTCAGCAATACATAGTATTTATATTTATTTTGATATATGTCTACATAATTACATGTTAACGTTGTAATTATATTCGATTGTTACTGTCATCAAGACATCGTAAAGCATGATAAAATCATTACACCAATGTAACTAACAAAGATGAAGCATGGAAACTGATCCACAGTAGGTAGTTAAGCCAATATCCAATAGCATCTATCTCAGTTTGAGAACTTGGAAGCTGTGATGCTTTAACAGCGACATGGAATTTTGTATCACGGCTGGTCTGATGATGCCAGCTTCTTCCCGCTTTCTAAAAATATTTATCATACACAGGGTAACTGTTGGACGGGAACCACTGTGCCAAGCAGTTCCAATTTGAGGGTAACACATGCTTTCTAATGAAGCAGCTAAAAATTCCAGCATTATTAATTTAATAGTTTGTTTAAGCTGTTTAAACACTTACATATATTTAAATAATGGGGCGTTTAAACATTTGCTAAATTTGTTTTGAACAGTCCTATTGAAAAATCAATACTGTAGCCATTGTTTTAGTACAATCTGCCATAGGACATGGTTAGCTAATTACACACATA
The DNA here is from genome assembly GCA_024036415.1 of Prochilodus magdalenae. Taxonomy (NCBI): domain Eukaryota; kingdom Metazoa; phylum Chordata; class Actinopteri; order Characiformes; family Prochilodontidae; genus Prochilodus; species Prochilodus magdalenae. The sequence goes on from JAMWET010000854.1 coordinate 204,350, forward strand.
CAGACTCTCCCTCCCTCTCTCTCTCTCTCTCTCTCTCTCTCTATGCGGAGATAAATTATGCATTGGAGTGGGCAAAGTATTCCCTGTGATTCTTATGCATTATTAATATTGATACTGTTACACATTTTGTCCACGGCTCAAATTTGGTTACAACAGCATGGGCTATATTTTAATCTGCTGCATTTGACCTTGCGCTAGGAGGGGGCGGGGGTTCCCTTCGGTTTAGTTGCATAAATGCTGGCAGTGCGATTCTGCAGCAAAGGAAGTGAAATGAGCTAGCTAAACGTGCTACTCTGTACAGTGAAGTGAATAGAAATGAGTTAAAAACTCATGTTACTATGTTTAGTGAAGTTACCAGATAGCAAGGACAACTGTTGGCCCCTAATGCCAAAGCTGATGGTGCAGTGGCCTTTTGCACAATGATACTCAAAGAGTATTAGATGGAATGAAGTTAAATCAGGAGTCATTATTATATTTATATTGGTGATTTGAAATATTTGCCTCATTTTATTTTCTGTTATACAGATTTAAAATGAAAAAACAGTAAGGGGCATGTCAGCGTTATCAAGCGAGAGGGCTATGTTTGCTATTTGGGTTTATGCAGTGGATATTCCTGGAAAAGCAACAGTGGATAGATGAGTGAGCAATACACAGTATTGTATTCAATACTGGGAATGAGCTAAACATACTAAACACATATTATGCATTAGGCAGACATGTGTTAGCAGCACATGCTACTTTATAAGATCAACTGGGTAGAAATTAGAAAAGTACTTTATACAATGCAGTGGGTAGTAAAATATGTTAGCCTAGCATACTATTTTACAGAAGTCAGCTTTTATATATATATATAGGAAATGGATGGAAATTAGTCAACAAACATGATACTTTATACAAATATTAGGTAATTAGGAAATTTGAAAATAGGTAGTGAAATGAGTAGCAAAACATGCTACTTCATGGAGTAAATAGAAATGAGTTAGCAATACATGCTGCTTTGAGATGAACTTGATAGAAATTTCCATAGTACTTTATACAGTGAGATGAATTGAACAGAACTGAGATAGCAAAACATGCTATTTCATAAGGTGAATTGGACAAAACTGAGTTAGCAATACAGTGAAATAAGTTAGCAGCATATGGTACATTATACATGCTACTTCATATGACTAAGCAGTCAGAAATTAGGTAGCAAAACAAGCTAGTTCTTCAGATAACGGATAGAACTGAGTTAGTAAATATGGTAGTTTATAGGGTAAATTGAATTGAATTGCGTTAGCAATAAAGTGAAATGAGTTAGCAACATGTGCTACATTTTATACTGCAACATATAAAAATGAGTTAGCAATACATGCTATGATTAGGTGGACAGTGAAATGAGCAAACATGAAAACATGTTTCTTCATTAGGTAAAATAAGCTAAATGTGACAGTTAGCAAAATACACTGATGCTTTATACTATACTGTATGATTTTACAGAAAGCAGAATAATCTTGCAAAATCCGCTGGTTCATTTGATGAGTGCAGGCAGAATAAAAGAGAAACAGACAGACACGGAAAAATATGCACCTTGAAAATACCTCCGGCCTGCTTATAAAGGCCAAAATAACTTCCCTCTCATTCTGGCATTCTTTAACATTTAGCGACTAGCAGCGATCGACTCTGGGTTTCTCCTTTACTCCCAAAACAAGGATGTCTCCGGGACCCCCATCCCCCCGCTGTGTTGCTGCTGTTTGACCATGTTTTCTCTCCAAGTAATCTCTCTTAAGCTCCTGGCCTTTGCCCTTTAAAGGCCTCCGAGGTTGGTGCCCTAATGTGTGTCCAAACACAAGTGCACAGCGCAAAGGTTCACATTGTGGCTGAGCCCATGCACTAATCTTCCCTTAATCCATTCATCCTCAGACTCCTCTCCCCGCTTTCCTTCGCTTTTCGTTCCTTCCTTCGTTCCTATCCGTCTTTGAAATCCTTTAACAGGTAGCATTAAACATAAAACTCCAGGGAGGGACCACGAAGACATCACACACATTATGCTACTGTTATGTTAATGTTAAAGCTCATCAGGTAATTCAGTCATCCATAGGCACTTAGCCAAAATAGAAACCTCTTAAACTCATGTCAGTCTGGCATGATACCACTGTGGTGAAGTACTGAATGTAGTTCAGTAGTAGACTGGGATCTGAACCCCCATCTCCCACATGGGGTGCTAGCTCCCTGGTGGGTAGTGGTGTTAACCGCTAAGCCACAACCACAAAGATGGCTTCATACAAATTCATCAAATCTGAAAATAAAAAGTATATATACATATAAACAGTATAAAAGCTAAAACTTTAGCTCCACGGTCCGAGCTCCAGTGAACTAGTTCCTACTGCAAAAGTTATTACAACTCACTGAAACAGAGAGCAGGGGCAAAAAAAGAAAGTGTTGTTTCCCTCTCTCTATATATCAAAACCCGTCCATCATTTCCACATGAATAAAATATTTCATCAGTGTTATTGCCAAAAATAAGCTGAAAGACAAAACTGAGCTGATGTAACACGCGTTATTTATTTATGCCGCGATTATGCGTTTGCATCAAGTATATTACATGCATTACTTTCTCAGCGCACAACACTGACTTTAAGAAATATAGTCAGTTATTCATTTAGGCTGGGATCACTGCAGAGTCTAATGATTAGACAGCACTGTATAAGGAAACCTAAAACACATGCGTATCTTTGACAGTAAAAAGGGTTTAGTTTGCATAATAAATTACAGCTGTCTCATTTTTAATCGTCTGTTCATCTTATCCTTGAATAGCCTACTTCATAATGTAGCTCACAGAGCAACACCGCTGAAGGGAGCTCTTCACCTGCCTGTATACTTAATAAATTAGCCTCTAACAGCAAGATACGGCAAGCTTTATTAAATGTAGCATCTTCAGACTCTAATAACTGGTTAATATCCACACGGGCGGACTGTTTTCACCCTTAACCATAAGTGGTGCTTTATTAATGTTGACTGAATTCCTTACTTGACCTAACTTGGGAGCCTATGCCGAATTCCAGGATGGCGCTCACCATCACTGGCCACCCTTTGGCTAAGCCCATAAGTTTGCCTGGTAAGTTTCCACAGTAAGGCTGGGGTTTTGGGAGGCTGAGTGAAGGCTCACTGATGCTGTTGACGCTTCAGTAGTTTCCAGCTTGAAACCTCACGCTTCGTTTGCCTTCTGAAACAAAATAAGCCATGTTCTTACGCACAGTAACACACAACTGAAGATGTTGCTGTACGCTGCCTTTATATTCTATGCAGTTCTGGAAAATGAAATGAAGGAAATTAATCTATTCCCAGAAAAGCAACCAACTGTATAGAGTCCTCTCTGCAGCCTCTCCATGTTTCTTCTCGAGTCTCTTTGAGTCATTAGGCTCAAGTCCAGGCAAAATACTGGGTCACTGGTCCTCAAGTTAATGTTGTGTCTTTTTTTGTCAAGTCAAATTTGAGACTTCAAGACCCTGACTCGAGGTAGCTAGCAAGACAGGTTCCAGAAAAACATGTAGTAACCACAGCACTGAGCAGTTAGCCTTGACAAAACTCCATACCCAATTATTGATTCCAGCTCATCCCTGACATCTAGCTGACAAACTGTCCTGCTGGTTTGTGCTGTTGTGAGTGCATGGCAGGACTTCCTCTCTCTTTGTACAGAAGCACCAATAAAAGACTCGTTCATGCCCGTGTTTCCAGGGCTGAAATGAGTAAGAGAATAACATTAGAATGAAGATTAATGATACGCCATGTATCGTCCAGGCTTTCTGGACCACTCCTTTCTGAAGCTGGATGTTGAGGCGTGCACTAAAACGACCCACACTTTCAATGTAAGGCTGAAAAGGTAGGAACAAGTGTGGACTGTAAACAGAAGAGCCGGCTGTGGTTTGTTTGATTATTTGACAGGAGGTCGGGTGTTATTGGAGCTTTGTTGATCTAAGTGCAAAGGTTTAAAAAAGGGTAAATGGTGGTGTCAGATGAAAGGTGGGGAGGAGGGAGGTGGTGCTGGGGGGTGGTGCTGGGGTTTTCTACAGGTCAGGGTGAGAAGGATGGAAAAACGAAGGCCGACAAATCCGACTGCCAATAACAAGCAGGGGCACCGGGCAGGGTAAACTTCAGAGCCGGCCTTGCAGGAAAGACAGGAGTGTGCGTGTGTGGTAGGAGCTAGAAAGAGCATGAAAGAATATGAAGGTAGATCCACAGTGTGTGGCTGTCTGTATGATAGATTGACAGATAGAGAGAAAGAGAGAGAGAGAGAGAGAGAGAGAGAGAGAGAGAGAGAGAGAGAGAGAGAGAGAGAGAAGTAGAGAGTGTCAGTAGAACAGAGAGTGATGTGGCAAGGAAGAGAATGAACAATAAATGAAAAAGAGGAGAGAGGGTGAAAAAAGGAAAGAGATAGAGAGAGAGAAGAAAGGAAGATAAAACCGAAGGGTGAGAGAGGTCAAAGAGAATGTAAGGCAGAAGAGAAAGAGGGAGTAAGAGAAAAGAGAAACAATCTGAGAGAGTGAACAATCACTAAGAACGAGAAAGAGATAGCACAACAGAGAATGACTAGGAGAGACGATGAGTAAAGAAAAGAGCAAACAAGAGAAAAATAGAGAAAGAAAGCAACTATACACAGGAAATAAGAGGAAATGTGCAAGAGAGAAAATAGAAAAACAACTATCAAGAATGAGAAAAACGGAGAGAGACAGAGGGAGTGATGAAGAGAAGACAAAGTAAGACGAGAAAGAGAAGAAAATGAGAGAGGGTAAAGAGAGAAGAGAGAGGGTAAAAGAAACAAAAGAGTGGACAGACAATTAAACAAAAAAGAGAGAGAGGGGGAGAGAGAGAGGGGGAGAGAGATAGTGGGGTGAATGAGGGAAAGACTGAATGAGGGAAAAGCCTAAATATGAAAGAGAGAAAGAAAGATGATATGAGAGAGAGAGGGAGAGAGAAGGAGAGAGAGGGAGAGAGAACTGTGGTTTAGGTACTAGGTACTATGAGTTTTGCAAAGAACCATAGTGTAATGTTTATCTACAGACTGGAGTGGGACTGACCTTATGCCAACAGCACTGACCTATGTTAGAGGTCAGTTTTCCTAAGGACGGGAAGACTGAACTCATGCTTGGGGTCAGTTTTCCTAAGGCGGGGAAGACTGAACTTTTGCTAGGGGTCAGATTCCAAGTTTGAGCTAACAGTACAATAACAAAAGCCTGCTCAGGATAATCCACTACGCTATGCACATTAGACTGCCTTGTTAAAAGTTCTACATGACCTCTGCTTTAGTGATGGAACTGTAGCACCATAACACCCTGCAGATGCCACGCAGAACTAATTAGCTGTGTTTAGAATGCCAGCAAAACAAACAAAAACAAGCAAACAAACCATTCCTGGTTCATTAAAAGGGAACGCCTCGGCCATGGACGAATTAACCATAACGGGTGTGACCAGGATGGAAAAACGCATTATGAAGGCTGAACTTCTTTAGGCCATCAGACAGCCTTAGCTAGCTCATTAGCTGCAGGGCAGGGCCTGGGACTGAGGACTGGTGTCCTGCAGAGTGTTGGAAAGGTTGCGCTAGGCTAAGCTAGCCCTGACCCTCTCGGTTCACCACTCAATCCTGCTGATCGCCCGGGCTTTCCCAAGGCTTACCGGGTTTCTCACTGCGATCTGCAAAGCACACACTGCGCCACGTCCCTGCAGACTAGAAAGGTCGTATGTTTTGTCCTGAGGAGGTAGATGAGGCAGAGGAATAGATGGAGAGGACGGGCAAGCAAGACACCAACACTTGGTTCATGCTTTGAGTTTACAAAAGACACAATCTACAATAGACTAGAATGTACTACAGGCTATTTACAACAGGCCTAAATAAACAACAGACTCAGCTTACAATAGACTAGGATGTACTACAAGCTAGACAAACAGGCTATATACAATAGACTCAACTAGGACTAGAATGGTACTAGATTCTATTTCTAATAAACTCTAATGCATAACAGACTCAGACAATAGATTAATTTACGAGGCTATTTACACAGGTGATATGATCAGAATCACTTGAGTATAAATAGATTCAAGTTGAGACTCTAACATAATGGACTTAATTTATAATACAGTGGGTAAAACACTTACTCCCAGGGTAAAACCTTACTCCAGTAAAAGTCCTCCCTTTAGACCCCCACTTGAGTAAAAGTACTAAAGTATTTAACTTCAAATGTACTTAAGTATGGGAAGTAAATGTACCACAGTTTATTATGGCTGCAATGTCCTGTTATCATTTCTGGAACATGACTCCTAATCAGCTCATTTTTTTCTCGCTCCACCAGTCCTTTTTAATAGGAGGTCATTAATTAGTCTGACACTGATGTCTATTCAAATAACTATAAGCACAGAACACTGAAGGAGAACAGGTTCTAACTATAAAATAACATTGCAAATAAGCAAAGCTTCAGCTTGAGATTTTTTTGCAACTCAGTTACATGTTTAGGTTTAATAAAAACCTGCTTTAAACAGGCTCACAAATGAGTTTTCCTTTACTATACTGTATATGCAGGTCTCTGTTCATGGATTCTCTGGATGCTAAGAGTCTATAAGCTTGTTTCATTTTGACATGTTAAATTTTTGCATGCACATAAGCTGAAATGTAGTGTAGTTAAAGTACAAAGTCGTCCAAAATGGAAATACTTCAGTACATATACACATAAACACAATTGAAGTACAGCAACTAATTATGTTTACTTAGTTTCTGTCCACCACTGGTGTACCATAGTGCCCATTTACATAGACATGAATACACTGTGCAGTAGACTCAGTTACAATTAGAGTTGAATGTGCTGTAGACTTCCTTTACAACAGAACCATGTTTTCAATTAGGATAAAATACACCAGAGTCAATTTACAATTCGAGTCAAATATACAATAAACTCAAAGGCCTCTGAGATGAATGTATATTTATCTGACATACAGGGGTTGGACAATGAAACTGAAACACCTGGTTTTAGACCACAATCATTTATTAGTATGGTGTAGGGCCTCCTTTTGCGGCCAATACAGCGTCAGTTCGTCTTGGCTTTTGATACATCACAAAGACTTGCTGTCTTGGTCACAGATGCACCAGCAAGACGTGCACCAACAATTTGACAGAGTTGTTTCTCTTTTGAACTCTGGTATGTCACCCATAATGTTGTGTGCATTGCAGTATTTTGAGCAGAACTGTGCTCTTACCTGCTAACTGAACCTTCACACTCTGCTCTTACTGGTGCAATGTGCAATTAATGAAGATTGGCCACCAGGCTGGTCCAATTTAGCCATGAGACCTCCCACACTAAAATGACAGGTGTTTCAGTTTCATTATCCAACCCCTGTATTTTACATTTAGTGTCAGACGCACAGTATACCTAATGTAGAGTCAGTGTCAAATGAACAATAGACTCAACCTACAACACACTAGAATGTACTACATACATTTTACAAGAGAGGTAAATATCCAGTTGACTTAAATGTATTAATTTTATTTGAAACTTAAACATACAATAGTTTTGGCTTAAGACATTCAAAGTATCAGACTCAATACTCAAAGAACAATTTTATATGACAGATTTTTTGTGTGATTAAAGTCATATTAACTATAGACTCCATTTATGTACAAACAAATGTACAGTAGACTTGCTTTACAGTTGGAGGAGAATGTACAATATACTTATTTTACAAATTGGACAAAGTACACCAGAGTAAGTTTACAACTTCAGAATACAATAGATTCAAATGTCCAATAGACACCATTCAGTTAGACTATCAATATTACGTACAACTGACTCATTTTACAATTAAATGCACAACAGACCTGTTTCACAGTTGGAGTAAACTAATCACCATAGACTCCATTTAAAGTTGGAATTTACAACTTATCTCAATAAACTCCACCCACAATTAAATTCAAATGGACAAATTTTAAATAGATCTAATTACCCAAAAAGTCGAAGATACAAAATTTGTATTTGCACTATTATGAACAAAAATGTTACAAACCACAACCACAAGTATCAGAAACAGGGTTTATTCCAAACTATTCAATCTAACTTTAAACACAACCTCTTTCTAAGGCCACGCTTAGTGAGTCCAAAAGCCTCCCTGCATTACTATAAGATCCCTCTGTTCCAGCCCACTTACTCGCCGTGATTACACCACCCTAATGGGTAATTAGCCTCTAAAAAAGAAGTTTAAAAAGTTTAATAGCTCATGAACCTCAAGAAGATGAACCATAATCCAGGTACTGGAGTCCTTCCCTTGTCAAAGCTCTGGCCGTGCTCCTCTGGACCAATCAGATTAGCTGTGCTCGACAGTGTGTGCGGTGGCGAGACGGTCACAAACAAATGAGCTTGGTCTGCGGCTAATTGGCGTCTCCAGGGAATAGAGCAGTAGAGACAATGAAAGTTACTCTTTAATAAGGAGCATTCGGGCGCCTCCGCCTGAGCTCCCCTGCATGGCATGAGTCACGTCTCGCTGCACTTCGCAAACTGTGACCTTTGACCTCCGTCTTATTAGCTAAGTCTTTTTTCACAGCATTCTCAGCTAACTAATTGATTTTCCTAGGTTTGACACTTTAGGGCATTGGGCTGAGAACAGTATGTAGGTAAGTGGTGAGGAGCTAGCCTTGGAAGTGCCAATAAACTTTCTGAGTTTTAGAAAGCTTGGCCAACGGCAGGGCAGCCATATCTGACAGGCAAACAAACTCCTAGAAACTACTCTGTCTATTAAATCCAAATTAATAATGGTCATTATCGATAGACACTGATGTTGCACATGGGGTGGCGGTACAGAATCGCATATGTGCAATGTGCCATCTACAACTAAGACAAACTACATCGTTCAAAGAGTGATGTACCAACTGATGGTGCATGCAGATGATCCTCATCCACCTGATGAACAGTGTACACACAACAGCTTGAGACTACCACCGTTTAAACTGGAGTGGAGAGGCTGTTTAAAAGCTTTGAATTTGTTTTGAATATGTTCGAACTACAGCACTGCAGCAAAACATACAGTTTTACTCATCTGAGGCTCCTGTGGAACACACAGGTTAACCCTGGAGAAAACACTGAACACTGAGGTATACCATACCGTGCACTTAATTAAGGTATACTAATTATACTTCCTTGGACTCATGGTTAACTTATTGAAAGTGTTCTGATGCACTAACAATCTATTAGGTATGCTAAATATAATCAATAGTGTGATTAAAAAATTACTTAAACAAACCAAATGATACTTATATACTTAACAATATTATATTATTATATACAGTATATACACCTTCTCGCTCAACATCACTGGAATTAACATTAACAAAGTTAATCAGTCTTTTTGTATTTATATGTCTGCCTCTCCCTTGCCTTCTTGCGGGCTATGGCGCTTTTAGTGCGGACTGAGCGGTTTTCGGTTTCGTGTTGTTGTTCCCTGCCGGTTTTGACTTCTGGTTTCGTCTTGTCCTTTTGGTTGATGCTTGCATCTCGATCTGCTCTTCCGGTTACCTACAGGGGTTGGACAATGAAACTGAAACACCTGGTTTTAGACCACAATCATTTATTAGTATGGTGTAGGGCCTCCTTTTGCGGCCGATACAGCGTCAGTTGGTCTTGGGAATGACATATACGAGTCCTGCACAGTGGTCAGAGGGACTTTAAGCCATTCTTCTTGCAGGATAGTGGCCAGGTCACTACGTGATGCTGGTGGAGGTTCGTCCTTCTTGGTGGTATGCTGACATTACCCTGGATACCGTGGCTCTTGATACATCACAAAGACTTGCTGTCTTGGTCACAGATGCGCCAGCAAGACGTGCACCGACAATTTGTCCTCTTTTGAACTCTGGTATGTCACCCATAATGTTGTGTGCATTGCAGTATTTTGAGCAGAACTGTGCTCTTACCTGCTAACCGAACCTCCACACTCTGCTCTTACTGGTGCAATGTGCAATTAATGAAGATTGGCCACCAGGCTGGTCCAATTTAGCCATGAGACCTCCCACACTAAAATGACAGGTGTTTCAGTTTCATTGTCCAACCCCTGTATGTTGAACTGTATTTTGGTTCTGGCCCTGTCTCTCCCTCTGGTGGTTACCTCTGTTTATTGATTCCTCTGTGTATCGTTGTTTGTCTGGTGTTACAAATGCACGCTTATTAGCATGCTTATCAGTTTGTACATTTGTACAAATGTACAGTATTTCTGTACTACCTAAAAACACTTAATTTTTAAAAAGAAAAATTGGTGTGCAGCTTTAAAGAAACAAAGAAACGATAGATTTGTCTACAATGATGAATAGAGTTGCACATGATTCTGATATGACGCAGAATGCTGTAAAATACAAAGATACAGTGTCACTTATCAAAGCACTGCACTGCTATCTTAGAGAGTGAGTGATAGGCCTGGTCCAAGCAGCGCTTCAGATCTTAAATACATAAGTATCTTCCTGTTTGCAGAATTCATGAATTATTGACCCACACTGTATAAGGGCCTGTTACTGTATATACCATGGTAACTAACTGTGTGCCATGTATGTGAATGTATGTGTTGGATCAGAGAATGCACTGGTGCACTAGCTGTAGTTAATGTCAAGTACTGCGAAAAGGTCAGGGACCACTGCCCATTTAGTTAATTCATTTTCAAGTTATCCAATTTCAGGAGGCAGTTCTGGAGGAGATGAGATTTAAGACACATGCCCTGCATTTAAAGGAGAAAAGGAGAAAAATTAAGTTTCCAAATTTGGAGACGCAGAGAAAATAGAACTCCTAACAACCACCTGCAACACCTGGTAGACCACCAAAACTGTCACCATCAGATAAAAACACTTGATCAGTATTGAAAGGCTGTCAGGAAACTGTTACTAAGAAAAGGTAATAGTCAAAAAAATGAGCATCAATCAAAGAAGCTACTGGTGTTGTCAGAACAATGGACCCCAGAGTCACCTCAGCATCACTGAACTTGTTTGGCACTACTTGGGCTTTGCGCAGTAGAAAATGCCATTGAGTCCTAAGACAGAACTTTGGAGGTGTGGAATAATATCCCTGCAGAAAAGAACAGAGGCTGTAATGGAGATGCACAGTGAAAATGATACTGCATGTGTTTGTTGAGGCTTCTGTGCAGTTTTCTACTGAATATGGTTTTTCAGAAACTGAAAACGTGTACTTGCTGCCCCGGGAGCCTAAACCTGTGTTTGCTTTTTAATTAAATGAATCTCGTCTCTCTGGATCCACAATATACACGTGCGCAGTATGAATGCATGTCTTCTGTATTCCACCATATTTCTCTCCTCTCCATATAAACTGTGTAGTCCTAACCCTCAGTAACACTTCTTTAAGAACTTCCCAACCAATCACATGACTGACAGCTCTTTTACTATTTCAGAGTTAGAGAAACTTACCGAGCTAAAGCTAACCAGCACAAACAAAAGCTAGCAAGCTAGACATCCTGTCTGTAGGCGCTTATCTGCCGTTTATTTGTTCATCTGTTCCATCACTCCCACGTCACTTTCATTTGTTCGCCCATTCATTTTCTTTTTATGCTTGTCAGAAGAACGTAGCAAACTAAAGCTAACCAACATGACCAAAAGCTAGCATAAAAAACCTCCTGATTGTTGCTGTCTGTCACCCATTCATTTATTCATTTATTCATTCATCTGTCACTCCCACGTCACTTCATTTGTTTGTCCATGTTAGTCAGCTTATTTTTCTGCATTTTGTTTCCCATCAGTTTCAGTCAGAAAAACTTAGCGAGCTAAAGCTTACTAGCATAGCCAAAAGCTAGCAAGCTAGACCTCCTTTCTGTAGCTGCCTCTCTCCTGTTTATTCATTCATCTGTACGTCTGTGCATTTTTCTGCATATCTTTTCATCAGTTTCAGTCAGAGAAACTTAGCGAGCTAATGCTAACCAGCATAACCAAAAGCAATCTAGACTGTCTTCTTTTTATTTGTTCATCTGTTCCTTCATTACCACATCACTTTCATTTGTTTGTCCATCTGTTCATTTTTCTGCACATCTTTTCATCAATTTCAGTGTCAGAGAAACTTAGCAAGCTAAAGCTAATCAGCATAACCAAAAGCTAGCCAGTAGACCACCTGTCTGTAGCTGCCTGTGCCCCATTTATTTGTTCATCTGTTCTGTCACTCCCATGGCACTTTTAATTGTTTATTCGTCCATTTGTCTGTCTGTTTTTCTGCATGTCTTTTCCCCTGTTCATTTGCATGTTGCTTCATCCATCCATTTGTTTGTTTGTCTAGCCATCCTTTTATCTCCGCATCTGTTCGTCCATGATATCTTGGTCCCGCTCCTGTCACTAAAAAAGCTGGATAATGATTGTGGTTCTGTATGAGTGCCGGAGCAGCCTAGGAGTACTGGACAAAGAGCTGTCAATCAAGCTGCTCATTAGCCATGCCCACACAGACCTTAATGGGTCTGATCTTAGTTTAGTTTTTGTTAAATATTTTTTCCTTAGTGGGAACTGGCCGTTCTGGAAATAATGAGGGGTCTCTAACTCTTGTTAAACATAATTCATTATTTACTATTATAAGTCATAGTTCTTAAGTCTTCTGGTTTTTGATCACGTCATCGTGGACCAGCTGGCAGTGCTAAACAATTTTAACCACTGGCTGTCAAGCATGTAGGCCTGGCCAGCTTCCTACAAAGACGCAATTCCCTACATGCATGAGGGGAATATTACGGCAAACAAGCAGGCTTTAAAAGAAGCTCTCGGTATCCTGATGCTAATGTAGAATTAAACTCGCATGAGCTTCTTCTTTTTTTAAAAAGTTCTTTATAATACCAGAACTAAACAACATTGAACCATCAGTATGGAAACCCTTCCTCTACCTTTGATCCGTCACTTTGATGGTTTGGTTAAGGAAGCAAGTCGCAGTCTCACTGGAAGCTTTCTACAGACGAAGGCACTAGATAAAAGCACAGAGCGGTCAGGATAAGAGATGAATATGACATTTATAAAGATTGTTTGTCACTGTTTGCGATTTCACCGAGCCATTTTGTTGACAGGCGCCATCAAGCGCGCTGCAAACGGAATTCTGAACACTCCAGAAATCAAAACCCGATAATGGTTTTGTTTATCAAGTACCCTGAAGACGCCGCCGTTAATAAAGCCCCCTTTTTGTTAGAACATTCAGGTAGCGGCATTCTAGATGAGCGCTGAACCCACCTCATAGAATTACCGTCGACAATTGATCCGTTTTCTCGCTAATGCGCTAACGTGGAAAGTCATTTTTGCCTCTGTGAGAAAAATATTGAGCGCTTTTACAAACACAGACAGCTTTAGGGGGAGAGCGCGAGTGTGGGCAAAGAAAATACTGCCTACGACACGGCTTCAAATCCCAATCACGACTGCAAGAGCGGAATGAATAACACCCCGGATGCTTGGAGGATTTAATGTCAAGCAGATATACAACCAACCTTAAGATTCCGCCCTGAGTTTTGGAGTTTGTAGCGTGGCTTATTGAGCTCCTTTTGCTTTTCCAGCAGGTCAAGCACAATAACGTCCTGTAAAAACCTGGCTGGTTCTACAGGGAAGCCTCAGTCACCATGCCTGGAGCAACCTGAAGGAAAGCCTAGTGTGCCTTGAGGCTTTCTCCAGAACCCCAAAAGTACTGTGTGGGATCGAAAAGCTATAGCAGGCCAGGTGTGCATGGTGTTCTGCAACAGAGTAGGATCAGAAAGCATTCATTGAAGTATTCTATTAATTCCTAGAAGTACTGTTTTCATAGAAGCATCTACTGCGTGTGTTATTTCACCCATTGTTAGGTCACTGTTTTCATGAAACTCATTATCGCTTTAATTGACACTTTTATGCTTTCCTCCATTCCTTGTTAGACTTTCGTCAGTAGTGCTAGATGGATATGTGGATGAAATTTAATAAAGTTTACCGCCACCTACTGCCAGTATTGGGCAACACTTGCGTATGTGTGCAGTCAGTGTCAGTAATGCCAGGACCATACCACACAATGCTTTTGTCTTTCACAATGTTTAATATGTCAGATTAGGCAATCCTAGTACCATAAGTTCTTGTTGTGTCTTGGTCAGAAGACTGGCAAACTATATCACTAGCACCAACCAATTACTGTTCTCGACACTGCGTGAGTTCAGGCATCATTGGTGAGGAGGGTGGTCAGGAAGTGGCTACAGACGCTCTGTGTGTGATGCTGGTGGTTGTCTGTTTGAAACAGGAAGGTAGAACAAGGAAAAAATGATTGTGGACTCATTCCCGGCTATGACGAAGGGGATAGTAGGGGCTATCTATCCTTCAAAGAGATCTTAAGGTAACTTAAGGTATGTGCCAAAACCAGTTTCACCATCACTGACCTTATTTAAAATACACTGAGTTGTTATTTTGTAGCTGCTGTGGTTAGCTATTAGCCATAGCGTGTTTGTAACGCTAATGCGTGTTGAAGCAGTGATACAATCTGAGCACATGCTATTGTTATATATGTAATCTGTGGCTTGTAGTTGGCCTATAGGAGAACAGCATCCCTCTTTCTTTTTCGCCATGTTTACATATAAGCAACAAGGTGCATTCTGAGCTACTATGTGTCAACATCAAGGCTGATGTCATAGGGTATGCCAAAGTACATATATGACATGCTATACTTTTTGTCCCCATACTTCAATTATGCGACACTACACAGCGTGTTTATCATTCCTGACCCTCATATTCAAGTGCAAGTCTAGATGTCATTCAGCTATCGTTTCAAATTTAAGCTGAAGTCATGCAGTATGATCCCGGCATAAGACACAACGTCTCTTGTTGGCACTTTAGTAAAAATACATTTTTATTAACAGCTAACGGCTATCAATATCTGGGTGCACCGCTCAACAGTTAGCTTCAGGTTCAACATACCTTCCTGGGTATCTATCTAAACCATAGCTAAAAGCACATTTTGAAATGTTTTGGCCCAAACACAGGAAAGGTTTAGGTGCTGGCATCACAACAAGGGGATATAATATGCAGCCTTTGGCATTTTTCCCAAGTCAGTGTGGATTTTGTGAGGTGTTCAGTTTCTGGAAAGAAAATGTCAATATCATAACACTTTTTAGATCGAGAAGGAGCAGCACCTATTCTCATATACTAAACACAATCTGAAATTACACAGGTTGAGGGGAAAAAGCCTTTTAGAGTACAAACACCATTGCTTGGATAGTTCCCGTCCAAAGTACATCTTTTTAATACTTATAGCTATGGAATGCTATTATATAAGATGTATTGACTCCTTACACTTAATTCCAGGATTTATATTTGCAGGTTAACACATACTGTAAGCTCAACAGATAAACAAATTAGTCACCTTACATGTTTAAGGTGGTAGTAACTTCGGCTGCCTGTCGATGGCACTGCACAAGGATGATGGGGCTATAAACATCTGCAGGGGTGTGAGTGACAGGATTCATAGATTGAGAAGAGGTGGTACAGTGCAGTGAATGTCTCGTTCCATGTGTGAAAAATGACTCCAAAGCAGATGGTAATGACTGGCCAAAAGGAATGATCACACTCAGGCATGCCAAAGACCATAGTGTGAGGGATAGCGCTGAACTTGCAGGTGTATGAAAGCGTATGGGTCCACCAACAATGGCTAAATCCCAGGGAGGGCATCAACCAAATTTGACCCAACTACGCAATTTTTGTTGAGTCCCTGTCTGTTAATGTGGCCTACATCCAAAAACTTGTCCAGTCCATGCCAATACAAACCACAGCTGTTGTTCATGCTCATGAAGGTATTCCACACTATGAGGTTCGTTTCCGTGAGCTTATGAACCATAGTGGACTAACTAACCTTTTTTTCTCTAACAGGTGTGCATGCTAACAACATCCATATGAAAAGCCATAAATAACTGGGTTGACATGATTAAACCTAAAAAAAAAAAAAGAAATGATGATATGCTGTAAAGCTAATGAGCCTCCACAATGGAGTAATCGCACAGTTCATTATGCACTCAATGCTAGAAGGTAAAGACAAAAATTATAGTATCAAAATCAGCCACTGCGCCTATGAGCACCTCATTATTTTGTTCCAGGCATTCGGGTCAAGTTACATTCTCATAACCAGAAGTCTTACAATGACATACTACATTAAGTAGGTACAATTATGAAGTGAGTGCAAATGAGAGCTGAGTGCAGCGCAGCACACGCAGGCACACAGGCTTTTAGCATTAGCAAAACCACAAAAGTGAAACGTCAAAGTTCAGGTACATAACTCTTGATTTATTCTCCTAATGCCCACTGATCCTCTTCGCCATACGCTAACGCTCCGTCTAGTCACATCTGCTCCTGACAAACCCCACTGCCTGCTAAGGTAGCATGCAAAAGCGCTACTATTTGCATGGCCCCACTCTTCCGCCGATGGAGCCTCCCTATCTCTCCCCAGCAGAGCTTTCCTTTCATACTGGGCTTTAATCTCTCACCAATCCTCGTTTTGTTGATCATGCAAAGCCGGTGCGCACAGACGCACAGATCTTCATGTATCTTGCAGCTTCAGTGCCTGGGATTTGCCAAACGCTACACCCACCAGATACAATAGAGGTCCAATGTGTGAGAAGAAAAGAGTTCGACTCAGACCTCGAATTCTCAGTGTGGTGCAATTCTCCAGCTGCATTTGACAGACAGAAAACTGGGTATAGCAAACTTTGCCTTTTCATTTGTTCAAAATGTGGCTAATCATTTGTCAAAGAGCCGCTACACTCCCATGCGCTCGCTGAAACAGACGTCATAGCTTTTGTTAACCTATAAGAGCAAACAGAACACTGAAACCAAGGGTGATTTTATCAATGCTAAATATGTTAAAATATTATAGCAATTTTGTATTTGTGTTTGTGATGTCATGCAAACCAGTACTTACACTTATACACTCATCATCAACACCTAGCTACACAAATAGTTACACCCAGAAGGCCTCAACCAACAGGAGTTAAACTTGGTGGGTAGGTTTGACATCATGAGACATGCAAATGATAAGTTTCACGCTTGGCCACACATGTGACGTAAGTAAGGACAGGACTTATTGCTGTACCTGACTGACCCAACAGCCACGATTCACATTCAGTGAGCAGTGATGCCCTCCATGAGTCATCCTGTTAGAGCCAACACCATTGGTGGATGGCTGCACGACCGTCATGGAGTGACTCAGAAGAAGTACGGTTTGTTGTCATGTGTCAGAAGCCCTGGTGTCACTCCACCTCCACTGTGTGTGAATATTCAAGCTGCATGGGATGGACTATCACAGAACACCATTAGGAACCTCTACAGCTCCATGCCAAGAAGTCCTAACGCCATGCTGAGAGACACTACTTCTATATGTGTAGCTCAATAAATATTGCCCATATCAGTCTAAATTTATCATCAGCTATTGTTCCTGCTAATCTTTATCTTGCATTGCAATCTGACAGTTTATGGGTGCAATTAGATGATGAGGGTAAAAAAAATTAAGCAATTTTTTGCCCAGTTTAAAAGCACTAGTCGCCCATTTCGATTTAATGAATATTTATGATTAACAGACCCATAGAATTTTGTCAGTTTGTTAAGAAAGCTGTTTTATGCTCCTGTAAAGTATGGTTTTGGCAGTTTTAAGGTGGACTGCATAATTCTATGAGTGCTGTTTGAGGTCTTCACTTTTATTCTAAATTAAAGCATTAAGCTAAGAATAAGGAGAGCCTTCTATAAGTAGCCGTTTCTAAACTTTTGACTGCTACTGTACATTACAAAAGTTTTCTGGGCGCTCATTAAGGCTTCACCTTTTTGGTGGAGAATACAAGGGAAACATTCCCTCAGGACTCTGAATCTGTGCCTAGGAAACTACTTCTGAATCCTGAATGAACATGCAAAAATGCAGGCTCTGTCTCAGCCCATCAGCCTTATGCCACATTCAGCAGCCGGCTAAATGATTCAAACCTCGTTTGCACGGTTTTCTCAGTATTAATAAAAGAAGCCCATCTCCGTCTGATGAGCGCACAGAGTAAACGAGTGCCACGCTCAGTCAGAGGGGACAAAGGCTAAGCACTCCTCTGAAGAAGAAGCCAGTTTTCAAGCATACACTGTTAGCTGCAATCCCATATTTATTACTTTTTTATCTGCTGACTGATTTCCGAGTAGCTGGAAAACATGGTTGGTTAGCTCCTAAGCAGCTCCACGTCTGTGTAAGTGGTAGACAATAGATTTATATACAATGTAGATTTATATGGAGGATCTCACACCATGACAGCATGCTAACAGTCAATTTGCAAAAGCACATCCATAACTGCACAATTCCTTCCAGTGGTGAATTCTCAATCTAGGACTTCGGAGGAGGCCTAATGAATTCTAGGAAAACCAAAAACAACAACAAAATATTACTTCTGATGAATTCTTATGTATTAGACACATTGTGCTGGTTGTATTACAGCTGGTGTTGTATAATGTTATTGATGCTCATTAAATGCATAAATCCAGCCAGACTTTTCTTTCTCTGCTAAAGTACAACAAGCTAACTCTCCCCTTGGTCAAAGGCAACAAGCTAACTCTCCCCTTGGTCAGAGGCAACAAGCTAACTCTCCCCTTGGTCAGAGGCAACAAGCTAACTCTCCCCTTGGTCAAAGGCAACAAGCTAACTCTCCCCTTGGTCAGAGGCAACAAGCTAACTCTCCCCTTGGTCAGAGGCAACAAGCTAACTCTCCCATTGGTCAGAGGCAACAAGCTATCTTTCCCATTGGTCAGAGGCAACAAGCTATCTTCCCCCTTGGTCAGAGGCAACAAGCTAACTCTCCCATTGGTCAGAGGCAACAAGCTAACTCTCCCATTGGTCAGAGGCAACAAGCTATCTCTCCCCTGGGTCAGGACAACAAGCTAACTCTCCCATTGGTCAGAGTCAACAAGCTATCTCTCTCCTTGGTCAGAGTCAACAAGCTATCTCTCCCCTCGGTCAGAGGAAACAAGCTAACTCTCCCCTTGGTCAAAGGTAACAAGCTAACTCTCCCCTTGGTCAGAGGCAAAAAGCTAACTCTCCCATTGGTCAGAGGCAACAAGCTATCTCTCCCATTGGTCAGAGTGAACAAGCTATCGCTCCCCTTTGGTCAGAGGCAACAAGCTATCTTTCCCCTTGGTCAGAGGAAACAAGCTAACTCTCCCATTGGTCAAAGGCAACAAGCTCTCCTATTGGTCAGAGGCAAGAAGCTATCTCTCCCCTTGGTCAGAGGCAACAAGCTACCTCTCCCATTGGTTAGCAGCAACAGGCTCCCTCTACCATTGGTTAGATGCAACAAGCTACCTCTCCCAATGGATAGAGGCAACAAGTTAGAAGCATCAGGCTACCGTTTCCATTGATTGGAGGAAACAAGCTAATATATATGTTAGAATCATATACTGTACTGCAATAGACTACATATACAAGCTCAGAGGACACATGTTGGTTCACTGGTTGATTTGGAAGGTAAATAAGGGTAGTACAAAGGGGAAAGAGGAGATTAACATTATTCCAGGTGATTTATTTGCTCATTTGTTGACAAGGTTTTGCCATTTGTGGCCTGAACTGAAAGCTCATCTGTTATTATAGCTACATAGTTGCCTCTAACCAGGTGTATATCTCTTACAGTCATAGTTGTATAACTCGGGTGTAAAAAGAGAAGCCTGTTTACATTTTTCTCATTGTAAGTACTTGCAGTTTAATTTCCATATATACTGTAGATTGTTAAACTAGTCCCTGCAAGTTGCAAACTTGTGAAATTGTTATGAATCTGCCTAATACTAGAGACACTGGGGATTTGGTATGTGAGGTTTTACTACTGTTCTGTTTACTACTAACATTATCAACACTGCATATACAGTAGATTCTCCGAGAACAAGGTTCACTAATGGTTTTCAAATAATATCTGGTCATGTGGAGCCTTGATTCCCTCAATATTTGATGGTGGCTGGTAAACATGGTCTAATAAAGTGGCAACTGAGGTCAATCTAGTAGAAGGGCTGAAGTGAGAGCATCTCCTCGGCCTGGAAATTCATTCTTTTGCTGTGCCATGTCTAGACCGCTGTCGATCCATGCTGCTTTGTTTCCTTATCATGCAAATAAATTATGTTTTTATTGACCTGCAAACCTTTCAAAAGTAGGTCTGCCAGTCATGGCGGTTTACCCGGAGGGGATAGAGCACCATGCAGCCAGTCAATAAAGTGCACATTGTAAACTTTGCCATTTGCAGTTTGGCCTGAGGGCCTTTCCTGACACTCCGAAAGCATATGCTGCACCATTAAAACCAATCATTACTCGCACACTAAAAACAGCACAATGGCTGCATGCACAATTAGCATGACTGAAGAAACTGTGTCATGCAGCTATAACCCTGGTCAGGCTACAGGTGCTGTGGGGTTTCTAAAGGTGAAGACCTAAATGGGGCATTTTCAGCTCATTTTAATGCACAATTTAATATACAAAACCTAAATTACCTGTGCTGTAACTTTTGCATTTGTAGCACATTTTACATGTTACATTCAGAAAATAAACAGTATTCATTTTCTTTTAGAACATATATAATAATATACTATTACTTTAAATATATATTTACTTTAAGTGAATACATTCAGAGTTTAAACAAAAGATCAATTGACTGACCACATCCCTGCAAACTCATATACAGCTGTAAATGTAGGGAGTATGGCAAAAATACAAGATCACGTAACTTGACCTTGATTTGTCTTTTCCGATACGCAATATTTAGTTTTTTTTTATGTTTGTTAGCAAGTTGGAATAGAATATTTTTAACTGCTTTTTATACAAGCAACTATGGAAGCCTATTTCAGTCATTTAGACAAGGGAAAAAATAATAATCACATGCTATTTCCTACTTTTCTGATACCAGTATGTCAAAACCGTGATGTGTTACTTTGAAATAATGACTTACTTGCTAGAAATAAGTACTAAGTATCTGTAATTAGAATTTTCTTTTTATTTCTCTTTTGATTAAGTTAGTATTCGCATTTTAAAATAATACATAATATAATTAATTGAATAAATGATTGACTTTTGGCTTGAAAATTTTACTTCTAAATCAAAATGTTGGGAAAACAAGTAATTATTTCAAGATTCTAAATTAAATTAAATTTTCAAGGTCCAAAGTTAAAAGAGGTAATTACATTGACATAAATTCTTTGGGGAAACGATCACTATTTTACGATAAGCTAACAAAATATCAAGAAAGCAAAATATAATTTCAAGGTCCTTAGTCAAATTTACAAGACATGTCGTTATCTGTTAGTTTGAAATACTATGTCAAAATGTTAATGTGGAATGGACAACGTCCACAACCAGCAGTGCTATATTTAAAAATGCTGCAAGGAAAAACAAATCTGTAGAACATTTGAAAAAATAAATTGTGGGTAGGTTGTAAACTAAAAGCTAAACACATTCTCCATCTTTCTTTAGCAGTTCACAGAGATTAACCTCAGAAAGTCTTATCCATAGAGCAGATATTAAAGCAGTGGAAAGCCATCTTCAACAGTAAGGTCAACAAGCTACAAATTGGGATTTTTCAATCCTTTGAGCTGAGCTGAAGAGGTTAGCATGCTATTAGTACTGCTTGAAAGACGCAATGCTACATGTCACAAGCACACATGCTTATCAGGCTGTCTACACACCACCCATAAGGATAAGAAGCCATTATCAAGCCCCCGGAACCATTTGTGCTGGCTTCAAATTAAGATAAAATTAAGATAACAATGGAGACACCGCGACTTATAGGGTACAGACATACATTACGGAGAGCATTCTGCAGTATACTTGGCAGATTTGGTGTATATTTGACCTAGGTCAGAGAAACCGCTACTCTGCATCCATTCTTCTATGGAGCCGTAACATCTGTGCTAGCAATTTATTATTAAAGAGCTGCCAATAGATGAGATAATAAATCTAATAAAAATAAAAGTATACAGTAATTAAGGAAAGGATTGCTCATTATCAATAATGGGTACACCGCCATTATAATGACATTCATACAAATAACTGTAGAAGCACTTTTCCTGCCTTTTACGTAAAGATAAAAACACACTACTTCCTCAGCACCAGAATCTTAAACCTGTGATTTATCGTATCTTGAAATATGGTGACATGACTTAGTCTTAAAAACAGTGACATTTATTTAAGGGATTGTTCTTGCATAAAAAGTGGTTATCTGAATATACTATGTCCAACTTAAAAATGATTATGTGATCATTTGGATCACTACTTTGACTCAGTATTTCAAAATAAATAACATAATTCATTAAATTATTGAATCCTGGCTTGAAGTTTTTACTTAAGTCGATATGGTAGGAAAGCAAGTCATTATTTCAAGATTGTGTTAAAGTGAAACGTTTTCAAGTCCCTAAGTAAAACAGTCATTGCTTTAAGGTCACAATGTTGAGAAATAAGTAACTAAATTATTTGACACAGTATTTAGTAAGTCGGAATTTCAAGATACTAAGTCAAATTTTTGAGGAAGTAAGTGATCATTAAAAGCTACCAAGTCAAATTCTTAAGGAAAAAAAGTCAAAATTTAAAGAAATGGAGTGTCACGCTTCCGGGCTTTCCTGGCTCCTCCGCTCCTCTGGACTCAACTTCCCAGAGGACATTGAACTATGATGTCACACCCACATGTCCCCAGTCGACCAACAGTCGAGAGGGGTGTATATGCCCCTCTCAAACACATCCTTGTTGGAAAGTTTTGCCAAACATTTGTTTATGATTCTGAGCGGCTCTCTTTGTATTTCTCTACTCTGGCTTTTGACTCCTTTGTTTTTTGACCTCTTCTTTTCCTTGTCCCGTGTTGGCTTTTCTCTGTTTGATCTCTCTCTGGCTCTCTTTCATTCATTCATTCATTCTCTTGCCTAGTCCTTCTGACTTATCTGCCTCGCTGCCTGTCTACTCTGGTTTTGACCTCTGCCTGTCTTTGACTTGGATCTTGGTGATGGTTCGTGTATTGTTTATTTAATAAAACCCATCTGACTTTTAGCTTTGCATGCGTTGGTCCTGGACAACCACCTTGTAGCTTAAACCACTCACCGTTTGCATCCTTTTGTCAAATAAACAGCTACATGTATTAAATCAAAAGTCACACAGTAATCAGTTTTGAGAGAAAACTAAGGTCATCATTCAGCCCTAGCACTGAGGGAGACATCACCTAACCGCCCCCGATTTCCAGGAGCTGATGAGTGTCCCAGTGAGCAATCAAGGCCATGACACTTTAACGTGAGCCACAAATGAGCTGAGCCTCGGAGCAAAGAACAGACCTCTGTTTACTGCCCCGAAGGCAAGTCTTTCTTTTCTCCCTTGTGATGAGAGTGACTAGGAGAACTTCTAGGACTTCGCAGATGCGCTTTAGGGGAATAACAATAACCACGGGAGACACAGACTTTAAACAAGGCTAACATGACGTGACAGCAAGCACAAAACGGTGAGTAATTAAGCCCTATTAAACACAGACTCGGTCATGGGGAGGAACTTAAGGCACTCGCTTTCATGACTCACTGAGATCTGAGAGGATTTAACATCAGGCACTAGAGCTGAACGTCCAAACAAATCGACAACACCCATTTAAAGACCCCCTTCCACGTGTGCAATCCAGCCACCTACCTAGCCACGAATGTGTTTATCCAATTCTGACTAAGTGTCTAGTATCTGGGTATTGAATGAGGAAAGCAGCAGGAGGCTGGAAGGGATTATCTGGGAGGTAAAGCGAAAGCTTTGGATGGCTGTGCAATCGCAATCAGATCAGCTCAAATGTGGCTCATTGGAAAATAGCTGCTCCCAGAAGGAATCAAACAACAGGAATGAAACTTGGTGGGTAGGTTTGGCATCGTGAGACATGCAAATGATTCAGGTTTCACACTCTACCACACTTGTGACATAAGTGAGGACTGGCTTTTTTGCTGTACCTGACTGAAGATATAAGGTCATCCTGTATGCCTCAGAGAAGAGTTTGAGCAGCTGAAAGAGCTTGAGAATGGTGGCATCACAGGGCTTCGGGAAGCAAGATGGTTTTATCGTTGTACTACGTGCCGTACCGGTCATGTGGATATTACCATAGCACACCGTTGCTGGCAGTGGATAGAAGGAGGTAGAACTAGCAACACGAAGAGGACCAACCAGTTATCCCAACATGTGTGCCAACTGAGAGACACTCCCTTTGTGTGTGTAGCTTAATAAATATTGCCCATATCAGTCTACATGTATCATCATTTATTGTTCCTGATAACCCTTATCTTCCTTCCCGATAGCACTGCAATCCCACACTTCCTTCTGGGTACAACTAGTCGTTGGATGATGCCAACGAAGCTCTAACATGCATTCATTATGTGGAAAGCATAAGATCTGCACCTGATCTTTTGATTGAATCATTGACTTGCGCTTGTGTGAATTTAACATACAGCATTGTGCAAAGTTATAGACCACCGTTCATCTATTTTACTTCCAGTCAAAATGGCCATTATGTACCGGTTATTAATTTTCCAGCATCAGAAAAAAACACAAAACAAGCATTTGCCAGAAACATCCAAAGCAACTGCATATAAAATCGGTTTTGTCAGTATATACTGGGCCCCATCTTTGCCGTTCTAGAATATTTGCTTTCAGTAACTCAAAGCAACCTGCAGGGATATTTATACACACCTTCAAAATTATGCCTTAGAAGTCACTTGCTTTTTGGCTTTTCACAATCCAGAATCATTCCAAATACGGTTAATGATGTCTGGATGTTGAGATCTTGACTGTTTATCTGACAGGGATAGTTTTCTGTGGTGTACCATGTCTTTCCTGATTGTCGGGATTAGCATTTTCTCCTAGCCATTCAATCATTTGGAGCTCCTGTTTAACTTTCCCCTTACTCAGGTCATTTCTATAGAGTTTAAAATAAAGAACTTTGTGGCTTTTTTTTTTAAATGGAAATGAAATAAATGAAGGATGGCCTCTGATTTTACACCTCTCTAGGTTGCCATACTAATTTGTTTTAATTCCAAACAGACATGCCTTACTTGAATGCCAAAGTAAAAAACTAATTCATTGACTAGCCTGTTTAATATTATCTCAATTATTTAAATACTGTACACGAATAGGGAAAGCTAAATATTTGTTCACTTATTGTTGCTTTTATATTATTAATATTTGTGTTTTTTTGCTATTTACTGTAGTAATATTGATTTATTTTATTGTATAAGGCAATGTACCACTATAAGAAAATAGAAAAAACATAATTGCTTGCTATTTTCATTGCAAATGGCATTAAAATTCTTAACCAGGGATCCTTCCCAATCTGGCAACCCTGATCAAGTGGTTGGCTCTATGTTAACAGCAGTGTGTGATGGCGTTGGTGTAATTTTGCTACAGCGCTGGGCAGCCATCACACTCTCATTTATTTTTGGTAATACACCCAACACCCTAGCTAGCCAGCAATTCCAAGAAATAGGACTGTTACACCATTTTTTTAGGATTTCAACCAACTGCCTACTCAAATTGTGAGAGTCTTGCAAGCTGTCCCAATCACAATTGGGTCCACTGTGCAGAGTTGACAGCTAACTGCTACTGGTGAATAACAGCTTTCAGCTGGGTAAAGAAGTGTGTGTATGTTAATCAATGCTCTTATTAAATATTACTGGATGCTGGTTGCTGGATCCTTGACAAAGCTGGCTGATGTACATGCATGTTTTATTTTTTAGACAGCAAGCAGAAAGATGATTTCAAAGTTCGGTTCCTTCTGCACTGGAACGGTAGAAGCTGTTGGAGGCAGAGCAGGTACAATATCTGAGAAATGATCAGGGGCAGCCGTGGGCTGGAGCTTAGGGAACCAGCCTAGTGATCGGAGAGTCGCTGGTTTGACAGGACACAGCCTAAGTGCATTTGAGCTAGGCCCCAACTGCTCCCTGGGCACAGTGAATAGAGCTGCCTACCACTCTGGGCAGGTATGTGGGGTTGAATCCACTAGACAAATTCTTTGTGTGCAATCACAATCGGCAAATGGTCCTAAATCCTCAACTCTAAATTATAATCTCTGCTACCAGCTCAGCATTCCTGGTGCCCTGGCTGGTCCTGTATGTGGAACAGCCCTTGATTCCTTGATCCTGAGCCTTGTGCCACTCTCTTAAAACAGATGGTTTCTAAACAGTTCCTGAACAGCTCTGGAGAAGACTTTCAAAATCTCACAATCGGTAAACACATCTCCAAGCATCTCAGGTCCAAAGATCATCTTTAAACAACCATCTTCAGGGTAACCAGCAGTGGTTCTTCCACGGCATTGTTCCAATGAATCATTTGGGTACTGCTTCTCCTAACGGGATTCCAAAAAAAGGAGCTCCCACTGAGTAAACACGCAGTACATAAGTAATTATACACAAAGGAAGATATCATAGGCATGCGAGTTAATGAACGGAAAGCTTTTCCCAGCACTGCTGGCTCCAAGAAGGCAGCAATATAATTACTACTGTCTCAACACAAACTCAGTTTTGTCAAACAGGTGTTCCTAACCCAACAGCGTGTGTCTATGTTCTGCACATCAGAGCTGCAGGAAACCCCATTCCGGCATGTCCTGATAACAGCAGGTCAAAGTGACGACGTGAAAGCATTATTCCAGCCAAACTGGCTCAGATGGCACAAGCGCGGACATGGCTTTGCCTTAGCACAATAGGGATTGGGAATATAAGAAGATTAAACATGTTTTGACATATGCGGAAGTGGACGTTAATGTAACAACGCTCTGACCTTCTGATCATTGGTAATCCCTGCGGACCATTAAGCGACAGGAGGTCATCTTGACGTAGGAGATACCCTTGGAGACCATGAGGGTGCTATGTAAGTGTGTAAGAAGCTGCAGCGGGGTTCGTTTGCTGGTTTTGTTCCATTGCTGCAGGACTGAAATCCTTGGCACACTTTGATAGGGGAATCAAAGCTGAAAGGCATGTTGTAGGTGAGAGTCGGATCAGGACAAACATACCATAGAAATCAAAACAGGGCTAAATAGAGATTCACTCTTCAAATATATACATCCTCTTAAGCCCTTAATCCTCGTATTCATAGCTATATGATTTTCACAGCTCACTGGCCAAAACATTAGTCACCTTGCGTGTTTGAGGTGGTAGTAACTTCAGGCTCCTGCAGATGGCGCTGCACAAGGATGATGGGGCTAGAAGTACCTACGGGGGGTGAGTGACGGCATTCATAAATTGAGAGAGGGTGGTACAGTGCAGTGAATGTCTCGTTCCATGTGTGGGAAATGGCTCCAAAGCAGATGTTAATGATTGGCTAAAAGGAGTGACTGCATTTGGGCGTGCCAAAGACCATAGTGTGAAGGAAGTAGCGGAATCTGCAGGTGTATGGAAGCGTACGGTCTACCAAGTCTACTAACAGTGGCTAAAATCCCAGTCTAGAGGAAATTCTCCTCAGGATTGTGCCAGGGAAAGCATCCACCGAATCTGGTCCAACTGGCCTAATCTTTGATGCACAACTGTCTGAATATTGATATGGCCTACATGCAGAAACCTGTCCAGTCCATGCCAAATCCAATCACAGATGTTGTTGGTGCTCGTGAGGGTATTGGGTACGTTTCAGTCACAGGTGTTGCTAAAGTGTAATGGAAGTTTATAGCCAACCAATTAGCATCAAGCTAAATCCCCTTTAATTGCTTTATACTAAGCTTCTGAATCTGAAACAGTCCTGTTGACATTTCCGTGACACTGTATAACACCTCCTTATCTATAAACCAGCAGAGTATCTACTGTAGAGCCACTCCCTCACATGAGAAGATTTCTCCTCTGTCTTTCTGCTTGTTATGCGTGGGCTGTTTTGGCGGTGACCTGGACATGCAGTCCCATGGGAAGCTCATGCAAATGCACTTGACCCCGCATTCCCATGGGCCACGCTGCTGTCTCTATAAATTAATACCATATGGTTTAACAGGTCTATGTGGTCGGGTTGGATCGGGTTGTGTAAGGACACCGCTTGCTGTGTGCTTCCCCCCGCAGTGATCAGTCAGGGGCCTATATCTGATCAATAAGAGCATTTAGTCGTGTGCAAGAGTTTAAACACATGTTGATTTAGTAAAAAATGAGTTCAGATGGAACAAACTGGAATATATGGCACTTTATTTTCACCACCTTCAGGACACAGTGTCTGTTAATCTGCTGAGTTTCATAAACTGGACAAAACGACTAAATACTGGCTATGTCTAGTAAAGGTACTGATGTTAATGTACAGCTCTACTAAATAGCAATGTAATGTTGCAATGAATCATTAACTAGGTAAAGAAATAGGAGCTAGGATTATAATAAGTTTTATTAATGCATTTATAATCCTTTCTAAATGCTTTAAAGTATTGTCTCAATTTATCATCATCATAATCATCAATAATGTACATACAGTTCTGTTGTCGAATCGGCACCTGGAGGATTCGTACCCTGCACCTTTACGCGTTTCATTGTTCCAGATGATGAATAATAAATATTGCATAACCAATGTATTGTTGCTCTTCAAAGATAAACATGTTCACATGATAAACCTTTATTTTAGTCAATTTTTACTTTGATGCATCATTTGACACAGCAGCTGCTGTTTATACTGTAATAACGGACCCACAGAAATGGCCTAAAGCTGATTGGTTAAAAAGCCTGGTTCCATTAACTGTGAGGATGGACAGACAGACTGTGACGCCTGCTAAGCTAAAAGCAAAGCTAGGTTTATTAAACAGGCTCGTAGCACAACACAGCAGCAACAAGGCACAAGCGGATATAACCAAGAGGGCAAGGACTGAGTCAGAGTAACGAGACCAGCAGAAGTCAGAACCAGGCAAAACAATCAGACCAGCTACCGTATCCAAAGGGGAAAGACAAAGAGTAAACCAGAAAGTCAAAAGGTCAAACCAGGTAGGCAAAAACAACAGAGGAAACCGCTCAGTACGCACGATGAGGCAATACTTCGCAAGGGGTCAGTGGGAGAGAGGAGTATTTGTACCGGAGGCTAATCAGCTACAGGTGATATCAATATTCTGGGGACCTAGACCTGAGAGATGGAGCGGGACTGGGAGATGGTGGACATGTGACTGTGATGTCATCAAGTGGTGGATTAGGAGTCCAGGAGATTGGGGATGAGAGGAGAGCCAGCAGGCGTGACATTAACATGCATTAAAGTTAAATCAGGTTTTTGCCCTCTCCTGTAAGGTTATTTGTTTGGACAGCGATGACATGCTTTACATATGAATTTGATATGTACTTGATAAACTCTGTGCTCTTATGCATTTATGTGTTTTAAACTACAAATTAAAATTTTATTTAAAAGTTTATTTGAAATTATATTAATAAATTGGTAATAAATTGCTTCCTTCTTACTGTCCTAACTGTAATTACCTAACTTATTATTACTGTGATTATTTAATAAGTAATTGAGGCATTACTTAAACATTTAGTAAGTATGATAAACTCCTTAATAAAATCTTATATTAGTCCTTATTTCTATCATTAATTAATAATTAATTACTGCATTATGTAACCATTTAGTAATGCTTATCGCTGCTCTAAGTACTGTTCATAGATACATGGTACCCATAATATAAATGTGCCATAAGCACTGCACACGCCCCCTTTTCCTCCAACATGTTAAAGTCAGTGACCAGCTTGGAGTGGGGGCCTCGGCGAGAGGGTGGGTTTCTGGGAAACGTGCAGGACTGATTCTATTGACTTACATTCATAGAATGAGTGCTGAATTAAACAGTAGCGAGAGCAGCTATTGTCTGGTCCACTCTGCACCATCCCACAATCGCAGCCCAAATCTGTCGAGCTGTAACAAGGTCAGCCAAGAGACAGATCATTCCTGCACATTTGCATATTTCCCAGACTCCTGCTGGTTGCGGCATGTGAGGAATCAATGTGAGCGATTGCAACAGTGTCTTAGGTAAACTATGACATTGTTGCGCCAGACTCCCGCACACCTCCAAACAAAAACAAAACGCGTTCAGATATTAATAACACCCAACAGCCAGTGCGACGCCAGCGCCGCGCTATCAGAGATCACACCTGGAAGCCTCCGTGCAAACACATCCCACAAAAGAAATGGCAACAGGTAGACGAGAAGAATGGCGAGTAGCGCTGGGTCCGGTAATTGCCTTAATAATTGTGTTTGTTTAAGCTAAGCCTGCTGATTTCTTGGATTGGTTCTGCTGGCATTTTAATTTCTTCCTTTCACCAGTTCCAATAGACGGCTAATCCCGCAGTGTATAATCCTGTTTGAGCAAATTCCGCTGTGCAGTCTGTCAACACAGCTGTCCCCAATTCGTACACACATACACACAAACGGGAAAAAACATCATCTCTGACACTCGAGTCATGTGTGTGACCGTAATGAGTACAATAGCTCAGTGCTGAGGCTTGATTTGAGAGCAACGACAACCAAAAAAAGAAAAAAAGATAGATAGATAGATAGATAGATAGATAGATAGATAGATAGATAGATAGATAGATAAAATTGGAAACGAGTTAACAAAGTTTGACGTCAGCGCTCCCCCTCATCGTCCCCCATTAGAGGTTTTAAACATGACAGCAGTTATTATCACTGAGATTGCAGGAGGAATAAAAACAAGCTAAAGCCAGAGCGTGATGGGTATCACCTTTGTCTAAACTGATGAAGGCCCTCAGCGCAGGGGATAACGTAGGTAGATCATAATCTCTTATCTGTGAGCCCTAATTAACTCGCTTACACATTCCATCATTGTTCTCCGCCGAAAGCAATCCCTGCCATCAAATCCAATCCATCAGACAGCACTGTGATTTAGCACTCATTAGAACGTTATCCGTGCAAAAGTATTACGCAGCGGAATAGGCACCGGCGGGGGGCTGTACAATGCGATGACAGTATGGCACATCCCGTGCGAACACGAAAAAGGATGCATGTGAAGTGACTTAGTGAAATAATTCTACTAGTTCACTGACTAGGCTGCAGGCTAATCAGATTTACTCAAATTGGATCTTTTAAAATGTCAGCACTGGAAATATGCAAGTGATCAGATCGGAATTGTGTCCATCACCATCATATCGACACCTATGCGGATGCAGGACCACCACAGAGCTGGTGTTATGTGGGGGGTGGATTATTCTTAGCACTGCAGTGACATTGACATGATGGGAGGTGTATTGGTGTGTGTTGTGCTGGTGTGAGTGGATAATAGACACCAGTGCTGCTGGACACCTCAGTGTCGCTGCTGGACTGAGAATCATCCACCAACCAAAACTAATCAGTTAACAGCTTCCTGTGGGCAGCGTCCTGTGGGCAGCGTCCTGTGGGCAGCGTCCTGTGGGCTGTGTCCTGTGACCGTAGAGCAAACATGGACCAAATAAGTGGTTGCGATTAAATTACAACAAGCTCAAAGGGAGCCCAGCTGCTGTCACTATCAGAACATTGTGATTGCTCCTGTGATGTTGGTGAAGATGAAACCTGCATCCATTGACAGTCATGATTGTTCAGCTCTGGTTGAGCATGATGTGTGAAGCGTTGCTCTTTTGGGGAAAGTGGGTCAGTTTAGCAGCATGATCTGTCTGGACTTATGTCAGGCATATGTCCCTTCATTTGAAAGAGATCATGAACTGCAGGAATAACAAAGAAATCAGATATGGGACACAGTTTACTGCAGTCTGCAGGTTAGCCGTGACTGGGAGCTAACCGGTGACATGAGCCATGGGTCGAAGACTGCTACAGCCAATAAGTGAGGCCCCTTGATCCCTGCAGTTCCTCTGACATTTCTGACTACCAACTAAAACTGCAGGCCTCAGATGGGGCTAAAAACCTTCAGTTAGCACTTCTGTTTTTACTTTCCAAAGCTACTTGTACAATCTGTAAAACTAACTTACCTTGCCAAGGATGCAGGGTAAAGACTTTTAACACCACTGATCTAATACTACACTTGAGACTATATCACTCGACCAGTACAGTGAGTACCAGAGGACAGCAGAATAAGCACAGACAACTGATGCTTTGTTCCCATGTTCTGCAAAACAGACAACAGCAAATCCAATATTCCAATGTTTTCAACTGAGCTCCAACAAAAACCCTGGAGAGTGTTTTCTCAAGAGACTGGACGTTTCTCATTGTTGAGTTCCCATTGAATACACTATAGCGTGTCCTCTTGACAATTCCACCTTAAATGAAATGAAACCTACACTGATAAAGCTCTCCTCTAATAATCTGCTAGTACTATCACTATGCTAACGACTGCATGACTTCATGCCACCATGCACAATATATAGCATCGCCATGCAACGTTCACATGCGCAATACTCACACTGCAGGACGTTAAGCAGGACGAATACAACATGTCATGCTACAACTTTTCTGCAAGAAACGCTTGCATGGTCGCTGGACTGTGATTTAGGGCTTCTCGGAAACACAGAGAGGAGTATTTACAGTGCTCACCTGCTTTTATGTTTGGTTCACTGAAACCGATGACAGAGCATTAAAGTTCAATAAGACCCGGCTCACACTCACAAGAGTGTTAAAAACTCACGTCTCAGCATTTTTGAAAAGTCTTTACATTGTGTTGCCTTACAAGTAATGCACAGAGTATTGGTTCCTATGGTTTAACTTATAATCCTATGGTTAAACATATAACATCAAACAGTAATTACAGGTTTACCTAACATTAGTTAAGCATTGCTACAGTAACACTGAATGCTAAGCATTGTCATTATTATTAGTATTACTTTGTGTTAGTTAGGCAATACTTGTAAACGGCTACCCATTTGAATTATTTATATTTTCACCTCACTCACTTTACAACGAGTAATTGGTAACACTTTCTATGAATCAGCTATCCGTAATGCATTATAAGTGAATTCATAAAGGCTTTGTAACTGTACATAAACGTCCATAATCTCACACCTAAACTTGTAGAACACCACGGCAGAAGGCTTCGCAGCACAAAGTGAAATAACATGTGACACAAAATGTGTATGTTTTCCTGTTCTTAACTCTATTGTTTGGATCTCTACATATATGCATTCGCATAATGCTTTAACTCCTAGAGCTTACTAAAAGTCTCTATAGAGGGCTTATAAGTGTTCATTAGATGTCATTTGCACTTACAAAATCCTTTTCATTTTGAAGATACCGAGGAGCGTTTAGAGAGTGTGCGAGTGGAGGCCTCACAGTGGATCTTTATAAAGCATCATGCGAATGAACACAGCATCAGTTACTGAGCTTTATGATGCCAGTTTCACAGATAATGTTAAAAACTGGAAAAATATTTTCATTATTATCACTATAATTATAATAATATATTGTTCATCTGTCATGTTACAACAGATTGTTGTGATTATGAACTTTTATGCACAGTTACAAAGGTACAGGGGTTGGACAATGAAACTGAAACACCTGTCATTTTAGTGTGGGAGGTCTCATGGCTAAATTGGACCAGCCTGGTGGCCAATCTTCATTAATGGCACATTGCACCAGTAAGAGCAGAGTGTGAAGGTTCAGTTAGCAGGTAAGAGCACAGTTCTGCTCAAAATACTGCAATGCACACAGCATTATGGGTGACATACCAGAGTTCAAAAGAGGACAAATTGTTGGTGCACGTCTTGCTGGCGCATCTGTGACCAAGACAGCAAGTCTTTGTGATGTATCAAGAGCCACGGTATCCAGGGTAATGTCAGCATATCACCAAGAAGGACGAAGCTCCACCAGCATCACGTAGTGACCTGGCCACTATCCTGCAAGAAGAATGGCTTAAAATCCCTCTGACCACTGTGCAGGACGCAGTATATGTCATTCCCAAGACCAACTGACGCTGTATTGGCCGCAAAAGGAGGCCCTACACCATACTAATAAATGATTGTGGTCTAAAACCAGGTGTTTCAGTTCCATTGTCCAACCCCTGTATATGTTTAGTATTATAAAGGCTTTATAGACCTTTATGTACCTGTAATGCATCATGGGTATCTGATTCATAGAAAGTGGTACCAAATAATGTTTTCTAAATATCAATCCTTAAGGTATCTGGTAAAAATGACTGGATATTTGGGTACACTGCAATATATATCGGAGAGAAAAGCAATATTACAATGCCGCTTGTAACCAATATGGTGCAGCCCTACCATGTACAAATATGAGGTGATGAACGACAGCTGGATCCTCATTTAGGAGAGGAAGAGGTGTTCCTTTTGTCATTCCACCTTTAACTGTGCTTGCTTAGCACTGACTCAGGCCCTTCGTAAAGGAATAAGACGCACTTAACGAGCTGTGAAATCATCTATGTGCACTTACGGCCCAAGTCCCGCCACTTTCCAAAACAATATTTAAATCCTAAGTCACCATTAAGAGTCATCATCAATCCAGCCGCCGGCACAGCCATTTAAAGGCTATTACTTCTAAAGTGTTGCTCAGTGTTTACCATTTGCCCTTGAGAACAGTAGCTGTTGACAAAGAAGGAGACAAAGTCGAGGCTGGACTTAATTTAGGGCTCCTCGGAGCCTTCATTTCAGGGGGCCAGCACTGGAAGAGGGAAAGCGAGCATCCATGAATGAGCACTGATCTGATTTACAGATGGCTAATTACTGACGAACAGTTGTGGCGTTTTTGGCCTTACTCCTCAGCGACTGATCCAGTTCTGTCCTCATGAGAGTAAACAGTTCACCTGCTTTCCAGCCTTAACTGCATTCGAGGTAGAATCTTCCAATTAGCGCAATCATACTTTCAATATGTTCAGGGATCGTTCGACCAAACATGCTAGGAACGCTAATGATGAATTAGCGTTCCTAGCATGTTTGGTCGAACGATCCCTTTGCTGCAGCGTCTCATTGAGGCGCCCTTAGTAGTGAACACTTCACTCTTATTTGTCACCCTTACCTTAACAAGCCTGTCAGGGAGATTTACAGCCAGGTGTAAATATGGACAAGCCCTTTGCTTTGCCATTACACCTATTCCATATGGAGTCTTTCACAGCCGTGGAGAGAACCGGGCTCCTGGTGCTGACCTTGATGTCATAAAATGCAGTCCTTCACCTTTTCTGATTGACGATATAAGAGGAGTCGCTCTCAAATATCTGCTCCGGAACTGGATCGGCCTCACTTTTATGGACGCCCGTAAATACTGTTATGACTCGGGAACAAGCAATTATAGTAGGTGGGTGAAAAGTCTTGTGACTTTAACCTTAGGAGTGAAACAAATTAGCGCTTTTTAATGGCCGTGTTTTTTATTTTTCTGTCCAAAGGGTCAAGAGCGATTGGAGTCTAGCATGCTAGCAGTTGTTACAAGTTAGGTCCTTTGTTGGGGAGTTTTGAAGGAGAAATTAATGACATATTTCCAGCCCTACGCTGTGGTGCAACAACAGCACTGCACACGCTAGAAGAATAGAACCTTGTGCAACCAGTCCTAATACTAGTCTAAAGCCCTATTCAGACAGGGTTAGTTTTACATGGGGAGGTTTTGTAATGTACTTTTATTATAGGACGTCGGTAAAATGTAGGACAGAAATTCTAGGCATAAATGACCGAGATGGGAGTGGCTACTCAAATTAACACAGTGCTGTCGCCTCTAAACCTGCGTAATATGTAGCTTCCACTGCGCACATCTACAAAACCTAAAGGTAGAAAACGCACAACTGGACAAGGGCTAAAACTTTGAGTCTGATTTCAGTTTCAGGTGACGCCATTCTGTCTGGGAAGCCATATTGTTAGAGGTTTGCCTGATATACCCTTCTGTCTATGTGATGTTTTGGAGACTGGGCAGAATGCCAAGATAGAGAAAAAAAAAATACAGACTGTGTAACCTATATTAATCATAACACAACATTATATGTGTCATGCATGACTAAACTCAATGGCTTCTTGAGCTCCTCCATACTCCAGAAGCTCCTTTTCCTTAGGATATGATGGAATGTTTACTCACCTGTCTGTTTGCACAGGATTCATGTAGCCTGAGGCTATTTGTGTGGCCTGTTTTATAAAAGATAAAAGCCGCCGGAATCTTCACGGACACGGAAGCGCACAGTTTGGATGGGGCTCCCTTTAATAATTACATTACCCCTTGTGCAAAAAGTATCCAGTCCGAATAGGGCTGTTGTGTGGCCAGTTATGTAGTTCACATAAAGACCTAGCTGTGCTAACTGCCTTCACCATTTCACTTTCCACAAGGAACTGGTTAAGTTAAAAGCCAGGTTTAAATAGCCATAAGCCCTACCTATATATAATATTCCATGTACAGTATTCACAAATTCAACACGAAAACAGAAAGTGGGGACTACCGCATGGCCTCTCTGGATTTTCGGGATCATGGAATATGACAATGGAATGAATTATGTAATAAATATCCTGTCACAGAGAAACAAGTTTATTCAGCTTGTCCTCTAAATTTAGGAGGTTAAATGAAGGCAGAAGCAATACTTGTCCTACCTGTAGAGGTCCTACCTGTAGAGGTGATATCAGTTTGGGGCTTCTTATTATAAATCTGTTTTTACAACGTAGCATTGGTGCTAGCATCAAATGCTAGCAAATGTTATACGTTAGGTGCCCCACTTGGGATATTTGCAAGAAAATTCCACACACATAATTTTATTCCTACAAATATTAATGCTAGCATATTATGCTAAGTTGGGTTTCCCATTTGGGAGCAGAAAAAAATTCCTCGAGATACTCCTGACTTTCACTTTGCATGCTCTCTGTTACACTAGCCAACTGCTCCTCTTTTTGCAGGGGGTTCACGGGAGATATTTACCGCGGGCAAAAAGACCTCATGCCCTCCTGGTCCTTCCCCTGGCTTTTTAACGGACAGCTCGGGGCACGCTCGTCGCTCCGCATTTCACTTGTGACATTTTGCTGTTTGTGTTGTTTTTTTTTCTAGGCCGCAGCACGGGGGCTTTTTTAATCACCAATGACTGGGTCAGAGGGCATAGCCTCCCGTCAATCCTCCGTCTCTCAGGCCCTCAAGAGGCTCCTTCAGGCTTGACAGCCCCAAAAGAGCCTCTCATGTTCTCATTGCCGTCTCTCCTCTGGGCCCTCACGTCTGACCTACAGTACGAAAGGGGAAAGCAATAATCCCTTTCGCCGAGGGGGGCTAAAAAAAAAGCAGCAGGCGGGTCTACTGTCCTACAGGCAGCGAGAGTGAGATACATAAACATAGATAGCATTCCAATACTGAATGAAACTGAAAATTGAATACACCATCAATATGTAAATCTGCGTATGGCATTATTGTTTATACAAGGGCTGGATTTTACTAAGCTAAGACATGGCTGTGATTGTCTTCGGTGAATTGTGGCTGTATAGAACATACACATCTGGACACTCATCTTCAAAAGAATAGTTGCACAAATAGTTGCACCCAGAAGAAATCAACTGACAGGAATGAAATTTGGTGGGTGGGTTTGACATTGTGAGACATGTAAATGATTCATGGTTGGCCATGTATATGATATAAGCGAGGGTGGGCTTTATCGCTCTACCTGACTGATTCAACAGCCACGACTGCAGACATTCAACAAGCAGTTATGCCCTCCATTGGTCGGCTTGTTAGTGCCAATGGCAGACGACTGCACAATGCAGGACTACATGCACACAGACCATTACAGCGACTGCCCTTAACACCCCTCCAAAGCCACCAAAGACTACAGTAGTGTTGTGCCAGACTGATACTGAGTAACTCAGAATGGCAGCGGGTCATCTTCACTGACAAGTCCTGCTTTTGTCTTGGTGTAGGTGACCAGGGCACTGTCAGCACCAAGATGAACCGTTTGTTGTCACGCGTCATACATCCAGAAGACCTGATGTCACTCCACCTCCACCCCATACCGCACTGGAGGAACTGTGTGAGAATATTCAAACTGCATGGGATGGATTATCACAGGACACCATTAGGAACCTGTACAACTCTAAACATGTTGAGATGTTTGCCATGTTGGTTAGCAAACATGGCGGCCCAACACCATACTGGGAGACACTATTTCTGCATGTGCAGCTCAACAAATATTCCCCATATCAGCCTAAATTCATCATCATTTATGTGTGAGGTATACTTTATCTTCCTTCCCAATAGCACTGCACTCCCACACTTCCTTCTGGGTTCAGCTATTCTTTAACGATGAGTGTACATCTTTAACTTTTAGCTTTGATGATTCTAATTCCATGTGAAGATGAGTGGTAGTGACAGTCCAGGAAAAGTCGGTGACACTTCTTTTGAGGGTGATTATGATGTTCTTGCAAGCAGTGATGCTTTTGGAAAGTGGCCCTGTTCCAGAAAAGCCTGAGAGCATTTCTTTTCAATCAGCTTCACAAGAGGAGAGCAGAATTTGTCATCTGCAGCTGTAAACAACATAACGATACGCCTTCATGCAACAGATGAAAAATGAGACAAAAGTACAATTCCGATTAAATTCAGATAATAATTTTGATGCTTCTGCAACACTGGACAAAATTTTATAAAGCCTTGGTTAGTTTTGGACTCAAATTTAAATCGAGTATGGTTCAGATACAAGTTTTTATAGGTGTTGGGTCATTTTTAATTAGAAATATCAGTTTGTGGTTGTTGGGTCAGTTTCAGAATCAAAATTTTAGAAGGCTTGGGTCAAGCGTGCACAAAATTCTATTGGGTCAGGGTCAGATTTGGACTTAAAACTTGATGTGGTTCATGCAAGGCTCAGAAAAATGTTTATGGGGCTTTAGACACAAAATTTTAGTAAGGGGTGAGTGATTTAGTTTCTGATAAAAATTTGTGAGGCTACAGTCGGTTTTGTATCGTTAACTTAATGTGGCTCATGGTTGGCTTAGACATCATTTTGTGGGGTTCAGGTGAATGTTGGCCTCAAAACTTGAAGCAGAGTAAGGTTCGGATGTTTTATAGGTGCTGGGTCAGTTTTATTAAAAATGTCATTTTTGTTGTTTATAGTTATGAAAGTTTCATGAGGAAAATGTTAGTGAAATTAGTGAAGCTAGGGTCAGCTTTGCACCCAGTATTTAATGTGGGTCAGGTCGGGTTGAAACTAAATTTAGTGTGTCTGGTGTCATTTTCAGATGATGCATTATATGTGGTTTTGTTCCTAGATAAATTTTGGATTTCAAATTTGATGTGTTTCATTTTCTGATAAAATTTTGTGAGGCTAGGGTCAGTTTTGTACTCAAACTTTGTGAGGATGTGGGTCAGGTCGGGTTGTGACAAATTTCGAGTAGCTTGTGTCAATCAAATTTGTGGGGCTCGAGTTTTAGACCAGTTTTTGGTTGGGCCTGGATGAAATTTTGTGGAGTTTGGGTGAATTTTCGACTCAAAACTTGGTGCACTTTGGGTAAAATTAAACTGCGGTTGGATAAAGTGGTTCGGCTTGGCCAGAACTCGGACTGCAGTTCAAGTCCTGAATTAAGCTATATTGTACTGTGTGAAACAAAACAACTACAAATTGTCATTTTAGCCAGTGATGAAAAAGCCTTTAAACGACCCACCGGTGTGAAGGTAGCAGGTGCCTTCATGGTGATTAGAACCCATTACATGCAGGCGCTTGGCCTCTCCGAGAAAAAGGAAGGAGGGTTGGTTGGTAAGACGAAATGAGACCAAGATAAAACGAGACTGCACGTAAAAGCCCCACAGCTCCAGCACACCAGCATCTAGGCACATTAGTACTCTCCATCATTAGCTTCATGGGTTTGTAATTTAAAGAAACGCCTGGTCCCCCGGGGGAACAGAGGGGATGCAAGGCAAACTTTTTCTTCCGAATCATCAGTTAGCAATTTCTTTTATTGTAGTGCATAATTAATTCTTTCTACTTTTTAATGTGATTATTCCACAAAGTTTAGCAGTTGCAGACCAGAAGAGAATTATATTTATCTCCAGTTAATCGCTCTGTGCATAAGACAGGAGGGGGGAAAAAAAACAAACCCTTGCAGAATTAATTTTGTTTCTCCCGAGTGGAAAAGGCTCGAGTTGCCTTTTGCTGATGACCGTGATGAATTTCACATTACTCTACAAATCATCTCAGCTGGCTCGGGCTGGCATTAAGTTAGCTCGTTCGAATGGAACCAAGAGTGAAAT
This sequence comes from Prochilodus magdalenae, assembly GCA_024036415.1. NCBI lineage: Eukaryota > Metazoa > Chordata > Actinopteri > Characiformes > Prochilodontidae > Prochilodus > Prochilodus magdalenae. The sequence goes on from JAMWET010000854.1 coordinate 244,366, forward strand.
CAGACCATTCTGAACATGCTGAATTTCATTTTCTGTTATAGATGTTTCACCAGCGCTTTGCTTTTAAAGGGACTGCGGCGGTCTTTGATCATGGCTTATGTGGGCATGAAAGCACTACAACTGGTGAGGAAAGGCGACAGTGTCTCTGACTCAAACTGGAGATGACATGATATCACATTTTCTGTTCCATCTTTCAAAAATGACTATGCCTTGAAATGAAGTATCTTTAATTAAAGCACTTCATTTAAAATGGTGATATTCAGATTTGTATGCAACCAGCACACCCCAACCCCAGCCAAATTACACATTTTACTAAACTGTAGGTTGCATGTATGTACATATACAGTATTGGGTCTACCCTATTCAGCCATTTCACAGTGAATTCATACCAAGCGGTTCCAGACTGCTTTTTGAATATGGTACAATAAAAGATATCCAGTATTTGACCAACATTATGACGTACTACACTCCAAAAAATGATATCCCAGTAAGTAAAATCATCGTATATGTAGTTTAAATATCATATGTTTCTTGTTTTTATATGGTTACTAGCAACTTAATAGATTAATTAACTTTTTTTTCCTTCCTTGTTTAAAGTGATTTTGACAAAAAGTCAAATTTGTTCACTATACTGGCAGATACTGTTGCTTATTTTAGGAAACGTGCCTGAAACAAGTCAAATCATCTTCCAATACAGTAAGAAAAACCTTAAAATGAGCTTCATTTGAGACATCATAATATATTTTATCTACTAAACTACATTTTGAGTCCAAATCTGACCCCAACCTTGTAGAATGTTCTCCAGGCTGGACCCAGACCATCTAAAAATTTAATTCTGAAACTGACTCAATAACCACAGCAATTAAAAATTATCTAAAACTGACCCGGCACCTATAAAACTTTAATCTGCATTTACAACCGATCGTTTGGACTAAGACACAACTGTATGATTTGTTCAAAAGCAAATGGTAAAGGTCCTCTTGGCCAAATGCACTGGCGTTTCCTTGATTTGGGTGACTGGCCCTCTCTGGGCGAAATGCAAAGTGAGAAAGTTTACCTTCCCAATCTGAATCAATATGCATTCATGCCTTGCGTGTACTCCCAGTGGCCTGAGGATTACGGCTGACCTTCGCTGCTCTATGGACGGTCAATGGAGAGCAAGGCTTTCTGTTTCATCTGCCAAGGGTCCACCGTCGCTTTAGCTGCATTTACTTGGTCAACAATCACAGACACATGTTGGCTCTCTGTGCATTTGGTACAGGAGGTCTGATGTAAAGAAAACCCCTGTAGGAGTCACAGCTATACACTCCAGCAACACAAACGCCTCACTCACCCCTTACTGAAACATGCAGAGCATCTGGATAAGAGGTTCAGAATTTTAATCTTCAGCTAGAGATGTACCGATACGGCCATATTGATATCCAGTATTTTTCATGCAGATATCCAACGTTATTTAAAGTGTTGTAAGAAAAATTTAAATCTGAAGAATTTGGGATTAGAATTGGTAATAGAAAGCACTGTGAATAAGTGACTTACAAATGTAGTCAAACAAATAACCCAGCATTCCTCTTCCAGAGATCAAAATCTAAAGATCAGTCTAAGTAATTCTCTAAGCAATTATCTGCATCAATATGATGGTGGTACTATTTATAATCTCTACATTTGCTTTTTTTATTGTAATATATAAAGTGAATTTGTTTCAAAAGGTGGGAAGCAAAAACAGTCTATACATTGTAGTTTTTTTGAGATTTGTCATTGCTTGAATAGTAATAATAATAATAATAATAATAATAATAATAATAATAATAAGGTACATTTCTACAGCACATTTCACATACCTAAAGATGCTTTACAGTTTATGGGGGGGGGGGGGGGAATGTTGTCATATTATGCACATATAATTACTGAAGTATCTATGTAATTAATATGTAATTACACAATTACATGAATATTAATGTTGAGGAAAATTTTGAACTCTCATAACCATGACCCACAGGTATCTTGCATTGAGGAAACAAAACCCTAATCTTTTTTTTTTCCCTTTATACTTTGACTGTCAGTTTGGCACAAAGAAGAAAGAAGCTGTTATTTCAACACATTCTCAAGATACCAACTGATACCTACTGTTTCTGAAAACTCATGTAATGTGTTTTCTTTTTACATCATCCAGCTGTTCAATAGCATGGAGTAAACGGCCTCGATTTTGAAAAGCATTGAGCACTTGAAGCCATTTTTCTCTGGTCATGTCAGTAGAATAGAAGCCAATACAACAACAAAAACAACAGCAAAACAGAACAACACAGAACAGCTCTGGGGTGACGTCTGGGCCTAGTGTCTCAGAATGGAAAGAGGTATGTTGGGGAAAGGCAACCATTTTTGATATTACTGTGTCAATTACTAATATTACCATAATTGTACAGTAACAGTAATGCTAGCATAGTAACCAAAGCCAGGCAGCAGTCATCCAAATTTACTGGAAACCATAATCACTGTTACAGCCTGTAAGCACATGTATAATTCATATTCTAGAATATTTTACCTCTTTAATGTACTGTTCTAAATGTTAAGTTTGTTAAAACACATTTTGCATCACTATATTTTAATGAAGAAGGTGCTGAATTGTGCTCAACCTGATTGTTCCATCTCCACCAATCGGCTGAGGAATGTTAGGCTAGTAGATACATGTTTACTGTCGTCCATAGAAGAAGAAAGCAACAAATAACTCAGTCCATACATGTGGATTGTTTTAGGTAGATTTTTTGAAGGTTAATTTAATCAGGATTTAACAGTTTCATAGGTTTCGATAAACAGAATTATGTAACTTTAAACAACAAAAAACATGTGTTACCAAATGGTATACTTGCTTTTTATGCTAAAGTTGTCTATGCTAAGCTAATGTCTTTAAAACTGATTATGTGCTTCATTATTATCGCCTCAAACAAACAAACCAAAGAATTTGGTACCTTTTTTTCTTGTAGAGGACGTTAAAATATTCATTGGGATGTACCCATGATTATGCATATTACTGTCTATAGGTGCAATGTCAACACCAGAAGAAACGGAACTCATTTCTCTGTGTATTTTGGCCAGGTACCTTGAGGCCTTGGGTACATACTTTATCTACTTTCCCTGATGGGTGTCTCCAAGGAGAGTGACTCGGCAAAGAACATTAAATGGAACAAACATGACCTTCCATTTAGAAGATTAGTCTCATCGCCTAACCCGCATCACCTATCGGCCAGAAATCTGGGCGAAACATAGGCCAAGCTTTAATTCAATAAGCACTGTTTGCAAAACATGCTTGCCATATGAATGAGTAGAGGGGCACTCGGGACCTCGTGGATTCTTTTTCCGCCTATCCGGTTGCATGACAGGCTCAACAGCAACACGGAAAAAGGACTCCATTTTCTTCTGTGGTATCTACTCACTATGTACCAAACACTGTCATTCGTTTTTAGATAACCACTTTTTCCCCCTAACACTTTTTAGTTGCTGCTGCTTTAGGACCTGCAAAAAACGAACGTTTTAATTCGCAGACATCTTCACAAGTGAAATGAGGTTCAAAGAGAAATCTGTGTTGGAGTCTGTATAACTATAGGTTTGGTTGCAGTAATATATTGGCTTGCTGTTAGCCATGAACAGCACAGGGTTTAATAACTTGCGACATTTCACTGAAATATACTAAGTAGACAAAAGTATTGGGACACTTATTTATTAAATTCAGGTGTTTCAGTCAGGTTCTTTACAGTAGGTGTAGCACCCACCCATGCAGACTATATTCACAAAAATCTGAAAAAAAGAATGAGTCAAGCATTATCTGGCTTTACCACTGTGCAGCAAAAGCTCCATGGCATGGCTTTCCATGAATGACCTGCTGCATGCAAGTCTTACATCACCAAGCATAATGCCAAGTGTCGACTGGGGTGGTGTAAAGTGCCACCACTGGACTCTAGAGTCGTGGAAGCATGTTCTGTGGAGTGATGAGTCGTGCTTCTCTATCTGGAAGTCCAATAGACGATCTGAGTTTGGGGAACATTGCCTGCCCGACTGCAGTGTGTAAATTCTAAAGTTTGGCAGAGGAGGGATAACGCTATGGGGTTGGCCTAGAGCCCCTTAGCTCCAGTGAGGGGAAATGTTAAGGCTTCAGCATGCCAGGCCATTTTGGACAATGCTTCCAGCTTTGTGGGAACAGTTTGAGGTCAGCCCTATTCTGTTCCAACATGACAGTGCTCCAGTGCACAGTTTGGCGAGTTGGTGTTGAATAGCCTTGACTGGGCTGCACAGAGCCCTGACCTCAACCCCAGTGAACATCTTTGAAGTGAACTAGACTGAAGACTGCATGCCAGGACTGCTGGTCCAACATCAGTGTGTGGCCTCACAAATGTTTCACTGGATGAATGGGCAAAATTCCCATAAACACACTCACAAATCTATAAAACTTTAACGGAAGACTTTTATAGCAAAGGGCGTGACCAACTCCATATTATTGGGTTTAGAATGGGATGTCACAAAAACTGTAGGTATAATGTGTAGTTGTCCCAATACTTTTGTCCATATAGCGTAACATGGATATATGGAGATTTCAGCTTTGCATACATGCGATGATAATATTGGCCCTTTTATTCCAAATCTGACCTAACTCTTACATAACTGCAGCTTCAAGCCTCCTTTTAGTTGTAGAAGAGAATGTGTGAACGCAATGAATCATACTAATAAATAGCAGGTTCAAGATGCATTTTGCTAGCATTGCTGAATCTCACATATATTCGCATGCAGTGTTATGCTAATGATGTACAACCGAAGCGGTTCATGCTGTTCAGCCTAAAACATGAGCCAGCAGTGCCGGGACGCACCAGCACTTCACAGTAAATGAGAAATTCAATAATGCAAAATGAAAATACCAGCTTTAGTCAGCACAATTCCACTAAGCTTTCTCCGAGGCTGCGCGTATGGCTTCATACAGAGCCCATAATTACTACGACTCCAGAAATATCAAAAGAATCAAAACCGTAATGAAGCTCTATTGTTGTGGACTAGCTCTGCATTATTAAAAGAAGCGCTAATGGCGCCATAATGACGGCGAGTTTCTGACAATTACCGCAAGACAAGGCAACCAATTAGGCCTATAGTCTTGTTCCTACAGATAATAAGCCAGCCATCCGAACCCACAACAGGGAGGCAAAAAAAGCGGATTATACTTCAGTATAATTTTTAAGCGTTAATCTAAATTACATACACTGACCCCTGTTCAACTTGGCCCGTCAATTACCAGAAGCTTCTGGTCCTTTCCTCGTTGTTTGCGGGCACCGATTACATACAGTGTGTCCCCGTAATTACCCGCTGCCATGACCCCCATTCCGATTTGTTTGCTGAAACGGGGTTTAATTGCCTGGAAAGAATGTGATGTCTTCTTTGATTATTTTATGCAACATTTATTAGCCACCATATAAAAAAAAGGAGGGGTGGTGGGCTAAAAAAGAACCTCTGCCGGCAATAAGATAACATAACCACGGCAGTCCTCGGGGGCGTTTTTCCGGCTCAGAGAAAGCCGGATTGCTATTCCATTTCCCATTATTACGTTTACTGCATTATTCGGCTTCCGATAATTTAGCAAAGTAATGTCAGCGCTGGGGTAATTCTTTCATTCGGAGAGGAGAACAAAGGAAACATGTAAATGCAAACGGTGTTGAAAACCACCACAACATCCTGCATTCCAGTAAAGCTTTAGAAAGGCATTTGCACAGGCTGTGAATACACCAACACGGAGATAAGTGACCTTTTACCATACAGTATTAGCCTGCATACTGCAGTGTTTAACGCTTAATTACTGAATTACTGAAGCTTTCTGCAGTGGAATTCTTTACTATAGGTAGCTCAGCTACCTATAGTAAAGAATATAGCTCAGCGGGTAACACCACTACCCAGGGTGCCACCTCTACATGTGGTAGACTGGGTTTGAATCCCGGTCTGGGTGGCTATGCTGTGCTACACCAATAAGAGTCCTTGGGCAAGACTCCTAACACTACATCGGCCCACCTGTAATCGGGTTAACCTTGTAAGCCGCTCTGGATAAGAGCGTCAGCTAAATGCCATAAATGGAAATGTAAGTGTAAAGTCTTACAATGAAGGGAACTGCTAAAATAAGCTCAAATGGGTCTCAGGCACTAATACCTCTTAATACCCACATTTACACACTCTAGTGAACATATACACTAGGGGGCAGTGAGCACACTTGCCCAAAATGGTGGGCAACCCTATCCACGGCGCCTGCCGAAGCAGTTGCAGGTTAGGTTGCTAGTTTCAGTCGTTACTAACGGATCAGGAAATGGGGCCGTTGACCCTCCAGTCACAAGGCTGTTTCTCTAACCTCCCGCCTACGACTACTCTTTTCAGTACTGCAACATAAACGGAGTGTAAATATAATTAAGACTTAGCTTCCAATAGTGGCTTTATTAGGAGTATTAGCTCTGCATTTCATCACCACATTTACAGGAGCGAGCCTGACCCATATTGAGTCGCCTATAACTGGAACGTGCCTAATAGCTATGCCTCCACCAGCATCAGTAACAGCTGTGATTCGATTTTACATGGACTGGACAAGTTTCCTGGTGTAGGTGCAATGACTAGGCAGGATATGACCAGGACAGAATCGTACGACGGTACATTTCCATACACCTGAAAATTCAGCTACTTTCTTCCCACTATGTACTCTGGAACGCCCAAATGGAGTCACTGCTTTTAGCCAATCATTAACATCTGCTTTAGTGCCATTTTCCAAGCATGGAACGAGACATTCACTGCACTGTAGCACCTCTTCTCAATCTATGAATCCTGTCACTCACACCCCAGAGGTATTTATAGCCTCATCATCCTCATGCAGCGCCATCTGTAGGAGACTGAAGTTACTACCACTTTAAACACAAAAGGTGGCTAATTTTTTGTCTGGTGAGCTCATATGCTTATACATATATGTGTGCACGTGTGTGTGTGTGAGTGTGTGTTTGTTTGGGATTCTATGCATTGCATTGCAAGAGGCAAAAGATGAGGGTCTGTGGCTTTTGCACTTCACTGTGCTGTACTGTAAAGACTGTGCATCGTTGCAGCCTTATTGTACATGGTGTTGATGGTGTGTCTGTGCTTGTGAGTTTACTTGCGGGCTTGTTGTGGAGAAGTCCTTTCTGGTCCTCATATGTGGTTTAAGTGCTGTTTGATCTAGCCAGCCTTGGGGTGATGTGTAGGAGTCATGTTTTGACTCATCAGTTGTCTTGTTCCTACAGTAAGTTAAACTCTGGCTCCTCCTAAAATCTGGGGACTTGTTAGAGAAGATAAAAGGTGGAAGGAAGGATAAACATCCCTTTGATGAGCACCTGGCTACTGTAAAATTAGCCATCAGGGCCGGAGACCAAAGCAAACAGAGAAAATGCAGAGGCCAGTTAGGGAGACTGAACCCGTGGCTGGGTTTTTAATACAGGCATCTGGCTCCTACTTGTTTTGATGTGTAGTTCAGCAGTTGGGCCAGATTTGGGGGAATGCCCTCCCTAGCACAATTCTGAGGAGAGTTTCCTGTAGACTTGGATTTTTGCCACTACTAGTAGACCTGTATGCTTCTATACACCTGCAGATTCACTGTACCAGCTCTTCTCAGTCTATGAATCCTGTTACTCACACCCCACAGGTATGTATAGCCCCATGATCTTTTTGCAGCGCCATCTGCAGGAGCCTGAAGTTACTACCAAAGTTACTACTAAAGTTTGGTGTATGTAGAGAGACGTATGCATGTGGGCGTGGTGAGGACTGTCCATGGAGATGGGTTAACTTTAGCTTTAGCTTTAACACTTGACCACATGTAGTGAACGTGCACAGCAAGCGGTCCGGGATCCACAAAAGGCTCCAATGTGAAAACACACCTACGTAATAACCTTCATGTATCAGGCTGAATCAGGTTTTTGCCAATGTTCTTTGCCAAGCCTGTTCAACTTCATTAAAGTTGCCATGAAAGACATTTGTGTGGCGCTTCAACACAATTAACCAAGCATCCACACCAAGGACCACTCAGAAACCTCTGAGATCAGGATCATTGGGAAATACTCCATCCATCCAAACATACTGAATCAATGTGACCAGTTACGACATACCACTGAAGAAAACTGATAAAACAAGGCCCGAAAAAACGGGTGACTACCCACGCAGCCTGTTCCTGGAGCGTTAGTTGGCTGGCAAGATAAAAACCTCGAGCACCTGTTTGTCTACGTTCCCGTTTCAGCTGCTGCTGCTGCGGCTCTGAAATCCAATAACGCGCCGATCATATCGCACTCCTCCACACAAAAGCCCCCCCCAAGCCTGTCCGCCGACAGTCGCGGTATTTTCTCTGCTGTCCACCAAGACATGCAGCGGCTGTTTTTCTCCTCTCTTATATTAATGGACCCGTTTACGCACATGACCACAAAGCGGAGCTGGGTGCACTCTGTGGTGGCCGCCACAACAGCATCACTCAATCATCTGCCTGAGCTAGTCCTCCTCCTATACGCGAAAAAAAAAAACAAGACGATGCTGCCAGTCAGCACCAGCCAAGCAACCTGCTTCAGACCTCCTCGATTCCTGAAATTGAAATCCTCTTTATTCCCGAGATCAGTCTCATCTCGCTGGCTCCATCCGGTCCATGCTGGCCTCATGGTGGACCCATAGTCCTTTTCTACTAACATGGTGCCGGCGCCAAAATCTTGAACTGTTCAGAGCTTTTCCACAGCACAGAACCTGAATCATGACCGCCAGCACCACTTTCAGCCCCAGTTCCAGCACCATTAACTTTCTGGACTGGAACTGTGAAACCCGTGACGGAAGCAGCAAGCAGACATGGCACTGCATGATGAACAGCACTGAGCTGAACTCGGGAACTACCATGGTGATAATCAATGCTTGCCAAAAGGTTCAGCCATCGTTATGCTTTCTTATCCTTTCATTGCCTAGTGGTCCTTAAGCCTTCAACATTGACAAGAAATTAGAATTCTCTCAGGCTGCACTGATGATGACGATGCTACACTGACTTACTATCACCTACTGAACTACAAAGTTGTACTACAAGATAGGACGGTTCGGGACCAGCTGACTATTTCTTCATATTCTGATAATAACCACATCAACACGGCTGTGTAACTTAACTGATGAGCTGGATACTGTTATGGGGAGTTGATCTATGGAAGAGATTTGGGTGGCTATTGACTTTTAGTGTTTGTTAGCAACATTAGCCTCATAGTCCCACTGCTAAACTAAGAAAGCAAGCATGCTCTGAGTTGATCAGTGAATGGTGAAGGGTCCATGAAACAATCCGCTCCTTCTATAAACCTATAAAACATGGAGGATCTTTTAATATTTTTTGCGCAGCCTTACTGCATATGAGCTATAACTGGGTCATAATGGTTACCTCCTGTATGATTCATGTTCTGCAGGTATAATTCTGGCCTCAAAAAGCTACTACTGTTTACAGCTATCCAGCATCCAGTCCATTGCTATACTGAAGTTAATGGTACAGCATCAAAACAGCATCAGTAACCGTATTAGCAAGTCCACACCAATCAGCTATAACATAAACCATCTCAGTGTATCTACACTCTATCCATTTCACCAGTTCCACCAACTACATAGTTTTGTAGTTCTATAGTTACAGACTGCAGTCCAGCTGTTTGTCACCCTGTTCTTCAATGGTCAGGACCCCACTAGGACCACCACAGGACAGGTATTATGTGGGTGGTGGATCATTCTCAGCACTGCAGTGACACTGACGTGGTGGTGTGTTAGTGTGTGTTGTGCTGGTGTGAGTGGATCAGACACAGCAGTGCTGCTGGACACCTCAGCGTCACTGCTGGACCAAGAATCGCCCACCAACCAAAACTATCCAGCCAAAAGCATCCTGTGTACAGCGTGTGACCACCGCATCAGCTGAGCTATCATCTTTCACTTTACACCTACAAGGTGGACTAGCAAGATAGAAGTGTCTAATAGGATGGACAGTGAGTGGACACAGTGTTTAACCACTCACACCAGCACAACACACACTAACACACCACAACCATCACCTATGCCAGTGTCACTGTAATGCAGAGAATGATCCACCATCCACATAATACCTGCTGTGTGGTGGTCCGGTGAAGGTCCTGACTATTAAAGAAGGTAGGGTAAAAGGGGGTAAAAGCAAAGTGCCTGTATATGGTCAGTAGAGATAATGAAACGGACAGTGGGGGCAGATACAAGCCTTTGGGTTTAATGTTATTTGAAGAAAGGCAGTGATACAGATGTGCAGACAGCACGGTGCTAAGGTTCCATTGCTCATTAGCTACATTAGCCTTGAAACTCCAGAGTAAATCTAGAGAAGCAAACATGTCTTGACTGATCGATCACATTTGGGGTAAGGGGAAAATTGGGTAAACACGTTTTTCCGCTGAACCATCGCTTTAAGGAGAGCACACAAAACGGCTAATGGTGCCCACTGGCCCTCCGCCCACAACTCACTTTGACCCCATTTCTCTCGGAAAGTCAGACGCAGGTGATCGAGTAAGGCTGCTGATGTGGGCAAACGGCTAACCGCACCAGTTTGTTGCTGAGCGTGCAGGGTTCGGAACCAGCGTTAAGGGATCCTCCCCATGTTATTGGCACCCTGTGCTACAAGTGAGGCTGCTCATCCTTTATCTGTGAGCGATGAAACAGCAGACCGTCGGGATAATGGAAGGTGGATCCCACCTGGGCAGGGGAACACCTGTGTTTATGCAACCGGCAATTTGATTTCGATCAGACTGTTTCAGAGGGATGACTGCGTGGGCGGGAAGTCAACTGAAGGACAATGTTTGTTTTGGATGCTGTTATAAAGACCAATACAGAGGAATCTGAAATTGTATTTATCAGTTGAGGCTTCAGGTTAATTCTCCTCTAAATGTAAGCCATTAATCAAGATATTATAAGCTGAATATATATTAAAAAAATTATATTGTCAGATTTGTATAGGCACCCCAATGCTACAATGTGAATTTAATGCTTACTTTTTTACATATAATTTTATTTTATTTTTTAAATTTCATTAAAGATGAAAATCACTTCTTTCATGGCATCTTTGTTCTTCATAGCCACATGGTTAGCAATTAAATCCCATTGTTATGAAGTTAATATGTTCCAAAATCTTCGTTGCAATTAATTCAATTTTGTATTCTGGCTAGAGCTCAACTCAAGCCAAAATTGTCACTACAAAACCCGCCATCTGTGGTATAAAGTGTAGTGTAAATAATGTAAAGTTGTTAAAATGAATTTGAATGTTCAATTATTTCTTTTAATAAACTTAATGTACCTAGCCCTTTAACTTCTTTACCAAGAAAGAAAAAAAAGATTTTTAATTTGTATAGTATTGGGCAATGATAACAAAGCAAAAAGTCATGTTTAATTACATTAGCTTAGCATAGACAGCTTTAGCAAAAAGAAACAATTAGACTGTATTAGACTTTTTTTGCGCAGTTACAGAATTCTGTTTATCAAAACCTATAATAAAATAAGCTTACCTCTGAAAATTCCACCAATAATAATCAACATGTGGCAAGATTTACTTGTTATGTGCTTCTTTTCTGGATGAGAACAGTAAAGACATCTATTGAAAGTCTCAGCGACTTCTAGTGGATTTGTAAACTACCTCTGCCGTTTGGTAGAGATAGCACTATCCGACTAAGGTAGGTCTAACAACCTAGATAGTATAACCAATAATATAACCAAAGATAGTGATGCAAAATGTGCTCTACCAAAAGGAAGGTCAGAATGTTAAAGGTGTCAAGATATCGAGTAGAGGTCTGTGCACCTCACAGGTGATAGGGGTATCATATCTGTAAGTTAACCCTTTGCTGGCTTATGTAGCACAGGATACAGCCATGCAAACTGCCCTTAAAATACAGGCCTAGGGTTCTAAGGGTCTAAAGCCTAAAATTCTGAAAGGGGCTTTTAACTCTGACCTTGAACCAATTCTTTAAACAAATGGACATATAATAGCTACCTTGTAAATCACTTCTCAGAGCATCATGTTCACATATGGAAGACACAATGATGGCTTTTCCACCACGCCCTTCATGTCTACTACCGACTTAATGTTCTTCACTTATAAAGCAGGCGCTTCCATTACTGTTGTCTATATATCGAAGCAATTAGAGCCATGGCAAGTTGTTTTATATCAGGCGGCTACATCAGATAACCCGTCCCACTTTTTCTCCCCCTCATATATGTTCACTTAGCGGCTTTTCCTGTGACGGACACGCTCCGGCTTCTCCCAGACTGAGACTGCTTTGCAAGTGATAATTCGGTCCTGGGGCGCATAAGTGGTGCGGAATTGCCGGTGTGCTGCTGAAGGAAGGGGTAGGTGTTCAGGAGAGAAATATTTTGTTCATCTCACTGCACTCTTCTTCTCGCCGGATTTCCTAAGTAAGTTTCTGGGTCTCTGGGCCTGGAAGGGAGGAGAGTCTGAGTTTAAGCTGTTTAGACGCCTGGAAGGAAGTTTTTGGCTGTGGGGCGGATGATGGAACTATTAAATCTTTCACTTCTTACTGGAGCGGAGAAGGAGACGATGTTGAAGGTGTCTTCGCAGGATTAAAGAGATAGAGGTGCTTTGTAGGTAGAGGGTTACTTGGGGGCAGAATATGTTTCTTCTGGATTCAGGGGGGCTCACAAACTTTTTGGAGTTTTTAAGGTCCTCCTAAATGGGTTCAGGTAAGAAACTCTGGAAAGTTTTCCAGTGGTATGATGTAGATACAGCTGACATACCTCTCCCATTGGTTGGACTTTCAGAAGCTGGACAGAAGGTCTAAAATATCCTGATATGACCTGATCGTGGAATTACTGACGTACACGCATTATCAAAAGAATAGCTCCACCCAGAAGGAAGTGTGGGATTGCAGTGCTATTGGGAAGGAAGATAAAGGTTACCAGGAACAATAAATGATGATACATTTGAACTGATATGGGTAATATTTATTAAACTACACATACAGAAGTAGTTTCTCTCAGTTTGACGCTGGGCCACCATGTTTGCTAACGTAACATGCCAGATGCTCAGCATGGAGTTGTTGAGGTTCCTAATAGGGTCATGTGATAATCCATCCCATGCAGCTTCAATATTCTCACACAGGTCCTGCAGATTGTGTGGTAGGGATGGAGGTGGACTGACACCCCTTTTGGACGTGTGATGTGTGATAACAAACCATTCATCTTGGTGCTGACTACGGTGCCTCCAGACATGGATTCGTTGGTCGTCTCCACCAGGACAAAAGCAGGACTCGTCACTAAAGATGACCCGCTGCCATTCTGAGACACTCCATGACAGTCTGGCACGGTACCATTGCAGTCATTGCCAACACTGACATGACAGCGGTCTGCGTGAATGTAGTCCTGCATTGTACAGCCATCTGCCTATGGTGCTGGCACCAACAGGATGTCTCATGGAGAGGATCACTGCTCGCTGAATGTCCACAATCCTCACTGTTGGGTCAGTTGGGTACAGTGATAAGGCCCGTGGTTGTTTCTGTTCTGTTTCTGTTTGCATGTCTCACAATGTCAAACCTACTCACCATTTATCTTTCTTATCAGTTGATTCCTTCTGGGTGCAACTACTTGAGCAGCTATTGTTTTGACGATGAGTCTATGAGCATAACCAAGGCTCAGTTAGTTGCCAACAGAAGCTCAAAGCCTGAGCTCTTTACTGAAGGTTCAAAACTAGCAAATCTATGGCATGTCTATTGCAGGATTCAGATGCCTTTATATAATGCACAATGCCTCAGAACATGTTCACGTGGACCTCTGTTAGCTCATCACCACCATACTACTTGCAGAAATCAGCATCATGAGCAGGGTATATAGAAAGTGTATACATTAGCGTATATACCCAAATCTGTGATGATAACGTCAATGCTGCGCAACACTTTTATCTGCTCATGGTAAGGAAGCTTTGACAGCTCTCTATTAACAATTCAGAGATGCTGGGTGGAGCAGACAGAGGCCTATGTAATGAGGGCTGAAGTCGCCATCCCACTTTGCTGTTGCCCACTAAACTCCTGGGAACGCTAGTCCAGACATAGCAGTGGCGCCATGTTTTTCATCAGATGGAGCATGCAACTGTCATATCCGCTACATCATCACTTACTCCCTACGTCTCTTCCCATCACTGTTTTCCACATTTCTACTTCGTCGATAAACCAACTTTTCCACCTCATCCAACCCGAGGTTTTTTGTGTGCGATATTTCTTCTGGCTTTCCCATCCTTTTTTTTTAGTGTTCACTTTCCAAGTTCCCCAAAAAAGAGGGGGAATCTAGAACCTTCTAGTGAGGTGCCTTGCTCTGTATGAAACTGTTTCCTGAAAGAGTTTTGAACATCATATATTTAGTGATGACTAAAGGATAGTGGTTTCCAATCCTGGAGGACCCCCTGCTCTGCACTACTATAACTCAGGCTGGGCTTTTATTAGTAGACTGGTTGGATTAGGTGTAGGGCAGTGGGGTCTGCAAGACCAGGGATTGGAACCACTGGTATAAGGTAGAGTATAACGAGGATATGTTGTATGAGATATGATATGATATGATATATGATATGATATATGATATGATATGATATGATATGATATGATATGATATGATATGATATATTATAAAGACGTTTTCTGATTCATTTAGAAGTTTTTTTTTTGAAGTCCAGAGAATTCAGTCCCTAATTCAGAACCAGCTACTTCAAACACATCAACGTCAAAGTTTTTCATGCTCTGCCTTGACATGCCTTGACATGACATGACTCAAAAGTGGCTAGTCAGTGGCCAGGCAGTCCAGTCAGGTGCTTCAGAGCAGGTAGGGCACTTCTGTGAGACAGAAGTTGGAGAAGCCTATATCAAGGCAATGAATGGCTAGTCAAACCATGCAAGCCTAAATGAGCTAGCAGGAATGTCCATATGTCAGTTTGTTCAGTCAACCAGCTGAGCCGGCATTCCCTGAGTGTACATCCAGCAGTAACATGAATAAGAGCCTTACCTTCCTCAGTAGGCTGGATAATGTTGTTTAGAGAGTCGTGGACGCAGTAGGCTTTGGAACACCATCTGCACATGTAGAACCCATTTCAGTCATTTTACTTGCTTCCGTCCAGCTGTTGTAGTGTTCATTTCTGCTCCAGTGGTGCAGAAGCCTGGGGAGGCTGTACTAGGGGCTGTCATTCACATCCAGGTACAAGGACCATCCCCAAAGTTTAATAGTCAATTTTAGTATTTGTCACCGCGTTCCCATAATTTTCCAATCCAGTTCCTGTAAAACTCAGATTCCCAAACCAATCTAGATTAGTAACATAGCTAATAATGACAGCACTACAAGAGAACGTAGAGAAACTGCACTGGACAAAAAAGGGCACAGTATTCAAAGAGACCTGTCCCATGCCCTATTTACATTAGGCTCAGTAGGCCACTGAGCCAAAGCTGTGGTTAGGAGAGAACCTGCTCCTGGGGTTTCATCTCCCCCAACAGTTTAAAGGAACAGAAAAGGCTCCAGGATCTGATCCCATGTGATTTAACCAGGTTTACCCATCCTACAGCGCCAGGGCCCGTTTTCTAAAAGCTCTTTGGCTTTCTGGCTGGAAACTGAGCTCCTGACCTGACTGCAATGCCCTGTCGTGCAGTTTGGGGGAGCCAGGATACACCGGTAATGCTCATGGCCAGGTGTACCTTCACCCATCCAACCCGCACGCTGCGCACTTCCAGCACATGTATAATTCAGCTCGCCGTCCAGCGCGGCTGTCAAAACACTCCAAGCCTTCAATACCTTCACACTCCCTTTTCCCCTTCGCCAACTCCTATTCGTTCTGAAAGAGCAACAGCGCGAGGCTAGTTAGGCTGCACCCGAGGCTTTTCACTGTTCTAGGACTTGTTGGCTTTCCTAAGGGAATAGAACAACAAGCTGGAACAATGCAGCAAAGGACATCACAGGCAAAAAGAGTGACAGGAATATTTATACACACCGAGCACTTTAATAGGAACCCCTCCTACACTCTACACTCACTGTCCATTTAATCAGCTTTAATTACCATATAGCTGCACTGGCGTGGTGGTAGCGTGTTAGTGTGTGTTGTGCTGGTGTGAGTGGATCAGACAGAGCAGTGATGCTGGAGTGACCTTGGTGTCACTGATGGACTGAGAAGGACTAAGCAATCATGAGCTATCGTCTCTGACTGTACATCTACAAGGTGGACCAGCAAGGTAGGAGTGTCTAATAGAGTGGACAGTGAGTGGACACAGTGTTTAAGCACTCCAGCAGCACCGCTGTGTCTGTTCCACTCACACCAGCACAACACACACTAACACACCACCACCATGCAGTGCTTGGAATGATCCACCACCCACATAACACCTGGTCTGTGGTGGTCCTGTAGGGGTCCTGACCATTAAAGAACAGGGTACAAGGGGGCTAACATACAGAGACATAGATGGATTGCTCGTCTGTACATGGTGAGATCGTCTGTAATGCAATGACATGCTAATCTACACAAAGCGACAACTATCAGCCCATTCCATCGGTGATGTACCATCCAGACCTTCAAAGGTCATTTCTTGTACCTTGACCCGTCAGCTGAATGTGCTGCTGACATTTCCCTGTAAACACAGCTGGAAATGCATACTGAAATTCCCGAAAACCTTCCACCCCTCAAACCCATAAACCTCGAGTTCTACAGTGCGAGCAGAGTGCATTTCTGCAAGCGGAATTTTGATATGGGGGCATTAGTGGGAGAACAGATTCAACCCAGAACACCATACCACTGGTGTTGATTGCTACTGTACGACTCCTATCTATTGCCATTGCTGTGGTCTCATGGCATCACAGAAATGGCCAATTCCAGACCTTGTAAAATACTGCCCATGGTTATCAGCCAACATGACACCAAATGAAAGCCAAGACTTTAGATTTCACAAACGAAAAGGCCTTTTTATACGACAGAATTAAGGAGGGCTGCACAATATGGGAAAAAACGGACATTGCAATATGTTTTTTATTGTCCCTGCGATATATATTGTGATATGACAAAAATCTTCAGGAATTTTCACCAGGTGACATGAGAATCAATATTTAGAAAACATTATTTACAGTAAAATTATTGGTGGGTGAAAATTATAATGATAATAAAAAGCTGAGAAATGACTTTTTAACACTCTTGAGAGTATGAATCCCCTTTCCTGGAACACTGAGCGCTCTGACTACTCTTCTCTGTGTATCCAAGAAGCCTTAAAGCAGAGTCCAGGAAGCCTGCAAGTCTTTCTTCTGTATCAAGCAGCTAAAACTCTGTAGCATGACGCGTATCTATTCATTTGTCTTACCCAGCATTACATGTCCCGCAGTGTGAGTATTGCCCATGTGCATTTTGTGATGGCAATGCCAAAACTGTGAAGCTGCCATGATATTACTCTCAGACCAAACTACCAGAAAGTGCTGCTACACAGTCATACTTTGCAGATACAGAAGCAGATGAAATGAAAGTGTCTATAAGAAAAGGAAGGCAGTAAACCCTGAACGATGAAAAAGGAGAGTTCACGTCGCTGTTCAGGCAGTCCTTCAGGGCCTGGACAATTTCACTTCTAAATCAAACATTCTCTTTTACCGTTAAGAGGAACAAAGAAAAAAGGTAATATAAAAGTTCATGTTAAGTTTATGCTTGTAGTACACCGCCCCCCACCCCACCCCAAAGGCAGGAGCACCTGTGCTCTTTGGCAAAAAGCTTATCATAGACCCCTGATTAAACCATAATTGTTATTCATTTAGAGCACTACTCTAGCATTTTCAGTCTCTGTCTGCTAACTGTCAATTACCGCAGCCAATAATCTTAGACTCATTTCCCCGTACTTGGAAACAAACAGAAGACCCATTGACTTCAAACTCACTTATGGGAAAATGCACAGGCCAGTTCCTGAACCGTATTAGAGAGATCTGAAATGCACTTCTTACCAAAAGAAACGTTGCACCCAGAAGTGTCGGATTGCAGTGCTAGTCGAAAGGAAGACAAAGGAACAATAAACGTGCCGCCATGTTTGCTAATGCAATATGCAGGTAACTCGGCATGGGGCTGTAGAGCTTTCTAACAAGATAATCCATTATATGCAGCTTAAATATTCTCACGCAGTTCCTGCAGATTTGGCGGTAGGGATGGAGGTTAAGTGACACCAGGCTTTCTGTTCATCTTGGCCTTGGATTAGTCAGCTACAGCGATAAGGCCCATCCTTGTCTACATTACATGTATGGCCGGGCGTAAAACTTGAATCATTCGGATATCTAACTATGTCAAACCTACCCACCAAGTTTTATCCCCGTCGGTTAATTCCTTCTGGGTGCAACTATGTGTGCAGCAGATCTTTTGGTGATAAGGGGATTACAACTGATCTGAATAATATTGTGGCGAACCTTTCCGAAACAGTTCAGCACATGTGTGTGGAGAAGGGGGAGGGGCAGTTAGGCGGGGTCTCCGTCTCCCATTATGCACCGCTGGGTCCCTGTTGTGTTTAAGTTGCAGTTATAACTGTACTTGCTGCTCAACACCATTGAATTACTACTGCTAGAAACTGTTATGCACTGTTAATGCATTTATGTCGTGTTTGGTATAGTTTACAAAGACTTCCTATAGTTCACCGTGAAGCAGATTACTACTGTGTGTGGTCACCTCTCAGCTATCTTCCAGCGTGTGTGGTAGTTGGTTTCATTCACCAAGTGCTTTTAAGTGTGCAATAAGCCATTAAAAAGCATTTCTGTCTTGTGGACATGCTGTCTTCTGTCAAGCCTTCCTTACACATGCCACAATATTAATACTCAGGTTTGTTATGTTGGTGTTTTTTCATGCCACAGGTTTCATCTGCAAAGGCTGTTAGACCGAACTGAGACTGCTAATAAATGGAAAAGGACTCAGTTACAGCTGGTTTAGTTGAAGTCATTTCCAAATAGCCACTACAGCTAATGAGTTTGGTATAGAATGGAGGCGTGAAGAGCTTGATAAATCACCTCAATAGCCTCCGACTCAACTCCACCACCGAGCCACTTCAGAGAGTAAGTGTTGCCTCCTGGAGTCTTAGTACAATGCAGTAGCTGCTCTAAAACTACCATGCCAACAATATCACCACATTTAAGTCATTTATATTAAATATAAATTCAAATACAGTATACATTAAATATCGCCTATGGACAATGGGAGTGTGGTATTTGACTGGATATTTATGGAGTTTCCACTTCACTCATGCACAATGAAAAAAAAATAGGATTGCATTTCAGCAGACATTAAGACATGCGTCTAGCGTCACCTAAAAGGGATCTAGTGTGAAATGAAACTGCTTTAAATAATGTGATTGTCTTTCAGGTAGTTCAGCTTGATAGCCTTGAAGCCACCCAGCTGCTGGTCCAGTCTCTGGTCATTTCTAGGCTAGACTACTGCAACTCACTCCTGGCTGGTCTTCCTCTGCGGGCCATCAGGCCCTTGCAACTTGTCCAGAACGCTGCAGCCCGTCTCATCTTCAACCTTCCAAAGTTCACCCACGTCACTCCACTGCTGCGCTCCCTTCATTGGCTTCCTGTCGTTGCCCGCATCAGATTTAAAACCCTGATGCTGGCCTACAAAGCCCTTCGCGCTTCAAGTACAGCTCGTCTCCAACCGCCATCCCTGAGGACTCATGGAAGACAAGCGTCCAGACTCTTCTCTGTCCTGGCTCCCAGATGGTGGAATGAACTCCCACTGGGCGTCAGAACAGCGGAGTCTCTCGCGGTCTTCAAACGCAGACTGAAGACCCATCTCTTCGTAATGCACTTAGGTGAGTGAGCTCTAGTAGAGGTGTAAGTTGTGTGTATTGTGTTGCACTTATAACGACCTTTTCTCCTCTATAGGAATAAGCGCTGGGCTGGGGTTGCCAGGTAATGCTTGACTTGCTCCATGTCTGTGTATTAATCTCTAGGTACCAGCACTGGTCCCCTGTTCGGGCAGTGTCTGAGCTCGTGGTGAGTTTTAGGCTCTAAACTTCCTCTACTAGCTGGAATATTATCCAACGGAACACTAAGCACGGTTGTAAGTCGCTCTGGATAAGAGCGTCTGCTAAATGCCTTAAATGTAAATGTAAATGTAGCCTGTTCGGGAATGTCACTGAAGTATCGGAAGCCTGGGATATTCTCTTCAAGTGTTGGTTTGGGGGGATCGCTAATCTCTCACGGCTCTTAATGGTGCCTGATGGGAGGAAGCACTTGTTAGCACAATTATTAGCTGTGCCAATCAAATGTACACTTACTGGGGTACACCGGCACGCTTGGGGCAGAGGGGATTGGCGTGTAGTCTCAGGGGGACTGGGGTGTAGGCTCGGGGGGGCATGGTTAAAAAACATCACTGAAGTGCCCTCTGATGTGCCAAAAAGCTGACTTCCCTCTAGAGTGTCCCTTAATGCAATAAATTATGATGATGTGCCCTCTAGAGCAGGGATAATTGATAATGTGTCTTACTTAGTACCCTTCTAGTGGTGAAAATGTGATGCAGTGCTCTAGAAGGTGCCCTTGATGATCCCTATGGGTGCCCTTCCAATGGAGAAGTGCCCTCTATGCCTCCCCTGCATGACCGTGCCCTATCCAGCATAGAGTGCTGTATACATTACTCCTACAGGTGAGCAAATATGATGACTTGCTCAACCAGATGTTCCTTCCAGTGGAGAAAATATGACATAGTGCTGTATAGGGTGTGAGAAGTAGGGGAAGTTTCCTAATGGATGTCACACAAGTTGAGAAAATGTAACACAGTTTGGGGTGTCCCTACATGTGAGAGAATGAGGGGAGTGCTTCTAATAGATGTCCCTCCAGAGGAGAAAATGTAATGTGTTGCTATGTAGGTGTCTTCACAATAGGATAGGCTTGACCTTTCCTATAGGTGCGCTTTTGATGAATATACACTTGTGAAGTGGCCTCTTAGATGCTTCTTCATATGAGAAATCATGATGAAGTGCCCTACAGTCTCCCGTAGTGTGTAGAGGCACTGCCAAATACTTCACAAGAAGGCTCACGGATCTTTCCTGGTGATTTCTGGGTCTGCAGCTCCTGCTTTAAGCTAGCAGTCTGATCCAGTTCCTCAGTGTTCAGGCTCATTCTAACATTTCTATGCTGATCCACTTGAGCCACACATACAGAAGTATGTTTCTATGCTGATGTACTGAGCTTCAAAGACCAGGTACTGAATGTTGTTATCTCCGGTTTCCAGAAGACTACAATAGGAACTCGTGTCGCTGAGCACAATGGCCCATACAAAAAGAAAGTCATGGACTCTATTTTCAATGAGATACGAAACTCTAACTTTCTCAGGCTCTCCTGGTTTCCGCTGAGGGCATATATTCTGGCAAAGCCCCCATGGGTGCGCCTAAGTGATATGTATGAGATTCTGGGGTCCGTATCTCCAGTTCCTTGAAGGCTAGCAATGGGATCCTTGTTGAAAAGGGCATGTCAGGCTTCACTGACCTGTGGAGTTTGGCTTGGTCATTGATATTTAAGGTTGGATTGCTTAAGTTGCAAAGAATTCCCTCTTCTTGTGTTTTTATTAATCATGTCATCACCAATTAGTATGTAACTGTCAACTCGGGCAAGCCCTGATGAAGACCATTCCATCATACATGATACATCATAACTTTCTGCACCGGTGGACTCCCCCCTCAACCATGTCGTCCAGTAGGTGCCCTTTTCATTTTTGCACCCTTGCACCTCAAACTGCCTGAGTCCGCCCCTGCGGGAATGTTTAGTTAGCACAATTCCCAACATGTGTGTTCAAAATGTAGGCACAGAAGACAAGATAGAAACCCTCTTCTGGCAGTGTAGCAAATCTACCATGAACACTGTAAACCAAATCATCTATCTTCCTACTGGACACCAATAGTTGATTAGCAGTCTCAAGGTCCTACATTCAATGCTTTAAGCAAGCAGGAATCTATAATGAATACATGCTAGTTAATAGATTAGCACACTGGCCTCAATAGCCAGATTAGCCTCATCTATATGGGAAAAATATGGGAGCAAAGTGGCAAAGAGTGTACACCTCCCCTCCCCATCTTCTGCTACAACATGAGATTGTTAATTGCATGTGTGATCATTATCTAGTGTGTATGAGTGTGGCTGATCAGTAAGTGCGTATGTGGAAGTGCAGGTAAGCAGCCAAAGGTTCAGACCACCATTAACCCTGGTTTGAATAAGCGAGACTTGGGACCACTGCACTGCACCAGCAGCTTGTGCTAATAATTAGATGCCAATCAAATATGCCGGAGAGGTCTAATTACACCTGCAGTCTTCTTACTGGCCTAACACATAGCATTTTTCAGCATCTTGCTCTGCATGGACCTTACAGCTTCTGCTAAATAGTAAGGATGAGCTCCCGATATGCAAGATGATGCAACCTATCAAATACATACCCCAAACAATAGGAGGCAACATATCACCAGGAAATGATGGCGTCGATGCTCATCATAAGAACTGCATAGTCCCTATAATGCTAGCACTAACACAGCAGGGGAAAGCAACACCAATGTTAACTTGTTTTGCCTACATTTATTTTATTTTTTTTGCTGCTGAATGTGGATTCTTGGTGTGAGTGAGCAACAATGGTCATTATGATGGTTGCTTGCCAAGAGGTTCAGCCATCATTAAGTTGGCTCTTGCTTTTATTGGTTACATGCCCTTAAATTATCTAAACAGGAGCAGAACATTCAACGTGACTGGCAAGAGGTTAGGCAAGAGGTTAGACAAGAGGTTAGACAAGAGGTTAGACAAGAAGTTAGACAAGAAGTTAGACAAGAGGGTAGACTGAAAGCTACAGTCTACAGTCACTATCACCTCGTGAGGCACAAAGTGGTATTACAAGACAGGACTGACTGGGGCTAGCTGGTTAGCATGCAAACTTTGCTAATCTATCTGCAGGATGATATACATCTTATTCACAGTATTGCACATAATACATGTTGCACCTTTATCTTATGGATTAGGTAGTTAGTTATTAATAGTTAGGGCCAGCTGCCAATTGCACTCATACAGAGAAGAAATTATTTAACCCATCAGTGAGTGAAGCACCCATGTCCACACACACACTAGTAGGCAGCCAGCACACTTGCCCGGAGCAATGGGCAGCCCAATCTACAGCGCCGGGGGAGCAGCTGGGGGTTAGGTGTCTTACTCAAGGGCACTTCAGGCATGCCCTGTCGGTTCAGGGGATCAAATCTGTGATTCTCCAGTCACAAGGCTGGTTCCCTAACCTCCAGCCCATGACTGTCCAGCTGGGCTTTGTGGTTGTAGTTAACATTGACTTTGCCACCATGTTAAGGTTAGCCAGGATCATTAAATTATCAAAACATAGAACAGCCAACACAAAATAAAAAGTAATCAAGCTTAGGTAAAACAAAAGGTTCTCATTAGCTTCCCGTTGTCAATTTATATAACCATGTCCACCTTTAAGATTCTACCTATAAAATAACACAAAGGGAAAATATAAAAAATCCTCAAAAAATGGGACACTTAACAACCATGCAAGGTCTGGTAGACAACCAAAACTGTCACCATTGAATAAACAGCACTTATAGCTTTCATCTTTAACAGAGGAGAATATGAAATTACACATGCACACAAAAGTAAAACCAATCAATCAAAGGAGCTCTCAGAACAACAGACTGACCACCCCAAAGCCAAGACCTCACAACCTGAGTAACAGAAAATGCAATCCACTTCCAAGACTGAACTTTAAAGGTGGGGAAAAATAACCCTGCAGGTCTCTTTGAAGACCTGAAAGCAAGTCTCCTAAAAGTAAAGGAAGCTGGAATGAAGGTAAATAGTGGACACACTTAATACTGTAAACACTGGATGCCACATTTAGCTATACGGTCTATCTGTTGACTGTTAGGACTGGAAAATAATAGATGATAGAAGGATTTTCACTCAGTACTGTACACATGAATGTGTAATGCTAAGCCTAGTGCAGAGCAGTGTCAATGACAGGAAGGGGGTCATTTATTTTTTAGCATGAGTATGAAGTTCCATCCCAACATTCTCTTGCTTGAAAAGGAAAGAGAATATTGCATTCAATTAAGAGAGCTTCTGGAAAGCGAAACAGTAGAGAGTGAGGATGAAAATCGATGAAAGTGTAATGGTTTCATTTTGGCATGGATCAATGGGCTTAAAAGAAAACATTTATGCGGCTGGTCATTTTAAAAGTTGAACTGAGGTCATGACGTCGGCCAACTCCATGCAAACTACTTTACCATTGCAGCAGTGACCTCCGTTTAACATTGAAGTAAGTTAAAAAGTAAGCTGGTAAGAAATCTATTATATAAACTGAATAGCTCCACCCAGAAGGGAGTGTGCGAGTGCAGTGCTATTGGAAGGGAAGATAAAGGTCACCAGTAACATTAAATGATGATAGACTGATTGGGGTAATATTCATTAGGCTACACATACAGAAGTAGTGTCTCTCAGTATGGTGTATGTTTGCTAATGCAACTTTTCGTCTCGGCATGGAGCTGTAGAGGTTCCTAATGGTGTCCTGTGATGATCCATCTCATGCAGCTTGAATATTCTCACACAGCTCCTGCAGACTGTGCAGTAGGGGTGGAGGTGGAGTGCCACCAGGACTTCTGGACATGCTGTCCAATGTGCCTACACACACAGATTCGTTGGTCATCTCCACTTGTCATCAAAGATGACTTACTGTCAATCTGGGTCACTCCATGACAGTCTGGCACGACACTAGCGTCGTTAGCGACGTTGACATGGTGTTAAGGACAGTCATTGTAACAGTCTGCGTGCGTGTAGTCCTGCTTTGGGCAGCCGTTGCCAATGGTGCTGGCACTAACAGGATGACTCATCACTGCTTGCTGTATGCCGCAATCGTTGGGTCGGTTAGGTACTGCGTTAAGGCCTGTCCTTGCTTACATCACATGTGCGGCTGAGCATGAAACTTGAATCATTTGCATGTCTCACACTGTTAAACATATCCACAAGTTTCATTACTGTCAGTTAATTCTTCCTGGGTGCAGATATTTTTGCAGCTGATGGTGAGTGCATGAAGGGTATCAGTGAGGTCAGGTATTGATGTTGGGTGATGTGTTCTGGATCACTGCAACTCATCTCAAAACTACTGAACGGAGCTCCATCGCTCCAGAGAACACTGTAGTTCCACTGTTCCACAGCCCAGTGCTGGGGGATTTATAGCCTTCCGGCTGCTGCTTGTCATAGGTCACGGTGACCTTAAGCTCATAGGCAGCTTCTCCAGGGTGTCCCTGTCAACCGGCAAAGCCTTTCTAAGGAAATGCTCCAAGCTGTGAGTGCACAACTGACCAATAACACATAAACCACTAAATAAGACATAACTGACTGATTGACTGTCACTTTAAATCATCAGGCACAATTACACAATGTGGGCGTGATGTAGCTCCCGGTCCAAGTCAGAAAGATAAGTAATAGCTCTGTAGTTGCTAACACTGCAAACAAACCCCACAGCACAACACTCTGATATACAACACTATGCAAAAGTCAGCTCATTTATTTCGTTTGCTGCCAAAATGGCCATTAAGTGCAAGTCATTCATTTTTCAGAGTTAAGAAAAAATAGATATTAAACAGAAAATTACACGAAAGCCTTAAGAACCAAATGTAGCGCTATCTAGTCCATGTTCATCATGTCTACTCTTTATTACAGCCTTCATTCTTTTCAGGAGACTGACTTAAGGAATCTTAAAAGATAAAAACTGAAAGAATTACAAACACTGTTCTTTATATCTACTATCTGTTTTTCTGTCCAGCCTTCTGGACAGCTAGGCATTCTTTCAGACACATAGTGTTGATGGATGGATGGACAGAACCAGATGTGAATAGGTTTCAGATCTGAAGCCATAGTGGAGCTTGATGTTCTCCTCTCTCTCCAGGATATAAGCTTCATGCACTGTTTATCTGACGGAGACCGGTTTGGTGGTCTACCAGGTTCTGTGTAATTGTTAAAAGTTTCATTTTCCTAAATCAATTTTAAATAGATTGTTATTGTCTTAAAATAGCAATTTTAGAAAAGTAGTTTTGGGAAAAGATTTAGTTTTGATTTGGTTGCTTATTAGATCTTCTCCAAATGGAAATATGTTAACACGTTCTGTACAAAGGACATTCTTCATACACAAGCACTGTATTAAGTTTATATGCTGAATTTAATATATTGGAGGGTGGGGGGTTTATAGAATTTTCTTAAAATGTGATCTGTTATGTGATAAGTTATGGCACTATATATATATATATATATATATATATATATATATATATATATATATATATATATATTTTTTTTTCATTTTTATTTATTTTGCCATTTGTTAAACTAAACAAACTAACTAACTAACATTAACAATATACATTAACACTAACACCTTACTTCCTCCAACAACCATTCTTATTCGTCCTGTTCTGCCACAAGCATCTGACCAGCAGTGTAGTTCATGCTCAGCCCTCTCTCATATGCGATGACCACTAGTAGGTTACAGGCTGCCTAACTGCACAGACTGCAGATGTTGGGCAAATCCTGGTGATTTAATATATCACTTCTATGTAAGGACCTGTATTATTATCTTTATACTGCATTATATACATTATGTATATGATACATATATACTTACTAAGGATACTTGCACTTGTAA
Organism: Prochilodus magdalenae; assembly: GCA_024036415.1. Lineage (NCBI taxonomy): Eukaryota > Metazoa > Chordata > Actinopteri > Characiformes > Prochilodontidae > Prochilodus > Prochilodus magdalenae. Next base: position 271,058 of record JAMWET010000854.1, read on the forward strand.
TAGGCTAGTATTGAGTTCTATCTTCTATTTGCACTAATACTGTGTACTGTACATACCTTATGCTCCTATGCCTTTTAGAACACAGGCCGTACAGTTCATGGCATTTATATTGTATAATTTATTAATTTATATACATACTGCACATATCTGTTGTTTTTCTCTAGTCTTTCTTTTATGCCTCTTTATTTAGTACTTAGTGATTATGTTTTACTTGTTCGTACCTGTAGTCTGTGACGTAGTGCGGAGTAAGAATTTAATTGTACAGTGGAACTGCTTGTTCCTTGTACCTTGAATCTAAAGTTAGGTAATAATAATAATAATAATAACAAAACAACAACAACAACAATAATAAAAATAATAATAACAATAATAATAATAATGGGTTACACTTCTATAGCACCTTTCACATACCCAAGGACGCTTAAAAGTATACATGTAGTTGTCAAGGTTAGTTAAGCATTGTAACCCCTGGTAATGTATTACTTCATGTTAGGTAGTTAACACTTCATGTAAAGTCTTACTATAGTATATTTTTAGAGGACATTGCTGAATGGCCAATCATAACTTTTGCTTCTAAAAGAAAAAGAATAATCTGCACTTGATAACTGTTTTGTCTGGGAATGAAAAACAAAAGCATGGTTTCTGACTTTTGCACAGTATTGTATCACAAACCCATCTCCCATCTGCTAGCGCCCTGCTAAATCCCGAATTCCTGCCATGTGCTTTCTTCGCTGCGTCTTGCCATGTCCACAGAAGGGGAAAATACACAAAAGCCTGGGCCGGCTCATGCTTTGATCGGATTGGCTTTCAGTTTGTTTTGGCTTTTTGTCTTGCCGGGGATCATATTAGGACAGCTTTCAACAGTTCACAGGAAGCAATGCGACGCGACAGCGCATACACTATTAGCGCGCGTTGTGTAACCGAACTAAATCAGGCCCGATTTCCCTGCAGCATAACACAGCGTGGCAGTGGAGTGGAGGATCTCTTTAAACACCTTCATTGGCAGTTAGGATGATCTGAACACTGGGATCCTTTTTAACATCCCGGTCGAAAGGGCAGTGTTCCTTGACTTCCCAATTCCAGTGGGAGATGCAGAAAATATGGTCCTAAGGCAACACAAGGGAAAACATAAAGCTCCCACTTTAACCCATAGCAAAGGTAAAGTAGAAGAGGAGAGAAAAAAGCAAGTTCAACATAAAAAAAAAAACTATCACTAGAGACGGGTCAGGCATGAAGAAGCAGGGCAGGTTTAGTTTGATCATCAGTTTTTTTTGGCACCAGGAAAGAAAAGAAACACTGTGTGGATTTGGCAACCCTACTGCAACTACAAATCCAGGAACTCAAAGAATTATGTAAAACCTTAAAGCATAAACAACTTGTTTCCCAGTGCCAACTCCATACGGGCTTAAAAACAAGGGTGCCAGAAAGAGTTCTTTGGAGCAGGGCCACAAAAGCAACACTTTCAGCTCCCTAAAGAACCATTCACTAGATAGTTCTTTAAAAAAGGTTCTATAGGTAACCCAAAGGTGATCTTCTATAGGGTCAGTCCAAAGACTCTAGGGTTGCTGGACACGCCAGCACTCGAGACGTCACAGCATGAAAACAAAGTCACAGTAGTCATTGCAGTCAGCTTACATTGTGAGTGCTTCCAGCTGTTCACAGACCCAGTAAAATGGAGATATAAATATTCATTTGATATAAAGATGATATTTATATGCCCATCATCAAAACAAAGCTGCACCTAGAAGGGAGTGTGGGATTGTAGTGCTATTGGTAAGGCAGATAAAGGTTACCAGGAACAATAAATGATGATCGGTTTAGACTGATATGGGTAATATTTATTGAGCTGCACATACAGAAGTAGCGTCATTCAGCATGGTGTCAGGCCGCCATGTTTGCTAACGGAGCCCTATGACCCCTGCTTTCCAGACTCCTACAGTGCGATCCCTCTCTTTCAACTGCTCGAATTGCTTTTTAACTCTTCTCTGAAGCAAATGTGGCCTGCAAAGGATGCTACCAACACAACAGCAAAAGTAAGAATGGATAGGACGACCTTATATAAGTCCCGTCCTTGCTTACATCACATGATGTCAAACTTACCCACCGAGTTTCATTCCTGTCAGATGATTCCTTCTGGGTACAGCTACTTTTTTGAAGATGAGTGTATGTCCATCAAAGTATGCAAAATGGGATAGATGGGATATTAATATCTTCATCACTTGTGCCGACACTGTTCCACAGCCTGAATATATTAGGAAAGTGAGGGAGGATTGCACTGAGAGGAGAGCTGGAGAGAGAAGGCGGAGACAAAGATACATTACTCATGTTTTCAGGAGTTTGGAGTTGCTGTTTCCTTTATGTGGTACTGGAAAAAGGTCACGACTCTCAAAGGCTAAGGCACCAACGAGGGCAAGCCATTCAAATAATACACCATATCCATTATCAATATAGCCTTTTATATGGAGCACTGATCATCTCTGTCTCCCTGCCGGTTGTTTGTTTCCATTTCAGTAATTTGCCTCCCACTCGGTTACTCTTGTTTCTATGTCCGTCCATTTTGCCTGGTTGTGGTTTTTGTTACCCTGTTTCTTTGTACTGTTTTGTTTTAGTTTTTCTAGTGTCTTTGGTTTTTGTTTTTCCTGTTAGTTTGTATCCTGCCTCCACGTCCTGTTCCTGTGCCCCAGTGTAACAGCTACAGTCACCAAAAACAGGATTGCTAAAGCTAAATGAATAGTTTGGCAAACAATCAAATGCATGCACTTCGCTAATCCTGGAGGCACCTGATTAGCCAGGACATGTTTGGTAACAGAATTGGCCTGCTTTAGATCAGCGCTGGAGATACAAGACTAGCATTGCTAACAAACACTAGAAGTCAATACGCAAAGTTTCCATCCTCACAACTTCTCTGGACCAACTCAAACTGCATCCAGGTCTTCATTAAGGTCAGGCAGACCCGTTGATGTGGTTTAAGACGCACCATCACTGAACAAAACCCTCAGTTTTTAGGGCCAGCTACGCATTTAAGTCAGAAGTGGTGTTGGGCCAAATACTAACCTCACTTCACAGCAGGACGAGCCTGGGTTAGGACGGGCTGTCCTCTGTCTGTGTAGGTTCCTTACCACAGTCCAAAGACATGCTGTCAGGTGAACTGGAGATGCTAAACTGGCCCCCTAGGTGTGAATGTGTAGGTTTGTGTCTCAGGCCTATGATGATTTGGCATGCTGTCCAGGGTGCTACACCATCATACAGACACATTTGGACACCAGGCATGTCATAGCTGGCTTACTACATCTGTGGTAAAATGGAAAGCTGTGTATATTTGTCACCATAGCGTTTCATAAAGAGATGTATCCAGCATGTATGGATTTCCATCTCGTTCTGCTCTGCTTCTAGTCCTGAGAAGGCATCCATCCCCTCTAGCTTCAAGCACATCCAGCCCACCACACAGGTGATAACAGTTTCTTGGTATGAGCAGAGCAACTCATCTCCAGCAGTTCACAGCCATTACCAAGCTGGCATGCAGGCAGAGTGAGGAGGGAAGTGTCTTTGTCTGGCTCTGAAGATGAGAGAGTGTGAAAGAGATGAAGAGTGTGAGGAGCGATTGAGAGAGGGAGAGGGAGTGAGAGAGAGAGAGAGAGAGATCTGCTGCAGGAGTGCGGACATTCTTATAAATGCATGAATGCAACTGAGCCTTTAAAGTGGTTGCAGTCCACATTTCCAGCTATGTGACACACTTTCATTCATTTGAATAGGCATCAGTATGTCATAGCAAATTAATTTGAGGTCATCCAACAACATAACGTAGTTTGAGGTAGGCGTAATGGTTTGGATATGCACTTTCTAATTAATGTGGTCAGCTACATTAGCATGATAGCATCAGCTAAACTGAACAAAGTCTTTACAGTACTTTTAACAAACTTTACACTATTATTGCCGTGGATACAGTCACATACATACAGAAACAACACAGTCAAAAAGAAGTGAAGGCAAAACTTCTCTCCAAAAAGGTAAACTGCTTATTCAAAGACTGGTCTTAACCCTTACTGTAAGCTAATGTAAAGGATGGTCTTAACTCTTACTGTAAGCTAATGTAAAGAATGGACTTAACCCTTACTGTAAGCTAATGTAAGGAATGGACTTAACCCTTACAGTAAGCTAATGTAAAGAATGGTCTTAACCCTTACTGTAAGCTAATGTAAAGAATGGACTTAACTCTTACTGTAAGCTAATGTAAACAATGGTCTTAACCCTTACTGTAAGCTAATGTAAAGAATGGACTTAACTCTTACTGTAAGCTAATGTAAACAATGGTCTTAACCCTTACTGTAAGCTAATGTAAAGAATGGACTTAACTCTTACTGTAAGCTAATGTAAACAATGGTCTTAACCCTTACTGTAAGCTAATGTAAAGGATGGTCTTAACCCTTACTGTAAGCTAATGTAAAGACTGGTCTTAACTCTTACTGTAAGCTAATGTAAAGAATGGACTTAACCCTTACTGTAAGCTAATGTAAAGAATGGACTTAACTCTTACTGTAAGCTAATGTAAACAATGGTCTTAACCCTTACTGTAAGCTAATGTAAAGAATGGACTTAACTCTTACTGTAAGCTAATGTAAACAATGGTCTTAACCCTTACTGTAAGCTAATGTAAAGAATGGACTTAACTCTTACTGTAAGCTAATGTAAACAATGGTCTTAACCCTTACTGTAAGCTAATGTAAAGGATGGTCTTAACCCTTACTGTAAGCTAATGTAAAGACTGGTCTTAACTCTTACTGTAAGCTAATGTAAAGGATGGTCTTAACCCTTACTGTAAGCTAATGTAAAGAATGGACTTAACCCTTACTGTAAGCTAATGTAAAGACTGGTCTTAACTCTTACTGTAAGCTAATGTAAAGAATGGTCTTAGCTCTTACTGTAAACTAATGTAAAGAATGGACTTAACTCTTACTGTAAGCTAATGTAAAGGATGGTCTTAACCCTTACTGTAAGCTAATGTAAACAATGGTCTTAACTCTTACTGTAAGCTAATGTAAAGGATGGTCTTAACCCTTACTGTAAGCTAATGTAAAGGATGGTCTTAACCCTTACTGTAAGCTAATGTAAACAATGGTCTTAACCCTTACTGTAAGCTAATGTAAAGGATGGTCTTAACCCTTACTGTAGGCTAATGTAAACAATGGACTTAACTCTTACTGTAAGCCCATGTAAAGACTGGTCTTAACTCTTACTGTAAGCTAATGTAAAGGATGGTCCTAACCCTTACTGTAAGCTAATGTAAAGACTGGTCTTAACCCTTACTGTAAGCTAATGTAAAGACTGGTCTTAACCCTTACTGTAAGCTAATGTAAAGGATGGTCTTAACCCTTACTGTAAGCTAATGTAAAGGATGGTCTTAACTCTTACTGTAAGCTAATGTAAAGAATGGTCTTAGCTCTTACTGTAAGCTAATGTAAAGAATGGTCTTAACTCTTACTGTAAGCTAATGTAAACAATGGTCTTAACCCTTACTGTAAGCTAATGTAAAGAATGGACTTAACTCTTACTGTAAGCTAATGTAAACAATGGTCTTAACCCTTACTGTAAACTAATGTAAAGACTGGTCTTAGCTCTTACTGTAAGCTAATGTAAAGACTGGTCTTAGCTCTTACTGTAAGCTAATGTAAAGGATGGTCTTAACTCTTACTGTAAGCTAATGTAAAGAATGGATTTAACTCTTACTGTAAGCTAATGTAAAGACTGGTCTTAACCCTTACTGTAAGCTAATGTATAGAACAGTTGGTGAATGTAAAGTAATGCACTAAATTGTCCTAACCCTTACTGTAAGCTAATACAGTAAGGGTTTTCTTACTGCTGTACGTGTACCTGACTGATTACTATACCTGACTGACCCAACAGCCACGATTGCAGACATTCAGCAAGAAGTAATGCCCTCCAAGAGTCATCCTGTTGGCGGCTGCATGACACAAGACTACATGCATTCAGACCTAAATTGCCCTTAACACCACGTCAACATCCCCAAAGACTGCAATGACAGTCAGACAGTCATGAAGAGGCACAGAATGGCAGTGGTCCTGTGGTCAACACCGAGACGACTATTCTGTTGACGATGAGTGTATATAAAATATCCCACCCATGTTAGTGTTCTGAGCATGTGATAGCTCGGGGTGGCTACCACACCTTAGACATGTCAGGGTAAGCCACAGAAGAACTAATTCAAGCTCAGTAAAAGGCAATACCTATGCAACTGGAGCCAAGAGGGGACCTAGAACCAACCAAGTGCTTCAGCCCCTTTAGAAGAGAGGGTGAAGGGGGAGAAATCCAGCATGCTCTTCCAATGGAGCGCCCTCGTCGGAGTCTCTGAGGACACTTTTGCAGTTAATTAAAGAAGGATATGGACACTCAACCACCTCCATTTATAAGCCCAGGCCCTGAAATGGCAGCGCAGCACATCTTAAAGAAGGGCAGCCTCCGGGGGGGTCATGGTGGAATGGATAAGGACGAGCCATTAATCGCTTATGTTAAATCCTCCATTAAAACAGCACTTCTTCCAAAAAAGCCAGCAGGTCAATTCACGAGCCTGCCCTCAACATTCACACTGAATTATCTCGCTGCTGCCTCACCAGCGGAGCACTTAGTGGAGTGCTAAAAGTAACGCATGCTAGCAGAGCTCTGGAAAGCACCTTTTACCTCCATTCTGAAGGGGCTGCGACTTTATTTTCCCTCAAAAAACTGATCCCTGTGCTTCATCAGGCTGCTGAGGAGTCTGGTCAAGGCATTATCACTTCAAAGGAGGCTGCACCATTGCACTGCATTACATTAGCAAGAGATAACTCATTGCACATTTAGCCAGGATATAGTCTCATTCCACCCCTCTGCCTGACCTCCATATGGGACGGTGGCTCCCAACCTGGGGTCATGAGTTAATTACAAAGGTAGAGTGGGGGAGAGTCTACCAGAGGTCGGAAGGGTTTAAGGGGAGTCTACCATAAAGAAACTCAACCATAAAAATAATATTGCATCGATGTACCTTTAGATAGCTGCACTCAGAGGGAATTGTGGGATTGCAGTGCAGATAAAGGTTATTAGAAACAATAAATGATGATAAACTTAGACTGATATGAGCAATATTTGTTAAGCTGCACGTACAGAAGTAGCGTCCCAGTGTGGCATCAGGTTGTCATGTTGGCTAACCCAATTTAGCAGATGTCTCGGTATGGAGTTGCAGAGGTTCCCAATGGTGTCCTGTGATAATCACCCCACGCAGCTTTAATATTCTTACACAGTTCCTGCAGATTGTGTTGTAGGTGGAGGTGGAGGTGGAGGTGAAGTGACACCAGGCCTTCTGTACATGTGACGCATGACAACAAACCACTGGTCTTAGTGTTGACCACAGGACTTGTCATTGAAGATGGCCCGTTGCCACTCTACGACAGTCTGGCACGACACCATTGCAGTCTTTGGCGGCACTGACATGGTGTTAAGAGCAGTTGGTAGGGGTGGAGTGACACCAAGCCTGCTGGGCATGACAACAAACAGTTCTTGCCACTCACCACGGTGCCTCCAAACACAGATTTGTTGGTCATCTCCACCAAGACAAAAGCGGGACTGCCAATCTGAGTCACTCCATGACAGTCTGGCACACCACCATTGCAGTCTTTGGTGATGTTGACGTGCTGTCAAGGGTAGTCATGGTAATGGTCTGTGTGCATGTAGTCCTGTGTCGTGCAGCCGTCTGATGCTGATTCCTTCTGGGTGCAGCTATTTGTGTATATGGTAAAAAGTGGCTGTGTGAGTGAAAGCATGCCCACAAGCTAATTTTGTGCACTGGTTACAGGAGCATTAGTATATTATAATATAAAATAAGACTGCACAAAAAGAATTCAACAAACAAATAGCAAAATTGTTATTCACAATATACAATATAGTGAACGAACAGTACCATGCTGATATAGGACTTACATTTGGGATACAGTTTGTGCTGTTTGTTTTTTGATACACTTAGTTAGCATAAAACCAATATGCAGGCCTATGTATAATGTCAATGAAGACCAATATACTCTGCTTGCATTTGCATCTGATATGTGCATGCATATGGAAGGCACTCTAGATTACAGTTCATCTGTAGGTCAGAGCATGTGTGGGTTTGCCATGTTTCACAAACCAGATTTTTGCAGTCATTGTGTTTATTCATAAATCATTTATATGTGTTTCCATTATAACCTAATGGTTTATATGGCTTGTTGAGTTTTGTAATGTAAGAATACCAACTGTAAACTGGTATGCCGAGGAATCTCAAGTCTTAGCCGAAACAATTCAGAATTCCCATAATTCCCAATTGACAATAATTTTTGCAGCCATACTACAAAGCACAAGCACTATGCTTAAACATGCTCTGTTATCTTATATATAACATTTTATTATTCATATTACAATTTATAACGTCCATTAGCCTAAATTAGCATTACTCAGCTCATCGTTCAGCTACGTCCTTGTGTGCTATTGGTAGCCCTAGAATTCAGCTGTGCTTTAATGTACGACACTGGGCTCAGACCAGGTTTGGGTCAATTTCTTATGTATGGCTTCAGATGGAGCAGTCCTCTGCCAGGTACGAATAACAATTCCAGAAAAACGTGAATGAACCTGTGTCCCGAAACAACCCTTTTGCGCAGTTCAGAGTGCAGATTAATTCTTCTAAGAAGTTCTTAGCTGTTCATTATTAGAGTGAAAGCAGGGCGAAAAGGGTCCATTCACTGGCATTAACTTAAGGTTAGGTACTGCTGCCACTGGCCACAAATCAAATATGTATCCCATTCAGGACCACAGAAAAGTGGTTCAGATTAGATTTGAAAGAGTAAGATTTGTGTACAAACAGCACAAACACATTGGATCTCTGCCTCTTCAGCCTGGTGAGGTGAATGTAGTAACCTTGATAACGAAGCACCAATCTGCAAACCCACATCTGAAGTAATTTATGTCTGTTAATGTTAGTCCATGCAAAGCTCTGGCTGGGTTCAGGATTCAAATTTAGCAGTACCACACAGCCCAGGCTGGATCTCAAAGTTTCAAGTAGTTGCACGTCAGTTTAGTAGAGGCCTACTTGAGCCCACATGCTAGCAATAGCATCAAAAGGTGCCAAAGTAGCATGTATACAGTAAAGTAAGACAATGTACACTATATCGCCACAAGTATTCAAATCACTAAATGCATGTGTTCCAATCACTTCCATGGCTACAGGTGCATAAACCAAGCACCCAGACATGCAGGCTGCTTCTACACACATTAGTGAACGAATAGGTCGTTTTCAGGAGCTTCATGAATTCCAGCATGGTACCGTGATAGGATGCCACCTGTGCAAGTCCAGTGGTGAAATTTGCTCACTACTAACTGTTCCACAGTCAACTGTAAGTGGTATTACAAGAAAGTGGAAGCGATTGGGAATAACAGCAACTCAGCCATAAAGTGGTAGACCACGTACAATGACTTTCTGCAGAGCCAGTCACTACAGAGCTCCAAACTTCACGTGGCCTTCAGATTAGCTCAAGAACAATGTGTAGAGGGCTTCATAGAATGCAAAGTGTCAAATGCAGTGGTATAAGCACGTTTCATGTGAAGATATGCTTTCTGGAGCGACAATTCACCCTTCTGCCTCTGGCAATCCGATGGACGAGTCTGGGTTTGATGGTTGCCAGGAAGGCAGTACTTATCTCACTGCATTGCCAGGTGTAATGTTTGGAGGGGGGATTATGGTACGGGGTTGTTTTTCAGGAACTGGGCTCGGCCCCCTAGTTCCAGTGAAAGGAACTCTTAATGCTTCAGCATAACAAGAGATCTCTGACCATTTCATGCTCCCAACTTTGTGGGAAGAGTTTGGGGAAAGGAAGATCCATAAAGACATGAATGAGCTAGTTTGGTGTGGAAGAACTTGACTGGACTGCACAGAGTCCTGACCTCAACCTGATAAAACACCTTTGGGATGAATTAGAGCGGAAACTGTGAGCCAGGCTTTCTCGTCTAACACCAGACCCCACAATTCTGAACGCGCTTCTGAAAGAATGGTCAAAAATTCCCATAAACACTTTCCTAAACCTTTTGGAAGGCCTTCCTAGAAGAGCTGAAGCTGTAGTAGCTGCAAAGTGTGGGCTAACATCATATTAAACCCTTTGGATTAAGAATGGGATGTCAGTCAAGTTCATATGCATGTGAAAGCAGACGAAAGAATACCTTTGGCAATATACTGTATTTTTCAGAAATGCTATGATTCCTTGGAGAGTGAAGAATCAGCCTCTTCCTTATTCAGGAACCTCTGCTTCTTAGTGCTAAATGCTATGTATTATTTATCCGCAGCAAGGCAAACCTGATTTGGAGCAGCTGAAACAGAAATGGGCTCCGTTCCTTTGTCATTTCATTGACAAATGTCAGATTTTATGACCCAAGCCATTGAGAGAGAGAGAGAACGAGAACAGGGAAACTGCATGGAGGGCAGCCATGTGCGCTGTATCAATCTGCAAAATGACCCGAAGGGCCCTCGCTAGGCAGCTGCCTACCACATTTGGGTAGATTAATCTTTAGATCCAGTCAATCTTTCTGACCTCTTTCTCTGCCCTCCCAGTTGCAGATAAGACCGGAGGCTCCCGTCATGCCTGGCACATGCATCTACCACATTTCCAGGGGTGAGATCAAAATCTTGAAGCAGACAGCAGAGTGCAATAGGGGGGTTGGGCCCAACCAACCTCATCATTTTCCCCGGCAGACTCGGCTGTTAGTAAAGTCTCATACTGATTATTGGCAGGAACCCCATCAATAAGAGACAGAATGTTATTTACCCGATTCACAGATTAAGGTACTAGATATAAATGATGTATTCGATTATATGGTTTTACACTCAGCATGAAAAGAATAGCTGCACAAATAGCTGTACCCAGGAGAAATCAACAGGAATGAAACTTGGTGGGTAGGTTTGACATTGTGAGACATGCAAATGATTCCAATTTCATTCTCAGCCATGCATGGGATGTAAGCAAGGATGTGGTGTACCTGACTGAACCAACAGCTGTGATTTCAGACATTCAGCGAGCAGTGATGCCCTCCGTGAGTCATCAGCATCATTACCACATGGGTGTACAAGACAGGACTACATGCACACAGGCTGCTACAACGACCGTGCCAATGCCAAAGACTGCAATGGTGTCGTGCCAGACCGTCATGAAGTGAATCAGAATGGCAGTGGCTCGTCTTAAGTGACGAGTCTTGCTGTTGTCTTGGTGGAGATGCCCTACAAGTCTGTGTGTGAAGGCACCGTGGGCAGCATCAAGATGAATGGTTTGTTGGCCTGGTGTCACTCCACCTCCACCACTACCGCACAATCTGCAGGAACTGTGTGGAAATATTCAAGCTGCATGGGATGGATTATCACAGTATGCCATACTGAGAGACACTACTTCTGTATGTGTAGCTCAGTAAATATTGTCCATATCAGTCTAAATTTATCCTAATGTATTGTGTTTGGTAATCTTTATCTTCCTTCCCAATATCCTTGCAATCCCCCACTTCCTTCTGGGTGCAGCTTTTCTTTTGATGATGACTGTATTTTCATATTCTTTTATTACTTAATATACTGTTTGAGGTTAAGCAATTGGGTATTCAAGAACTGAATCATGTTAGACAATTCCCAAGGACACTGAATCATATCGCACAGTAAAACCAATCCTATCAGAGACTGTCATTTATTGTATGAAAGGAAACTGGTTGAAATTATGGGTTATCAGAAATTTCAGCTCTTTAAAATTGGTACTGGAATTGGTCAGGCGGTAATACGCTATAGCGAAAATGAAGTTTAACCCACACTCAATTTCTTTCTCCCTCTCCCCCTCTCTCTCCCTCTCTCTCCACTGACTGATCTGAAGATCAGAGTACTTTGCGAGCTATAATTCTCAGTGGCTAGCACACAGTGGCCCAACGTCAGGCAATCTGTAAAGTGCATGTGATTAAGCTGCAAATCTTTCTCTATAAGGCTGTTGAATAACCTTGAGCATCTCCTCTCTCCAGGGCCGTAGTGGGCAAACCCTTGGTTTCTATGGGTGTCCAATCACATAACTGTGACAATATATACATACATAATAAGCCAAGCACATCTTTAATTGCTGTAATATTATTCCATGTGAGACATGCAGCATTTCCATTTACTGTACTGTGAATGGGTGCACTTTCTGCACAACCATGATTTTAATTTGTGAATATCAAGCTATTATATCGTCTTGCTGAAGTTCATTGCAGGTTGAGAACGCTGTTTCATGCTCGTGTAAAGTTCCATTTTGGAAGTAAAGCATTAAGATAAACAAAAGGAGGACCTTCTCTGAGCAGCCATGTTTAAACTTTTTAGTGGTAGTGTAGCTCAGTGACATGTTTGTGTGGAAGGAAGTGGAGGACTAGGGTTGCACTGGCTGGTAGGTGATTGAAATGTAAACCCTTGGGGGGCTGGCATTATCTGCTGTTTCTATTTAGGGGACCATATTTTAATATACTAGAACAGAAATTGATTAATTGATATGATTCGTTTCAAACTGCACACATTGTACACAAGAATACCAACACCAGAACTTCATAACTGGGCGAAGGGTTTGGCGAAAGCGTTCTCAATTGTGCATAGGCTGTATGCCAATCAATAAAACAAGGTGTAACGGAATCATGTGACGTACGGATTGATACGTCAATTATAAATTTGTTGATTCAGAAAAAATCCTTCCCAAAACCAGCTACAGCTTCTTCGTGGAGGAAGTCTGTCGAACAGTAGCAGAAGCCCAGATATAAATAATAATCTATTGTTTTTACATTGGGTAAATGGAACTGGACGTAGACGTGGAGGTGAGGGCACCTCTGGAAGATGTTCAAACGGAACTGAAACACCTGCAGCCATGCTCAGTGAAAATGAGACAAGTCAACATTCATTTGAAGTGAGTGAATGATTGTACAGTAAGTACACACCATAAACAGGCAGGGAAAATGGTGTCTACTACATCCCTCTACGTCCCTCCGGATGGTACAACTGCCAGGTAGGATATTAGAAATGATTAGAACTACTAGAAGGTTGTCCTAAAGGTATGGTCATGGTAAAGGTGAGGTTCAAAGTCCAGACTGCATATTTGTTGCAGGACTGCTTACAGCCTGAGGAAGGGCTGCATTGTAATATTAAGGTCCCCTCTCCCACTGATTGAGACATGACTTTCATGTACAAGCAAGGTCCCAGCGTACTAAACAAGCAGGTCATGCCACATCAGGGGAAATCTCAGGAAATGTCAGAGCGCTGCACTGTATGTGAATGACGTTCCCCAACACCATGGCAAACTGCGCAGAGCAAAAGGTCTGAAGTAAGCACTCATAACCCGTGTAGCGTGAAGAGAGGCCGCAGATGACAACTGCACTGCTCGTTCTTGGAGAAGAACAGAAATTAGAAGGCATTTCTGGGGGCAAATAACCAAGAACCCTTAATTGAATAATTATGAACCAGCAGTAATGTCTATGCTGCTCAACGGCGCATGTCTTTTCAAAGCCCACAACAGATCGAGAAATCGCTTTGTGGTTTCTCTCATAATATAGCACTTCATAGCTGGATGTGTCATCGGATGTGTTTAATGCGCAAGGAGGAAATGAATGTGGTAGGAAATAGAACGTTGTGGGAAGTATCTGTGGCGTGAAAAGACCCACAGACTGACGGGCTGCTTGCGATACCGCCGCACATTTGAGTGTGTGTAACAGATAGGGAGCGTGTGATATACTTGAGAAGTATCTGAAACAGCTGCTTATCTAGATTTGCCATTATAATTGGAGGGACTGTGAAATTGCAAGTGAAATCACAACTGCAAAAAAAACTTGAAAATTACCCGATCGTCTAAATACAGGACGGTGCTGTCCATCATAAAACCATCAGGGAATGCTTCAGCTAAGTATCTAATTTACACCATTTCCCACTCGTGCCTGTAGATGTAGATGTTCAGCCAAGACATGTCTGGTATCCAAATGATACTTCTTTAGTTAAGCGCTTTGCGGCTAATGCTGCTAATGAACACTAAATGTCACCCAAATATTTTGAGTAAATACTTCCCCAAAAATCTGCTCAAGCTCCATGCAGGTCTTCCTTAAAGTCGTGCAGACTTGCTGATGTGGTTTCGAGCACAGCATGACTAAACTGTGAAGTGCAACATGTGATTTCTGTTGTTTATTCTCTGTTTTTAATAACTGTAATTACGAAATTCCAACCTGAATGCATTCCAAACAAATAAATATTTGAAAACAGAAAGTTTTATATCCGATCACAGTGGTTTCAACAGTCAGCAACAGTCAGCAATAGATATAAAAGCTCTCTAATCCCTTGTGCAATTACAGTATCTCACAAAGTAAGTACACCCCTCACATGCTAAATCTTAAATCCATAAAGATGTGACACTTTGACACCATGTAAAGTAGTCAGTGTACGGCTTATATAACCTTCTACTAACTGTGTAAATTTGCTGTGCCCTCAAAATAACTCACAGCCATTAATGTGAAAATGGCCAAATTGTGCCCAAAGTGTCAATACTGTGTGTGGCCACCATTATGACATCTTCACTGTGTTGGGCATTTAGTTTACTAGAGCGTCACAGGTTCCCACTGCAATCCTCCTCCACTTTCCTTTTGAGGAAGCCCTACAGATGCTCAATAGGGTTTAGGTCTGGAGACATGCTTGGCCAGTCCAGCACCTTTACCCTCAGCTTCTTTAGAAAGGCAGTGGTCGTCTTGGAGGTGTGTTTGGGGTCGTTATCATGTTGAAATATTGAGCCTTGGCCCAGTTTTCCGAAGGGAGGGGATCATGCTCTGCCTTAGTGTGTCACAGTACATGTTGGCATTCATGGTTCCCTCAATGAACTGTAGCTCCCCACAGCTGGCAGCCCTCATGCAGCCCCAAAATATGGCACTCCCACCACCATGCTTGACTGTAGGCAAGACACACTAGTCGTTGTACTCCTCACCTGGTTACCGCCACACACGCTTGACACCATCCTAACTAAATAAGTTAATCTTTGTTTCATCAGACCACAGGACATGTCCTTAGTCTGCTAGTCTTCAGCAAACTGTTTGCAGGCTTTCTTGTGTGTCACCTTTAGAAGAGGCCTTCTAGGAGGACAGCCATGCAGACCAATTTGATACAGTGTGCGGTATATGGTCTGAGGCCTGACAGGCTCAACCCCCACCCCTTTATTGTCCATAACAGTCTAAATCTACCATCATTTAATGTTCCTGGTAACCTTTATCTTTCTTTCCAATAGCTCTGCAATCCCACACTTCCTTCTAGGATCAACTTTTCTTTTAACAATTAGGGTCTGGTCTCTGCGCATCTAAATACTCTCTTTAAACATTCGCCAAACAAACCCTTTGAATGTCCACATCCCCGCACCCCCTGTGTTTTAATCAGACAAGATGCAGGACCTGTTCCCCACATCCTGGAAATATCTATTTTATCAAGCTGCTAATATTAGATCATTTTGCTGAATCGTTTCTTTAAATACTGAAAGTTCCAAATTCCAGGCACTTGGTTAACCAAACCAGAAAAGGCTAATAAAGTGTCTCTTTCCACGTCTAATTAAAACTGCAAGGCACCCATTTCAAAAGCTCTCCATGACAGGTGTTTCAAGAGTCGTGGAGGTGTTTACAGCATCTTAAGTCGCCGTAATCTGCTACTTAAAGGGAAAGAGGGATTTGGATGTGCAATAATCCTCTAAATCTTGCAAGCTGGTCAGTGCTAATGCATTTTGCCTGATGGCTGATACCTATACTTCCATGTACCTCTAAGGGCTGGGCCAAGGTCAAGCCTACTTGAAGCTTTGACTCGACAGTCATCTGCCAGTGGAGTTTTCCCACTCAACCATTCACAATAGCACTGAGGCTTCGAGAGGGTAATAACGCAGTGGCGCATTGGAAAAGCGTTATACCAGACGACACTTGAACTGTGCTGCACATCTATCTCCTCCACCCACCTATCATAAAACAGAAATCATTGGTGTTGACTTACCTTTTGTAGGGGCCGTGCCAGTAGCAGCAGAGGCAAGAGAGAGAGAAAAGAGAGAGAAGAGGGGGAGAATACGTTAGTAATGGTCTTTCAAAGGGTGCACATTTCAAATGCAAATAATTGATGATGCAGGTAGCGTGCTGCAAATGTCATTGCCGCCACCATCAATCAAGCCTGATGCATTGCTTTCATCTTATGAGTTAATCCAGGCAAGGTGTTGGCACTGATCACCGCTGTGCAGCCTGTAATCTGTTGCAATCCACTCATATACCAACACAAGGTCAATATTAGAAATCACTTTACTAATAGAAGCATCCAATCATCAAAGCCTGCAAGACAGGAAGCATTAAAACAAAGGCCTTGATGAAGCTAAGAGTGCTTATCCAGGATTAGTCTGTCCCATGCGTGTCCTAACAAAGCTCTATCAACTCAGGGCTTCTGTATGAGCCACATGTATCAAACTAGCAGATTAGGAAGATGAAGATTTTGGAATATGCTACTATACAATTACATCACAGTAGATCGAGCCATTTAAGGTCAAATATCCAATTTAGTTAATGCATTTGTCGTAGCAGCAACAAGTTGAAGCTTATTAAAGCACAGGCCTGTGAAGCCCCACTGCTGAGTGACACCACTGACTGACAGCGGTGCACCCCAGGCAGGCTACTGGGCTGTTTTACTAGCTAAAGGCTAACTTAAGGCTAAGACTATCATTCCGCCAAGGGTTTGTCTGTTTCTTATGCTAACTGAGCCCACAGCAGCAGATGGGTAATTACCGAAGTAGCGTGGTACCATTGACTTGTACAGTGTCTCTCGTGGGTTGTCAGATCAGGCAGGTAAGCTCTAAAAGTTCCCAATTTGCCCGCTAGCAAGAATATGACCTATTCGACAAGGCCCACAAAATTAAGGTCCACCTCTGATGCTAAAGCGAGACATGTCAAAGACAAGTCATGATGGAGAAGGAAGACAAATGATGGGACTCTACTTCTTAATCAAGCAGGTACGTTCAAGTGGTTGACACAGCGCGCCAGGAGTCTCATAAATCACTCCAATTTGTATGAGAACAGCAAGTTATCAGCCCAAAAAAGGTCACGGTTTGAGAGAAATTCCCATTTCTTTAGTGATGGAGTGGCTGGCACAAAGTTCAGCGGCATCCAGCCTGGCCAGCCTCATGCCCTCGGACGTAAAAGGTCAAGGTAATTAAGACAAGGCAGCGGCATCTCCACATATTCGAGAGTAAACTGTGGTAAGGCTATCCTCATGACTTCATCTCATTTTGTGCGCTGCTTAACAGCTTATCAAATATGGATGAGAGAAATAGGAACCAAATAAGAAGCCAGAAAGTAAACAGCAAAAACGTCTGCAGCACAGGCTCTTGGAAGGTTCTTGAATGTTCTGGCTGAACTGCTCCAAAGCATAGATTAATGCATTACCCTGACTATATAAAGTATGATCACCCTGCATAATGCTAAGTGAAGCCAGGATGACCGCCAGGCTGAAGGCAAGCTGCCAGAGTTAAAGTGCCTTTGTCTGAAGTGTTAATGTATGCATTTGCACTATAGTGCGAATGGACTGACAGGCAATCAGGTGCACTGGACAATCCTGCAAATCAGAAACAGGAAGCTTGGTGATGATGATGGATTTCGGAGAGCAGAAAACTGTGATGTTTGTGTAAAGAGCTTTTGCTATTGCAGATCAAACTCATCCATCGCCACATCACGCAGTAACTAGAAAGTGAGAGAGGTTCTACAGTAGCTCTGAAGAATAGTAGCCACACCCAGAAGGAAGTGTGGGATTGCAGTGCTGTTGGAAAGGAAGATAAAGGTCACCAGGAACAATAAATGATGATGCATTTAGACTGATATTGGCAATATTTATTAAGATATGCATATTAGTATCTCTCAGTATTGCATCGGGCCACCATGCCAGATGTCTCAGCATGGAGTTGTAGAGGTTCCTAATGGTGTCCTGTGATAATCCATCCCATGCAGCTGGAATATTCTCACACAGTTCCTCCAGAGTTTGTGGTAGGGGTGGAGGTGGAGTGACACCAGGCCTTCTGGATGTGTGACGAGTGACAGCAAGCCATTCAACACAAAGCCTCCACACACAGATTCATTAGTCATCTCCAGCAAGTCTAAAGCGAACTGAAGATGACCCACAGCCATCACAGTCTGGAACGACACCACTGCAGTCTTCGATGATGTTGACATGGTGTTAATGGCGATCGCCGTAACGGTCTGCATGCATGTAGTCCAGCATTGTGCAGTGGTCTCCCAATGGTGCTGGCACTAACAGGACGAGCCATGGAGGGCGTTACTGCTTGCACTGCTTGTCCCCAGTTGTGGCTGTTGGATCAGTCAGGTACAGTGATAAGGCCCATCCTTGGCCAAGCATGAAACTTGAGTCAACTGCATGTCTCACAATGTCAAACCTACCCACCAAGTTTCATTCCTGTCAGTTGCTTCCATTTGGGTGCAACTATTTGTGCAACTATATTCCTGATGGTGAGTGTATTTGTTGGCCTTCCTATTTGAGGTGCCTGCGTGGCGCTTCTTTAGTGCAGGCAGATATTCCTGTGTTTTCAGGGTATAATACGGATAGAGAGCTATGGCCCGGAGTCACACTCGACTTTAAAAAATGAAAAAGGATCCACTTTAGGCAAGGCTTTGAAATCCTCCTCTACAGGGCGAGATCTGAGAAGATCAGCGGTGGGAAAGCAAAGAGGAGCTTTGGAACGTGGCACTCGGCACGATGACATCATCTCGCTGCTGGCACCAGACACCCCTCCTGAGAGAATGGAAGTGCTCGAGTGGCAGAGCCCCAGCAGCCAGGGTTTCTTAATATTCAGACCGTGGACTCAGTTCAAGCTCTCTACCGCAAGCATATCAGACAGCCAGCAATCAATCAAAGCCAAGAGAGAAAACTAAATATGCTCCTGTGGAAAAGGAGGGGGTGGAAATTAATGACCCGGGCTCTTTCTTTGGGTAATGACAACAATGGTTGTCTCGCCATGCCGAGAACATTTCTATATGTACAAAGTCCCATTTGGAGGACGCGCACTGGCCGCAATCCTGCAGTGACAAATCTGCCAGGACCAACAGTTTACATATTTCCCCTTCCCAGTCTTAAATGATGCAGCTCCTTCTGCCAATCGTTACATTTCATCACTAGCGATGTGGCGGCACTACATTCCACCTCGCACTCGCTTAGCGAGTTACGCATCCCTGCACGATCCCTCACATTTGTCCAGTAGGGTATCTGGTGACAAAGTTTGAAAGCCTTTGATGCAGTGCAGCTAAACGAGTAGGATGCATCTGCATATTGATCATCACCTTTCGATTTCACCGCAAGGAGACAGCGAAGCAACGCAACAATGGTTGCGAGGCGTTTCAGTCCATCACCGAGATGTGACAATCGTTTTGGAAGCCAGGGCTATTAAAAGAGGTTGAGGAAAAGGACAACAGCAGAACCCAGACAAAGTCAAATTTGTTGCCTGGTCTAAGGAGGCTAATCAGTCAACGTTAAGTGGTGTTTGTCTTTGCTTTACTGGTGAGCGCCGAGAGATACAATCAGAGTAAACGAGTCTGTGCAATTGTTTGTGAAGGAAGCAGAGTTAAAAAGGGGGCTGCGGGGTCAGATGGGAGGTCCTCGGTAAAGGTCTGCAGGGAATTGCATGGCCGCTCAGCCAATCCCGGCCTTTAATTACTGCTAGCGTAGCAGCCATTCGCAGGCCTCCGGGGTGGCTCAGCTTACCTCTAAATTAATGATGCGCCAAGCTCCAGTAATACTGTGGGCATAGCTCTGGGGTCTGTACGACACTTGGCTCTCTGGAAATACAGGCATTCAGATATACGAACGCTGAAGCACTTTGTGGCGAGTACTTTTCAATGCACAGCACTTACGTGTCAACAGCTTGCAGCAGAGATCTTGTTTAGTACCAAGCCACCTTTACCAACTGCGATCAGGCTGATCCACCAAGGTCAGTCCCGCCTTTGCAAGTTTCATGGTGCTTGTGCCATCTCTGCACAGGCGAAGGAACTTCTCTTTTTGTCTAATGCAGTGTTCTTGACCTTAATAACGGCGCCTCCGAAGATACAGATTTAGAGCTTATCGCCATGCACAGACGCAATTGGGAGCTTTCGCCAGCTCCACTAGCTTCTAAAGCACTGAAAGATAACATCCTGTTTTGCTTATTTTTCACAGGTCTAGTTTTCGCCGCACAGCTCCTGCTAGAGCGAATACAATAAAGGAGCATGGAGAACTTGCCGGAAACCTGAGAACTAATGAGCCTCTTCAAACCAGAAGGCCCCAGAACAAGTGGACGAGAATTGCCGGCAGATTGGAACATCACCGCAAGGAGCTGTGACAGAGGATCTTCTCAGTCTACGGGAGTGCGGGACATTGTTAAGATTCCCTCGCGCCTGCTAACTCTTATTTATGGCTCTCCATTGCTCCCCCTGCTTGTTGTGTCTTTCCCTCTCTCACTTTGACAGGATGGCAGGGAGAGTCCTCAGCCTGACAATAACCTGCTGCTTTGTACATCAGTGGAACTTCATTAGCCACCGCTACATTACATTATTCAGCTGCCACATCCAGAAAGGCCTCTTCATTCTGCTTTACTTTCTGAGAAGTCAAAAAAGGGGCTGGGGAGAGTCATGCGATGTGCCGGATGTACGTGAATTATTCATTTCTCTCCATTAGCGCCGCTACGCATGCACTTCACGTCTTCGCTTCGTGCCATTAGCGTGCCGTCAAACGTACTGGTGCCACTTCTTTCAAGTTGGCATTACGAAAGGGTAAACAACGCCTGTGCTGTTCTTACGGCGGCGACAGAGATGAACTTTAATGGTAATTTAGATTCGTGAAGAGATTAGCATGTAGAGTGTATGAGTCTTTCCCTTTAAGGCCAAACAGAAGATGAAACCTTGATGAATCAATAAAAAGCGATGCCAGTGAAGCAAAGGGCATCGCCACAATGAGTTAAACAGGCAGTGTAAGAGTGGTAGTCAGAGTAAACGATGCCTTACGATCTCTGAAAGAAGCACTGGTGCGAACCTGCCTGGTGCTACCAGTGAGGTCACTTTTGATTTTGACAAGGTAAGTGACATGTACCACCATTTTGGGATGGGACTGAAACGGCCAAAGCCTGAAGTGGTGGATAATGGATTATTTGTCATTTATTTATTGTTTATTCTAGAATTGCAGTTTCAATCTGCTGTTTGCATTTGTTAGGAGGTGTGGTAGGTTGATCCAAGTGCAGAAGGCTTGCAACAATAGTTGCACCCAGAAGGAATCAACCAACAATCAACCACAGTGAAACGTGGTGGCTTGGTTCAACATTGTGAGACAGGTGAATTATTCGAGTTTGAGGCTCGGCCATGCATGTGATCTAAGCAAGGACGGGCCTTATCACTGCATCTAACTCACCAAACAGCCTAGATTAGCCAGACTTATTTGTTGGTAGCATTAGCCTATCAAGAGTCACAAATCAGTGAGGAGGCCACAGGCAGAGAGAGTAATTACGCTAATAGGTTTATTCTCACTGCTCAAAGTGGTCTACCATTGCAGACGAGAAAGACGCAATGGCATGCGAAGGCTCCTTCTAGAAGAAATGCTAATATTATATTTATATACAAAATATTTAAATTTGATGGAAAAAGCACCAGAAATATTAGAACAAGAATTCAGAATCGGATGTGTGCACTTCTAACTACTGTGTTTTCCTTCTACATAGTGACCATTGACTTTCTCTCTCCTCATACATTAAGGCCAGTCTTGACTTTTCACCTCGACAGAGACACACTTTGCTTTATTGCTCTGTCAGTCTCCGCTGGCAAGGGAAGAACCATCTTTAAGCCTCACCCCGAACTTACTCGGCTGCTTGATGGATGAGTGTCCCATGAACTCATCTCTCTGGTTCAACGCTATTGCTTTACCCTATGGAGCCAATCAGGGGAAACGGCCTGGCAAAGCCATCAAGCAGCACAGACAGGAGCTGTCTCAAGTACAGCCGAGCTGCCCTGTGCATAGCATCAACTGAGGACTGATTAGACAGATAGTAGCTGGTGGCATGCAAAAGAAATCCTATCTATATGTGACTCAAGTTAGAGGAGAAGATCTGCCTGGATGCAGCCTTTCAGCCTGTCAGCAGCCAATCAGGATAGAGATCATTAGCATGCAAAAATCTTGAGATACTTAAGCAAATAGTTTAAAACCATTTCATCTGGACAGTTATCACCAGATGTTTTGCTTTCTGGTGTATTTTATGCATGACTGTGAGGAGAGTAGGTGTGGGTTATGATCGTCTATGTGAAACTCAGTGAGCTGTATATAGTCCTAAGCGAAGCTACAGTGCAAAAACTCTATCTATGGTTTTTAGAAATGGTGGCACAGGGGCAGCACTGGGTTCAATTCTTAGGTGGGGTGACCGGGTTCTTTTCTGTGTGGGTTTTCATGTTCTCCCCATGTCCTTGTGGGTTTTCCAGGTGCTTCTGTTTTCGTCCCACAGTCCAAAGACATGCGATCAGGTGAACTGCCCCCTCAGTGCCAGTGTGTGTGTCTACCCTGTGATGAACGGGCGGCCTTTCCAGACAGATTCCTGCACTCAGCCCAGTGAACCCTGGGATAGGATCCAGCACACCCCGACGCAGTAGAATAGGTGGCTTAGAAGATGGGCAAATGATTTTTAGAATTTAGAGTTACTTGAGTTTCGTTAGGAATCTGTTTAGCCCTATTAGGATGATTAGGATTGGGCAGCACAGTGGGGTAGAGGGTGGCGCAGTAGCCTCACAGTAAAAAGGGCCTGGGTTAGATTCCCAGCCGGAACGTCTGGTGTCCTTTCTGTGTGGAATTTGCATTTTCTCCCTGTGGGCTTCCTCCAGGTGCTCCGATATCTTCCCACAGCCTGAAGACACTCAGTCAGGTGAACTGAAGAGGCTACATGTCCCCCTAGATGTATGTTTGTGTGCCTGCTCTGTGATGGATTGGTGGCCTGTCCAGGGTGTTTCCTGCCTTGTGCCTATTTAGTGTTGGGATAGGCTCTAGCTCCCCTATGTCCCAGAAGACAAAAAAGTTTAATAGATGAGTGACTGGATGAGGGAATGGATAATAACTACGAAATATAGCCGCAAGCGGCAATTGAGGGTCCTAGCACGTCATAAGTCCACCGAGCCCTTTTGGACCAGCAAGGCCTCACAAGGCCTAAAGCAGTTCGGACCTTGTTTCTAGATCTATAAAGATAATACAGGCTTAACAGCTCAGGCAGTTTTCATGTCATTAGGAACCATGTCATTCGTTTGTATTTATCAAAAAAGGAACATCTCACTTTCAGCTCAGTGTTGTAGAGGCCCACTGAGAACTGTTCAGCTGCTTCTAAACCCTTGAGGCCTCAGAAGGCTTAAAGCAGTTTGGACCTTGTTTACAGACAGAGAGGTAAACCTTATAGGAAGTGGGAGTTTATCTTCAGGTCTTCATTCACCATAAATAATCAGCAGTGGTCTATTAACATTATAGAGGCTGAGGCTTATGTGTACAGGCCCTTACAGCATTAGGGACAATTATGGCACACAGAAGTGAGATTAAAATCCTTAGGATTATTCAAAAAGCCTCCAAGTGTTTAGATCATTGATCAAGGGCCTGAGACAGACATGCGTACCAAGTTTCATTGAGATTGACCTTTGACCCTTGCTTTTATAAGCTGTTATTTCTGAACGAATAGGTCGAAATTGCAGAGCAGTAGTCCATTTTCTGACACAACATGTAATTACAAAGTTGTGCAGGACCTAGAGTTGAATCAAATGACATCAGAGGTTTGGCTATAGATTGTGTAATAACATTGTAATAAGCATTTTAGTGATTTTAAGTGTTTTTAAGTGCTATAGCGCCCCCTAAAGGCCAAACTGCACCAATTTTTGTACATCTCATCAGACTCTTAGTTGCCACATGTCATTAAAATACTGACTTGATCTGAGAAAAGACTGAGGAGTTATAGCGATATAGGCTGTAAATTCCAAGGCCGCAGTGGTTTGTTGATTTATAGAAGCAATGTTAAGTAAAAAAGTCAACTTTTTTTTGATAATTATTTACCTAGAGACTCCAAAGAGTATTGTAAGACTAGTTTGGAATGGCTATGATCAAAATCCAGGGACTAGTTCGAAAAGTAGCATTTTTAAACTGTTAAAGATTAAAAAATAACTATACATTTTTTTAACACAATTGTATTTACAAAATTGTTTGGAATACTACAGTGCATGATAGAAATGCATTTATTTGAGAATTGGGTGAAATTTATATGAGATATACTTGATTTTCCAAAATAGCGCCACCTTGTGGCCAAATCTTTCGGAATTTTACTGGCTGTTACAAAGTGCCTCCAAACACACACCAATCAAGTTTCATGCTGATTGGTTAATGTTAAGCCTGTCAAATGCCTACTGAAAGCTGATTGGCTAATGGCGTCCATAAATTCTGATGTATCAAATCGTCCTTAAAGATTCACTTATAGACTGTGTCAAAGATGAAGCCTACAAAATTCCAGCTCAATCGGAGTTATGGTTACTGAGAAACAGTTATGTAGCCTTTATAGCGCCCCCTATCAATCTAACTGCACCAAATTCGATAGGCCACCTCAGAATCTAGTCCTGAACCTAATTCCAAAGTTTCAAATTTTTTGTGTGAACCATTTTTGAGTTACAGAATTTTTTATTAATTAAGTATTTTCTCGAAAGGGTTAATTTGCATATGTCGGCCATCTTGTTTACAAAAGTCGACATGTTTTTGATAATTATTGAGGTTCAGTGTCTGGAGAATTTTTTGAGATTTTTTTCAGAATTTTCGGGCTTAAACCCTAAGACTAGTTCGCAAAAGTAGGTTTTGCATATTATGCTAATTAGAAAAAGATCTAAGTAGGCGGAGCTTAATGGTCCAAATGGCAAAGTGACCCAAGGAACCTGGAAAAAATGTCATTTTGTCTGGCAAAATTTTGGTTTAGGAGTTATAAGCCAAAACGTATTTTGGTTTGCTATAGCGCCACCTTGAGGCCAATCAGGGCCATTCTTTGTGGCTGAGTCATTTCACGCCTACTGTACCTTCCTACCAAGTTTGGTGTCTCTAGGCCCTACGGTCTTTGCTCTACAACGCGTTTCAGCCGAGAAAAAGAAGAAGAAGAAGAAGAAGAAGAAGAAGAAGAAGAAGAAAAACCCTAACAAATACAATAGGGTCCCTGCACTACGTGCTAGGACCCTAATTACACGGAGCCACCCTGAGGATAGATAGATTTAGAGTTGGAATTGGTTAAGCATGTATTAAAAAAATGAATCTGCTGCCTATTTTATTACTTTGTATTATTTGTATTTATTCCAACATTACAGTGTTTCTGGGCAAACAAACACTTGCCAGCCTCTCCTCATGTGCATACAACTTTTGAACAGTACTTTATATAAGTCCTAAAGCCAAAAAATAAAATAAAATATCCTGATTCATTTGTACATTTTTGGTCCATACAAAATGGAAAAGCAAAACGGAAAGCAAGACGAGTGAAAGTTGAGGAGATGATAATCATCTTACTGTTGTACAGCATTCCCAGATATCTAGCCCTTCAAACCCTGTAGTGTTGGTGATAGTTTACACTATAGGACAAACAGTAAGTGGACACCTGAACATCACACCTATATGAGCTTGTGGACATCCAATTCAACAGCCAAGGGCATTAATATGGAGTTGGCCCACTTCTTGGTGGCTACTCTACCGAGAAGGCTTTCCACAAGATTCTGAAGGGTGTCCATAGGGAATTAGGGGGTGAGTAGGCCTGGCTCGCAATCAACATTCCAATTCTTCCTGTAGGTCTTTCCACATGAAACTCATCAAAACTCATGGACAGTGCAACGTTTAAAGCCACTGAGGTCTTCAAAACGACCCATTCTACTGCCCATGTTTGTCAGTGGAGATTGCACGGCTACTTGCTTGATTTCATACAATGGGTGTGGCTGGAACCCCATAAGGGTGGGGTGAGTGACCACATACTTTTCACCATACAGTGTGTGAATATGGAGACACATAAAAGATGTATCCTGTGAACATGAACGACACCTACAATTGCAGAGTGACCAGTCATACTGGCATAACCAACAGACGCACACTGCAAGAAAGAGGCTGTTACTCAGTATAAATAGCTGCTGGTTCATTCTGACGAGACCCAATTATGCTATTTGGCTTTTTTCCCAGCTGCTTGTTATACCCTTCACGTCAAAACAGCAAGCGAAAATAGGCATGCAGGCATGCAAACCTTCCCACTGGTTTTTATATGCATAAGTAAACAAGAAGTAATGAACCAATCAGATCAGGCTGGAGCATCATTGATTGTGAGGAGAGAGGTAAAGCGCAAGGTCTGGTGGATCCTTCATCTTTAAGTGACTGCTATTTAAAAGGGCACCTCAGAGTTCAAGATTCAACACTCCGGCTTCCTGCTCTCTGAATTTTGTATGTCCCGGCTGACGTGTGCAGGAATTAAATTTGATCAAGAGTGTGTAAATATGAAATGGCTGTCCATGGGCTTGAAGAACACGAGCTGGGAGCTGAGAAGCAAAAAGATGGAGGCTTCTGAGGAATACTTCACTGTTGTTCAACCTCGTCTTGTTGTTCAATCTGCTGCATCTGGAGGGTACGGATGATGACCACAGGCTGCAATTTCACCCAATTTAACCCTCTAGACCAGCTGCATGTCACTGTGAATGAAAAATGGAATATGGACTAAGGAAGGTTGTCACAAACTGCATTACGTAACAGTGTTGCAGATTTAGCCCTTTTTACTCCTACTGAGACGCACCCAGATAGAAACGCGGGATTGCTGCAATCTAGGCATCCAGATATGTCTCAGGCAGATATGTAAACGATTACAGGAGTGGTCTGGATACGTGAGGGAATACTCCATGTGAGTGTGCCCTCCACCAGTAAAGCAAAGACAAACACCACTTAACGTTGACTGATTAGCCTCCTTAGACCAGGCAACAAATTTGACTTTTGTCTGGGTTCCGCTGTTGTCCTTTTCCTCTTTTAATAGCCCTGGCCTCCAAAACGACTCCTCTGGAAGGCCCAACAGACCACCAGTAGAGGGGATTGTTTGATCCACCGTGCAGCTTCCACGGTTTCCGTGTCCACCATCCAGCCACAGGTACAGCCTTCATTACACACCCCTGTGTGTCTCTGCCCAGAACATTTCCCGGCGCTTAGCAGAAGGAAGAAGCCAATGAAAGACCTACAGACTACTGTGGAACTGGAACCGTACCATCTTTAGCCACTAATGCAGACTCTTTAGAGAATATAGAGGTCTCATGGTGAACGCTTCAATTCGGCCTTCGCAGTGGAGCGACACACTGCCCCCGTTTTGCTGGTGTGGTCATCTGTGGGGCCATCACGTATGGTTGGTTAACCCGTAGTGTTGATACAAGGGGCACTAGCAGCTCAGTGATATGTGCAGGACCTCCTCCGGTCACATGTGTTGCCTCTTGTGGCAGAGCTTCCAGCTGGTGTTTTTCATTAGGATAATGCTCCTGCACACATGGCAAGGGTTTCCAAGGAATGCCTCAGGCCAAGGAATCAGCAGCTCCAATAAGGCATTTATGGGACCAGCTTGGACATCAGCTTCAGCTGCCCATAAATGTGCAGGATCTACAGGCCCAGCCGCAACATCTCTGGGCAAATGTGTCACAGCAAATCACATGGAAGCTGTATGCCCCCATGCCCAGTCGTATCTCATTTTGTAAAGGTGGCCCATCAGGGTAGTAGAACCTAAGTAGAACGTACTTTCAGTTGTACTTCTCTCCAATAAACTCAAGTGAATCATCATTACATTCACACAAAGTTCCTTCTAGGTACTTTATCTGCAGCTGATCACGATCATCTCTAAACACCCCCTCCTTAATCAAGTGAAGGAAGAACGCTTCAAAACAAACAAGCAATGAGACGATGGTGGCAGTAATGCATGTTGTGACAGTTATAGAAAGCGTGCTGATACATTATTATAGCTGTCCATGTCTTGTCGTTCTATCCATCTAGGAGTTTTCACTACACCTTGTATTTCTGTTATGTGCTCTGCATTTTAGATAGTTTAGATAGTCATCATGGTTGTTTCTGATGTCTCATCTTGTCCAAGACCTTCTCCTCTTGCGGAATTATTCCCATCCTTTGAATCTCAGTGAGGAATAAATGCTGGTTCAAGCATCCGTCTTAACAGCTGCTAGCGTAAGCTGTCTAATTAAGCTGGTTACAGTTGAGCTGGCCTCAAGAAACTCATGTTTGATGTCATGGCTCAGGAAAAACTGCCAACCTTACATGAAGTCAATCAGGAGCATCTTTTACTCAGCCACCTGATAAACTAACTTCCGTCTCATTTTCCTGTCCACTAATTATGGTCAAAATATTTTTAACACAGTACTATGTGACACGATCACATGATGCTTCCTCTGCATTTTGACTGGCTGCCTCATGCTACATGTTTCATGAGATTAAAACGCCCCTCTTCCAATATTTGGCCATTATCCTCTAAGTGCCAACAGCATTGCCAGATGCCTGGATGACGCAGGACTCCGTGACCTTAACATAATGTCATCGTCATCAAAGACTGCAATGGTGTTGTGCCAGACTATCATGGAGTGACTCAGAACGGCAGTGGGTTAGCTTCATCCTGCTTTTGTCTTGGTGGAGATGCTTAACGAATCCGTATATGGAGGCACCATGGTCAGCACCAAGATGCTAATGTTGTCACACATCCAGAAGGCCTGGCGTCACTCCACCTCCACCCCCTACTGCACAGTCTGCAGGAACTGTGTGAGAATATTCTAGCTGAATGCGGTGGATTACGGCAGGACACCATTAGGAACCTCTACAACTGGTTTTCTTCCTTCCCACACTTCCTTCTGGCTGCAGCTATTGTTTTGATAGTGAGTGTAACTAAATAGTATGAAAGTCTAACTTATTTACACAGAATTATTTAATTGTCTTGTTTGTGTCTTATCTGTAATGTGTTTTCCGTGTGAGCCATCATAGTGCCTCGCAGTAAACCGCCATTGGAACAGTTTAATGCTAGGGCCAAATCATAGGGCTACAAATGGGCATGTAATAAAACTTTTGGTAATTTATTTCCAGCCAAAGTCACATATAAGTGTCAGTGTGTAAAGCCAGTGTAACCGTTTGTTTCAAGAAGTACTCCAGGAGAAGTACACTTATGATAGACGTCAATGGCCAGTTGCTACAGTACCAATGAGTTCACTCCTCTATTTAGAACAGAGGGAAAGGACTGTGTATGGTAATCAGCCATACAGTAACAAAGGCAGCACATAGAGGTTAAGCTGAAAAACGACTGAGCACCACCTCAGGCACATTGTTTTTACCGAACTGCACTGACGCTACGAGGCTTAACCTAATTGCTGAAGTGAGCCATCACCTCAGAGGGAAAGTAATACAGGGGGAGAAAAATTACAGGCTTGCCAAATATGATCTTCTAATGTAGAATACAGTGAAAGTGTGAAAGATAGCCACCCTTATTGTCATTTAATAGCACGGCAAGTGAAAGATGGTCGCAGTTCCTACGAAACTCAGTCGCTAACCACACAAAGAAACTTGCACACATGAGCCGGAAGCAAGCCACTTGGGTTCATACACGCACCACCAGAGCAGCATTCTGGAGCTGACGGAGGAGCTGCATTTGCACTCAGCGAGATCAATCAGTCAGGCCGAATTGGGAGACTGGAATTGTGAATCAAATCAGCCGACACCTTTGATGCATGCGAGCGTGCCACACATACACATGCTAAAGCCAGCCGTGACTGCTGTACTCGGAATTGATGTGAACTTTTTCCATCATTTGGGTAATAAAAACAACATATCGCCACACGCGGGCTCACTGTCCGGCTAAATTACCCTGCAAAAATAAAAGGAATAAAAAAGGCAGTCTATTCCCCACCAGCAGGTAATAAACCAATAACCCGCACCAGCAAGGCAGATAGTCCTGTACATCATGGCCTTTAGATTTCTAATTCTATATTATTCCTTACATTGACTGTTTGGTTATACTGTACAATCCTGTATTGGTATAATAAGAATAAAGTTGATTTGAATTTACAATGAAGGCATTTAGCGGATGACATTATTAGCAGTGACTCTTAACCATGCTTAGTGTTCCATCAGAGAATGTTTCCCAGCTAGTACAAGGAGGTTAGAGTGTAAATCTCACTTTTAGCTCAGAAACTGCCCAGCCAAGGGCCAGTGCTAATGCCTAGAGACCATGGCTACATGCAAACTTTTTCCAACCACTGGATTGAAGCATCCACACTATAACTGACTTTTGGGCCTTATGGAACTACAACACAAGAACAAACAACTCAGCACATTACTGGTTTACATTCATCTCAGTAAGAGGCAACTATCAAGGAAAATATTGTTTCTGTGAATCGTTAGATCATTAACAGTGTTCAGCGAGCCTTGTGGTAATGCATGGTTTTAGATGACTGATGGCTTAGAGCAACAGCAACAGCAACAGCAGACTTCGGTAAAATACAGCTACATTTCCAATACTGGCTCCAGGAGGAGCTCCAAGCTCATTCCGGTCAAGGTCACAGTTCTCAGACAGCATTCCTAAGAGTAGGTATATTCACTTTGATACGGAGTAACATTCCCATACAGATAACTAAGGTTTCTGTGCTTATTAAAAAGAGGAAATGTGTAATGGGAATGTCCAGAGGAGCACAAGTTTTGGCCTAAGGTCCTTTTTACATTATTTGACATCCTTCATAAAAATATCCCAAATACAATTCAAGCTTGGATTCTAAATGATGACCATGGCTGTAATTTTAAATCTTGCTTGTCTAACCATCCTCTGGGTCAAACTCTTTGTGCTGGTGGCAATGGATCCTCATCTATGTGGTTATTTGTTAATACAGAATTTTCAAGAGCTAGGATCCCTGGTGCCAGATGGAAGATTTCCAGACCAATCTTGAAAAAGTAAGCTTGGTAACTTAAAAATCTCCATTATTGTATTATTTAAACTAGATTTGTTTTGCATTGCTTCATTATTATTATATTATTTAATATTATCTTTATAAGTCTTAAATTGGTGGGTGCCACAGCGATCGGGATGGAGAGAGCAGGGTGCTCCATTGTTCGACTGTGTTTATTGTCTGTTGTATCTGATGTTAATATAATGGAGTTCTGTTTTAAAAAAAAACAAAAAACTTGATAATAAAAAAGGAGGAAAGCTGTGATTGCTACTGTGAAAATTGGTCAATTTAGGCCAAATAAATTAAGGGTACCCACTGACTTTTGCATGACAATATTCTCCGTTTACCTAATTAAATACAAGTCTTTCGTTTTTTTAGTACTGGGAAAAAAAGCAAACCATCAAAAATCACACTTCAATAAATGTACATATACTTGAACTAAATCTAATTTCAACAATTTTTGTATTCACTGCGCTCACTCTGTGCCTTCTGTTCTTTTCAGAAGACTGACTTTCAGCATTTCACGAAATCTGGAGGGATATTTTTCCATACCTCTGAAGCTCAGTCTTAGAAGCAAGTTGCATTTTTTACTTCCAAAAAATCCCTATAACACATTTAATGATGCTGAAGTCTGGAATCTGGGATGGCGCCTTAAAAACATGCATGCTGTTTTGACTGGAAAGTGGTGTCTGGCTGATCACATATATGAATCTTTACCTTCATCTTAAAGGGGACCAGTCTGCAAAGTTATCAAGCCCTAAGTACAGTACATGCCAGACGGAGTAGCTCTCTCACACAGAAACCACTTTCCGCAGTTGCCTGAAACACCTTGTTGTTGTTCAAGCTTTTTTCTCTGTTACAAGCTTACAGCATCTCGTAACACAATCCTTATTGCCCGCCTACCGTCAAGCTTGGCACGCCCTCTCACAAAACACCTAAAGCTAAAACAGTAAAATCCTAGCACCCTGAAATGTCCTGCTCCAGTCTAGCATGCAAATTTAAGGTGAAACTGGAAAAATTTAAACATGAAGCTGGTAAATAAGAAGCAGAATGCCACCACCAGAACGCAATTGCAGCAGGTGGAGCCGCTAGATGTTTACACACTGGCCCTTTAAAGAAATCACTTTTAATTTTGAGGATGGATCCTAAAAAGGAAACATCAGGATAGAAAGTATCAATTATTCAGTATCTGCTCATCGCTAGCATGCAGTCTACATATTGCAGCGTCTGATCATGCTTGTACCCTATAACAATCTCTGATGTAACCTTCAAAGCAAAATCCATCATCAGCCCACAAGTGCCTGTTTTATGTATGACACGTTATAAGTATGAAGCACAGTCATACATCAGAAATGCTCAACTTGAAAAATCA
This sequence comes from Prochilodus magdalenae, assembly GCA_024036415.1. Classification (NCBI taxonomy): domain Eukaryota; kingdom Metazoa; phylum Chordata; class Actinopteri; order Characiformes; family Prochilodontidae; genus Prochilodus; species Prochilodus magdalenae. The sequence goes on from JAMWET010000854.1 coordinate 303,468, forward strand.
CTAACATTAGGCTATGGACCAAAGCCCCGGATGACTCCCTTAGATTAAGTATTGCCATGGAATTGTTTAAGCCCTCCATATTGAAGCCTGTTAACGAACAGAAGGCATTTTTCACCCTCACTGTTTTAATGGCTATATCATCAAACCTACTAAATGCCACCTCCAAAGCCAGCCTACAAAATCTTACTGAGCGTGTGATGTTAGGGCTTCTGCGCAAAGTGGGGCAATTTGTCTGGGTAGAGTTTTGATATTGCCTCTGTGTCTTGGAAATATTAATTAGCCTAAGAAGTGTTGGCAAGAAAGTTGCGCAAGTTTAGCGTGATTAGCGTGATTTAGATTTCAAAGAATGCTGAAAATGTCTTGGATGAAAAGGAAAAGAGCACAAACGACACGGATAGAAGCAATACAAAACTGATGACTCGTTCATATTACGCTCTAAGAATCTCCATACAGAGAGCCAAACACCAAATCATAGCTTCTTCAGAATCAATCACTCAGTCCTACAGTCATACAGCTTCCTCCCATTAACCTGAAAGGCCAAACATGACGCAGGGCGTGCGGGTGATGCTAAAGTAGCCACTGTATTTGGTATGAACTAGTCTTCTCCAGCAGGCATAGCATAACTAGCATATGGCAATAGAGGCTAGTCACAGCCCAACCTCCCCTACTCAGCTCATCTTTACAATTACTCTTCCGCCATCATTTCTCCATATTCACCTTATTTATCATTTGATCACCATGACATGCAATTCTAGCTATAAAATTAGGCTGGGAATTGTGTATAATATTAGGCAGGGAAATGTGTCATTAAGTGCGCTGTTAGAAAAAGTATGCTCAAAGTTGTTTCTCCTTACTAAGCATCTCTGATGCATTCTGGGTCAATGTCCCATATGTGGCTGCCGCTACAGCCGAGTAAAGATGAAATTACGTTAAGAACAGCAATGCCACAAGTATAAATAGTGCAGGCCTACAGCAGCTCAGTTGCCAACAAGAAAAACTTTCTCTATGCTATGCAACCAGATGATAAACTGTCAGCTGCACATCACTGTTTGTGCTTAACACGCTCACACCAAACCTTTTATACATTCTATTCCCTTTATGACTGGCTATATTCTACCCTCACTAGCAGGCAGGACAGGTAGCAGAGAGCTAGCTAGAAAACAGGCTAACGTCAAATTTAAGCCCTTAAATAATGTGTTACTTAAAACGGACACGTACAAAGCAAACAACATTGGTTGCATGCCTCTTAAGAATTTAAAAATGTCTAGCTCTTTGAGCTAGAGCTGACATATATCCCAAACGGCACAAGGCTAGCCTTGCTAGCTTGACACTAGTTTAGCTAGCTACCTCAGTGAAAATACAAAACCTTACTGACAGTTGGTCTAAAACAGCTGTGAAAACGAAAGACTTTATGGTTTCATGCTTGTAGCTGACTCTCAGAGCAAACAGAGTGACGTTAGTTATTTAATCCTAGACCTAATATTAGCATAAATGCATGATATAAGGTTGGGCTGTACACAGGATCCTCTGACTAAAGCTTCCCGCTGTTGGTGCGAACCAGGGAAGATGCTGGCCCACCACCATATTCCTCAGAGAGTCCTTCAGTTTGCTGGAACATTGGCGTCTTTACAGATTGCTCTACTTCTTCAGGATAGACACCAGCATGTCAAAGGGCTGAAGGTCAAAGGGGTCAGCGTCAAAGGGGCAGTTGCTGACTGGAGGTCAGAAAAGCAGCCTTGTGACCAGAAGGTTGCCCGATTGATCCCCTGAACACACAAGATACGACTAAAGTGTCCAGAAGTATCCTGCTGATATCCCCAACTGCTCCCTGGGTGCAGTGAATAGGGCTGCCAATGCTCCAGGCAAGACTACTCACTGACCCTATTGTATATGTGCACTAGTGTGTGCATGTGGGGGTTTAACTGCATGGATGGGATAAATGCATAGGTCCAATTCCCCTGTGTGCACACTTGTCAAAAAGGTGGGTGTAAAGTTCTAAATTCCCTGCATCTGGGAAACAGCTAATTAACCAAAACCCTACAACACCGTTTTGCTGAATATCTTTGAACACGGACAGTGCTCCCAACAAGTAAAAGGACCTCCGGAGGGAGGTATACAAACTACCAGACTTGGTTAGGTTTCACTGCATCTTTCACCACAAGGCTCTCGTAGCATTTGGTCAGCTTCACTGTTTCAAGTGCTGAATCACCCAGACTTCTGCCAGCTGAGGGAGAAATGTGATGCAGCACAACAATGCGAGATGGCTGTCCTGCAGCAGAGAGCTTGAATTTTTCCAGATGCCTCCAAAAACACTGAAGATCACTCACGATGAAGGGAACAGTTAGAGCTCGAGATGGAAAGAGTTGCAATCAAGACTGGATTCTCAAATTGACCCTTTTAAGATCACACTTCATCAAATCTCCACCTCCGAGTAAGAGAGATACACCCCGATGCTTAGAAGCAGTAGTTACGTTACAGAGTAATGACAATGAAAGCTTAAGATCTACTGCAAACTGGTTATCACTGCACAATGTAGGACTCTTTTTCCTCGAGAAGCCCAGACATAGCGTGGGTTTGTTCAATTCCATCATCGGCACACTTGATTTAACATAATGAGGAACTCATTAACTACAAATTTCATGATCACAACAAATAATAGTGGGCTGCTAAAGGCTGCAGCGGTTTAACAAAGCCAGTGAAATACAGAAAATCACTACGTACTACACTGATGTTAGCAAATAAATGCATACTGGCCAATTAAATAGTTTAGTTAAATAACTGCAGAATTAAATTACTGTCCAACTGAATCACACACACACACACTTGTATCAGCACAACACACCACCACGTCGGTGTCACTGTAGTGCTGAGAATGACCCACCACCCACCTAATAGGCAATCACACCGACTTCAACATTACATTTACGGCATTTAGCTGACACTCTTCTCCAGAGCAACTTACAAGGTTAATCACATTACAGGTAGGCCAATGTAGTGTTAGGAGCCTTGCCCAAGGACTCTTATTGGTGTAGCACAGCATCACCCAGACCAGGATTCGAACCCCAGTCTCCCACGTGTGGTGGTGGCTACTTGGCGGTTAGTGGTGTTATCCGGTGAGCTACCCAACCACTATGAGCAACCCAACATTACTATGTTTGTAAAACAAAATACTTCCAAGTCGACTCTTTGGCTGGCTTCATGTTGTTGTGGTTGTTTGTAAGTACAACTGCTACTGAAATAGCAGCATGTGTCGCAAACAAATTAAAGTGATCAGCCCCATGGATCCTCCCAATCTTCTGACATCTGATCTGATTTAGCATAACATCGGATCAGTTCATCTGTACTTGTTATGTTTGTTTTTTTGGCACATGCCCACTCTGATGCTTGTCTGCTCCTGGCAGACTGCAAACTAAACAGTGAAAAGAAAGATCATAACGGCCCTGTGTAGAAAAGCTGGGCCACAGTAGATGGCTTCCTGCTTTCTTGTTGGTGTTCCACCAATGTGGCTACCTTGTGAGCAGCACCGCTAAAGGTTGAAAACAAGTGGACAGCCATGCCACAAGCCATGGCATTCAGAATCAGCAATAAACCTCCAATGGATTGGTGTCATGAACAGTTCCAGGGTAAGAGCAACCCTATAATTTGATGTTGTATCCAACAAGAATTGCGACTGATACGCCATTAGTGACATGCAGTGTTATCCTGCACTTTGATCAATGTTGTAATACAGCCTGCATCAAGCCGACGGGAAATTAAATGGGTGGGACCATGCAGAGGAGAGAGGGAGAGAGAGACAGAGAGAGACAGAAAGAGACAGAGAGAGCGAGAGAGAGCTCTAAGGGGGATATACATTTTCTCACTGAGTGAACCACCACGGAATCCAATCTGTCCAATGTCATTCTAGCTCGGAATGGGGACAGCTTTTCTTGAAGGGAAAATGTTGTCGATACTGCCTGGGGACTGGCTTATGGGTTTAGCTAGGTAGATATGTTACTGTAGTGGCGGAGGTGCAGCAGTCTGGACTGAAGGATTTGTGAGTAAACAGTGGGCTGAGAGGAAGAGCTGAAAGGCAAACAGTCCCCGTGTCTCAGTTTGGCCAAATTTGTACTGCAAGATTTGCCATCACTCGGACAAGAGTGCATCGGTGATGCACTGAAATGGTAATCCTTGACTGAAACCAAAAACCAAAATTCAGAACCTGAACCTGAAGCTGGTGAAAATGGATAATTATCAGAGTAGAACTTGGGCAGTGTACAGAGCTGGCCCTGACCCGATGTGATGCCCTAGGCAAGATTTTGGCTGGTGCCCCTTGGATGGTGAAACCCAGGTAAAAAGCAGCACCTAAACCACATTATAGCCTATAACACTCTAAACACTAACAGGAGTATATTACACCTAGCAGTCATACACAAAACATGCACTCACTGAGCACTTCTCTCACATGATGCATGGAGATGCTGTACATATCAAATGCAACGAATGAACTGAAAATGAACATCCACAGCCATCAATTAATGACTAAAGGAAACACAGTTGAATCCACTCTTATAAGTAGGGCTAACCATGGCTAGCTAAATAGGCTGCACGCTGTTTACTACAGTAGTATGTACTGCATACTGTATACGCCCCCTGTGTGTAGTATGTAGTACAGTAACAAGTACTGACCTACAGTGTAGTATACTAATACAGTCACATGACCAGTTACCTCACATTTACCTCAGAGCTGTGAATCCTGTATCCTAGGGTTGCCACCCATCCCTTAAAATATGGAATTGTTCTTTATTTGGCAATTAAATGTTTTGTTTCGTATTTCTGTAACTGTCCGATACACGTCAGTCACACACACAAATAAAACACCATCCGGGTATTTTCAGTGCACTACATTTACATTTCTGGCATTTAGCTGACGCTCTTATCCAGAGCGACTTAGAAGGTTAATCACATTACAGGCCTGTGTAGTTTTAGGAGTGTTAGCCCAGGAATCTTATTGGTGTAGTACAGCATAGTCACCCAGACCGGGATTTGAACCCCAGTCTCCCACATGTGGTGGTGGCTACTTGGTGGGTAGTGGTGTTATCCGCTGAGCTACACCAACCACTACAGGTTTACAGTTTGGACACATACATACACATACAGATTTAGTACACGAGTAGTATGTAGCATGCCCTTTTGAATACAGCCTATTAGTATGCAACAGTATTCATTTAATCACATTACATTACCTAATTAGCTAATATTTGTATTTACCATTAATCATATTATCACTCACTCCCTCACCCCAACCTTATTTGTTAAGAAGAAAAGTCAGGAAGACGTGCTGTAGGTTTAAATTTTGTAAATTCCTGGAAATTAACAGGATTTCTGAAACATTCTAATACTGTGGAAAACCTGGATGAAGCATTCTGCAGAAAGGAGAAATTTTCCATGGCAACTTCACTAAAAACAATGGAACTTCCAGTTTGCCAGATTCTGTCCATCTACCGCGAACAAGTGAATGCAGCATTAGTGTGTAGGTGTTATGTGCTGTATTAAGCGTATTAAGCAGGATGGTGATTGTGAATAGCTTAACTAATGCTTCCATCGAAACTGGGTATGGAGTGTCCCGTTAGAGGTGAGCAATATGGTGATAGGTATTTGTTATCAGGATACATGTTGTTAGTGTGACAATGAGAATGTTTTTTGAGCCTATCCTCAGCACTTCAGGAACACTGACCAACTGCACATTTCATTATATAAAAAGTAACTGGTCCTGTTTAAATCAGTGTATGGCAGCACCATATACAGATTGGTCAATAAAAATCATGGGCTGCTTTTAAAATATGGCACGACCAGTGTATTGGGCCTGTGTCAAAATAATTAGATATTATGTGTTGATTGTATATCATAAAAATATCTTTAGTGCATCATACAGGTTTCATTTTCCCATCAACACACAGTACTGGCACAAACAGTAGTTGAAATGCTACGGAAGTACTCAATTTGAGACAAATCAAAAGTACATCCTGCTTAAGTTGGCTGTTTCCCTGCACCAACACACTTGCACCAACCAAACTGGCCATTACAAATGCATGTTAGAACAAGACACTACTAACAATACAGTGAGGCCTTGTATAATGGCTCATTAGCACAATCCAGGCCACCTTCAATGAAAGGAATGCCTCTAAAGGAAGGCAGGAAAGAGTAATGAAAGCCTACATTTGGCCAATTTAAATGGAGAATCAATCAGTCTAGGGTGAGCCGAGCAATGGCCTGCCATTACTGGTCAATGGAGAGTGACTGATAAAGGTGCGGTTGCTCATGTGCAATGGGCAAACTTACAGTGCATGAAACAACGCTGCCCTTTACTTTAACCGCTGTTTCATCTTCAGAATTACAGATAACAGAGAAATAGATGTGAGAGGTTCGGCAATTTTTGGGGCCGGAATTTCACCATCTTAGGTCAAGGAAAATCCGAGTCTGCACTTATAACACAAAAGAGAAGCCTGCAGGTTGAAAGAGCACAGACAGTCGTCCTTCACGAAGGCCACACTCCAACAAGAAGGGCAATGGGCCAGACTATTTGTTCAAGAAACAGTTGACAAAAAGTAGTGGCAGTAGGGGGATTAACACAAAACGCAGCTTTGGAAAAACAGCCTTGCGAGGGAATTAACTACACCGGACTGAATGTACCTTGACCTTCAGAAGTTGCATGAAGTGATATACTTTAATTTATTGCGTGCTGCTTTTTAAAACAAGTGGAAGGTACAGATAGGAAACTTTCAGTTAAATGTTTTAGGTTTTTTTTTACCTATATATTTTTAGCTTTATAGAACATTAGGAGTTTGTCTCCAAATGTAGCTATGATATAATGGGGTGGTGTAGTAAATGACATATGACACTACTATCAACACTACCGTCAATGTACTACACATTTATGCCGTCTCAAAAAGAGTAGTTTGCTTATATGGTTACCAAATGAGGCAAACCATGAATTTGACAGCACTATTCAAAGATATCAAAACAACGACTTATTGATAAATGCTTAATAGTGCTGTAAAGAGGAGCTGGTTAGCATTAGCCTAGCTAGCATGAAGACTTGCGTACTAAAACAAAAGCACAGGTTTAGATGATGCTGCTTCAAATTTGCCAGAGTAAAGCCAAGTAGCTGGTGTGGAATGGACAGAAAGGTGCAATTAAACCTGTTCCTTGCTGGTTGGATTTGTAGCTATGTTAGCATAGCAAGCAGGTTACAGAAACAAATAGTACACCAGTTTGATACTGATGCTGCTTTAGACCATAAAAATAAAGTCTGAGAGAGCAAAAGGCGAGTGTTGGATCGACGGAAAAGCCAAACTGCCATACCTGTTCTGTGGTCTTAGGAATAGTAGTATATTGGCTAAGCTAATTAAGAATCTAGGACTATGTTCAACACTACCAGGCTCCAGTAAGGTGTTTTACCTTAATGTGATACAGATCTGATTTTTTTAACAGCGGTGTGGACACGGCAAATCTGATCTTCTTAAAACATGTGTTCCTAGATCGGATTCACATCCGATTTGTGGGAATGCGGATTTCATTTACCGCACTGTATATGCGCCACCATTCACCGTTAATATGGCAACAAAGTTAGAGCCAGAAAAGAATTGAAATCCAACAGAACTGACCCTGTTTCATCTCCTCCCTGCTCCAAAAATAAACAACTGAGAGCTGATCAAAGCTGAACACCTTGGCAGAAAAGGCTCACACTGCTGGCTCGGACCTGTTCACTCACGGGTTGTTTCAGGATGCCAGTTCGTTCACGTTAATAACATATCTGAGTCAGTCAGTAAGATCGGATATGAGCCATCATCATATTTGAGCAATGAGCCCTGTAATGTGAACATAGCCTTCTATAACCCACCCAACACAGCCCTGGCTTAGTTCAAGCTAACTATTGCTAACATGGCACCTGTTTAGGGGACACGTGGAGGAGTCAATTGAGTGGTCTTAGAAGGAAAGCCGTGCCTTAGTTGTCCCACAGTCAGACTCTAACAGCTCTCCATTTTTAAGTTAATACTTACATTCATTTTTATCACACTTTATTCATATATTTTTTCCGAAATAAATTGATAACCAAATAACCAGGCATCACATTTTGTGTGTCATGTGGTGTTTTGTAAACTGTCTGCAAAGTTATAAAGCCCAATCGCGTCATCCCATAACACAATCCTTACTGACCATCTACTACTAAGCTTAACACACCCTCACTCAACACACTGTGTTGAGTCAAAACAGCAAAAAAAAAAAAAGGCCACTCTAAATTGTCCTGCTCCAGTCTACCTTGTGAAGGTGAATCTAGTCTACTAACTTGTTCTACCTGACTTTCAGAAACAGACACTGGCTGAGTGGGTGAGCTGACCTATAGGAGTATAGTGGGCTAATCGAAAGGGGCGGGGCGTAGAAGCACAGGAGCTCTAACAGTGCTTCAGACAAAAGGTGAACCCAGATGTACAGTACTTTAAAAATATTGTGTTTTGGGAAAACTGAAGGATTAAAATGTTTGCTAGTAGACCCCAAAAATACAATTATGAAAACTACAACTGAGCATAATAGGACCCCTTAATTTGGCAACTGAGCATATGATCTTGCAGAAAGACCAACCATCTTCTTTTGCCATGTTTTTCCACATTTGTTCTTCTAGACTCCAAAACAAACACATTAGTGGAGTCTAAGCCATCAATATAGAATCACAATCCGGCACTGATGTAATCAATTCTATAACAGGCAAAGCTCAACTTATGAAATTATAATAGAACATTAACATATTAGAGCAAAACAACTGACAAAACAAGACGTGTAGGGGCTGACTGCAGCCCGCACTCCAGGTGTACAGAGAGCTGCATATACAGTCGCTGAGGAACAGGGTGGATATCCACAGCGTGGTGACATGCTAAACCCAGGGCTTAGCATGAAGCAGGAAGTACGGAGATTTCATTTAAAGACCCACTGCTGTGCGTCCTCAGCGCTTTCCATCCAGAAGATGAGCACGCCATGGTACACGCGCAGCATGGCGCCTCGCACTTGCCTGCCACAAGCTAGCTTGATGTCGCGATTGCTTACATGCTAATTTAATGCTGTGGGTGGCAACACTTGGGTTCCTTAGAGGATCCCCTACAAGGCGAGTTATTTACGAGGGAAGGCATAGACAACAAGCAGACAACAAGTAATTGAACAGAGAAAACAAGACAGGGTTATTTTAAAAGTGGGTGTTGAGCCCAAACAGCTCATTGTGGGTGGGAATTTCTCTTTCGCAAACTGTATTACCCTCTGGAGAAGCAGAGCTCAGCTGCTTGCATTTTCTCCATTAGCACAATTCCAAAAATCACAAGCAGTGACGCTGAGGTCTGGAGTGTCTGGGGTGGTCAGTCCATTGTTCTAAGAACATCAGCAGTGCCACGTTTCGCTACACATCTTTACAGACTCAGTGTCAAGTTGTCCTTCTGTGTTGAGGGACAAGAAACGAGTGTTTGGCTATAGGCATTAAGGGATGAAGCAACAATGTTGAGGTATGGATAAAGGAATGAACCAATGAAGAAACAATGTTGAGGTATGGATAAAGGACTGACAGAATGAAGAAACAATGTTGAGGTATGGATAAAGGAATGAACCAATGAAGAAACAATGTTGAGGTATGGATAAAGGAATGAACCAATGAAGAAACAATGTTGAGGTATGGATAAAGGAATGAATGGGTGAAGGAACAGTGTTGGCGCATGGATAAAAGAATTAACTGATAAAGAAGCAATGCTGGTGATGTACAAAGGAAAGAAGGGGCGTCGGGCAGCTATAGTTAGCTTGCTAGCTAATAGTTGCAGGGTATATGTGTGTGGATAAAGGACTAAACAGATGTAGGGACAATGCTGGTGTATGGATAAAGGAAGGAATGGATGAAGGAACACTGCTGGTGATGGATAAAGGAATGAAGGGGCGACAGGCAGCTAGGTCTAGGAGTCAGGAGGTCTAGCTTGCTAGCTTTTGGTTATGCTGGTTAGGTTCAGCTCAATAAGTGTCTCTGACTCTGAAACTGTTGGGTGGGTGGGGCAAAAGACGTCAGCCTTTTGATTGGTTAGGAAAGGCCTACACTAGCATTATCCAAGATTAGGACCGTCTAGTTAAGATGGAGAGGAGAGAAATCTGGTGAAATGCATCTATTGGTCACTAGAACATTATTCAGATGTTATACTTGGTACAAGAATCACCCAATTCCTAAAAGGAACACAGAGTTAGGTCCACCATGTCGTTAATGCTTGCTGGAAACTTCTATTATTCTATTCAGTTCATTCGAGCAATACAATAAGACAGGCATTTGCATTAGTACACCAACAGTATATACATCCTTAAAACTTTACCCACCTCTCTTAAAAAAAAGCCTTCCTGTTTCAGCTGGTGAAGGTGTATCCACCTAATGTTTCTGGAGAGTCTCTGACTGACATCTCAATAAGTACTGCAGGGCAATAGGGGTCCATTGGATCCCACTCATTGTTCCATAACAGTGATGAGGAGAGGGATAAACTGACAAGGAGGCTTATATCAAAAAAGTTTCGACAGCTCCTATATGAGTGGAGTGCATGGCTGTGAGACGAGCAACCAGGGAGCCAGTGGAGCCAGCTTTATTGTTTCAAAATAACACTGCCACTGACACTGGCCCTTAAATCTGCGGCTCAATCTTGAGAGGCTGGGAGGCAAAGACGTTATCCTCAGAGGATAACAACGCCATCCAAAACAGTGAAACCTCTTAAACTGCTGAAACGCTGCAAAAGGGTGTTAATCCAACCTGAAACATGCTCTGACAGTTAATTTCCTCAGTGAAAACTAACCAGTCTACTTTCAGTCTATACAGAATATACCGATGTGTGTACACAGTACACAGATTACTAGTTTTAGTTATTATTAGTCCTCATGTCTAAATGGAATGGACGCTATGGCTAGGGCTACAAAACTTTTTACCATGTTTGAATAATCTATTAAATATTTAAGTTCGTTAAATATGCATTTAATGCTAAAATCATGCTAATTTATTTCATAACAGTAACTCGAAAACTGTCCATGAAAATGTACCGATGAATGAACCAATAGAAATGCCATGAAATTGTTTGGACCACAATTGCTTTGGTAAAGTTGCTATTTTGGAGACACCTGTTTACTTTGGACAGGGACACTTTACTCACTTTAATGATTAACTAAAACATTTTCTTTCATTTTTTTTACAACTGCATTCTTATTATTGCCGTTATTATCTGTGTAAGACCCCACAGGCCAATATAAAAGAACAACAAACGAGAACTTCAGCATCTACAGCACATAAACAAAACCATATATAATATCATTAAAAGATCCAGAGAATTAACAAATAATCTGTATGTGCAGTACAAGGCCCCAAACCAGTACTGCATGGCTGGGGCCTTTGGGGTCTTTCTAGTTTTTTTTCAGGGAAACCTTTGTTTATATCAGCAAGGTAATGCCAAACCACATTCTGCATGTATTCCAACGGCATGCCTCAGTAGTATAAGAGTCCAGGTCTGTCTAAACTGGCCTGTCTGCAGTCCAGATCTGTAACCCACTGAAAACATTTGGCACATTACGAATGGCAAAATAGAACAAAGGAGCCCTTGAACCTTTAAACAGCTGAAATATGATATCAAGCAAGAATGGAAATCATTTCAGCATCAAACCTCCAGTATATGGTCTCCCCAGTTCTCAAACCCCTTACAGAGTGTTGTTAGAAGAAGAGGTGATGCAACACAGTAGTAAAACAGGACCCTGTCTCAAGGTTTTTGCAACACGCTTTAAAATGAGTGTATTATCAAAAAACAATAATATTTCTTAGTTTTAACGTTTGATATGTTGTCTTTGTACAATTTGCAGTTAAATCTAAGGTTTAAATGATTTGCATATCATTTTTATTCTGCTGAAATTTACATTTTGCATCCGATTACAACTTTTCTGGAAACAGGGTTATATGATGCTTTTGATGAATTTGAGAATACTTTCCAAAATATTAACCTCTATAACCTTTTATGGTGGAATGTGGCCTGCTCACTGTTTACATCAGCTGACTTTTTAGCCTGGCTAGCTCTCGGGTACAGAAGTAAGTCCAGCTCTTACGTGATGTCAAACCTACCCACCAAGTTTTATTCCTGTGGGTTGATTCCTTCTGGGTGCAGCTATTAGTGCAACTATTGTTTTTACGATAGGTGTATTTAATCAATAGTATCTGTGGAACTTTACTACATTTGTTGAGAAAGCTGTTTGGATCATGCCTGTTTTCTTTGGAAAGGCTGCAAAACAACAAGAAGCGATAAAAGCACTGCCTTGGGAGTAATACCGAACTCCACACATTTAATCTCTGTCTTACAATGTCAGCACCCAAACCTTTCAGATGTTCAAACCACCTCTGGGCCAAAAGAGTTCCAATACGTGCTTTCAACAACAGCTTGGAAGAGAACCTGTGGACAACACCTGCTCGTCATACTGAGGAACATGCTTTGATGAACAAATTAAATGTTCAGTGATAGCTAGCAGCCGGCTAACATTAACAAAACCTCCACTGGTATTTTCAGCAAAGAGCAGGACGTTTCAAATAAAAGCAAATTACTGCCCAACCCTTCCCACCGCACCCCCACTGCAGTGCACCTCTCTGATGTTACGCTAGCAGCTAGCACCAAAATAGATAGTTGATGATGACTAAACATTCCCTTCCCTTTAAACAACAGGTTGTTGTTGACTCCATAGCATTAAGTTCAAAATGAGGCATCAGTGGTGGACATGGCATTTCAATGACAGTCAAGTGCTCTGTGCATTCGCCCCCGACAAGCGTAACTGGGGTCACTCTCTTCCACAGAGTCACTCTAAAAGCTCAAAGTTGCAAAAACGTCTGCAATGGTCTTTCCATCGGTCCATTACTACAGCGATATAACACAGGCAAGGGGAGGGAACACAGGCCTATATAGTCTGCTCGTCTTAGAGCCCACTCATTAAGAGCCCTGAATGAAAAGGCTTTTACCGCCGTGCAGACAATGCGATGTAAGAGGTTTTTATGTTAAGTGATATGAAAGAAGGAGGAGAAGAAAAAGAAAAGAAGAAGAAAACATGTTGACTTCAGCTTTGTTTTCTGCCCAGACGTCGCCATCGTTGGTGGTGGACCTTACCATATGTGACTATGTGGCATTATCGTTATACGTCCACTCTCGGATACAGGTAGGTGGAGAATGTCTGCCTGCAACTCTAAAGAACTTTCCAAAAGGGCTCCAATCTGTTCCACAATGAGCTTGAAATGGGTCAAGCAGGAACGGGAATATACAAGCAATAAACAAATATCAGTGGAGTGAATGCTCGGCTACATCCAGATCTGCTGTAGGCCTCATGTGGGCGAGAGGGTGAGCATGAATGGAGACATTCAATACTATTAGTAGCATATAAAGGAGCCTGGGTGCTGGGTTTAGTTTTTTCTGTGTCTGATCCACTGTGCACCAGCACAACACACACTAACACACCACCACCACGTCAGTGTAACCGCAGTGCTGAGAATGATCCACCACCACATAATACCAGCTCTGAGGTGAACCTGTGGAGGTCCTGACCATTGAAGAACAGGGTAATACAGTATACAGAGAGCCAGATGGACTACAGTCTGTAATTGTAAGGCTTTGGCCTGGTTAGGGAAAGATATCAGGCACCAGGATTGGCCTAATCCTAACTTTACTGAATTAGTGTTACTGTACTGTACTGATAGATAAAAGGTGCAGGTCTAGGGGTCCACTGACAGAGAGTGTTTGGTAAGCTGGGAATGTTGGTGCTGTCGTCCCTCTGCTCTTCGTGTTCACTCAGGTTTGTTGACGGTGAAGCAGAGGGGCGCTGACTTCTCCGGGAGCCCTCATGTCTGTGTGACCTTCTGGCTCTCCCTTTTTAGTTATGCTGTAATAGCCAGGCCTGCCGGAGTCACTGCTGCACTCTGTTAACATCGTATAGTGTGTTCAGGTCTTCTGTCAGAGCTAACAGTCTGTCTGTTCTCTTTGTCTGAGCTGAACTGCTGCCCATCCTGTGTGGCCTGATGCTGTTGCTTCATCTGCTCTGTCTGGGAGCCACTGGGAGCCTTTACCACCACAGAGCTCCTGGCTGTCCTGCACTGTGGAAGCTTGGCCTGCGCCTGCTGACCCATCTTATGAACCACCAACATCATTACAGACTAATCAGACACTATACTCTCCTTTCTTGTGCTGTCTTGTATCTGGTGTTGACCCGAGGAGGATGGGTTCCCCCTTTGAGTCTTGGTTCCTCTTGAGGTTTCTTCCTTCCTAACTAAGGGAGTTTTTCCTTGCCACTGTCGCCCTCGGCTTGCTCACTGGGGGCTCGAACACCAGATTCTTTGTAAAGCTGCTTTGTGACAACATCTGTCATAAAAAGCGCTATAAAAATAAATGTTGATTGATTGATTGATTGATTGTACTGAGATAATCTCATGCAGCTTGCATATTCTCCCACAGGCCACGCAGATTGTGTGGTAGGGGTGGAGGTGGAGTGACTCCAGGCCTTTTGGACGTGTGACATATGAAAACCTACCATTCATCTTGTAGCTGACCGCGGTGCCTCCACATTTGGATTCGTTGGTCGTCTCCACAGAGGCAAATTCTGAGTCTTTCCATAACAGTCTGGCACTCCAGTCACCATAACGCTCTGCGTGCATGTAGTCCTGCACCATGCAGTCGTCTGCCAATGATGCAGGCACTCATGGAGGGCTTCACTGCTCGCTGAATTTCCACAGTTGTGACTGTTGGCTCTGATATAGCGATAAAGCCCATCCTTGCTTATATCACGTGTACGGCCAACCATGAAACTCGACTCATTTGCATGTCTCATGATGCCAAACCTGCCCACCAAGCTTCATTCCTGTCGGCTGATTCCTTCTGGGTGCAGCTTTTTCTGCAGATGTTCTTTTGATCCTGTTACGATGAGTGTATAACATGGAAAATGTTTTGTACAGTGCAGTAGGAGAAATCTGCAGTATAGACTAATCATGATCAACGCACCACTGCTGATTAATCTAAGGGCCAGTTAAACTGTTTCTTAAAAGACCTGGTTAGTACATATGGTGCAGCAGTATTGAAAACTGGCTTCTTCAGTCTTTGTTCTCTTTTCCAGAGGGAAAAAACCACTCTCCTGAGTCGGACGTGCCTCTGAGACTTCACCATTTACAGTGGAGCACAGAGGTGAACTCCAGCACTACGTAATTACTCGCGTTATTTGGTTCAGCCCTGTGTTTACACACTCACACGCACACGCACAGGCCACTCATTGCTTTTCGCTCGGACAACAGTGAGGTGGAAAAAAACACCTCGGCAAATAAACAACCACTGGGCAGGATGTGGATGTGGTACAGCAACTCTGTAAACAACAAACAACATACACACCAGAACAAGTAGGAGCCAGATGCCTGTATTAAAAACCCAGCCACGGGCGCAGCCTGCCTGACTGGCCTCTGCGTTTTCTCTTTGTTTGCTTTGGTCTCCGGCCCTGATGGCTAATTTTACAGTAGCCAGGTGCTCATCAAAGGGATGTTTATCCTTCCTTCCACCTTTTATCTTCTCTAACAAGTCCCCAGGTTTTAGGAGGAGCCAGAGTTTAACTTGCTGTAGGAACAAGACTACTAATGAGTCAAAACATGACTCCTACACATCACCCCAAAGCTGGCTAGATCAAACAGCACTTAAACCACATATGAGGACCAGAAAGGACTTCTTCACAACAAGCCCGCAAGTAAACTCACAAGCACAGATGCACCATCAACACCATGAACAATAAGGCTGCAGCGATCGAGTCTTTACAATACAGCACAGTAACAAAGTAGTAACTTCAGTCTCCTACAGATGGCGCTGCGTGAGCATGACGGGGCTATAAAGACCTGTGGGTGTGAGTGACGGGATACATAGACTGAGAAGAGGTGGTACAGTGCAGTCAATGTCTCGGTCCATGTGTGGAAGACGGCTCCACAGCAGATGTTAATGCTTGGCTAAAAGGAGTGACTGCATTTGGGCATTCAAAAGCCTATTGTGCTGACTCGTGACGCTTGGTTTTGACTTTGGCGTCCTCTGGTGGTGCACTTCCTCTTGGGTTCTGAGCTACTGAACAGCGTTCAGTTGTTATTATCTCTGTTGTATATCTAAGTTATTCATTTATATGCACACTGATATTGATTACTGAAACTGAAAGCCATACTTCCTTTTTTCTGTTTCCCTGTTTTACACCACTTCCATTAAAAACACTTAAAGGCACCACAAGTCTCAGACACATTTTGGAAGCGTGTTAAGCTGTCTGCTTAGCTGTGTACGCAAACGCATAGGGAAGACATAACACCCATAGTGTGAAGGAAGTAGCTGAATCTGCAGGTGTATGGGAGCGTACGATCATTCCGGTCTACCAGCAGTGGCTAAAATCCCAGTCTACAGGAAATTCTCCTCGGAATTGTGCCAGGGATCGCATCCACCAAATCTGGCCCAATTGCCTAATTCTTTGATTCCAGAGTGTCTGACCATTAATGTGACCTACATCTAGAAACTTGTCCAGTCCCAACAAATCAAATGGCAGCTGTTATTCATGCTTTTGGAGGTGCTCATGGATAGACAGACAGATTGACTATACTGAGATATGAGAGTGTATCAAACAGTCACAGTTGCTGCACATGAGGCAGGAACCCTTATCCAGTTTCAGGTACAAAGTGCCTGTGTACTACATGACCGCTAAACCAGATTGCTTTTATTTCATCCCCACAGTGCTGTCCTTCCCCATATCAAACTGGATCTATCAGTCTGAGACTGTGCCATTTAGCTAGCTTACAGAGTCAGCCACCTAGCATGAGTGATACTGCTTAGTAAATGTTCTGGCTTTTTTTGTAGCACCACTGTTTTAAACCTGTGAAACAGGCTAATCTTCAGTCCGCTTTGTCTGCTGTTATCTTGGGCACTCTGGTGAATCAGATCAGTTGTATTTCAGTGTGATCTTGCTAATCAAACCAGCAAATTAGGAATGAGGATCAGGATGGCCTTGTACACCACAAAACAGTCGTTTCTGTGGGTAACTGAGCTAACTTGTGGCCTATTGCTGAGCTAAGCTCAAGTTACTTAGGATTCATGCGAGGGAAGTCAAATACGAACCCGTTAGCATGAATACTGATTAACCAGTATCTTCGGGATTTAAGACCAATTAATGCAACAAGCAATGCAACAAAGAGGGCAATGGAAACGAGGTCCAGAGCTGATTTGATGACTAATGCTGTGCCTATCCTATACTATATACTAGAGGCCACTAGCAGGGGGACACAATACCTCAATTTCCTGCCACAAAGCCCCACACTCTAAAGACCCTGGGCTCAGGTTGATGTTCCATTGCTGAGCCAGCTCTTTGAAACGGCCACAGTCAGCAAGTGCAAGTCAAACACAGACATTCCACCGCATCGCCCCTGCCTTCATTACCATGGAAGAGTCTTGATCTTCCGGAGAGAGGACGAGGGAAACGATTCCAACCAAGCATCTGCTACTTCAGATTCAGCTCGAGTGGTGATCTTTTTGATCCGAAAGGAAATGGGGTGGGGGAGGCGGGAAGAGCAGTAAATTACTCATAATCATCTTTCTTTGCTTTTAATTCACTTAGTAGATCCAGCAGAGCTGGAACGCTGGAAGGCACTGGAGAAGGGTGGCCACATGTCTGGTCTTAGGCCGGAGAGTCCAGTTTCCCAATTGTTTTCTGATTTTTTTTTATTAGCCCTCTTTCCAGGATGAACTATTTAAAATATTTACCTGCCAACAATATTACGTGTGCTGTTGGCTCATGTCCGTGTCAAAAGAAATGCCTTCCATTTGATTGGTTTAACATGGTCATGTGACATTGTAACATTTAGTGGTTATGAAAGTGGCCTCCCTACACTTTAGCAATAACCCTCTGGGCTGAAACATGGAGATGGAATTACCTCCTAACAAAAAGGACCACTTCAAAACGATCCCTTCACGACCCGCCTACTGAAAGGTTCTTAAGGGAACTTGAAAAAGTGGTTCTTGTATGGCGAAGAATCATTTCTGCCAATTTATTTAGCTGAAGTTAAAGTACGGCCTTCTCCATTCACCAAACCACTCAACTGGTGCAGAGAACAGGGACCAGCCAACAGATAAAAGGAGTCCCACTGGCCAGGACGAAAGAGGGTGTTTCTAAAATGAGATTAAAGAAGAAACAGGAGGTCTGTCTACAGAGTGCAAAGCTGATTAGGCTCCCACTAAGCTGGATGGACAACACCTACAGCAATACCGCCATTGTTGCTCCTCAAGCCTCCGCAAATGTGCTAAATCGCTCTTAAACAGGGGACGCCAAGCGCTCTAATGGGACAGGTCTTTTATTTTAATTATAGCACATATTTGGGACTCTTGCCTAAAGACCTACTGCGGTGAACAATTTGGCTGGCTAATGAAAGGTACGATGTAGACGCAGGTGTACCGCAGCTACAGAAACGGAATAAATGGCAACATACGGCAGCAACAGCATGAGAGATTAAGTTATTATTAACCTTAACATAGCTTCTTTTTGTTGAGCACACTGCTGCGGCTAATTCATCAACAGAAGGCACAGCAGAGGAGATATGCACCAGCATCAGGAATCTCAGTTTCCCTCAGCTCACTGCAGCCAAGTTATTTAAGCAAGTGCTGCACTGTCCATGAGGTATCAAAATGACATATGAATATGCTTTCAGTTTAAGCAGCAGAAGCAACTCATATGTTCGGTGTTTCATTTATAACATGATAAAATGGTTTAGGCTGTACAACAATGCCTAAAGCCAGCTCAAAAAAGTGGTTCACAGTGGTTTTCTACTGGGGTTTCCGTGTCTTGAGCATACGTCACATAAATTGGACTTTCTGAGGCAAAAATAGTAAAACTGAATGTAAGAAATTGGTCATTCAGTTGTTATTCTGATTTTACATGTTCAAATAGTGTAACAGAAAGCAAAAGACAGACTATACCATCAGGGATCGGGGTGGGGGCGGGTTTAGTTGGTCAACTCTTAAACTCTTGCTTTATTACACCAGTGACCTTTTGCACACAACTGTACCACAAAAGAGAAGCTAGATAAGTGAATTAACAGACATAAATGTAGTCATCTTGTGTGTTTAAGGTGGTAGTAACTTCAGGCTCCCGCAGATGGCGCTGCATTAGTATGATGGGGCTATAAATACCTGCGGGGTGTGGGTGATGGGATTCATAGATTGAGAAAAGGTGGTACAGTACAGTGAACGTCTCGCTCCATGTGTGGAAAATGGCTCCAAAGCAGATGTTAATGATTGGCTTAAAGGAGTGACTGCATTTGGGCGTGTCAAAGACCATAGTGTGAAGGACGTAGCTGAATCTGCAGGTGTATGGAAGCGCTCGGTCATACGGGTCTACCAGCAGTGGCGAAACTCTCCTCGGAATTGTGCAGGGAAGGCATCCACCAAATGTGGCCCAACTTCATTCAGGACTCAGGAGTGTTAGGGCTTGAAAAGCACCATGCAAGGCAGGGCTACTCCAGGACCCGTGCTGGCACCCACCATCAGGTAGTCCAACAAATAAAAAAACACTTGTGTAAACTGTGCGGTAAACTTGTATAAAGAGATCTCAGCTCACAGAACAACCTGCACCGGATTTTCATGAGAGCCTACAGATCCTAATCGCCTTCATCTGGGTGTGAGCTGTGGAGCGGAGGAATCAGTGGCAGGTGCAGCGCAGTGCTCACTCGGCTCCACTGTGGAGGGACCCGGGAAGCGTGCCCCGTCTTTAAAAGGCACAGCCTCGGAGATAAGATTAGAGGAGAATATGGCTGCTCATTGGAGATAAGAAGTGACTAATTCCTCCTGTCTTGGGGGCACGGTACCGCCCAAATCCCGCCGCAGTAACCTCAGACAGCAGCAGGAGAAGCTGTGATTCGGGAGACCAGGACAGAAGCGGAAAGTTTGGAATGGAACAGAAGAGGAACAGATGAAAATGAAAATAACAGACAAATACAAAACATCACTCCGTACATGCTAGGAATAATTAATAGGCTAATAGCCGTGGGAATTAGAGAGGACTTCCCACGGACTAATGCATGCATTTTCCAAGTCTGTTTTCCTCACACCAAATCCTTTGAGCCTTCTAATTAAAAGCTATCTCCGATAAGCCTGTTGGAAAACAGCCCCTGCATTCTCAGTAACACTGACCTTTGACCCATTCCACAGGTTGATCATTAAGAACAAGAGCTGCTTCCCCACTGTGGCATATCAATAACGTTGTTTTCATTATATTTAATAAGCAAAAACAGCTGCAACAACTTCACAAGTTCAAAATGAGGATGTTTATGACTTGTTCAGCGTGAACCACCCTTATTTTGAGCGAGTTTCCATTCTTGGAGGCTGTTTATCACCACGAAACAGACCGACTACAGCCATATCATCAGCATCTTTAAATAATTCATTAGAGTCATTATACACAGGGTTATTATTGCAGACAGCATCTGTGTTTAGGCTTGTTTTGACTGACAGAATTATGACTCATAGTAAAGATAAAGAACGAGCCGCTGTATGGCATTTTGATCTAAATCTGCCAGCTTTTCATTCGGATCATTAATCTATTACAAAGATTAATTATTACAAAGGCCATACCAACTCATAGGGCTTTAGTGGCTGCAGCCCACAATGACGACGGCCACAAGCTTGAATGTGAATTAACAGTAAAGGCTCTCGAAAAATATGCTTGCATTGGAGATTAGTCCTTGTGGACTCTCTGTAGTTGCACTGTTGTGGTGTGGAAGCCACCCAACATCTTTATGACTTGCATACAATGACTGGTATGACCATGCACCACTACTGGTTACAATTCATATAGGTTGTTTTATGTGTGTGAACATTATATATGGTCTTCTGAACCACAGATGTTGATCAGACTCAACCTAACTTGGACTTGCCCTTCACTGAATCATGGCTCAACTCAGACTGGCCTTGTTAATGGACTTGAGACTTAAAGTAACATTATTGTCATAAAACAGCAGCTTTGAAATCATCAATCATGGTACACTGTACCAATCATGGTACACTGACTCATAGGAGGGAGAATGGTGTCTTGGTCACTGACATTCCCGGCACGGATAGCATGCCATAGGGTCATGTAAATTTGTAGAAGCAACCATGATTCTGCTCTGGATAAAACTTTATGCCATCACCTCACATACCAGCAGCTATGGATCTTCAGCTCACAGAAGAAGCTGGTTTGGTATTGGCATCATTGACATCATGGCAGAGGCTACAAAAAGACCAAAGACTTATAATAGGGAGAATGGTGTCTTGGCTATTGACATTCCAGGCACAGAACGCCTGCTAAAGGGTCATGTAACTTTGAAGGAGCAAGCACAAGACTTCTCAGGAGAACTGTGTAAAACTTTACAGCACATACCAGGAACTATGGGTCTTCAGCTAGCTATAGGAAGAAGCTATTCCCAACATGGATGTTGTGGCAGAAGTTGCAAAGACACTGAAGACAAGGTGATCGAAGGAAGAGAGGAATAGAACAGGAGAAAGCAACCGAGCATGAGACCACAGTAAAGTCATGGATGGTCTCTTAGCTCATTGGCGAGAGCCAAAAGAGAGAAAAGGATAAAAACCAGGCTAACAGAAAAACAAGAGTTCATCCCTGCCAATGCTATTTATGAAAGACTGTGATGTAGGCTGTACTCTTATCTGCGTCAGCCCTGCCTCATGGAGTACTGTTTTTCCAGATGCCAAAAGACATCAAACCTCCAATAGCTAGCTGGCAAAGAAATAGATTTATCTCACGCCAAAAAGGTTTGGCCAATCTGTAAATTTCCTACCAAATAAGCCTTGAAAGTTGCAACCGGGTAATACAATCCTGTAATATTCCTTCGCCTTGTTAGTTAACATGCTTCTTTCTATTCTGATGTTGTTTTTGCTGTTTTGGGACAAATACTCAGCAAAATCCAACAATAATAATAATAAAAAAAATATATAATAATATTATTGATTATATAGATAAATATATAAAGAGCCCTTTTATATCGTAGGTAGTGCTTTACAGTTAACATCAGTAATAGCAGAAATTTGCTAAATTTCCTTCGGGATCAATAAAGTATCTATCTATCTATCTATCTATCTATCTATCTATCTATCTATCTATCTATATGATATTTTTAATGAGACAAAGACACAAATCCAATGATTAATACCATGACAATGTAGTTTTGATTAAACGCTACCGTTTGAATGAGCTACTTTTTGAATGTATCTTTAAAGTGTGCTTCTTAAAAACAGAAGCTGTAAGGGGGTCCCACTTTGGAGCAGAATAACTAAAAGGAGTCTCACAGAAACCGAAGATCTTAAGTGTAATCAATGCGTAAAACCATACGCCTGCGTGATAAATGTGCACACCAAGGTTGAGTCAGATTTGGTATCCTTCAGCTTGTCAGCAGACGATTGAAACGTATTCGGTTGTTAGCTCTGGTTCTTTAGTTTCCAACCTTACATGTTCAATTACTGCGCTCATGCGCCGTGTAGGGGTTTGATGGCATCGCATTATGTGCAGAGTGGTGAATCTGCAACATAGGCCAACATTCCAGCCCCAACATTCCAGTCCCAATCATTGGCAAAATGCCAAAATGTGGGTATTATGGCTGAACAGCAAGAACTTGCTTAGGGTCTTAATCTAATTATTGGAAAAGCTCACCCGAGCAGTCACAAAATCAGATGTAGAAATAAGGGAAGCTAAACAGCAGTAAGTAGCGTAAGGCTGTTCCCACAGCTTGCAGTGGCCTTTTTATTACGAAAACCCTTCGGTCTTAAAGGCTTCCTTCTGTAATTAAAGGCTTGGTATTTAAAGCTTTTTCAAACCTGACAGGTGCAGCAAAGAAGACTGACATTTCCTACCAAAGACTCAACTCAAACTCATGTACCAGGAACTTGGAGCTTGACTCTGACTCACTTGAACCTGTACTGAATCCTATGGAAAGCAGCATCTCTGCTTTACAATGGTACATAGATAGACGTGTGGTACGGCCACAGTATGACCTTTCCAACTACCAGAAAGTATTTGGTTTGGTAATGAGACGGAGGAGCTGAAACCCGAGGCCACGTAGGGGACCTTGCAGTTTATGAGTGCTGTCACCAGACAAATGACATGACGGTTTTGCTCTTCTAATTATCAGAGGGCACTGTAATTCGCAACACAGCTGGAGGGGCAAATCGGACTTGGTGCCCTTCGTAAAACTTCCAGTCCACTACAACTGCTGTCCTGCTGTTTCTGGCATCAGGTCGTCAGAAGATGACGACATCACACGCCATGACGCCGTGATGCATGCGGTTGGCAATCGCTCTCCTTGACTAAAACTGCCCAATCAATGACAGCCTAATAGGCCTGGTCCCTCCATCGCTTGACACGGGCACAAGAGGAGCCCACGGCGCTGGCAGACATATGGACCACCTGCAGCTTTATGGGATGAGCACTAATAAAGGCAGGAGGGAAAGCACAGAGCACAAATCCAAAGGGACTTCTTGTCAACGTCGGCTCATCTGCGCATTTCCTTGCAATCTCGCAGCCCAACTGAAGAAGCAGTGGGGGTCCACTTTTGCTCTAGAAGGATGACAAGGATTGCTGGTATACGCTCAACAGGCCCAAAGGCGGTTTGTATTAACCGATTTAAAAGCATCTACAGGTAATTTCCATCTCAAACCGAAGAGACAACAGCTTGACAATTATGACACGGCACGTCACGGCTGCAGTACAAGTGGTTTTCTATTGTTGCGTTCACACGTGGACCGAAATAGTCCTGCCGTCCTTTTAAGCGTGAAGAAAGGAAGGAAGAAAGTAAATGCCACAACGACTCATGTCCAACCGTTCAGACGTGCCAGTGCCATAACGCTGTTGACAATACAGCCTCACAGACAATGAAGTTCTTACGGTGTCTTTGCTTTTACAGAAGACAGCTAGGTTCTATCCTTCACTGCTAAGGCTTGAAGTCAATGACAGGTGCAGTAGGAGTCTGGCAAAATCAAATTACTCGAGCACCTTGAGTTATCAGTCTCTCTTACACAGCAGTGTCACTCCCTAATCCCCTACAGTGTGTCTTGGCCCTTCATTTGTCAAGGCCCCCGTTCGTGCTTGTACATTCCTCCAAACACTAGGCTACACGCTGCAGGGACGAGGGAATATGAAAACAGAACATGCACATAAATATGCAACGACCTCTTCCAGCATCTCGGCCTCAAAGAAGAAGAAGAAGAAGAAGAAGAAGAGAAAAAAAACTTAGGTCTTATGTTCTATGATCACGCCTTAGTTTCACAGTTACGGGTGGCTCAATACTCTCTTAAAAATAAAAAGGTGCCAAAAAGAGTTTTTGAGGTCCTAGAACCTGCCATCAAACTAACTTCCTTCAGGGCCACAGCACCGTAGAGCTTAGCATTCTGCCTCATTAAATAAACCCAATTCATCTTATCAGCTAATTAGCGAGATGTTCACGAGCTGAACTCTGACGCAGAAGCAGCCACATAGCTAGAACTTCATGTGGTTGTGGGAGGGGCCCTACTAACTGCTTGTAGGGCCCAGCTAGAACACATTACATCTTAGAGATACTGTTATGGTGTGGTTGATGACCATCAACTAAACAACTCGTGGTATTCAATGTAGTTTCCATAACCAGGGAGGCACATCATGGTGGAGAAGGGCTAAATAACTAGCTTTCACAACGTTACGTATAAACTCATTGTCAAGGGAACAGTCGCACAAATAGCTGCACCCAGAAGGAATCGCCTGACAGGAATGAAACTTGGTGGGTAGGTTTGACACTGGGAGACATTCGAATGATTTAAGTTTCATGCTCGGCTATGCATGTGATGCAAGCAGTGACTCTACAAACCTCTACAACTCCATACCAAGACGTTTTGGCACATTACGTTAGCAAACATGGCGGCACGACACCATACTGAGAGGCACGACTTCTGTATGTGTAGCTCAATCAAGATTTCCCATATCAGCCTAAATTCATCATCGTTTGTTGTTCCTGGTAACCTTCATCTTCCTTCCCAACAGCACTGCAATCCCACACTTGCTAATATGTGCAACTATTCTTTAGATGATTAATGTATATCTGAAGTTTGGAACTTTCCCTTTTCCCCCCATCTACACTACTGAACATTGCCTCGTATGTCATGGTCAGGTTTTAAAGCTCATTAGCTGATTCATTGCTTAGATTGGAACTGCTATAGCTCAGTTCCCACAACTTGCAGAAAGAATCCAGCAGGTTGCCGTTGGACAGGCAGTGCCATCCAGGGCCACAGTGCAGATCGGGTGTAAAACAGTGAGGGGATGTTGGCATGCAGCCATGTGCACGCTGCCATAGTGCCAAAAGCTGCTGAAAATTTGGTGATAATCAAAGTAGAGCTTTGGCGGTCAGACAAGGTCGCAGGAGCTCAGTGCCTTTGGGTCATCGTGTTTTACAAGAGTGAGAAACAAATTATGTTTTGTAACATTTTTACTGGCATCAGAGGACTTTCTCTGAGCAGTCAGAAATGTGCGGGTGCCTGGGTTCCAGGTTAGAAGACCCCAGCCCAGGCACAGCTACACTCCTGGTTAGAAGATGGAAAATGCAAATCTCTGTAGGCTGGAAGGAACCCAGTTTCACATATCTGCCTTCGATGGTTCAGTAAAACTGTGAAGGATCTTTTAAAGAATGTTCTTACAAGTTTAGGACTAAACTGTTAGCCCTTTTCAACCGAAAGAGCCCTGGCTCTTAAACGGGTTCTGCTCAGGCTTCTTGGAACCTTGGTGCTATTCAGGGAACCAGCCTGCGTTTGTACCAGGTTTTTATTGGAACCACGGAACATCAAAGGATACCCCCTCAACATCACGAAGGGCATTGCACAATGGTAGTAAACAGTACAAACAAGATGGCGGAGCGCACAGATTACCAGTGAGCGTTTGAGCTGGTATTCCAGATGTTTGTTTATATCCAGAAAGAAGAACGGATCAACTACTGGTGATAAGAAGAGACAGAAGAGTTTCTTTAGCAGACCACTGGATGTCACCATTGCTACCTCCTTTTTCTTCAACAACCGACGCCCATGGATGTCATCAGCGTTCATGCTGAAGAACCTACTATTATTTGGTTCCAACTGAGAACAAACTTTTCGGGTTCCAAACTTATTTATGCATCATGACGGAACACGTTCCACGTTGGTGGAAAAGGGTGATGTGGTATTTTTTGGGATTTGGAGGCTTAACTTAACTAAAACAGAACTCAGAACTTCTGCTTCTGAGGAGGTGAGTGGATCATCTACTAGCATAGTTACATCTTCATACATATTATGTGTAAATGAATTTGTATTTAAGACCTAAACAATGGGCTGACTCTTTTCTTTTGAGCCTAGCCTCAATATTTTTGGGCCATTGTGATGTTTACACATACGGCTGAACGATGTGGCCCAACTTTTAAATGAATTATTTCAGACTTCACATTGTGACTGACAGCAGTAAATGGGCACCATAGTTAGCATACGTTTACCCTTCTTCTACTTTTCCTTTCCTACTTTCCATTCCATTCCACCACATGTATTTATAACCCCATCGTCCTTGTGCAGCACCATCTGCAGGAGCCTGAAGTTACTACCGCCTTATACATGCAAGGCGACCAACTTTTTTCCAGTGACCTCATATGAAACTAGGCGTGTAACAGTGCATCATGCAATTGTGATGTCACAGGGCAAATCTATGACAATACATAATGGAGAACGGGCATTTGATCAACAACGCCGTCTAATCCAACTGCATTGCTTAAAACACCAACATTTAAGCAACCTCCCTCCAGTCTCTCTCAATCAGATTCTGTTGAAAATAATGTAGGAATACCAAACTGTGGACTGAGTATCACGTCAACTAGTCAAATCATAGGCTGCGAGAGTCATTACACTCCTATATGAAACAGCAAAGATAGAAATTCTGAGCATGTTGAAAATTCCAAATGCACAAAGGAATTTAACAAGGATGCGTTTCACTTTTGACAAACACTGGCACAGTTGGTGGAAACATTCATTGAACCTTGACTGTTCCGTCAACGTTAACAACGAGAGCTTTAGCCTGGTTTAACATGGCGAGAAGCAGCAATTTCTACTTCTACAAAACAATAAAAAGCAATAGTGGTGAGCCCACCCGGCGTGACAAGTCAAGAGGGCTTAAAATAATTGAAAAATGAGAGCGAAATGGCAGCTGTGTCCAGTTTCATTCCTTTTCATTTTTATAGTGCCTTTTCACAACACAAATGGTCTTAGAGCAGCTTTACAGCCATCCAGGAATCTCCAGTGAGTCATCGAAATACAACAACCGTGGACGTGAGAACTCAGGAAAGAAACTTTTTTCTATCAACCGACAGGAATGAAACCTGGTGGGTAGGTTTTGTGAGACATGCAAATGATTCAAGCCAAGTAGGTGACGTAAGCAAGGATGGACCTTCACGCTGTACCTGACTGAGCCAAGAGCCATGACCGCGGACACTCAGCAAGCAGTGATGCCCTCCAACCAGGCATCCTATTAATCAAATCACTTTTATTGTCACATCACATTTTCACAGGTGTGAAGGTGAGTGAAAAACTTAGGTGCGTAGTCCCTTACAGTACTTCAATACAAACATGTAACTTAGACAATTAATATATACAGTACTAAACACTAAAATCTCTGTTTACACTAATTTACAGTTAGTGTAGTTACAAAAACTATGATATATGCAGATATACACATTACCATATAGCACTATGGTAAGGCTGAGGTAGATGAGAGATGCAGGGTATATACAGGGCATAGAATATTATATTATATATGTATATACATACACTACAGATATACAATATGGATGGAAGATAACAGTAGGTCAGTCTATATGTGCAAGTGTAAATATGCTAATGTAAAGTGCAGAGTGATGATTGTTCATGGAGATCATCGTTTAGATGATATAGGTGAGATGTGCTGAACTAGGTCCATATACCGGTGCATCAGCACTACTGGCTGGCCTGATGACTCGGGGGAAGAAACTCTCAAAGGATCTCGGAGGCGGCTGGTTCTGGACTTTAAACTTCGGAACCACCTCCCACTTGGCAGCTGTGAGAACAGACGGTGGCTTGGATGGGTGGAGTCCTTCTTATTAGTGCAGCATTATTGGCAGATAGCTGCATGAGTGTAGACCGTTATGACGACTGCCCTTAACACCAAGTCAGCATCACCAAAGACTGCAGTGGTGTCGTGCCAGACTGTCATGGAGTGGTTCAGAATGGCAGTGGGTCATCTTCAGTGTCTTGGTGGAGACGACCAACGAGTCCGCGTGATGAGCGCTTTGTTGGCACGAATTTATTGGTAAAGGTCACATAAGGCATACTGTCACTCCAGTTATACCCCACTCCACCAAATGGTTCCTTGTATAAGGTTTCTTTGCTAAAGAATCCCTGAAAAACCACATGAGTCTATACAACACATTCTCCATGAATCTTACGTATCACTTGAAATGGTTCTATACAGGAATCACAGTTCTAAGCAGAACCACACCCCTTAAAGAACCATCTTGTTAAAGTGTGTCTCTAACAGATGAAGATAAGAGCAAGGGCAGGTGGTGCAGGTATGCGGGGGTCATGATTATAATCACTGGAGACAGAGTGTAGCGTGCTGGTTTAGCAGATAGGGTCAAAGGGTAATCAGAAATAAGCAGGCTGGGAACAGCAGGACCCTTGTTTCTGGTATGCATTTTAGACCTTTGAGGTGGCCAACCTGGAGAGCGTGTCCGTAACCGGAATTGGTTCACTCACTCAGTAGGCATGAGATGAGAGGAAAACGCTAATGAGAGAAGCAGAATAAGAGGAGGAGGTTTGGTGTAATGAGAAACCATGTAGTTCGCTGGGGGACAGGGTCATGCAGGTGGGCAGAGAGGGCTGGTAGGTGTGAAGACAGAGAAGATGAACATAACTGGTTAAACGCCAACCATGTTCTTTCCCAGGGGTGCGTAACTCTGGTTCTGGAGAGCAGACGTCAACCATCTGGCTTCCCCACCCCGACTCAAAACACACCCACCAAACCTGCCTATTACCAGATGCATTTAAGAGGTATCATCATCATCAAAGCGCGCTGTACACCCGACCTAGCCACCGTGAGACCAATGATTGTTAAAGGAGCAATGTGTAACCTTTAGTGGTGACGTTGAGTATTGCAACCTTCCAAAATATCCCAACAACAATGCTGATAACACTTTTCAAAAAGGCCAGTTTGCTGTTTCCATACTTCTATTCCACCTTTAATGGTGCTACGCTTTATAATAACTGCAGTATCACTTAAGGTGGATAGGGAGAAAGTCTGAACATTAAGCTGGAGAATAACAAGCTGAACAACAGTGCTAGAACGTAACTGCTGCACCATTTAAGGTGGAACAGGAAAATTAAAAGAAGAAACAGGTAAATAAAAAGATGACGTCAGCACCAGAACATAATCGCTGGACCATTTCAGATGGAACCAGAACATTTTAACAAGAAGCTATTGAAGAAGCTGCCTTAACGTTTGAATGCTGGCAGTATTTTTAATTTAAGCCACCAAAATATCCCACCTGGAGTTCTGGGCTACAGTAGCAACAGTGCAGCTGTACAGGGCAGCCTCGGCTGAAAGAGTATTACTAAGATAATGAACATACAATGATTCGTAGTTATAGGTGATTCTATACTAATGAAAACATAGTGTTGTGTGCTACAGCTGAATTCTGCTTATAGATGCTCCCAAATTTTACACACTGCTCCAATAGTGTGTGGAGCAGAATAGTAGTAGCTTCACCTACCTTCCCTCAAACACACACATGTGTATATATGGGAGATTAAGTTTCAAAATTCAAGTTTCAGATTTATTTGTCATTTGCACAACATGTCAGGACATTTATGCATTGAAATGCTGGTGGTGAGGCTCATTAAAATGTGCATTGTGTTTTACCACGTGATGCATAAACTGGATACATAAACTGCATTGATACAATGGTTTTCTCTGGAATGCATCTTATATGTGCCTTATGGAAATGCAGAGAAGCATGTTTAGCACATCAGGCACTCCACAGCTTATTGACACAGTCTTTCCATTTGGTGCTGCTGTAAAGGACTCTGAGCACAGTGGATGTTTGGCATTGTATAAAAATTTTATTATTGTTTTTACAGGATAGATAATTAGACTTGGCCCTGTCAAAACCAGTTGGGCCTTTGATATGTCAGAATTCACAATGCATCCGCCATCATGACATGCTGCCATCCTCCTGGCTTTTTTTGGCACAAAACAGCATACTAAACTAAACACGAGAGCGCCTCTTTGAAAGTCTGCTTTCCCCGTGTGAGGCTTTGTGTTGTCTCTTTACACTGGCAAAACACGGCGTTTGTTTTTCTTGCAAATGTTAAATTTCTGTATATCATTAAAGCAGATTACAAAACAAAACCCAAAAAAAGCCCCAGAACATTTTAGTATGCGCTTGGCTTCGCAACGGCGGGAGCGCACAATTCCAAATTCACTGACTTCAAAGAGAGGGGAAAAAGTTTGACTGATTTGAACTGGTACAAGAGAGAAAAGCATGCTCGGAAACGCACACACACACACGTACATGTATATGCGTACATACACACACACAGACACACACAGAGTGTAGTTTGGGATCCTTTTGTCAGCATGCAAGTTTCTACATACTGTACATGTCCTAATCTGGGGTCAGGTGGCTCTGTTGCCTCGCAGCAAGAAGGGCCTGGGTTCCATTCTGTACAAAGCCTGCATGTTCTTTTAGTGTCAGGGTTCTCTGGTTCACTCCCTCAGTCCAAAGACATGCAGTCGGGTGAACCGGAGATGCTAAATTACCCCCTAGGTGTGAACGTGTATGTCCGTGTGTCTGACGAATATTACGATTTTTATTCATATGGTTAACTAGTGATCCAACCCTAAACGTCTGTTGGCAAATCTCCAGAACCTCTAGAACTATGGCTGCATCTAAAATCACCTGCTTCCATATTACACAGTACGCAAAAGCAGTGGAAAAGAATGGATTGTGTGTCAAAATACACAGTATTCATCAATCAGTACACGAAAGGGGGACAGATTTCTGAAGTATGAGACTGCAACACAATGTGATACCCCATGATTCAACTGGAGCTGCGGAGGCGTTAGAAGCTGGTACAACCAGATAAATACACACGTTATCAAAAGAAAGGTTGCACCCAGAAGGAAGTGTCA
The DNA here is from genome assembly GCA_024036415.1 of Prochilodus magdalenae. NCBI lineage: Eukaryota > Metazoa > Chordata > Actinopteri > Characiformes > Prochilodontidae > Prochilodus > Prochilodus magdalenae. The sequence continues at coordinate 334,755 of JAMWET010000854.1, forward strand.
GATTGCACTGTTATTGGGAAGGAAGACGTAGTGTCTCTCAGTAGGGTGTGGGGCCGACGTGTTTGCTAACATCCCATGAAGCTTGAATATTCTCACACAGTTCCTGCAGCTTGTGAGATAGGGGTGGAAGTGGAGTGACCATGGTGCCACACATGGATTTGTTGGTCATCTCCACCAAGATGAAAGCAGGACTCACCACTGAAGTTGACCCTCTTCCATTCTGAGTCGCTCCATGACAGTCTGGCACAACACCATTGTAGTCTTTGGCGGTGTTGGTGTGGTGTTAAGGGAAGTTGTTATAACGGTCTGTGTGCATGTAGTCCTGCATTGTGCAGCTGGCTGCCAATAGTGCTTTAGGGGCCCAGCAGTGTGCAGTAGCTCCAATCTAGTCCGTACTGTCCAAGTAGCAGATTTTGGATCCAGCCTATCAGTCTAGAATAAGGGATAATTAAGGTCAGGAGGTTCAATTAATCGGATGGCAATCAGGTGCAAGTCTGGCTGATGCTACCCTATTTAAAAAAAACATCAACCGGAGTCTTCATCATCAAAGGCCACATTAGTTAGTGCATGCCACGTCTCAGTCAAATGAGATTTCAGACGAAACTCTGCCAGTGCTCATTAATCTGGAGGAAATTCGATGCCATTGCTACCTTTCCCAGGGGAGGTCATCTAACAAGAAACACTCCGGGAGTAAGGTATAAAATATTCCGGGAGAGACCTCCAGGGTAGCGTCTAAAGATCTGCGGGTCTCTCTTACTCAAGTGTTCACAATCAGACCAACACTGAACAAGAACAGTATATAAGGAATGACAGCACAGGGAGATCCACCACTCTCCAGGAAGAGAATTTTGCCGGTTTAACACCACCTAAAGTACACCTGGGTGAGCCGGAAGACCTGCACAACAAATGTCATGTGGATGAATAGGGCAATAAATAAATAAATAAATGACATATCTCCGTGGTTTAAATGAGATTTGTTAACTTTCACAAAACCCAACACTCCCATCCCAACTGTCAAACATGGCGATGGCAGTTTCATGGTTTGGGGATGTCCTGCTGCTATTCCACCAGCTGAATTCTTTACTGCATCAAGAAATTCTACAGGAGAATGTCAGGGCATCCATCCGTGAACTGAACCTCAGAAAGACAATGACCCCGAAAAAGGAATGGCAGAGATCAAACCCCAATCCGATAGAAATTCTCATGCAGAACCCAAAGTTGCTTGGAAAAAAGCCCACCAACTTAAGTCTTGAAGCAGTTCTGTAAGGAGGAACCGACCAAGATTCCTCCAAGTCATTGTGCCAGGCTGATCAACCACTAAAGGAACTGTTTGGTTGTTAATAGCTACATCCAGAAGAAAGTCTGGGATGACTTTGCTTCCATGAGAAGGAAGATGAAGGTTACCAAAAACAATGAATTATGATAGATTTAGACCAATATGGACAATATATATTAAGCTACACATACAGATGTAGTGTCTCCCAGTATGGTGTTGGATAATTATTGTTATACACTGCTCAAAAAATAAAGGGAACACTTAAATAACACATCCTAGATCTGAATGAATGAAATATTCTCATTGAATACTTTGTTCTGTACAAAGTTGAATGTGCTGACAACAAAATCACACAAAAATCATCAATGGAAATCAAATTTATTAACCAATGGAGGCCTGGATTTGGAGTCACACACAAAATTAAAGTGGAAAACCACACTACAGGCTGATCCAGCTTCGATGTAATGTTCTTAAAACAAGTCAAAATGAGGCTCAGTGTTGTGTGTGGCCTCCACGTGCCTGTATGACCTCCCTACAACACCTGGGCATGCTCCTGATGAGGTGGCGGATGGTCTCCAAGAGGGATCTCCTCCCAGACCTGGACTAAACTCCTGGACAGTCTGTGGTGCAACGTGACGTTGCTTGATGGAGCGAGACATGATGTCCCAGATGTGCTCAATCGGATTCAGGTCTGGGGAACGGCCAGGCCAGTCCATAGCTTCAACGCCTTCATCTTGCATGAACTGCAGACACACTCCAGCCACATGAGGTCTAGCATTGTCCTGCATTAGGAGAAACCCAGGGCCAACCGCACCAGCATATGGTCTCACAAGGGGTCTGAGGATCTCATCTCGGTACCTAATGGCAGTCAGGCTACCTCTGGCGAGCACATGGAGGGCTGTGTGGCCCTCCAAAGAAATGCCACCCCACACCATTACTGACCCACTGCCAAACCGGATGGATTTGGTAAAGGATGAAGGATGTTGCAGACAGCAGATCGCTCTCCATGGTGTCTTCAGACTCTGTCACGTCTGTCACATGTGCTCAATGTGACCCTGCTTTCATCTGTGAAGAGCACAGGGTGCCAGTGGCGAATTTGCCAATCCTGGTGTTCTCTGGCAAATGCCAAGTGTCCTGCACGGTGTTGGGCTGTGAGCACAACCTCCATCTGTGGACGTCGGGCCCTCATACCATCCTCATGGAGTTGGTTTCTAACCGCTTGTGCAGACACGTGCACCTTTGTGGCCTGCTGGAGGTCATTTTGCAGGGCTCTGGCAGTGCTCCTCCTGTTCCTCCTTGCACAAAGGCGGAGGTAGCGGTCCTGCTGCTGGGTTGTTGCCCTCCTATGGCCTCCTCCACGTCTCCTGGTGTACTGGCCTGTCTCCTGGTATCACCTCCAGGCTCTGGACACTACACTGACAGACACAGCAAACCTTTCTGCCACAGCTCGCATTGATGTGCCATCCTGAATGAGCTGCACTACCTGAGCCACTTGTGTGGGTTGTAGAGTCCGTCTCATGCTACCACGAGTGTGAAAGCACCACCAACATTCAAAAGTGACCAAAACATCAGCCAGAAAGCATAGGTACTGAGAAGTGGTCTGTGGTCCCCACCTGCAGAACCACTCCTTTATTGAGTGTGTCTTGCTAAATTGCCAATAATTTCCACCTGTTGTCTATTCCATTTGCACAACAGCATGTGAAACTGATTGTCAGTCAGTGTTGATTCCTAAGTGGACAGTTTGATTTCACAGAAGTTTGATTTACTTGGAGTTATATTGTGTTGTTTAAGTGTTCCCTTTATATTTTTGAGTAGTGTATTACTATATATTATAATGAACCTTTTTATAAACATGTGTGTTGCCATTGGCAGATTTGTTTGTCTAAAATCAGCATACTCTTAATGTGCAAATATCTCTAGTGCTAGGCCGTCGCACCCCTCCAACCTTCAGCTATCACTGCTAGAAGTCTTAACATGCAGAAAGAAGAAACCTAGGCATTCTAAACAACAATGCCACTGTAAATACAGTTACTATCATCTGAACACCTCAAAGCTCAAATACCATTTGAAATCGTTGAAAGCTGACCTTTGCAGTTGGTGAACGGACCAAAGTTGCCATAAAGTTATTGCTTCAAAGACATAAGAGGCATGAAATGCTCCAGGCCATACTCTAAAAGCCATTTCTTATGTTTTAAGGTGACGAAAGATGTAAAAACGAACAGGGCAAGTCAGAACGCAATGCAATCCCAAACCCAGTCTATGCATATCAGAAGGCAAATGAGCTGAACTCAAGTCATAATAACGGAATCCGCACGTCGCAATCTACAAAAGACAGGAGTATGCGGAATTCCTTTGGCTGCTGAAACAGGAAAGCTTTGCAGATAGCGCCTTCACATCTTCAGTTCTTCAGTGAGAAATGCAGCTCAGGAAGCGTCTCAGCCTCAGAGAAGGGAACAGGAAGGGGAGGGGGAATTCATGTTACCTGGACAGTTTCAACAGCAAGACTGACAGCTTTGTAAGGGTGACAAAGAGTCGCCAGGTTCAATATGTGTGCTATCTTACCAGTCAGAGTTGTCAGAAGAATCAACTACAGTGAGTCAACAGTCACGGTTTATTCCAAACTACCAAGACACGCACACATCAACAACTATCATGGCACGCTCTTCTTAGAGTCGCGGCAGAAGAGGATTTTCGTGCAGCAGAAAGCTTGCGACGTGCGGCAGCTCTGGGGAAACTCTGGGAATAAATTAACACTCCTGCAGAGACTGGCTTCCGTCCACAGATTCGCACAGTAAACAAGAGCTGGCTCCTTGATTCTACCTCACGCAGTTAAGGCAGATCAAGAACATGTGGGTTTGGCGGGTTCCAGTAGCTGCCCGCACCAGATTTAGAACTCTGATGCTTGCCTACAAAGCCCAGAATGGACCAGCCCCTTCCTACCATATGGAAATGGTCAAGAGTGGATCTGTACCTCAAGCTCTTTAAGCTTCAAGCAGAGCTCAGCTTGAGCTGGCATCCCTCAAGATACACTTAAAGGCAAGTGTCCAGACTATTCTCCATCCTGGTACCCAGCTGGAGGAATGACCTTCCAATGGCTTCCGAACGGACTTGTTCACTGCCTTTAAATGCAGACTGGTTGAAGTGAATTGCACAGTATTCATTCACTGATCCAAATAATTGAATTCACGTGCTCAAATCATTGAATAGAGTCCAATTCCTTGAACTTTAGAGCAGTGGAGGCAATCACACCTCTCTGTCTGGTAATTCAATGGACCAGTTGCCTGGAGAGTGGTACTTATCTGACTGTATTGTGCCAAGTGTAAATTTGGAGGAGGGGGGATTATGGTGTGGGGCTATTTTTCAGGAGATGGTCTCGGCCCCTTAGTTCCAGTGAAAGGAACTCCTAATGCCTCAGCAGACCGAGAGATTTAGGACAGTTCCATGCTCTCAGCTTTGTGGGAAGAGTTTGGGGATGGCCCCTTCGCGTTCCAACATGGCTGCACACCAGTGCACAAAGCAAAGTCCATAAAAACATGGATGAGCGAGTTTGTGGAAGAACTCATCTGGCCTTCGCACTGTCCTGACCTCAACCTGACAGAACACCTTTGTGATGAATTAGACCAGAGACTGCGAGCCAGCCCTTCTCGTCCAACATCATATTAAAGCGAATGGATTAAGAATGGGATGTCACTCAAGTTCATATGCATGTGAAGGTAGACAAGTGAATACGGCAATATAGTGTATATTGAAATGCATTGTATTGCTGACCGTAAGTTATCTTCTGTCTAGGTACCAGCACTAACTTGGGATTGCTAGATAGTGCACTTATGCTGTATTTTTCTTTCTAGGCTTCAGCATTGACCCTTGTCTATGCAGCATCTGAGCTCAAGTGGAGGTTAGACTCCAACCTACTTGTACTAGCTAGGAAACCTTCTTTGACTGAACACTAAGCACTTTTGGAAGTCGCTCTGGTTAGAGCATCTGCTAAATGCCGCAAAGGTAAATGTCTCAGAGTTGGCACTCTTTTCAATATGTACCCTAAAGAAAAGGTTACGAGCTGTTGATATGAAATCAATGATGTGTGAGTGTAAGCAGGGAGTGCACATTCAAGAAGTCGCTGGAAAACTTCACTGGGGCTTCATAACGTGCAAGATTCCAAAACAATCTTCGGCAGTGATGAGCCAGTTTAACGGTTTCTGAACACGCTAGTCCATGTCCTGCTTTAAACTCAAATTGCAGATAAGGGTTTCAGTTATCTGTTATGATCTTCTAAGTGTTTATTCCTCTTTATTGGAGCACGCTCCTTGAACTGCAGACACCATCCAAACTTCCGATTTGATGTTTAATACATTTCATGCCTACCTTGAACCAAGGCACCAGTCTTTGAGGCGTAGCGGTTTAGAGGAGCCGTGTTCATGAGCTGCACATTGTTTTATTCCTTCAGCCTTTGTTTTACAATCCAATTAGGCTGGGCAGAGGGAGAGAGAACGAAGAAGGTTGAGGAGGGGGCATATCACTTGGACTCTTTCCTACTTCAAACAGAGCATGAAGTCTAGCCTGCACAGATAAATGGAAAGTCCTCCATGTGGGTTTCAGTGCATTTTCACTCAGACTGCTGGAAAAGGGGCTTGGAGGAAGCTTGTTAACAGCAGCGCCTTCCCGTCCACCCCTGGGTGATAGTAAACCTTGGTAATTACAGCATCTCTGACCATGGCTGCTGCAGCTTCAGCTTCCCCCTTACTACAAACTCCAGTGAACCAGCTTTAACTTGTTTATGCTTGGCAGGGCTGGTAGTCGATGCCCAACAGAATGGATTCCTTGTTCCAAGGTATTCAGGAGTTAAAAGTGGACTCCAAAGCTATGGACTCCGTTCTTTACAGTGATGATTGCCTGTGTCATTTCACAACACACATCGATAGTCCACCTCTAAGTCTAAGTAAGTGTAATGCGTTAGTGTACTGTAAGTAGTGTGTTGGTGTACAGTAACTCAGTAAGTGTGTTAACTGTACGTTGGTGTACAGTGCTCAGTGAGTGTAAGTTAGTGTACTGCAAGTAGTGTGTTGGTGTACAGTGACTCAGTAAGTGTAATGTAAGTAGTGTGATGGTGTACAGCTCAGTAAGTGTAATGTGTTAGTGGTAAGTAGTGTACACTGTACTCAGTTAGTGGAGTGTAATGCGTAACTTAAGTGTTGGTGTGCTGTAAGTAGTGTGTTGTGTACAGTGACTCAGTAAGTGTAATGCGTTAGTGTACTGTAAGTAGTGTGTTGGTGTACAGTGACTCAGTAAGTGTAATGCGTTAGTGTACTGCAAGTAGTGTGTTGGTGTACAGTAACTCAGTAAGTGTAATGTGTTAGTGGACTGTAAGTAGTGTGATGGAGAAAAGAAACTCAGTAAGTGTAATGTGTTAGTGTACTGTAAGTAGTGTGTTGGTGTACAGTAACTCAGTAAGTGTAATGTGTTAGTGTACTGTAAGTAGTGTGTTGGTGTACAGTAACTCAGTAAGTGTAATGTGTTAGTGTACTGTAAGTAGTGTGATGGTGTACAGTAACTCAGTAAGTGTAATGCGTTAGTGTAGTGTAAGTAGTGTGTTGGTGTACAGTAACTCAGTAAGTGTAATGTGTTAGTGTACTGTAAGTAGTGTGATGGTGTACAGTAACTCAGTAAGTGTAATGTGTTAGTGTACTGTAAGTAGTGTGTTGGTGTAAAGTAACTCAGTAAGTGTAAAGCGTTAGTGTACTGTAAGTAGTGTGTTGCTGTACAGTAACTCAGTAAGTGTAATGCGTTAGTGTACTGTCAGTAGTGTGTTGGTGTACAGTAACTCAGTAAGAGTAATATGTTAGTGTACTGTAAGTAGTGTGTTGGTATACAGTAACTCAGTAAGTGTAATGTGTTAGTGTACTGTAAGTAGTGTGTTGTGTACAGTAACTCAGTAAGTGTAATGTGGTAGTGTACTGTAAGTAGTGTGTTGGTATACAGTAACTCAGTAAGTGTAATGTGTTAGTGTACTGTAAGTAGGGTGTTGGTGTACAGTAACTCAGTAAGTGTAATGCATTAGTGTAGTGTAAGTAGTGTGTTGGTGTAATGTGTTCAAACTACAGATGTGTGAAGCGAGCCCACCAATCAGGGTACAGAGGTCACTTTGTTTAGAGCTTGTGTTGACCTGTTGTACAGAAGTTGGTTCTAGCTAATGGAAACTGTTCTCCTTCAGTGTTTGTGCTTATGATGATTTGAAATGACATCAGTGTCAGACTAATTAATGACCTTCTATTAAAGACAGGTGGACTGAGAGACACTAGAGTCTCTTCACCGAAAATGAGTTAAGAGTCTTGTTCCAGAAATGAAAATAGGACATGCAAACAATTAAATTCATGAGGTCGTCTTTCCTTTACAGGCTTGACTAACTGAATTAAATGTATAGTGTTGGTGAGCGGTGTTGGTGAACGCTGCAGAGCTGGTATTTTTATGCTTTTATTCAGATTTTTTCAAGATTGAAACCTCAATTTCAATTTTGTCACTTTGTGACAGGATTCCTTTGCAACCAGGTAAAACGCTGTAGGTATGGAAACTTATGATGCGCGAGCTTCTGTTAAAACCGAGCCTTCCATGTCAAAAAATGGGAACAATGAAAGAAGCAACACTTGGAAGCTCTGGATAAACCGTCACTGATGCTCTCCCGTCAAACCACTGGGTGCATTTGGTTAGTTCTGACATGATTTTAGAGATTTCGATATTAGCAGCCACTTTGCACCTAAAAAACGATACACTGTCCCTGAAAACAGTTAGTTTACAGGGTCTTTGAAAGGGGTTTGGGTTGGGGAGGGAGGGGGGGGGTAGAAAAAGGGAAAACTTTATTTAAGAAAAAAGGAATGATAATTGCTGAAATTTCTCTACTTGACAACTGTAACAGTCCTCAAATTGTGATCAAAATATCCCAGCTGAAGGATTTCACTAAAGAAAGGAGACGTGGGGAAAAGAAAATGCACTTCGGGTATTTGAACATTCGTCTTTGTGACGAGCCTCCCTCGTGAATCGTGCCTAAGATTTTGGCGCTTTGTAGCAAACAAGCCGAGCATTCAATCTAAAGTTCTGACAGGTTATTCCCAGGATTACTCCCATCATGACGCAGAGCATCTCCTGGGAGGGCGTAGGCAGAACACGAGGAATGCTGGGATTTCCGAAACTCGAAGAATCTGGAATGGCCTGTGATTTAACCCTAATACCTCAGTCTCAAAGGCACCTTCAGTATTTGTTTATCTCCGTTTGCATCATCCACTTGATGCTCACCACTGTCCTTGTGAAATCCGTGCCGCTTTGTGAGGACATGAATTCACTGGGTTTGGGCTAGAAAAGAGCTCAAGATGTACTTGTGTTCGCTGGGACGTTACGATGCAGTAAATAGGCTGTTTGGAAAGCATTGCACAAGAGAGAGGAAAAAAAAAAAAAAAAACAGGCCCCCATGCTGGAAGGCAGCCGGCGCCTCTTAATATCGCTGCTTTCCCATTTCCTCTCCATCTCGCCATCAGCATGAAATCTCAGATATAGATTTGCGCTTGCATAACCAGGCATTAATATACACTCTTGCAGTCGCATGGCAAAGCAAAGAAGGGTAACGGGCTACGGCATCCTGCCAATTTTAATAAGCACCATGGGACTGGAAAACGTCTTAAACAGCGAGGCATTAACATACATGGCGCGGGACCCTTTTCATTCAGCCTCATCACGTCACCTTGTTTACACATCATGGCAGGACTGCGGAACAGATTTTCCGCCGAGCAAAACGGCAAATGGAGATGAGAGAAGGAACGCTGAGGGAGGGCAAAGGAGTGGGATTTGAGAAAGAGAGGAAGAAAGAAAAGGAGATAGAGGTAGGGCAAGGGAGCAATAAATCTAGGACAAGCAGTGACTGTAGGGTGAAGGGTGGGCTTGCACTGCCTCTGAAGCGCAGCCGTAAACCGAGGATGAGTGGCTCACAGGGAGAGAGGGAGAGGAGAAGGAGAGAGGGTGGCAGGGCAGGAATGAGAGTGGACTGAGCTCAAGGAATACACATACCTCGTAGCTAATCCACACACACTCACACACACACGATCCACCACCACACTCTGTACAGACGAATTACTACAAAGCAAGCAACATTCCACCTCCCCGACATCTGCCCATGCCTCACACTAAATAAGAAATCAATAAATAATAATACTAATAATAATAATAATAATAATAATAATAATAAACTGCTAATATTATACTAATATAAGTGCTAATTTTATAAGCATTATACTATATATATATATATATATATATATATATATATATATATATATACACACACATACACACATACACACACATGCACACGCACTAGTACTAACCATTTTCAATTCCTGTAAAATCAGGGTTTTGCTTTCTTCCCTGATGTTACAAAATGAACAGCTTGCTGTTAAAGGAGCGATATGCAATATTTTTTTAAATCACCCACATAAGACTAACTGGGGCGACGTAAGTGAACTAGCCTGTGAACTAGCCTGCTAGTGTGAACGTACAGTTACGCTGAAGTTATCAGCTACAATCATGACAGCATCAGTGCACTGAACCAGGTACAAGGCTTGTGAACAGCCCCTACAGCAGGCACACAGCAGGCACGCCTGCAAGACCAATTCCAGCAGTAAACAGCCTTTTGCACTTGGACTTCTCACCATTTTGTTTGGGAAGTTCCAATTTACCCAAGCCCCCCATTCAAAGTCCATACAGCACTACAATAGAGCACATGGGACCACCATACAAGCCATGGTACTGATCGCGTGCATCCATAGCACAGCTCTGACAGGGTGCGACTCCTGCACTTTTAATTAAGGAGCTAATAGCGCCAAGGGTGAAGAGAGTGGAGTCCTTGTGTGAGGGAGGGAAAACAACTCACAGACGACAAAAGATCAGGTTCGTGGGGAAGGAGGTCCGTCATTAGCATCTCAATGGCAGGCTCTGTAGCTTCTGAATTTAACCCAAGCTCCAGAGGACCCACGGCTTGACAGCATTTACAGGCAACGCGTTGAACCCAGACTTTTCTCGTTTATTTGTTCCAGATTTTTTTAATCACGCACTTGAGGATGTCCCAGCTGCACATGCGAGCTTGCACATCTGCTCGCTGCTAAAGACCCGGAGGCAGCTGATCACAGAACCTCAGGATGCAGTGAGCTAGTATGTTTCAACCCATCATCATCATCCTCCATCCATCAATGCAATTCTGCATCCACATACATAAATGCAATCCAGCACCCACATGCATCAATGCAATTTTGAACCCGCATGCAAAGATGAAGCACGATGCATCCACTAACTCTGCACAGTAAACACCAATATCTTCTAGTGGAGCCTCAACGACAAAAGGAATGGCATAGCTGGAAGTAGTTGAGCATTATTCACTCATTAACACTCGGTAGCAGATTTTTTGGCAGCTTCTACCGCCTCGCCCCCACCCCCCTTCGCTCCGCATACTTGCGACATTCCAGAACCGTATCTATGGCTACATGTGCTCAGCGGGAGAAGTTTTCCCACTAGCACCTCCAGTCTTCTAATAAAAGCCGTTTTGTCTACAGGAGAGCATGGAGAGCGGAACTACTTGAATTTCACCGTGGTTACAAAAACGCTGACGAGAGGGTCACGAGCGAGAGGTTTACGTGGGCTTGTCGGTGCCTCGTTGGGTTTTTCCCTGCGCAAACATGATGAAACACCTGTGAAAGACAATGTTAATAAGGGAGAACGGTCCCCAGGTGCGGCAATTACTACTTAACAAATCACATTATCGGCCGAGCTCGGCTTTCCAGGTGCGGGATGATGAATGTACCTTGCTGCTTATCCTCTCAAGTCTAGCTTTTTGATACAGTCGTGACGGCGAGCAGCAGCTGAAAATACTCTTCAGTGTGTTTGAGTGTGTGTGTGTGGGGAGGGTCATATTTAACTGGGGCGATGTAAAGAGGCTGGGAAAGGATGGGATTATTGTCTGGGTGTGTGTAAATATGTAAACGGCAACCCAAACTGTGGTTAGTCTTGGCAAAATCTGGCACAGCAGTACAACAATAAATGAAGAAAGACAGAAAGGGCTTGAGTTCTGAGAGGCAACTGTTAGGCTACTGCGGCTTCTCCCGTCAAGTCGAGACACATGTGGAGGCGGAAGGCATTAGACACAGAGAGAGAGAGAGAGAGAGAGAGAGAGAGAGAGAGAGAGAGAGAGAGAGAGAGAGTTGTTACAAGAGCCAGTATGCAGAAATATGTCAGCAGTTGTATGAACATTAGACCCCATCTGCACACAACACCCATCAGAGGGAATTCATATGGGCAAGTCCAACTTGAAAGACTGTACTGACCACTCAAACACAGTCAGCCGTGACCAGATCTGATAAATGAATAAACTGATGTGAATAAATAACACACAAACTGCAGCACATTTCAGACTGCAATTATGGGACTGTCAAAACTAAATTCCACGTCTGAATATTCCATGAATCCAAAGCAAAAGGAAACAAATAGCACACTACACTGTAGAAATGCAGAATCTCTGTTTGAAGGTTCAAAGCCTTTGCAGCAGCTTTCCGGATGTTTCCAGCCATTTATAGAGGTTTCCACCAAGCAGTGTGGTAACAGCATGGTTACAACCCTGTACAACCCATCACGCCTTGACGAGAGCAGAACGGCTCCAAAGCATCCCTGACCAGGCCAGTGCCCTTCCCGAGCACCCTTGGTGAGGGAAGTTCCTTTTCCTGAGCACCCTTGACGAGAGCAGTACCCTTGAAGAGAGCTGTACCCTTGACGATAGCTGTACCCTTGACGAGAGCTGTACCCTTGACGAGAGCTGTACCCTTCCCAAGCACCCTCGATGAGAGAGCACCCTTGACGAGAGCAGTACCCTTCCCGAGCACCCTTGATGAGAGAGCACCCTTGACGAGAGCAGTACCCTTCCCGAGCACCCTTGACGAGAGCAGTACCCTTCCCGAGCACCCTTAATGAGAGAGGTACCCTTCCCAGGCACCCTTGATGAGAGAGCACCCTTGGCGAGCACCCTTAATGAGAGAGGTACCCTTCCCAGGCACCCTTGATGAGAGAGCACCCTTGACGAGAGCAGTACCCTTTCCAAGCAGCCTTGCCAAATTTGATTATGCTTCTTGCCAGGGTAGTAAACATCCCTACCTGGAATATGAAGGTGGAGCTAGATATGGCACAAACCCTGATTGGTCAAACACATACTTTACTTACATAATAGCACATAAACAAACAAACAAACAAACAAACAAACAAACAAAGTCACTAGCCAGATTTGCTGTCAGTCGCACATTGGACTAAATGCAGCGTGAAAAGGAAATAGCCTACTTTCACATTCTGTTGTGCTATGGGAAACACAGGGCAGCACAGGGCCTTGACCAGCATCTGCAGAGTTAGAAATCTGAACCCTGCTGCTGTACGGAACTGCTCCGAGGCAAAATCACCCCTAGTTTGTAACATGACAAACAATCCCTGCCAACCCCCCGGAAAAAACCCTGCCCCTGCTGACAATCAAGGAACACAGGGTAAGTGTGTATCTGCACTAGTACGTGGTTGTTTTAATGCATGGATGGGTTAAACCCAGAAGACAAATTCCTCTGCATGCAAGCACACATGGTAAATGGTTCAAAATTCTAATTGTAATTCAACATGTAGATCCACCTATGTCAGTGAAATTGCTTTCTAACCCTAACCCCACTCATAAGCACACAGCAGCTTCCCCGGGCCTGGCAAAAACTCTAACGTTGGCTCATGTCTGATTTTCTTCATTTATTTCTCATGTGTTATACATGTGTCCAAGACAATCGCATTTCATCCATGACCGCGAGACACTGTAGGAAGTTGGAAAATACTATAAGTCTACACTATCAATGGCAGCCAAGAAGCTGTACAGCCTTAGAAGGGACCCTGAGACGACGGAGCAATCTGACGTAAATGACCGAGGGAGGTGGCGCCGCAGGCTGTGCGAGAGAAAACAGAAGCATGGCAAGCAGGCTTAAAGCTATCCCCAGGAGATGTCAGTTTTTTCTACCCTTATGTCTCCTGACAGCAAACTTGACTCTGTTACCTCAGACCGCAACTGACAACTACACAGAAGGAGGTAATGAAAAGACTGACGCGTTTTTAAAATGTGTCCCTTATTAAGCCATTCAGCTCAACAGGCTTGTTTTACACTGTATTCACGCCTGTCGCCAAAAGAACAGTTGCACAAATAGCTTCACCCAGAAGGAATCGACCTACTGGAATGAAACTTGGTGGGTAGGTCTGACATTGTGAGACATGCAAATGATTCGAGTTTTACGCTCGCCCGCACATATGACGTAAACAAGGATGGGCTTTATCGCTGTACCAGACTGACCCAACAGCCACAATTGCAGACATTCAGCAAATGATGCCCTCCATGAGTCTCACTGTTAGTGCCAGCACCAGATGGCTGCTGGCTGCACAATGCAGAACTACTACCCTTAACACAGCGTTGTCGCCAAAGACTGCAATGGTATCGTGCCAGACGGTCATGGAGTGAGTCAGAATGGTGGACACAGCCAACGAATCAGTGTGTGGAGGCACTGTGGTCAGTGTCAAGATGAAGGGTTTGCTGTCGCACGTCCAGAAATCCTGGTGTCACTCCAGCTCCACCCCTATCACACTGGAGGAACTGCATCAAGCTCAAGCTCCATGGGATGGGATATCATAGGACACCATTAGGAACCACTACACCATTAGGAGTAACTACAACATTAGGTATGTCATGTTAGCAAACATGGCGGCCCCATGCCGAACTGAGACACAACTTCTGTATGTGTAGCTCAATAAATATTACCCATATCAGTCTAAATGTATCATTATTTATTGTTCCTGGTAACCTTTATCTTCCTTCCCAACAGCACTGCAAGCCCACACTTCCTTCTGAGTGCAGCTATTCTTTTGATGATGAGTGTATGTATGTATGTATCACTATCTGTTACATTATCTACTGCAACAAAAGACATACCTGGGGAAGGTTTTAAACGGGTATACCAGAGGAACAGGTACATCGCCCGCTAGTACATGGCATCACTTGCATTTAACGTCCACCCTCCCTGAAACTGGGCATTTGCTTGCAGTATAACTAAACAAAAGTGTCTGCTTCAAGTAATCTCGCAACCCTCAAGGACTTTCTTGCTACAACAAGTAAAAACAAAGCACTCCAGCAGAACTGTCAGCCTTAACTCAATCAATTCAGCCATGTTTTCCACATCATTAGCTGCATCTGGGTGAAGCGTGCCTTTTTGAGGGAACTCGTTGGCAAGAAATGGACTGGAGACATCACTTCTGATTACGTTTAGCCATATGCCTTCTACACAAGCTGCTATGCATGTCAGAAAGTCACTGTGGCTTGTAGGAACCATGCAGTGCGTGTATACAGGAACCGAGGAAAGAATGCAGAAAGAAAGGAGAAAAAAAAAAAAAGCTTGAAATTTTGTGACTATACAAGATAAGCAAAAGGTCAGTGCTGGGTAGGCAGTTGTTCTCCTTTTCAGCAAACAAGACGTGCCCGCACTGAGCCAAGATTGTGCATCTTAAACAGCCGCCGCCTTTGAAGCTGGCATCAGATATTAATAATTTCAAAAGCAGCCAAAATTCACCGTCCTGGACACCCAGAGACAATGAACCTCTTGGAGGACTAATAACGGTTTACAGTGGATCCACCTCTGTAGATCTGGATCTTCAGTAAATGGGAAAGGTCAAGGGCTGAGTGCTGATGTGAAGTCTGGCTTCATAGCTTCACCCAGAGGGCATCAGATATGTCTGAAGTGTATGACTGACTTACAACCACAGCTCTTCAGCTTGCTTTTCTCTCCTGTGAAGGGATACGCTGTGTCTCCACCGTCTGCCTAAAATGCACTGATACCATGTACAGTAAACACAGAGGAAGGGAAGCATGAAAGAAGAGGCCCTAGGTCTGCACTTTGTAGGACATCTGCATGACTACATCCTACACTTTAGAAGTCAGGAAAGGGTTAACACACAGACATCATACACCTGGACATTATGTCTGTAAGTTAACCCTTTCCTGGCTTATGATATGATGTCCTAGCATAGGACATAAGCATGCAAACTGCCTACACAGTGCAGACCGTGGGTTCTAGGGGTTAGAGACATTCAGCGAGCAGTGATGCCCTCCATCAGCTCCATGTTCTTGCTAGCACCAGATGTGAGGGAACAGTCTCGGCCACCGTGTATAGCACGACCAGAAGCACGACGAATGCAGAAGTGTAAGAACAGTGCATCTTCTTTATGAAATTATCAAATTGCAAACTTCCATTTTATTATTTAAGGATTACATAAAAATACATCACAAATGAACCTGATAACACAATCTGGTGCACTGGATTCAGCATTAAAGCCCTAAAGCCAGTAAAACTCCACATTCCCGCTCTAGCATCAAAACCCTGCATCTCTAAAATGATAACTCCACAGTAGAAGGATGCCAGCTTTTATCCAAGCAATTTTAGGAAATTTCTTTCCTTTCATTCATCATGAAATATGCATACAACCTACAAGGCATTTTCAAATTATAGTCAGTTTATAGAAGTTTGATTTGAATTGCAATATTGATCAGAAAAACGGCAATAAGAAATTTCACCTAATTGCTCAGCCCTACATAGTATCTATATCTATACATCACTATATGACTAACTTCTGCAGTAAAGCCTTATAAAATAATACAAATGTATGATGAGAGAGAGCGAGAGAGAGCGAGAGAGAGAGAAAGAAGGGGAGACACTGTGCATGTGGGTTCCCATATTTTTGGTGAAAGTAAGTGTGATGTGGTTGCCAGGTTCAGAGAAAATCTTTACAGATAAAGAGTGTGACGTGTGATTTACTGTGGTTCCGAGTCGTGGGCATGTGGCGTCCCTGCGCTGGTTGCACGAGTTTGATTTCCCAGGGGTGCTAGTGCTTATTTCAGGGATTTGGACTCCTCATCCCTCACCCCAGCAACATGCTTGTCTCGGGTTAATCCGTTTCTACCGGAGGAGGTGTCACAATCTCGACGCTGCCACATCTTTACTCAACAATAAAAATGGCTCATAATGCCACAGCCTGTCCTTCCCTGGAAAGCCATTTCTCGCCCAGCCACTTCATCTTCTGTTCACTAGGCTTCCCTGTCAGCAGACATAGGCCACGACTCCTTCCCCCACCTCCTTCCACTCATCGGTATTTGTAGCCATGAGCATGCATTCTCAAACTCAACATCCAAGGACAGATTAAACAAGTCAGGTTTAACGACTAGCCGGTTTGATCTTTTTCAGGCTAAAGTTTTTGTCTTCTGCCTCACTTGCCAGTATGTACATGGCAACACGTCAGGGGTTTTTGTGAGTTGTACTGTCTGCTGACAGATCTCTATGCTTCCCAAGCTCCCACTGTTGCCAGACATTTCTGCCGTGCTTTGAACGGCACTGGGAAGCAGACGGCAGATTCTGACACTCCGGCACTCGGAAAAACGACTGGGATAAACAGATAAATTGTCTATCCAGTGCCTTGGCATCGCAACACAAAGCACCTGGAGGGCTTCTAGAGTGGGAACATACTGTACATCAACAAGTATGGTGTGAACACCAGCTAGGTCACTGCTGAACGTGACCCATCACGGAGATGAGAGGCATGTTAAAAGTCGCAGAGGGCTCCTGGGAAACGCTCGGTTGCTGCATACGGAGAAAGTTGTTTTCCTTCAAAGCGCTGTAGTCAGGTTCTCACTTGGCCCGGATGAATTGAAAGGTTCCCAATACAGGCCTTCACACGGAATGTTTCATTCTAGTGCAGGTTTAAAGGCCTGCTTTTCCTATTTGCTGAACACTAATGAGTCCAAGATCATTCTTAAGATACAAAGTAGTTCTGAATTAATCTGTGAATCTCTGCACTTCATTTATTTCCTTTAAGAGAGCTCCTAAGCAACTATGCAGTTTATTTGGTGCCTTAAATATTGGCGAAAACCTTTTTTGGGTGAGCTTTTTTTGACTGAAGGTACATACAAAGCATTTATTCAGCATTTTAAATTGTTCTCTGATGTCATCATAGATTGTATGAAACTTTGTCTGGGGTGGTTTAAGATGCCCATTTACACCCTATGACTTGGCCCTAGAATGACATAAGCCGTTTTCTCGTTTTTTTTCTTTTTTTTTTTTTTAAGCAAGTGCATAAATGATTTGTGCTCTGGTTGGTTGGCATTTTGCAGGCTCAGTGCCACCACTACTCGTCAGGAAGCTACCACTCCATCTGGGAGACGGGGGGTTCGATTCTTGGTCTGGGTAACTATAGTGTGCTACACCAATTCGAGTATTTGGGCAAGACTCCTAACACCACACTGGCCTACCTGTAATATGAATAACCTGTTAAAGAGTGGAAAATCTAAACTTCCTAGGGATGCATCGATTAGATTTTTATCCAAAACTGAACCAAATGAAACATGGCTGAGTACCGAACACATTTTTCCACAGTGTTTCATGTATTTTGCCAGGTCCTCACCACTGCATAAAATTAGTAGGCTAAATCCCAGATAGCTAGTGGATGTGAGTCGGAAGCCAATTTCAGCCTTTTCAGCCAGTTTAAAGATGAACGTCAACCTGAACCGATAGTTTGATTCCATAAACCCCCATGAAAAGTGATAACATTACAGTAGATTTCCCAACACTGCCTGACATTTCCATAGCTGTAATTCCACTAATATCTGCACATTTTAGAAGCAGCCAGTTTTACTGCCCTTATTTGCACATGTAGGATTTGTATTTGAAGGAGGAAATACCAGTGTGAGGGGCTCATGGTATGTTAGTTCTATGTACCAAGCTCTCTGTATTCACCCTCTTGCCAACATACACACAGTTATTCATTCCATGGCACGTTTAATCAAAGGAAGTGCTTAACCTTCAGAAATTGGTATTTTCCCACCTCGGGCTATCAAATCAGATAGTACAGGAGCCGTTTTCATAATAAACAAACTGGAAACGGGGTCGAACACAGGTCATATTCCCCCTTGTGTTAATATTGATGCAGCAAAAAAACAAAGTATACAAATAAGAGCAGATGGCAAAACTGTTTCACCATTTTCATTTAAAATAACAAGGTTAAAACAATGCGCTGCAAACAGGGTAAAATTAGACTAGCATTATACTTGGTCAGCTTGATAGATGTGGAACGTTCTTTTAAGTTTTATTTAACATTTTATTTAAGAACCATATATTTCACATCTGTTTAAAAATATAAATATGTTCTTTTTTTTCGATTATTTTAATAACAGGGTTAAATGATCAAGCTTTGTACATGCAGTCTTATGGTCCTTCTGCAGATGTTTTTACAGCATTTAAATAAATGAATTAGGAACATTTTTATTTATTGTAGCTATGGTCTTGGAAAATGTTAACATAGACATCACGTGATTGTGTAAAAGCTAATTTCATACATTTCATTTTAAGCTTAAGTACAGAGCACACACTTCCTTACCTTTTACAAATAAACAGTCAAAAAAAACGTCACTTTATCACTTTTTAAAAAGGTAACAGGACACAACCTGAACTCTACTTCTCTAATAGAAACATGGGAACTCACCTGGGATAAGGTGACATGAATAGTGCAGCACTTGTGAAAAGAAGCTGTGCAGGGTTTGACAAGTATAGGCATCCTATTTTCAGACTTTCAGAGTGAAGTCAGACTCCAGGGTCTCCCAGTTAGATGTTTAGTCTGCATTTACTGCTGCCTTTGGGTCAAGCCAATGTGGACAAGAACCCCATTCTATAGATAAGCTCATTCTGCACCTGCAAGGCGACCATGTTATTTCCATGCCTCATGTCCCATCCACCTTACTAACACCAGAACACAAACTAAATACTAACATGCTAAATTCTAGCATCATCAGTGATCATCAGTACTAGGAACACTGACATGAAGCCGCCACGCTGGCTGGTGAATTATGAATTGTTATCAACTCATGAAGGAAGTTTTCCTGGCATTCTGTAGCCCCACTCATGAATTTGGAAGTCACTCCCAACCATATGAACCGATCCTTGCAGTTCATGTACATCTATACATGCTGATGCTGGGGCGAATGAGATCTTCCAGCAAGACAATGCGATGCGTCACATGGCTAGAAATGTCCAACACTGGTTGGAAGAGCATGACCAAGACTTCAGAGTACTACCCTGGCCCCCTAGCTCCCCAGACTTAAACCCAAATGAGCTTCTGTGGGACCACCTCGATGGTCACGTTTGCAACTCCAGCAACTGTGGGATACCACCAGATACCTGTGACAACATCTAGACCTTACTGAGTCACTGCCAGCCTTCCCAGTCCCAGTCTTGCTGCTGTCCGTGCTGCACATGGCCGTTACCCTGGATATTAGCCAGTGGTCTTAATGTGACTGAACCATGTAGGTCTATGATTAGGAAACATTTATTATTGGCTTTTATTTTCAGGTGGAACATATTAGCTTTAAGTACTAATTAGCAACGCTTGTGAAGCATTCCTATGGGACTGCACACTGAAAGGAAAAACAGAAAACATAATTAATCAAAAATCATTAAAAAAAAAAAAATTATTTAAATAAAAATCTGAAACCAAGAATAAATGCCTGTACTGAAAGTCCTGCAATCACTGCATAACCATCACTAGATTAAAACGACCTTTTCATTGATCTTGCGGGAGATTACATAAAGAGCGACCGTATGCACCGTGAAGCTAATGAATTGGGAAATACAGTTTAATACAGGCTTATAAAAGCTCTATATGCCACTACATGAGACCAGTAAACGGATTATGCAGCCCTTCTGATTCAACAAGCAACACAAGAAATACAATAATCTTTTCCTGAATTGCATAATATTTTCAGCACACCGCTGTTACTGTTGCATAAGGTTGCATGGCCATTGACATATCCATCCAACCACACATGCATTTCCTGTGTGGGTCTGGCACTCACGAGCTCCGAGCTCAACACTATCAGTCACTGGTGTGAGCTGGGGGGATTTCAAAAACGCAGCCAAGCAAACAGTCTGTGAGAGCCTCGTAGTCACACTAATGAGTAATGCCGACTGTTGTGGCCACGCTGACCCACTCTGCTCTGGTGGCCACAGTCTACTTCTATCAAATCCTCAGAATAATGGCGAAGATGGCCCAAATAGCCTTATTTGCACCCTACCTGCCTCCTGCAGAGCGGCGAAAGCTGATTTGAATAGCTGGACCGCAAGCTCTACCAATCCCCCATGTTAATGAGAGGCTTGGGCCGACTTGGGTGATGAACTGCACATGCCAAGCAGGGGTCTACTGCAGTGCAGCAGAGGCAGGAGAAATCAGGATGGAAATGGAAAAATAAAGCTAAAACGCGTAAGGGGAGCAGCCAGTCGGCCTGCAGAGCAGGGGCGCTGGTAATGTGTGCGCCTTCCTCCCGCAGATTTGTCACATGAGATATGGGGGCAGGAGGAACGGCAGAAGAGGGTGGGGGTGAGACAGCTCCGCACGAACAGCCAAGGTGCACTGGGGGGCAAAAATCTGGCCATATTTCTTCAGCTTCCACTGCAGTGAACACAAACCAGCCCTCGTGAGAAGGCAAGGCTGACAGTAGATGTCGATTATGCAAGCTATAATTGAGGCCTTCCCTCAGTCCTTCCACACTCATCCTCCAAAGATGAGTTACACAATTAGTTGCACCTGACAGGAATGAAACTTGGTGGCTAGGTTTGACATCATGAGACATATGGATGATTCATGTTTTTTGCCTCGGCCACGCATATGAGGTAAGCAAGGATAGGCCTATTCGCTGTACCTGACTGACCTAACTGATCCAACAACCATGACTGTGGACATTGAGCAAGCAGCGATTCAATCCATGAGTCATCATGAGGCACCACTGCCTGACGACTGCCCTTTACATCATATCAACGTCCCCAAAGACTGTGATGGTGTCGTGCCAGACTGACTGAGACTGGCGGCGTGTCATCTTCAGTGATTTCGTCTTGTATGGAGGCACTGTGGTCAGCGCCAAGATGAACGGTTTGTTGTCACGTGTCACAAATCCACAAGGCCTGGTGTCACTCCACATTAACCCTCTCTGCAGAAACTGTGTGAGAATATTCAAACTGCATGAGCTGGATCATCACAGGACACCATTAGGAACCACTACAACTCCATGCTGAGACATCTAGCACTTCCTTTTGGGAGCAGCTATTCTTTTGACAATAGAGTGTAGTTTGAAAACCCCTGTCCTGTTGAGCTACTTTGCCTGGCACTAGAGACTAAAGCACTATTATCTTAGGATAACAACCAAGAGTTAAAGCAACTGCATCTCTGATGTTGAAGAGTATAATGATAGTTCTACTCCAAAACGGAAGCAGCATTTTTCAAGCCAATCTATTTGCGTTCACATTCCGGCAAACTCTCCCGGTCTCCTTAATTACTAGCCTCTGAGAGATTGTGCAGACCAACAAAAAAATGGCTCATCTCCTTTTATCATTTTCCTGCAGCTAAAGACGATTTTCTTATTAATAAGCATCTCTTTTGTCAAGACACTAATCCTGCGATGCTGGCGGATATGTAGCGGCAGAGTAGAAACAAGTGCAGAAAATAAAGGTTAGAGCCTCCTGAGTCAGCCATCGCATAGACTTATTAAAACACTGGGAAACATGCAGCCCGTCAGTCTGAAACAGTACAGAATATCCAAAAATAATCTGCTGCATGTCAACAATCCATACCTGTCACTCATGTGCTTCTCTCATCGTATCCTGACGGGATCCACCATGACTCTGGGAGCCATTATCAAGGACTTACTGGGCCTCTTTAGCTCAACGACTATAAAGAGTGATGGTGTGCATAGTGGGTACCAAAAACAAAACAGTATGAGGGGCACTGCAGCTCACCATTACTCTCGCAGGCTTGATGGGTAGACAGATGGGTCAGACAAGTTGCCTGCGGACAGCCCATTTATCTTGCATGACAAGAGGTCAACCTAAAACTCAAAGGGAGGACATTTTAATGACAGTAGAGTTCTCCCATCCAAAGCCATTAGGTCCATTTTCCGCTGAACACTAGCAGATGTATTTATCCTTGGTGTACTTTATGAACAAGCAATCCTGACTTGAAGGTTTCCTATTCAAAGACCAATGTGCAATGCATGTAAACAACTTGTGTGTGCGCTATTCAGAAGAAGGCCATTAAGCCCTTGAGCCATTAGTGGGGGGTCTCCAATCCAACCTCCCATGTCTTATGGAACCAGTGTGCCACAAAGTAGTCTTTTACTGCAAATCAGGGGAACCATACGCAGTGCTCCAGCTATCTCCTGCTTGGGCTCCACAGTGCAGAGCTGCTATTAGCATAGCCGGAGAAAAATTAAAGTGGCTTAATCTGAGACTTAAATGCATTTCTCAGCACCAAGCTTGAAAATGATTCCGCCAGCTCAGGCTTCAATCTTATTTATCAGGATTTTCCCTTTGAAAGAACATTTAGTTTTCTACTGACGTGCACCATTAGAAAGCTGAAAATGCCACAGACACATAAATATCATAAGCGTATCATAATTCAAGGTAAAAGGCTAAGCTAATTTTGTCATAGAGAGTTTCCTTTAAATAAAACAACTTAAAGCACTGAAATAACTTAGAAGCAGGACAAGTGTGCAGACTCTTTTTAGGTCGTTTGGAAAGCATTTGTTCAACGTTTGACAGTACATTATGAATCATAAGCAGTGCCACGAGAGAGTATGCCACAAGAACACACTAGCTTAGCAGCAATATTTGCACCTCAAAAAAAAGGATTTTCATTATAACTGGACCCAAACATTCAGCTACTTGTTCGGAAGGTGTTTAGTTTTTAATTTCAGCAATTTAAATATTCATAAAGGTGCAAAACTGCAAAACACTTTAATGCTTGCAGTTCCAGGGCAAAACTTAAGTGAGTTGAGTTCCAAAATACAGCTTTTTCACCCCCGATTAAGACTTTTTACTTAGAAAAGAACATATTACAAAACATATCTCCAATGAAATGATTTAACTAGAAATACAGCCCCTCATCATAAACAGAACAACCAGGTTACTGACAATAATAACACTTCCTTAATACTTAACATTAGTTAATAAAAGAATAAAATAAAATACAATAAATAATAGTAGTAAAATCAAATTAATAATTGACATACAGACAGAACATATCTACCTTCATACATTATGTAACTATACATTTTGTCCAAAATACAGTTTTAATTTGAATTTGCTAAAAAATTAAAGAAACAGGCTTCTGCTAGGGTTGGGTGAAAGGGAGCAAAATTCATATCATATCATTCATTAGGTTGAATGCCAATACATAATAAGTATCTCAGTATTTGCCCTAACATGTGCTAAACGTTCAGTTGTGAGTCCAAGCGCTGTGTGAGATGTCACGATGTAATGTAATTAATACATGTAGAAAGAAATGTCCTTAAACATGTGATGAAAAAACACTATAAAATAAGTTAGCGTGACTAGGCAACTGGTGCCCTATGACCTTTTCAAAGGCTTCTTTTTCTGTTGTTGCTACAGGGACTTTGTTTTTAGGGGATGTGGTAGACCAGTGCACTTTTCTATATACAAGGCCCACTACCACTACCAATTCCCGGGATTGTCTTTCATCTATAAATGATATCAATATACATCTTAAAAACCAATAAGATAAAAATATTATGGTCCAGCCCTACCGTCTGTTCTGCTCTGCTCTGGAAAACCCGCTACTCCACCCATAATCTAAATCTAAAAATCTACCTAGACCCCAACAATGCATTCTGTGAGCTCATTCCAGTTCTCCATAAAGTGGTGGTTACCACCCCCTATGATATTTTCCTTTAGTTTGCCAGTAAAAGTTTGGCAAGTGGGCCTTCCTCAGCCACCTTAAACACCCCACCCACCGCAGCAAGGCTCTGAATATTCGCTGTTGAGTCCCGACAAAGCTCCAGAGCCCAACAATGATAATTGGGACAGGCTGAGTACTTTAGAACCAATGCCTGCATTAAGGTATTATGGAGTATATAAAGGTGAAGTACTGTATCTGTAGTGCTTTCAAACTAGACCAGTGCCTCACAACTCTGGTCCTGGAAGTTTACCGGCCTGCAGCTTTTAGTGGTTTTCCCGGCTCCCAACACTCATGATCCAACATAGAGGTTAATCAAAAGCCAATTATTGGGTTAAAGTGTTAGTGTTAAAGCAGCAATAGGACCAAAAACATGCAGGACAGTGGATCTCCAGGACCGGGTTTGAGAAACGCTGAGCTAGACATCACCTGATGAATGTTTTGTCAGTAAAAAAAACGGAAACAACTTAAACTTTATAGCTGCAGTATCATTTAATGTCTTGAATCACGGCTGAGGTTAACGGGGTGCTCAGAGACAAGACTGGGCACCATTCATTTCATTTCAGGCATTAAAAATTCAAATAGAGGACGCAGCTTTTGCAAGTAAACCAACACACACACTTTCTTTGCAGCCATGCCAAGGAAAATTACCATGTGCCCAAGGCCCAAAAGTTCCCATTCATCAGCATTCCACAGCAAATACATCCGCCATAGAACCTGATAGGCGGCATCTACCTGCGTGTCCAGCAGCAGGACTGACAAGTGACAAAAATAAAATGTCAACCCAATTAGTAGTGCTGTCAGGCGTAATTACAGGC
The DNA here is from genome assembly GCA_024036415.1 of Prochilodus magdalenae. Classification (NCBI taxonomy): domain Eukaryota; kingdom Metazoa; phylum Chordata; class Actinopteri; order Characiformes; family Prochilodontidae; genus Prochilodus; species Prochilodus magdalenae. The sequence goes on from JAMWET010000854.1 coordinate 359,712, forward strand.
TCAGTTGTCATGGGGAACAGCCCACCCAAAGGGGACCTACTATCTAGTCAATGGAGCTCTGCTGATGCTAAATACCAGCCGTTTCTGCCGGCTGGAACGCTAATAAATAAAACACAACAACACAACAAAGCTTTTCCTTTCCAGTTGATTCAGGTTGGCAGAGTGGGAAAAAGCAGCTCGGAAAGCTAAAGCAGGAAGCTCTGCACAGGTGCCACGGCATGCGGATTAACAAACAAGCCGTCCCTAGAGAGCACAAGTCGTCTCAGGTTTGTTGATGTTTCAGTGTTTACTCATGCCTTGATCTTTTCGGCTGGTGCCTGTCTGTCACTCAGAAAGACTGTCATTACTGAGAGTGGAGGAGACGCACTTGTACTGGCCCAATTTACTGTCTCATTGTATTAGCATCAAGTACGTATAAAAGCTGCCTGGATTACAAATGGGGATAGATGGAGAAGCAGCATCACTGTCAAGTCGTGCATGCTTAAACCGGACACCTAGCATTTGACGCAACACAGCAAGCATGATGAGCGAGTCAGCCCAGTGTGCTGTTGCTGCTTGTACTACTTAAGCGAGGAAGGTTCACTTTGACCTGCGACATGGCGGGTTTTCTGGGAAATCAGCACTGCCAGTACACTTGAAAGCAAGGTCAAGGATTAGTTTTGCAGACTCTGAGCAGCATAATAATAATAATAATAATAATAATAATAATAATAATAATTTGAATAATAACCATAATTCACATAGCAATGCTAATAATACATCACAGCTATACTTTTCCTGATATACTAAGAGCCAGTGTCTGCAATATAAGAAACTTACTACACATTTAAACATAGGATGAAAATGCCCAGCTTATACACAGTCCAGGTCACATTATTATGACCACTAGCTAATATCCACAGTAACTGCCATGTGCAGCACTGACAGCAGCTACACAGGCTGGGAGCAACCGCATAAGGTCCTAGTAGGTCATCACAGATATCTGGAGTCATGCTGACTGCAGTGCATCCCACAGCTGCTGGAGTGCGGGTGGCGGAGTAAACGCAACAACGAAGGTGGTTGTTGCTCAACTGGGTTCAATTCTGGGGAGTTAAGGGGGCCGGGTAGTACTTGAAAGTCATGTTCTTCCAACCTTCTTCCAACGTTGGACATTTCTATCTGTGTGACACGTGGCATTGTCTTGCTGGAAGATCCCATCCACCCCAGGAAAGACAATCAGCATGTACGAGTGTAAGTGATCTGCAAAGATGGACTGGTTGGGAGTGCCTTCTATATGGATGAGTGGGCCCAGAGAATGCCATGAAAACATGACTTCCCTCATGAGCTATGTGCTGCTGCCATCGAAAGTTGGAAGTGGTCTTAATAATGTAACTTGACTGTGTCCACCTTTAGTTAATGTGTCCCTGTTCATATTAATCATCATATCATAACACTTAAACGAGAAAACAGTTTCTCTGTAATCTTCCATCAAATTGTAGGGACTTCATCGTTAAGACCATGTTCAGACAGCAGGCAAATCGGATTTCTTTCCTAAACCAGATTTTTTTAGTGGTATTACTGGTATACTGGTATTTACAAGTGATCAAACCGGAATTGTGTGTCTAGACATCACCCATCTGCATGGGTACATAGCTATACTGGTGTAGTTCATCTCGCCTTCTATATTCCTGTCACACTACAGAAGTCTTATGTCTTAATAGACAAACTAGGAAGCGAGGACGGAAGGCTTTGCTGAGAACTTCAGTCATACTGAACATGACATTGTCATTGTCCAATAGGAGCAGCCAGAACATCCACATGGAGATGCACCTGGAGAAATACAGCTGGAAATCCGTTTCAAGCCACTTATAAAAGTAGTTTGAATTCAGTTTGCAAATCAGATCATAGTTTTTTTATGTTGTCCAGATTCAAAATTCAGATTCAAAATTCAGTCTGGATATGCCAGAAATCAGATTCGGCCTGGCAGCATGAACAAGGCTTAAGAAGAAAGTAGGAACACGGTGTAATACTTTAGCTGAAAAACTTAGATACTTAAATGTCATCTAAACCAAAGCAAATCATATAGAGCCCAAGATAGCATCAGATTAATATTTAACCATCATCTTCTTGCAAGTATGTTTACGATGCCTTCCAAATCGGATACATACATTAATAGTCAAGTCATCTGACAATCCCCTTCGGGAGTAGAAGACATATGTTGCTCCCCCTAATAAAGCTCCCTTTTGTTCTTTTGTGATTTCAGAGAAAAATGTCAGCACAGGGGATGGAATTGAAGGAGACTTCAAGGGAACAGTTCAAAGCCACATCATCCCTGGTGCCCGTGACCATCAATATAAAACGACAGGGCATATTTTATAAGTAAGAGTTTTGATTGTGAGCTGTTATTTCAGATGGGTTTTCATCTCCCAAACATCTGTAACCTGAATCACTGGATAGCACATGCCTGCCATATAGACAACATAATGCTACAATGACATAATGAACTGTTAGGGGAAATCAAAGATATATATATGTGTGTCTGTCTGTATTTTTCTACTGTTCAAAATTGCGCTCTTTCTATTCACGACACCCAGATAATAACTCATCTGATAAATTAGGTGCATCTGAATGTTTCCTATAAAAGCCTTTGTATCAGAGAATATACATCAAAGGGCATATGCGTGGGCAGGTCTTATTTCTTTGTGCTCCTGAATTGCAATGTAAATGAGATGTCAACTTGCGAGCAGCTCTATTCTGAGCAAGCTGCATGAGTGACCGTGATCAAGACGAGAAACACTCTCTCTAAAATGAGATGTTCCCTCTAAATCAGAGCAAAGCACTCTCACTTTAGGCTCCAATCTCCCAAACAAAAATACAGGAAATCATAAACACAAGTCAGACCGTATATCACCAACAAGATACCTGCACATGAAAGGAATTTAAGACGTGCCTCACATGGAAACAAGCAAAGTGACCAGCATATCGATCGTTCTCTGCTTGAGGTACTTAACAGTCAGGAGGCTGTCTCAAATATCTAAATGACAACTTCAGTAAGCATATATTGATGCAGGCATGAGCAACATCAGTGATGGTAAAATTGTGGGTTTTTAACACACATACAACAAAAAAAAACATAACACTACAAAAATAGTGAGACCACAGTTAATGTGCCATTGCCTCAAATATATGAATGACAAATTGGGTAAGCCAATATTGATGCAAGCATGTAGACAACCTTTGTAACAGTAAAATTGTGGACAACAGAACACAACACAACACAACACGGTACTACTCCAAAAATAGTGAGCCCACAATTAATAAGGCATTGCCTCAAACATCTAAATGATAACTGGGGTAAGCCTATATTGATGCAAGCATATGTGCAACATTTGTGATAGTACAATTGTGGGTTTTAACACAACAAGAACAACAATAAAATAGTATTGCCCCTAAAATGTTGGGAATACTGTTGATATACCATTGTCTCTATATATCTACATGACAACCTGCGTAAGGCTATAGTGACGCAAGCATATGTGCATCATTTGTGGGGGTAAAATTGCTGGGGGTTTTTTTGTTGTTGTTGTTTTTTTTTTTTACATACAACAACAATACATTTTACTCCAAAGGTAATATCCCATTGCTACAAATCTAAATAACAATTTGGATAAGCCTGTATGTTTGCAGTATATGTGTATGTGTTGCACACATAAAACAACCACAAAAACTGGTAAGATCCAAAAATAGCAGGACCAACTGCCTCAAATACCAAACTGACAACTTTGGTAAGCCTACATTGATCCAAGCATATATGCAATATTTGTAATAGTAAAATTGTGGATTTTAAGACAACACAACCAACAAAGAAATGGTACTTCCCCAAAAATAGTGGATCCACAGTTAATATTTCCACTTTTTAATAACAAATAGGATAAGCCTATATAGATGCAAGTATATATGCAACGGTAAAATTGTGGGGTTCCACGCACATACAACACAACAATAAAACATATTTGGGGCCACAACTGATATACACCGGCTGTCTTGTTACTTAATGTAACAAAGTTCAAATGTACACATGCACACCCGTTACATTAACAGCCAGAAATGCACATGGGGAATGTAGCGCGTTATCCAACTGCATGTAGTGTATAGGGCGCACATCCTTGTGACAGTGCAGCCAGACCTTCGTACAGTCGTGCTCCCACCTTGTGGGGAGTCGCTGTGCTTGAAATGTGAAGTGTGTATGCGCTGCGTCCCCGAACACCAACCAACCGCAATCTGAGCTGAACGCTGCTGGATCAACCCATCACAGGCTGCACGGTCTTATGGTATATGGTATGCATGAGTTTGGGGTGAACAGTGTTTCCCCCCACCAGTGTATAACTGTCATTTCCAGGGCTGTAATTACAGCATCCTCCAGCTCCTTGTGCTCGTATGTCTGAATGTGTGTGTGGATGCATGTGTTTGGAATTACCAAGCAGGACTTCGAAATAACTGCAGCAGTCGTTGCCAATTTCCACATTTTAGTGCTCTGATTTAGGAGGAAAAAACCCCAAAACACCCCAAAACAAAAAAAGCAGGGGGGAGAATAGAACAACACGGAGCCGACGACCGACGTTACTCACCATCAGAGACGAACGCACACAGCAGCAGGAGCAGAGTTCCCAAGCAAGACCGTGCAAATGACATCGTAGTTCCCCCAGTAAATCCCGTTTTCGAAACAACTAGATACTGATCAGCTCCAGAAAAGGGAATAGTTTATCCTAGCGGGCGGTAGTAGTGACTCTTCTTCAGTCCCGTGCTGGATTCCAGGCGTGAGAGGTGTGTAGGGTGGGGGATCACCTGAATGTTAGGGGGTAACTTGGCCGAAGGCTTTCACGTCCATGACGGAATATGGCATACCCGGGGAAAAGGAAAAGAGGAGTGAAAGAGCGTTTGCCAATTCTCTTCCCACGACCACCGACAGAGAGAGAGACAGAATGCAAAAGACAGAGGGAGAGAGAGAGAGAGCCTGCAGGAGAAGGAGGAGGTGGTGGTGGTGGTGTTGGTGGGGGTTAGAAAAGTTACAGGCACCGACGAGCTCTCGATTCCCACGCGTCTCTTAACCATGTGCCCGCTTCACATAATCCACACATCGCTCAGCACAGGAGCTGCGGAGAGCAAAGCCAGGGCTTAACAGCAGCTCCGAACAAGGAGAAGACGGCTGTGGAGGTGGAAGTGTTTTTATTACTGGTCTCGCGCGCATCCGCGTGCGTGCGTTGTGTGTGTGTGTGTGTGTACACGCGAACGCGCTAGGCGTGCGTGCGTGTTGTTTTCCCGCGCAGCAGCTCTGAGGTAAATAAAAGCTAGCAAGCTAGCCCAATTCACCGGTCAGACAGTCACTCAGTCTCCCAGAAAAGCCCCTAAGGCAGCCCAGCCATAGCAGTACAGTCCGGTAAGAAACAAATTGGTTCGCTGTGGAGCCTCACTGCGAAGATGACACTGGTTTACCAATGGGTTTCGCCCTCAGTGTTCCGCACGCAGCCCGAGTAAAGTTCCAGCAACGCGTAGGAAGAAAACACAACCGTTCACGACCGCGGCGCTTCTCGCAGGTCAGTCACTGAAAACTCCCCCGGCAGGCTCCCCGGTTTCTCACACACAGACACACACTCGGCTCAGAAATCCTCCCCCAGAAGTCGAAGTGGACCTCCAGCCTTCGTTTCACCAAGCAAACTGGCTATTCATGTAAGGAGTCCACTTTCCAAAACGGGGAGCCAGGTCGCTAGCTACGCTAACGTGCCCCGAAAACTCTTCCCGGCAGCAGCGGGAGCAGCTCGGCTTCACCGTCTTGTGTAGTCGAGTCAGAATGTTTCACTTTTTTCAGAGCCGGCGGAAACTGGCCAAGTTCGCCTAGTGTTCCAGACCCCGCGGTCTTGTCTTCTGCCGTGGTGAACGCCTTGCCAGCCCTAAACGGGGCGACACTTCAACGCTTCTTCCCGGTGCCGGCTAAAAAAGCCTCTCTGCTTCTCTGTGTGTCTGTCTGTCTCATAACCACACACACAACATCTCCTCAGAGGGGAGAGTGCGTGTTAGCGACCGAGATTCAGTCACGTGACCCGGTGCACTGAAATCACTCGCCTGTTTGACGTGCGTTTTACTCATCTTTCATTCAAAATGGTGGGAGAAAAGTTTGCTGTTCGCGGCGGTTGTGCTGTAATACCGGCTGTAAAGTCTTAATTCCTGCCCGTTTGTACGTCCTCCACGCCTACGTAGATCAACAAAGGGCTTTTTCAGCCCCGCTGCGGTTGTATAACGCGGCTAACAGGGGCTTCCAGGCTGCTTGGTGTGCTGTATAAGCGTGGATGTTCAAGACTTTAGTCGAGAGGACCTGCTTGTAGAAGAGGCTGATCCTTTGAATCCGGGTACATGAGAGTTTGTGATGTAAAGGTAAGTAGCCTGAAAGACTAAAGACTAAACCTTGATGCAGAGAGGAGTATAGCATGTGTTGATTCCTAAATGACATAATGAACGTTGTTCTAGCTCTTTACATGGTTGGTTACTAGATGTAAACAAGAAAATTAGCCTGCATTTAAATGAAACTAAATGTGTCGACTTTGTTATATTCAAGGTGATCAGGATGTCTGTCGCTGGAGCCAGCCCTCTTCTGTGGGAGCATGCCCATTAAAATGAACCCCTGTTGTTGGTGAAGACCCTGGACTTTACAAATAGGGTGCTGTAATTCCTGAATGAGATTTGCCATGGCCAGAGGTCTCAAACCACAGTGACATCTCCTGGCAGGCTTTTTTCCCCCTTTTATCGTCATTTCCACAGTGTAAAAAACGTGCAGCCTAAAAACTGGCTCTAATTTGTTACAAGCATTTGAATAAGTTTTACTCAAAAATGACTTTGATTGAAATAATTGGTCATTCAAAGTTCTTTTTTGGGGTTGAATAAACCTAATTCATTTATATGTAACAAATATGAATTGTTATCATTATTAAGAATCATTCCATTGCATCCATTTATTCTATTTTTATACTACCATTTGCAAAAATATACATCACCACACACTACACTGTAAAAAGTGCAACCTAAAAATGACTTTAACTTGTAGCAAATGAGTAAGTTTTACACAACTCAGAAAATTACTTTGGTTGAAAGAATCATTCTTTCAAAGTCCTTTTTTAAATAACAACTAAATAAACCAAATCCATTTGCTTGAAAACAAATCTGAGTAATATTTTATGGTTGGACGAACTGAGTTAAGTAAAAAAAAAATCAATTGCTTAATCAGTTACTCAAATTACTTTGAAAAAAATGTTTTTCCAAGTCATTATATTAGGTTAGGTAAACCTTATTAATTTGCTTTTAACAAATCAGAGTTCCTTTTTTAGGTTGCACTTTTTACATTGAATCTTTTCAAATTTCCTTAATGTATTTTTCAAAATGTATTTTATTCTCTACAGTTGTTGCTGTAGTCAGCTCTTTAAACCACTGATGACTTTCTCCAGAGCTTAAGTATTTAGGTTTTTAGCTATAGGTACACTGTACAAAATGAGTAGAAATTACTCTAAGTTGTTACAAATAATTGAAAAAGTTTTACTAAAAAAAAAACTAGAAATACTTGATTGAAAGCATTCAAAAGGCAAAGCCATTTGTTAGGTTTTTTTTTTACTACTTTGAAAGACAAAAATTGCACTTTATTTTACTGTACTATTTTTTAAGCATAGCTTTGATGTCAGTGAACACATTTTATTTCTAAAATGTGATATTGTGTTAAAAAAACACACATCCCTTTCCAAACAAAAATAACCTTGATTTCTGAACTGGTTTTATTCAGGCTCTTTAGACCATTAGTGCTACTCAGGGAACCAGCCTGGCATCTTTTCACCAATTTTAAAAATGACAGTAGTAACAAGGTGGCAGTGCACACAAAAAACCTGTGAGCATTTGTGCTGTTATTACAGATTTGGTTTTATCCAAAAAGCCAGCATGGATCAACTTCTGGTGTGTGGACCATGGAACGCTCGAGGGTGTCACCATCATTGATTTTCATTCCTCAACAACTGACATATGCACAGATGTTGCTGAAGAACCAAGAATGCCTTCAAAAATTCACTGTTTAACTCCAGTGAACAAAGCTGTATGTGCTTGTAGTAGCTGTAGTATTCGTTCTGTGTTTGATTAAATGGGTTTTTATAGATATTATGGATTTGAACATGGAAGTACAAGTACCTATATTATGTCTCAAGTGGTTTACATAAAACCTGAGGTGGTTGTGATGTAGTGGTGACAAACAATTACATTCACACCAGCATACCCTAGATGTTACCTGAAATTCACAATGTTTAATATGTTCATGAGACATACCATAACCACTAGCGTTAACACAGCACATGAATGTGTACAGGAACCAGCCAGCATGGTCAGCAACCGTTTGATTGTGTAAATGGAGCGTTACAATTACTGACTAAAGTCCTTTCAGAAATATACACTCATGTGTTCCTAAATAAACACAGTACTATTTGTAACATCATGTGACGACAGCTGCATTCAGTAAGTTGTTGAGGAAACAATACAACAGCACAATGACTTTGAAAGAAAAAAAAGTGTCATACCAAGTACTCCAGCACTTTAACTCAAGTAAACAACTGACAGTATAACTTTCACTTGTATTGAAGTAATAAGCTCCTTGAATGAAAAACTGATCTCCTCGTGGTAGTAACTTCAAGCTCCTGCAAATAGTGCTGCACAAGGATGATGGGGCTACGGGATTCGTAGATTGAGAGGAGGAGGTGGTACAGTGCAGTAAATGCCTCGTTCCATGTGTGGGGAAAAAAGGGTCAAAAGCAGATTTTGATTGGTTAAAAAGAGTGATTGTACGGTATTTGAGCATGTGAAATACCATAGTGTGAACATAGTAGCTGAATGTGCATGTGTATGGAAGCATATGGTCATATGGGTCTAACAGCAGTGGATAAAATCCCAGTCTACAGAAAATTTTCCTCTGAATTTCCACCAAATCTTTGATGCAATCATGTCTGAACATTGATGTGGCCTACATCCAGAAATTTGTCCAGTCCATGCCAAATTAAATTGCAGCTGTTCATGCTCATGGAGGGGCGATTCAGTCACATATGACTAGTTTTTTATGCAGTAAGCTTATATATAGTAGAGTTTCTCTACTTCTACCTAAGTAGTTGTGTTGTGTACTTTGTCCATCTCTGATTAGTTGTGGTGCAGTAATATAAATCAATACATAGTTCAGACATTTAAAGGAAGACCTTGGTTATGCTGCGTTTGTTTATTAACCCAATGATTGATGTCCTCACTATAAAAAAAGTTTATTTTCTCCAAGAGACTGGATGAGAGCAAATCAGTCTGAGCCAGTAGTGTGCAGCGACCACCATTTAAGACATTGTACAAAAAATGAGCCGCATCACACCACCTGGAGATGTGCTGGTTGCCCACAGACCTTTTGAACCTGTCTTTTCTTTCGATTTTTATTTGATGTTTCTTCAGGGTAGATGTAGGCTTCAGTGTAGATGTAGGCTTTGTTTAAAATGAAACATAGACATAGAGGCCATAGAAGCATACTGCTTATTCATACAAGCAGTTTTTACTTACGGCTGTCCCTAATACACAAGTTACATCTTTCATTTAATGGCCTGCAGTCTTGTTTTGCGATGACTCATATTGATCCATGTCCTGAATAATAACTTTATTAGGCCTTCATTCTTCCTCCCTGGTACTGTGAGCATCGAGTTTCAATGCTGTGGAAATACAGTAGTACCTCTTAAATGCTTATCTTAACTGAGTTGGTACATGCAGTAAATATCAAATGACAACAAGGGCGGGCGCCGTAAGTGTTTGGCGCAGTTCATTCAAGGTAACATGGGTACAAGATTGTCTCTTGTGGTTGAGCACCATAATCAAAATGGAGGAGTTGACTCCCTGAGCCACGGTAAGTGTCACATTATAGTGATATAGATTTAATGAAGCAAGCAAAATGGTGCAGTGCTGTTTGCCTATTAGTTCCCAACAGCACCGCACCATGTCACGGAAGTTTTTGTTTCGGCTTTTACAATTTACAGAGGCAGGCCTTTTATAGAATCCCGAGGGTGCAAGCCAATGGCCTTTTAAGACTGACATCCAGTGCTTCTGAGGTGTTCCTATTGAGCAAAAGACTGATAGTCTCTCTGATTTATTACTCTGTAGAAACAAGTTTGTAGAAGTCTTTCTGTGGGGTAAATAGTACTTCATATGAAAGCTATGGGGCCACAGCTTGTTTCTTGCATGGTATCTTGCCCTCGTTTCGAGTGACATGAAATGGCAGTGCAGCGAAATAAGACTGATCTCTTTGGCAGTGTGAATTATTGAAGCGTCCAGCTGAGACATAGCAGCTGGAACGTACAGAAACATAACTGCACGCCTTGTAAGCATCAGTTGAGTGCTTCAGTGTTTACAAATCCAGGATTAAAAATACTGTTTCCCCTGGGTTACTGTCCATGGTGAAGTGTTGGCAATAATGTGTGCTTACTACGCTTATCTTTAAAGAAATAGTTGCACAAATGGTTACACCCAGCAGGAATCAGCCAACAGGAATGAAACTTGGTGGGTAGGTATGACATTGTGAGGCATGCAAATGAAGTTGCAAGCTCAGCAGCACATGTGACATAAGCAGGAATAGCTTTATCTCTGTACCTGACTGACCCAACAGCCACGATTGTGGGTATTCAGCCATCAGTCATGCCCTCCATGAGTCATCCTATTAGAGCCAGCATCATTGGTAGACGGCTGCACATCGACAGACTACATGACTGCCCTTAACACCAAAAACTGCAATGGTGTCATGTCACACTGTCATGGATTTCATCAGAATGGCAGCGGGTCATCTTCAGTAACGAGTCCCGCCTTTATCTTGATGGGGATGACCAACGAATCCGCGTGTGAGGCACCGTGGTCAGGGCCAAGATGAACCGTTTGTTACATTGCATCACACGTTTAAAAGACCTGGTGTAACTCCACCTCCACCCCTACCACACAATCTGTAGGTACCGTGTGAGAATATTCAAACAGCATGGGATGGGTTATCACAGGATACCATTAGGAACCATTACAACTCCATGTGGGGACGTCTGGCCTGTTGCAAACATGGTGGCCCGACACCATACTGTGAGACACTACTTCTGTATATATAGCTCAAAATATTGCCCATATCAGTTCAAATGTATCATCATTTAGTGTTCCTGGAAACCTTTATCTTCATTCCCAGTAGCATACCTGCAGTATGGTCCAGTCAAATGATGAATGTTGTTGGCCAACTGCTTCAAGAATCCCCATAAACTGGCATTGTAGACGTTGGTTAGAGACATCTCTGTGTATCAGCTCATAGATTATGCAAGATATATTTTCCAAGAAAAACATTCCTCTTCCGTTGAATAACCTAACCACCTTTTTTAATGTATGGATAGTAATACATTGCAGTAAACATAGTCTTTCCTGTTAATCCTAAACAGAAATTGGACCTTAATATGTAGAGCAAAGCTCCAGGCCATTTCATTTCAGTGAACATGCAGTATGTGAACGGCTTTGCTCCTGAACATAATTTTTTTATGGCCATTCTGCTTAACGTGTGTAAGATATGTGTAACAGGGTAAGACCAAGAATTTTTCTATAAGACCCATTTGTGCTAGTCTAGTGTCTGTGTAGAAGAGAAAATAAGTCCCCTCATCTGTCCATCCACAATGGATGGATGTATTTGTAGCAGATACGCTAGTCTCTTGGCGCAGCAAGAAAAGCAATTGATGCAAAATTGGGCTACAACATTCGGCCTTGCTAACATACATCTCCATCTGCCACTTCAGGTGAAGCAATCATGCTTTCACTAGAATGCCATGTGCACTTGGTTCGACACACTCAAATAGCACCACTCAGAAAGAAGTAAATGCTGGCAGATGAAACAAGTCTTCAGGTTCTAGATGAAAGCTGAAATCCTGGTTGCTTTTGTATTACATGTATCACAAGGCATATTTACTGCATTTGATATATGTCCTGCACTTCTTGACACTTTATTCATTATCTTTTTAATACTCAATTTATACTGTATATATTTCAGCAAGGTTTTGTTATTTTTATTTAATTATTATTTATTGTATTATTTATATTTGTTCTAGCGGACTCAGGGTCAGACTCTGGATCAAACTGATACCACAGAACCAACAGCATTGTAAGAATGGCCAACTAGAATGTTAGTTCAACAAGAATGTTCAGGAATCAAACCTAGAACCTTTTGCTGTAAGGCAAGAACATTACCCACTGCACCACCAGACCACCCACTTTTTACATCCTAACCATTTAAGTTGTGTACAGTATTGAGTTCCTTTTTAACTACTGCTGCTTTAGTTAACGAAAGAATGAATGAAGGAAACTACTGAAGAAACAAGATATGTTGTGTACTAAAGGACTCCAGGGCTGTGGCTGTGAATCAAACCCAGACCTTTTTGCTGAGAGGCAACAGTGCTACCACTGCGCCATCATGTTGTCCCTGTGTTTGGAACATTGACGTGTGTAAATCTATTATAGTAGAATATATGAATCCAATTATGTACATAAAAAGGAGCTCAATTGGTCCCCAATATTATCATTATACAATGCTTCAATATGAATTTAAAATAATCAAAATGATTCAAAGTGAATTTAAGGAGGATGAGAAAGTGATGAATTGTGACTTGCTCATAAACTCTTTGTTTATTTTGTCAATTTCTCATTTAATCACTTAAATTCCCAGACTTATTATTTATACTAATACCCCTTGACCCTAAGACCTAGCCCTATTCCTCCGTTTTGTGCGTTCATGTCTAGGGGTAGGGTTGTCCTGATTGTTGTTGGGATGGAGGGATAGGGCTCAGTGTTAGGCCCACATGGCCCTTCAAACAGAGATTTTTCAGAGGCACACTCTAAACAGAGTGTTATGAGAAAATTCCAAACAGACCCATGAATAGAAGTGTTTTCTCTGTTAAAAAGCCACTGTATTGAAAAAGAGCCATAGTAAAAGCGTTTTATAGTCATTTTCTTTATAACACACATAAAAATTGTTAGTAATACGCTGATGTCTCGTTTTGCTACCTAGCGATATTTCACGTTCCACCTTAAATGGTTCAACGGTTATGACCTGAGGTTGCTGCACCATTTAAGGTGGAACAGGGAAATTTGGTCAAACTGGTGATTAAAAAGCTTCATATCATTGAAGAATTCTTGTTGCGATAATAAATAATCACCTGTCACCTGTCGCCCAACTATGCCCCTTTGAAGACATATGATGTCCTAAACGTATTTAGGCAGTAAGGAGCTGAACTTTCCCCTCCTCTGCTATTACTGCAGACTGGCAGGGTCACCTACTGAGCACCGCTAGTAGCCTGTTAATGAAGACATGTAGTTTTTGTTTGTTCTCTGATTTATTCGGTAACTCGTTAGACTGATAGATGCATAAAGTTGTAGATGAACTTTGAGCGCCCCACTTTTCGTCTGTACACAAAAAAGCCCCTGACGACAACTGATGACCCATCCAGTTCTTGAAGTGTTGTCCAATTTCATCGGAGGAAGATTTCAACCACTACCCCTTATAATTGTTTCAAGGGGGAGGGTTACACTCGAAAACAAGGAGTAAAAATAAGAAATGGAATTGGGCCTCTGGGCCCCACAATAGTTCCTGGCCTTTTTTTAAGGAGTTTAAAATTCTGAAAGACTGACCTGAGCAAAGTCTTATCTAAGTGAATGTCAAACCTTCATACTCTTAACTTAAGAATGTTAGTCAAGCCTATTGATAACACAAAGCCAAGCCAGATGCAGAAACACAATAGAGAGATTATGGATGATAAATGCAGATAAACTGCCTACGATTCAGTTGCTCCGTTCCCTCTCGGCGAGTTTAACAGGCTACAGCAGTCTTGTAAAACGATATTAACTGACTAAAGGAGACATACTTCATGTCGGTATCCATTGATGCGATTGATCTGTCACAGGGACGGGCCTGTCCAGAAGTTGTTTTTATTATCCAGGCATAGCCCAAGCGTGCATTTGGAGTCTAACCACCTGGCGGGGTTCTCTCAGCTAGAAATGTAGAAATTCATCCTTCGCTAATGCAGCTATTCGCTTCAAGATGGATTACACTATCATTAAACCCAGACACATGCCTGCAGAAAGTAATGCAATCACAAATCACAAAGCTGATAAGCTTTCTTCAGCAATCACCGTACGGAAGCGAAATTGATTGGTTATGTGGCTTGAAGCATTTTTATGCTAATCTGTCCCGCCACTGTTGTTTCAAGAACCAGGGAGAGTCGTAGCATCTCCTAGCATAATGCAGAGACATCACAAGGGGATAATACATTTTACCACATCCATTCCCATGCCATCATCAATACAAACTAAGCATAGCATAGCTTTCATAATGTTCCCACTTCTCCCTGCCTTGAAACTGTATTTCCTGGATATTTAATGAAGATTAAGCTGTCAGGAGTATATTGTGTATGTTAGCGTCCAGTCACAAGAAAGGAGAAATGATGATGTTTTCCTGAGGTTGAGGTTTAGCTCTTTTTCATTTCACTCTTTATATTATACAATGCTTTAAAACTCATCAAAATATGTTTCAGAAATTGAAATTCCTTGTTTTTTTTATCCCTTAAAATCCCAGTCTTATTGTTCAGTAACCTATGAGGACAACAACGAAAACTTATTGGGTTGTAGAAGTGCAGTAACACTTTGGGCCAGCCAATAGTCCCTGGCCTTTGAACTGTTTACAATTCTGAAATACTGACTTGAGCAAAAATCTTCATACTCTGACTTACATTGAGTAAGTTAAGAAAGTGAGTCAAGGCTATTGATAACACAAAGCCTAACCAGATACAGAAACACAACAGAGAGAAAGTGGCTTAATTCACACATTAAGGTCCAACCAATGGAGCGATTGTGGTTTCCCCAATAGGCTATTAAGTAATCAATCCAAAAAAGTAGAACATTCCAAGCAGATGATTTCGATATTCCGACAAAAGCCTCACAATTACAGGTGAAATTCTAAAGCGCCTGGTTTTCTTTTTTGGTTTTGTTTACTGGAGTCCCAATTAACTTTGGCAGAATAAACCACCAATGAATACAAATGTACCCATCTCCCTCTATTAGAGTGAAAGTGGAGCTTTATGACAGTGACTGACTAATTAGCTTTATTTATTTTTCCCCAGTAGCTGAACCGTGCAGGTTTTTGGCTCAAGGCAGCCGGGCTCATGCAATTGTTCCCAAAACAAACATGGTTCTTATGAGTCGTCTCCAGAATGGCAATTCCTTCATTAAACTGCTGCACCTATTCATTTCTTGCTGCTGAAAGTTATTCCGAGCAAGGCTGTACGTGCTGTAGTTACAACATCCTGACAAACAGTTCAGATATCCTGAGAAGATCACTGAGGTATAAAGCATCCGCATGCATTGTTAATTAGCCATGCTATGCTAAAACGTCTACCCTCTTTCCTGAAGCTAATCACTATTCCTTTTTGAAATTCCGCTGAGTAATGTCGATAAACACAGTGTGACACTCGTTGCTCTCATGCTAAAATCCAGCCCTGGTAGGAAAGGACTAGTACTTTTTAAGAATCAGTAAATAGTTGGCGATTTTGTACTTCACTTGAGAACTATGCCAAATTTCTTGAACATTTGATTCCTCTGTACTTTCTTGTTTTGATTGGCCATAGACTTTCTTCACCCCATTCAAAGTGTTTAATAGTCTGAGTAGAAAGACCAAGATATGAGTGATCATGATCAAACTAAACTCACCAGGAGACCTTATAGCGTGTAAAACCTCAATGAGCACCACCAACAGCTTCAATTCTATTTGGCATGGACTGGACAGGTTGGACAATTGGACCCGATTTGGTGGATGCCTTCCCAGGCACAATTCTGCTGAGAATTTCCTGACCATATGACCATACGCTTCCATACATCTGCAGATTCAGCTACTTCCTTCACGTTATTGGCTTTAACACGTCTAAATGTAGTCACTCCTCAGCTAATCATTAACAATCATTAACAACCCAAGGAGCGAGACATTCACTGCACTCTACCACCTCTTCTCAATCTATGAATCCAATTGCAAGCCTCACAGGTATTTATAGCCTAATCATTCTTGCCTAATGCCATTTACAGGAATCTGAAGTCACTACCACCTTAAACATGCAAGGTGACAAATTTGTCTATTGATCTAGGTTCTTATTGCCAAAGCTCATAGAACTACAGATTAAAACTTGTATCCATCAGATAAGGATAACCCTTTACATAGCTTTGGTCTGACTGCCAAAGAATCCAGTTGCTCCAACACTGCTCTTGAAGTCTTTGATCATCTGTAAATATGGACAAAAGTATATCACATAGCTAAAACAGATGTAGCAACAATCTTGAAACCTGAACTTTGTAATAGTGTGTAATGAAGGTGTTAGAAACTAAAAGCAAGTCAATGTGAGATTATTTAATAACCCAGTAAGATTTAAGAGGGTAATGATTTAGACATGCTGTTTGACCGATGCTAATTGGTGGGGCATCACTTCCATCAATGATTAGCCTGTAATTATCCTTGTCGCTGTGGTGCAAAACTAAGGAACCATCAAACGTGTTGTGAATAGATTGGGAGAATATGTTTGAGTTACGGGGCAAATTGGATAAATTAGAGTTTTTCATTGCCAAAGCCTCTCTTTTAAAAGTGCTTCTGTGAAAAGGACACTTTGTGCATAGTTTTAACTAATTACTGTGAACAGGACTGGCTCCATGACAGGGCAAAAATGATTATGAAGGGTCCCAGCGTGAGCTATTAGTGGCTTGGCCAGCCTGCAATGATGTGGAGTTTGCATCCTATGACTCAACCCATCAGTATTTTCCATCGTTTTCCCAGCATTGACTCATACACTCAGTGAGTCAAATACATAAAGCACTCTATCAGTCAGGGTCATCGGGGCATGAACTGCTGTCCTCAAAGCATTAATGAACCCCTCACCCTGTACATGATTTCCATTTTAAATGGTGTAGTTAATTTGGAGGTTTGTTTCAGTGACAGAAAACTGAAACATGACATGTGTCTTGTGTGTATATATTAGGGCTGTACCCGACTCAGAATTTTGTCAGTCGACGATTCGTTCATGTTTTTTTCCTCCATGATCTAGTTTCAGATCTGATGTCCTTCTTTTTAAAAGTCAGCAGAGTCACAGGGACATATTTCTGAACTGAGGCGGGGGCATATGATGATCGATAGTAGTTTGGGGATTACAGCATGCAGCTCGTATTTATGTTAGCTTAATTTAAAAGCATTCTGTGACAAAACAGTTCATAATTTTCAGGTTTGTTTCAGTGACAGAAAACTGAAACATGACATGTGTCTTGTGTGTATATATTAGGGATGTACCCGACTCAGAATTTTGTCAGTCGAATCGGATTCGTGCAGACAGCCGTTATGTCTAAACCGAAAGTCATCTCCCTCGTTTGAACTAGTGTTGGATGTCTGACTGAATGAAGAGCAGAATTCGTTTTATTTTGTTCAGATTCTCTTCTTCAAAACCTCCTCCAGGCTTTCTCTGAGACATCGCTCCCCCGTGTTTCTTAGCCTTAGCTTCCTTCAGCGGTGAACTGCCAGTGCGCGTCGTCACGTGGATTTAATTTTTTAGCAAGCATGCGCCATGGTCCAGCTAGACCTTTAATATATATTTATTATTCCCCTTTTAATCATTATTAACATGTCTTTTTACATTCTTAATGTTCTTGTGCATTTTTGTAAGCTTTAGTGTGTTTAAAGGAAGAAAAAAAAGGTCACATTTGTCAGTCGACTTGAAGGGTCTCAGTTGACTTAAAGGGTCTCCGACTGACGATTTGATTCTTCGACTTCTAGAGGGCAGCCTTAGTATATACATACATATATACAGTACATATGGGATACGTTGGAATGCAGATGTGTCTATATTATTTAAATAATATCTGAATATTTAATTCTGATTTGAGAATCAAATGTTTATGCTATATATTCTTGATTGTATTGTGTTATTTTGGTATACCTTGTGTGCTTGCTGTCAATCTGTTGAACATTTTAACATTTTGAACTCCTTAAAAGTATGAGGAAAGCATGAAAAGGCTTTGTCCATTATTAGAAAGAATTTCAGGAATTAGGGCATGTTGGCTCGTAAGCTTACCACATAAAGAATGAGTCACCTTGTGTATTTAGGGCGGTAGTAAATTCAGGCTTCTTGGGTATTACACGAGGATGATGGGACTATAAATAGCTGTGCGGTAACAAGATCCATAGATTGAGAAGAGATGGTACAGTGCAGTACAGTACAGTGGTACATGTCTCGTTGCCTCATGCCTCGGATGTTAATGATTGGCTAAAAAGAGTGACTGCATTTGGGCGTGCCAAAGACCATAGTGTCAATCTGCAGGTGTATGGAAGCATATGGTCATACAGGTCTACCAGCAGTGGTTAAAATCCCAGTCTGCAGGGAATTCTCCTCAGAATTGTGCCAAGGAAGGCATCCACCAAATCTGGCCCAACTGCACAATTCTTTGGTGCAAGAGTGTCTGAACATTGATGTGACCTACATCCAGAAACTTCCATGCCAAATTTAGTCACAGCTGTTACTGGTGCTCGTGAAGGTACTACACACTATTAGGTGTGTTTCAGTCACAGGTAAGTCATTCATATTACAGCAAAAGGTTGCCAAAACACTGAATACCAAAGCATAATGTGTATGAGCAGTCATACCTGACTCTGTTTAGTCTGTATATAACCAGGGTGTTATATTCAGGGCTTCTGAAGACAGTACTGGTGAAAGCAGTTTAGAATTGAAAGTGTGGCTTCAAACCGGATGGGTCATATCTCCTTTGCTCCAGCATAGCCCTGCAAAGATATAAAGATGGAAATATCGCTTGGGGAAATGAGCTCAATATCTGGATGCAGAAGCTATATTTGAAACAAGCAGTCGTAAACACATGGTGTCTTGATTGGATGATGATCCGGTCACCATTCATGATTGGATTACAGTGATCGGATAAGTGTAAACAGGGCCAAGTTACAGTGCTGTCACCTTTCTTATCTGTAAATAAATGCACCCAAATAAAATATGCAGTTTTGCTTCGTCTTCGTGTGAGTGAAACATAAGTCATCGTCTCTGTTTCTCCTTACAGATGGCATCTTTTCCCTACTGGTATATTAATCATGTTTTCAGCAGTTAGCAGATGCAGAGACATCAATAAGAAAAAAGGCATTCTGGGAAGAAACTTGTGGGCAAAACGCCCGAGGGTGCTTTGCTGCAGTTTTGAATGTAGATTCTCAAACATTGGAATTTTAAAGTGTAATTCCTAAAGGTTTCAGTCTAAGCTTAAGTCTTTTAAGCCCTAATTCATTATATCCATATGAAAATAATTTAGTTGAATTAATTAAGCATCTTGTCACATTCTCTGATGTATCTCTTTTGTCATAATAGTCACTTTTTCTTCCAACATATCCACATGCATGTTTAAACATACACTCATCATCAAAACAATAACTGCACCTAGAAGGAAGTGTGGAATTACAATGCTATTGGGAGAGAAGATAAAGGTTATCAGGAACAATAAAGGATGATATAAATGATATGTAATGTCTATTGAACTACATATACAGAAGTACTGTCTCTCAGTATGGCGTCAGTCCGCCATGTTTGCTAACCCAACATGCCAGACATCTCTGCATGGAGTTGTAGAGGTTCCTAATGGTGTCCTGTGATAATCCATCCCATGCATCTTGAATAATCTCACACAGTGGGAACGGGGTGGAGATGGAATGACACCAGGACTTCTGGACATGTTAGCCGTGATAACAAACTGGTCATCTTGACTCCACACACAAATTTGTTGGTCGTTTCCACCAAGACAAATGTGGGATTTGTCACTGAAGATGACCCACTCCCATTCTAGGTCTCTCCATGACAGTCTGGCACAACACCATTGCAGTCTTTGGCGGTGCTGATGTGGTGTTAAGGGCAGTCATCATAACGTTCTGTGTGCACATAGTCCTCATGAAGTTGTCTGCCAATGGTGCTGGCACTAACAGGATGACTCATGGAGGGCATCACTGTTCGCTGAATGTCTGCAATTATGGCTTTTGGATCAGCCAGGTACAGTTAAAAAAAAGGCCCATCCATGCCATGTCACATGTGTGGCAGAGCACGAAACTTGCATATATCACAATGCCAAACATATCCCACTAAGTTTCTTTCCTGTCGGTTGATTCTGGGTGCAACTACTTTTGATGATGACTATATTTCTTACCTAAATGAGAATTGTTGATCGAATAACTTATTGGCTTATTGGTGTAAAATCTTGCATTATTTTTTTTTTCTCTTTAAAGCTTACGTTCTTTGGAACGTAGACAAAGAAAAACATGCATCTCTGTAAACCAACTTCAGTGTGCTCTATTTGTTGCACTGTGTGACGTTTTGCGTATTGGAAGAGTTTTTAACACCCTATAAATATCCCAGAAAGCCCAAGTATTTTTCGCAATACAACTTCTTTGGATGGATGCATCTGTGATGGGTCCTAAGTGCATTCATGCAGTGACATCCATAAAAATAAAAGCCTAGTAGTGGTTGACTGATGACAAACTATTCTTGTCCAACGGCAAAGTGGCGGCGACTTGTTGGTAGCAGCCGTTTTCCTACCTTTCATGTCATGCTAGAATAAATAGGTATCACATGATGGAGGGGCTTCATTGCCATGCGTTTTAATATTTAACAAGCATTTTGGGACAGTTGGAACTGGGAGAGCTGAAAGCATGTTGTTACATCTATATATATTCACTTAGTACATACAGCTGCCTTGAAAGGTTGCCTTGAAAGGTTGCAAGCTCAGCCACAGAGGAGGATTTGAGCATTTGCACACACCAAAGTTGACCCAATTGACTTGCATCAGTCCCTGAGCCCCGGCCCTGAGGATAAGGCTATTTCTTTGGACAGGTAACTCAAGGTTTAAGATTAAGCACATCCAAACAAGCCTGGTGCAATTAGAAACAAGGCCTGTGAACTGCTCTTCTGTTTAACAAAGTAATGTATATGGAACTTCTTGCCTGAAATAAAGACGAGTGTGTCTTGCCTACAGTCAAGCATGGTAGTGGGCATGTCATGGTTTGCATAAATGGCATGAGGGCTGCCGGCTGTGGGGAGCTACAGTACATTAAGGGGACCATTAATGCCAACATGCACTGTGACACTGAAGCAGAGCATGATCCCCTCCCTTCGGAAACTGGGCTGAGGGTCAATATTCCAACATGATAAGGACCCCAAACGACCACTGCCTTTCTAAAGAAACTGAGGGTAAAGGTGCTGGACTGGCCAAGCATGTCTCCAGACCTAAACCCTATTGAGCATCTGTAGGGCTTCCTCAAACGGAAGGTGGAGGAAGGCAAGGTCTCTAACATCCACCAACTCCGTGATGTCAGCATGGAGGAGTGGAAGAGGATTCCAGTGGCAACCTGTGAAGCTCTAGTGAACTCCATGCCCAAGAGAGTTAAGGCAGTTCCGGAAAATAATGGTGGCAACACAAAATATTGACACTTTGAGCCCGATTTGGCCATTTCTACTTAGGGGTGTACTCTCTTTCATTGCCAGCGGTTTAGACATTAATGGCTGTATGAGTTATTTTGAGGGCACAGCAAATTTACACTGTTATACAAACTGTACACTGACTACTTTACATTGTATCAAAGTGTCATATCACCAGTGCTGTCCAATTAAAATATATAATAAAATATTTACATGTGAGGGGTGTACTCACTTTTGTAAGATACTGTATATGGATGTTGGTACTGCAAATTCTCCTCTGGTTATGTGTGTGCAGCTGTGTGGTAGCAGTAGTCGTGACTGTTTGTATGTGGATTTGGGTGTGACTTTGAGAGATCAGCCCATGAGATCTGCTCAAACTGTGAGACAAGCCACCAAAATGTGTGACAGAAATTCATGTGGTTATCTGATCGGAGCTCAGTTAATCAGAGATCACTTTACATCTCACACTGCGCGACAAACAGCACCCGTGGAAGCCAATCATGAAATTCAGTCAACTCTGACCAAACCGGGCTTAAAATCGTACAAAAATCACTTCTCTTCTTGGTTAATGGTTAAAACTCCTATTTAGAAATCCTAATTAATGGACCTACAGCAATGGTGCAGACCCTGGCGTGCTCTGAAATGTTTTCACCAGCGAGAACTGTGGAAGCTATGGAGAAAAAAGGATGGCAAGCCAGCTGCAGTGCGCTTTATCTTCTGTTTTTATGCCCTCAATGCAAGTTTAATCAGGCTTTATTCTCATCATCTGCCATACACGCCACCATCATGGTGTTCTTTTCTTTGAATAAGACATGCGGGCACTTGAAAGAGAGCGAGCTTCAATACACCTAAGAGTTCAGTGGTGACTGACTACAAAGCATTCCAATAGAGATGCGCTGCCGTAGCTCCACTCAACGAACTGCCCCTTGTGCCACTCTCTTTGCGTGAAGACGAGCCTCAGACGTTGGCGGATGATAGGAAAGTACGTTCTAGACGACAAGGAATACATTAACATGCCAATCAAACTGCAAAACACTGTTGTGCGACAAATGTTGGCATGAAGCTCTCATATGACACCCTTCTGTCTTTCCGGAATGGAGAGGCACACAATTCCCACTACGTTTGCTGACAGGAGCCATGGTATCCGGATGTACACACAAGCATTAGCTGAAGATCGCTAACTCAAGTGTTCTGATTGAGTGGGTACGACCGTAGTCATCCTGCAATTGCTGTCACCTTACAACATGGAGAGCGGAAGTAGTCCTTCTTCATATCGGCATTAATGAACGTTATGCAAGCTCTTCAAGCACTGAGTGAAGTACTTGAATAATTGAATAGAAATGAACAGAGATCTAAATCAAAAACATTTCTTTGGAGCAAGGAACTTTGTAAACTCAAGTTCACGCAAAGAAAAATCATCTTGTTGGAACCACACAACACCCTTGTGTGACAAAAACACAACACAAATTTGCACAGTGTAGGACTATGTGCACTCAGACCGTTATGATGACCCTTAACACCATGTTAACATCACCAAAGACTGCAAAGGTGTTGTGTCAGATTGTCACATAGTCACTCAGAATGGCAGCAGGTCATCTGCACTGATGAGTCTGGCTTCTTGGTGGAGACGATCAATGAATCTGTGTGTTGAGGAACAGCTGACGTCAGCACCAAGATAAACAGCTTGTTGTTACTCTTCACATGTCCAGAAGGCCTGGTGTCACTCCACCTCCGCCCCTACTGCACAATATGCAGGAACTGTGTGAGAATATTCAAGATGCATGGGATGGATTATCACAGGAGACCACTGGGAATCTTTACACTCCATGCCGAGACATCTGGCATGTTAGCAAACATGGTGGCCCATCACCATACCAAGAGACACTACTTCTGTATGTGTAGTGTACTAATTGTAGCCTTTAGCCACCACAGTACCACATACAACAGCAGATAAAGTGTTAACTTGCACTTACAACCAAGCCTGACAAATTTAACCCAATATACCTACAACTGAACACCTAGACAGCCCATCGGTAACCACAGAGGAATGATTATCCACTGATAAGTGACTGAGGCTGGGGGTATGCAAACAAAGGGTGCCAGGAGCCAATAGGAAAGGTCTGAGTTGTACTCATCAAGGTTGCTTTCGCCTAACATTGGGTAATTGTAATGTAACACGGACAAGATGAGAAGGCAAGATGCCACTTTCAAGTCTTTAATAAAGAACCAATACGTACAAAGAGAAAATCAAAGACACACAAAAAAAGAAGAAACAAAAAAAAACTACTAAAACTCAAGAACAGAGATACACAATAACCAACATGGAGACAAAACACCAAGCAGGAACAAAGGAAACAACAGGGAGTCTAAATACACAAAGACTAACAAGGGGACAAGTGAGGGGCATGACAAGATGGTGGAGACAGGAGGAGCTTTAAACCAAAACAAACAGAAGCACATGGTACAGACCGTCCCAAACCGTCAGGGGCCAATGAAATTAGTAGTGGGTGTGGCCATGCCAGAACATACCTTTTAACACAAATTAGTTACCCTGAACTGAATTACTGTTTACAGGAAATAATGAAAATGTCACGCCTGCTGGCTCTCTACCCGCCCCCCAATCTCCTGGACTCTGTTTCCCATAATCCACCACTCAAAGACATCACAGTCACATGTCCACCATCTCCCAGTCCTGCTCCGTCTCTCAGGTCCAAGTCCCCAGAATATTGATGTCACCTGTAGCTGATTAGCCTCGGGTACAAATACTCCTCTCTCCCACTGACCCGTTGCGAAGTATTGCCTGTTTGTGCGTACTGAGCGGTTTCCTCTGTTGTTGTTCTCGTTTGCTTACCTGGTTTGACTCCCTTTTGACTTTCTGGTTTACTCTTTTGTCTTTCCCCTTTGAATACGTGTGCTGGTCTGATTGTTTGCCTGGTTCTGACTTCTGCTCGTCTCGTTACTCTGACTCTGTCCTTGCCCTCTTGGTTGTGTCCGCTTGTGCCTTGTTGCTGCTGTGTTGTGCTACGAGCCTGTTTAATAAACCTAGCTTTGCTTTTAGCTCAGCACGCGTCATGGTCTGTCTGTCCATCCTCACAGAAAACACCATGGACTCATGTTTAGTAACTGATTTGTATTATACCAGCATTTTTTTTTTTTGTAATATTAACTGTCATTTAAAACTCTTTATTTAAAAAGTTCTTGTTGACTTGGAAGTACCAAAATAGAAGTTTGTTGATGATCCAATCATTGACATACAAAGTGCCTTCAAAAGAGCAAATAATATGACTTCAAACATCAGTTACGAAGCAGCGAGCCTCCTCAGCGAACCTGCTCAGTGGGCTAATATTAAAGGCTGTTTTACAGTCAGTACATATAAACCTATTGAAGAGAAAGAAGCACATTTCCCACCTGTTTTCCTCAGCGAATTCCATTATATCTGTATGCGGTTATTGTGTAATATTTATATCCAGCACTAGGCAACATGCAGGATGCACACATTCAAATTGCTCTTCTAACTACAGCATAGAGTGAGTTAGGCATGTTATGCACAAATAACCTAAAACGTAGCACTTCCACAAAGGGTTCTTTGTAGTGATACCCCAGAGGAATCTCTTTTAAGCTTAAGGTGGGTGGTTCTTTGGAAAGCCCCATTGAAACCACACACTGAAAGTTTCTTCTAGAGAAGTGGTTTCCAGTCCCCGTCCAGGGGGGACCCAACACACAACCCATTTTGGTGTTATCCTGCCAAAGTACAGTCACAACTTTTAGCTGAGGAAGCACTTGTTAATTAGTGGATTAGTTGGGTCAGGTTTGTTGGGAGCAGGGCAAACACCTAAACGTTCAGGCCTGGGGGCCCTCAAGCACCAGGCTGTAGGTCATCACACTCTTTCCACCACTTTTTCAGGAGTGCATAGTTCCAGATGTTCAATTGCAAATTCAGCCCAGTCACCATTTTGATACCACTCCACAGGTATTCTTCAGGTGTGTAATTCTGTACTGTAATGTATTTGAGTGGTAGGTTTTCAGTTGCTTCATTCATCTATTTCTCTGTTCCATCAAGTTGACATAGTGAAAGACATTACTCACAATGGAAATATACCATATACAATGGTTGATTTCCAGTTTCTTGGTTTAGCTCAACAGACAGAAACTGAGTAACCTGTGACTGAAACATATCTAATAGCCTGTAATATCTCCACGAGCACCAATAACTGCTGGGATTCAATTTGGCAGGTACTGGACAAGTTTCTGGGTGTAGGCCACATCAGTGTTCAAACACTCTTGCATCAGATAATTCCGCAGTTGGGTCAGATTTGTTGGATGCAGTCCCTGGCACAATTCTGAGGAGATTTTCTTGTAGACTGGGATTTTAGCCACTGCTGGTAGACCCGTATGACCGTACGCTTCCATACACCTTCAGATTCGGCTGCTTCCTTTACACTATGGTCTTTGGCACGCCCAAATCCAATCACTCCTTTTAGCCAATCATTAACATCTGCTTTGGAGCCATTTTCCACACATGGAACGAGACATTCACTGCACTGTACCACCTCTATATATGAATTCCTTCACTCACACCCCACAGGTCTTATAGCCCCATCATCCTCGTTCCTATCACGATACACATACAAGGTGACTCATTTTTATCCAGTGAGTTTATTAATGTAAAGACATGTTTGTAAACATACTACATACATTACTGAACTAGTGATGCGAATAATTGATCCCTGTTAGCTGCAGTGCACATAATCATGAGAATGAAAACGCAGTGCGGATTCTGCCTATTCATGAAGAGTCAGAAAGGGCAGGGACTAATTGTTCACTGAGGAATATGATAATGTTGTACTAGACATAATTGCTTTCTGAAAGCACATTCTAACAATGCATGAACTTGTGCAGAAGAAAAAAACTGGCATTTGTTTACGGGGTTGGTAGATGATATTACTGAATAGTAATAGCACTTATACATGAGGAGCTGGAAAAGGTCCGGACTATTTTGAGAGTTCCACACGGTTTATGGGTAATAGTGATCAAACATGAATAAGTATTCACAACAAGAACTTGTTCACTTGGACAGTAAGATGGGTACAATTCTGATTAAACATTCTTCCTTTGTCAAATGGATGATGGTCTAGATGCTCTTCTGACTGCATTCAAACATCAGATCAATCAATTTTCTTATGACATTTTACATTTAGAATGTTGGTAGGCTCACCTTCATTAATTCAGCTGGATCAATTTAGAACCTGCTTTGATATTTAGTGTGGCCCAGATCAAAAGGGCACGAGTGAGACTGTGCATATAATGCACAATGGTTTCGCATTCAGGCACTGGTTTTCCAGCATAGCGTATAAATATTTAAGCCCTAAAGCATTTTTAAAAGTTGTAATTCACAGCCAAGCTGGGAGCTGAAGATGGCTTGTAGGTAAGCTTTCCATAGGCCTCCTTGTAACTCACTTTAATTTGGGATATTTATTTATTTATTTATTTATTTATACCAAAGACTGGGTTGAGTGATTTTGTTGTTTTGTCCGGTTGTAGCCACAGTGCTGGACAACTGCTAAGTTATAGTTGAGGAAATGCAGATAACATGGTGCACTCTTTTCGGAAAGGACACTTCTGTTATAAGACCCCAGTGCCGTAGCTAGGATCACAGTTACATTGAGGTCTGGTTTGTTTGTCTTCTTCTCCGTCCTGCCACTCTGATCCTCCTCACCTGTGTCTGGTTTGTGGCTTCTCGTCAGTCCTTGTGTTTAAATACCCCGCTGTTTGCCCCCAGTGCTGCCTTGCATTGTGTGGGTTATGCTGATGCCTGTCGGCTGCTTTGCTCTGTTTTTGCTTCTTTGGTTTGGTCTGGTTTCTGGTCTGTTCTTTTTATAGCCTTGTCTTTATATTAGCTTGGTCTTTATTGGACTCCTGCTGCACTCACCATGTCTGTCTGTTTTCTGTTCCCTTTTGATGATTTGGACTCTAATAAAGAGACTCAGCACTTATATCCACCTGCCTCACCTGCGCAGACGTTGCAGCATAGTAGAGATTTAACTTGCTTTTATGGATGCAGCAGCAAACTGTTCACAGGCAGAGGTTTTCAGGAGTGTTCCTGAGCCCAGTCGGGGCTTACAACTACAGAATCAAGCCTAGATTTAATGTGGATCACACTCATTCATACCGTTTTTGGCTTTGTCTCCTGCATACAGAGATGCAGAAAGTCCTTGATGAATTAATGTAGTGTAGATGGTGCTAAGTTTTTTGATATTTTGTACTGAGTTATTCTTGAGCCTTTCAGAGAGTGGTGACCCTCTCACCATCTACTAAGAGACTCAGGTTGGGTCCCAGTTGCCCACTCAATACTAATACCAGCTAGTTTCCATTCTTTCAGTAGACTTGCTTTCTGTCTGCAGGGATTTCCTCCACATTGCCACACTGGAGTTTTAGAAGTTCCATTCCGTTCCATTTTCTGCTTTTAATAATCCAAGTAATCTTAAACACAATCTGTGATGTTGGGGTCTTGACACCGGGTTGGTAAATCCATTGTTCTGATCACATCAGCCAATTCTATGTTTGATTTGCTTCTGTTTTATCCATTTCCTTTTTTCAGAAAGGGCTTTTTAACAGCTACACATTCTTTCAGAGGAGGTGGAAAGAGGAAAGGAACAATACTAATACTAATTAGCTTTGGAGGATGTAGTACTTAAAAACCCATGGTGCACACTTAGAACCAGTCGATTTTTGAGCATGGTAATGATAGGCACTATTGTTCCACAATGCATTGGGAAATGGAAAGCGTGGAGCTTCTCACATCTGGACAGTAAATATATAAATAAATAGCAGATGGTAATGGGACAGCGGCTGTAGTGGTGATGGCACCAGAAATGGTGTAGAAGTGTGAGTGCAACCCAAATCTGTCAGAAAAAATCTGCCAAAAAACTCCACCATCACTTCCTGTTAGAAAGAAGCAATGCATTATGTTAATATTTTTGAGTACCAGCTTGCAGAACTCATACCATCAGGATTAGTATGGAGTATACACTGTATATCATTAGTGTGTATAGTACAAGTAGAGTACCAATGGAGATGCAGCCTCGGTCTCTCTGAAATGCTCTGTTGCCAATGAATTTCATTAAAGGAAACAACTGACAGGGTAGGTGGGTTGGACGGGCCCTATCACTGAACCTGACTGACCAAACAGCCACGACATTCAGTGAGCAGTGATGTCCTCCATGAGTCATCCTGTTAGGCGGCTGCACGATGCAGGACTACATGCACAGACCATTACAATGACTGCCCTTAATACCACATCACCAAAGACTGGCAGCGGGTCATCTTCAGTGATGAGTCACGCCTTCGTCTTGATGGAGACGACCAACCACACTTCCTTCTGGGTGGAGCTATTCTTTTGATGATGACTGTATACTAGAATTACAGAATTTCATGAAATTCTTTTTACTAGTTTTAATTAAATATATAGTTTAAATCATTTGCATGTCATTTGCATTCTGTTTTTATTCACATTTTGCACAGGATCCCAAGGAAGTGGTATTATACCAGCAATTTATTATGCCGTAAATAACTGTTCCAGTAGTAGCTGGGTTGGATGCAACACACCAAGCACGCCCATTCGGGTTCTAAAAGGCATCCCGTGGAGTCGTATATAGCACAATCCATATAAAAGCAGATCACACGGTGCTTTTTGCCATTGTCGTCAGAGGCCATTTTGCTAACCCTTAAAACCATTTCTGCCCTCTCTTTGCTATAATTTGACCCCTCTGCCAGCACAGCAATAGCAGTTAACTCATCCCGTGACAGAGCCATAGGCAAAACCCACAGTGGAGTAATCTTTAAATAGACGTGTATATGTATTATTTCTTTTGAATGTGGAAATTCTTTGGCGCATAGGGACTGGGGGAGGGGTCGTGGGTAGATTGGGGTGGTTGGTTTGGGTGGGTGCAGGGAAAATTAAACGAGAGAATTCCTGCTGTGTGACAGGGGCTGAGGGTGAAAACAAATCATTAGTGTCTTCACACTCACCTGGCTTCTATTGATAGAGCCGGTATGAAAAGGAAGTGTAATGTGATGTGGCACTAGAGTTGTTTCGCTTGCCTATGCCTGTAACAAAGTGGGGACTTTTTCGAGGGGGTTCTTCAGAAAACAACTGTTGTCTGTTTTTTGTGCCTGAGTGCTTGGCGTATAAGTGGGGGGAACAGAAGAAAAAAGAAAGAGAGAGAGAGAGAGAGAGAGAGAGAGAGAGAGAGAGAGAGTGTCTCTGCAGAAAGCGTGCAGATAAAAGAGCGCCCGACACTGCAGTCTTGGGAGAAATAAAAACAGCCCAACATCGACTGCTGCCGAGCATGTGGCCAAGCTGGAGTGTACATCTCACAGCTGGGGTGAAGAACCAAACCAGTGCGGGCGCTGCAGTAGGGAAAAAAGCAAGAAGCATGCCTCGCCTCAAGATTTATTAGCATCCTACAGAGCACAGCCTCGAGTTTCAGCGAAGCCGTAAATTACTGATCACCAATCAATTATCAAGCTGATTTCCTTGGGAAGTCTGGGAAGGTAACTCTCGGAATTACTGCCATGTTGCTGTGCTATTCAAACGCAATGTACAGTACTGTGGAAGGGCTAGTCCGTTATTAACAGCCACCCAGTAACGTCCTGCATTTCTTGAACTAGAAGGAACATAAGGTTCTTTAGTGTTCAGTAGTGTGACCTCTCGCTTCCATTCCTTCAATAGACTTGCTTTCAGTCTGTAGGGATTTGTTTTCCACATTGCCAAAGTGCAGTCTTAAAACTTGGTTCCGTTTTCTCCTTTTTTTGATGACCTAAGTAATCCCAAAAACATTCTGTGATGTTAATGTCTTGACACAGGAGTGGTCTGTCCATTGTTCTGAGACATCAGGCAAATTTCAACAGTCGGTTTGATTTGCTTCTGTTTCCATTTCCATTTCCATCTCCTTTTCCATTTCCTTTTTCAGTAAGGGCTTTTAAACAGCTACACATTCTTTCAGACCCATAGCCTTGTCGTCACTTAATGGAAGGGGGAAAGAAACCCTGCAGCCCTATGCAAAAGTTTGAACATTGGTCAAATGGCATGTTTTGCTGATTTATAAGCGAATAAAAGCCCACTGAACTAAAAATGTCACCTGTAACTGAAACATACCTATTAGCGTGTAATACCTCCATGAGCATGAACAACAGCTGTGATTGGATTTGGCATGGACAGGACAAGTTTCTGCATGTAGACCACATCAGCGTAGCCACTGCTGGTAGACTGTACGCTTCCATACACCTGCAGATTCAGCTACTTCCTTCTTATGGTATAAGCTTCAATCACTTCCTGTTAGTAAGAAATTACCCAGCTGGGAACATTCCCAGAACTTTGGCTAATGTTACCAACACGTTGTAATAAAGTTCTCAAGAAAATGTTTTAATCTAATGTTTAAGGAATGTTTTAAAGATAATAATGTAAGATAATATTCCTAGGGTTAAACCTTCACTAAGACATAACAGATTAGCTGCAATATTCAGAGGATTTTTGAGGATGTTGTCAGGGCCACAGATTATAGCACATGACAACAAAAGAAGAACATTCCCAGCTCAACGTTTGGAAAATGTTTTATGGATGTTACTGAGACCATTCTCTCCTACCAACATTGCATTGGAACAAGTTATTGGAACATTGCGTTGTAAGACATTATGGAACATTGCATTGGAAAACATTATGGAATATTACATTGGAAAACATTATGGAATATTACATTGGAAAACATTAATGGAAAATTGCATTGGAAAACATTAATGGAATTAATGTTTTCACTAAGTGAGAAATAATAAATCCGAAATTTTACCATGCTTTTCTAATTGCTGGTGACCATGACTGTGACATCTAAGGGTCAAAGTCTGTTACAGGGATTGACCTTGCTAGTCATAAGCAGAAGTGTACTCTGTAAGGATTGTTATTTTCACATTGTAGTTCATGTGGAATAGGAAACATGATTGGAAACTAAATGGATTTTCAAGATATTGAACCTCTTAAAAAGTCTGAATCAACCAGTAGGCCCAGAGCTTTAGTACATTATATCTCTAACGTAAAAATAACTCATAAACCAGAGATTTAACTATAACTATAAGATATAACTCTGCTCATTAACATTGTAATCCGCTGCCCATTGTGACGTCATTACTGAATAAACCAGAGATTTTAACAGGATATCTATAACACAATATGCCATATTTAAACTTAATAATCCGTGTAAAACTTTCCTTTAATTTGTCTGACCTTTGTATTTGGCGCACCGTCCGGAATGACTCAGAATAAACTCTTCTTACATCAACACATGTTAAAGCAGAACTATGCGGACTAGAATATGGAGTCCATGCATTGGTGCGACTTGGTGCGGTTGGATTTTGAGCAAATTTATCAGACCACATCATAAGTCTTTACAAGTTGATGATTCAAAAAGAAGATCCTGGTCAGTGTTCAGGTGTCAAACGCTAAATCAACATTATACTGATGAAGACAACAGTGCAGCCTTCACTAAAGTACAACTGACTTCTGTTTTGCAGTTATCAGGTTCATCCACCCGAAGGTGTCTGAAACCCAGTCAGCATTACAAAAAGTTCCTCTTCACGTTGCATCCAAATACACATAGCCATTAGAGAGGTCTCCAAATCCACAAAACTCATAGCCTTCAGGTTTCAGTTCTCTTATACTGATTCCATTCTGGAAATACAAGGTTTTGCTATGACAATCTCAAAGTTAAGCGCTTCTCTGTGCTGAAAACGTGTATAACTGGCTACTCTTTATTCCATTACAGCTGAATGTGGGGAGGGTGTTTTAGAACTGCTGTGCCATTTTCAAAAGGCTTCAGAAAGTGGTAATTTCCTGTTTGTGGTTCACAATATCGGATTACACAGCATGAAAATAATTCCTGTCAAAAATGTTTGCCTCATGGTCAAACATTAATCAGAAATGTGAAAGAAGTGGATTTGGCTTAACCTACAATGCTGCGTTTTCTGCTGAGGAAAAAATGGTTTCAATTTGTTCTTTTTAAAAAGGAGGGGTTTAGGAAACTTAGCCCGAAGTGGCGCTACATGGGGCCCTCTCCTTTGTAAACAGCTGAGATGTGTTTTGGACTCAAATTCTGACATATGTTGCTATGAAAAGCAGCTTGAAGCCTGTACTGGCTTCAATATCAGTGCATGCCATAAGTGGGGGAAAGCAGGAGGATATCATCTTAGATAAAACCAAACAAAATTTCTCTCTGTAGGACAAACATTAACCTATTGTTTGATTGGCTGGTTTAGTGGAGATGGAGTAAGCCTAGTCTTAGGCAACTCTCCAGTGTCAATAAACCTCTTTGGTTTTAGGCTCGGTTTTACCATAAGGTTTTTCAGGAATATATATTTCACATATTATTCCTTCAAAGGTTTTCTTCAGCAATTCCTTTGTTAACTAGAGATGGACAAAGTATACAAAAAATGTACTTGAGTTAAAGTAGAGATACCCAAGGTAAAACACCCCTCCAGTAAAAGTGAATGTCCTCCCTTTATACCTCCACTGGAGTAAAGGTTCTAAAGTATTTACCTTCAGATGTACTTAAGTATAGAGAGTAACAGTAGCATAATTTATTATGGCTCTAATATCCTATTATCATTTCTGAACAAGACTCTAAATCAGCTCATTTTAGGTGAAGAGACTCTAGTGTCTCTCAGTCCACCAGTCTTTAACAGAAGACCATAGATTAGTCTAACTCTGATGTCTATTCAAATGGTCATAAGCACAAACACTAAAGGAAAACAGGTTCCATTAGCTAGAACTATAAAATAAGTTTCCAGACAAACAAAGCTTTGGTTTAAGATTTATTTGCAACTTTGTTACAAGTTTAAGTTTAATAAAACTGTCTTTAAACAGGATCACAAATGAGTTTTGACTCAAGTACCCAGTTTGTGTACTTTGTCCACCTCTGGTAGAATTATCCCCCCTTAAGAAGGCCATGTTCTTTCCACCTCTACATATTATATAACGTGTCATGATTTTCTACAGGTCAGCACTCTACCCACTAGGATGAGACTTAAGAAGCCATTACAAGCAGAGCGGTGTAACATTCTTGCACGCTTTAATCTTTAATTACTTTGCTCCTGAGCCACTGGATCGCTTTCAGAACTTATATGTAGGGTTCAAGCGCCTGTGACATTACTATGCTCTGTGTCTGGTGCAATGGCATCATCACTCTGTATCTATGGCAACTATCCAGCTGAATAAGCAGTGGTCAGCCAGCCGGCTTACACTCCTCATCTCCAGCTCGTAATGATACTGATGTTGGTTAGAGTTAGCCTTTTACCATCATCTGCAAAAGACTGAAATCCACTCATCATCAAAAAAATAGTTGCGCCCAGAAGGAAGTGTGGGATTACAATGCTAGTGGGAAGGAAGATAAAGGTTTCAGGGAACAATAAATGATGGCGTCAGGCTAATGCAACATGCAAGATGTCTCGGCATGGAGCTGTAGACGTTCCTAATGGTGTCCTGTGATAATCCATCCCATACAGCATGAATATTCTCACACAGTTCCTGCAGATTTTGCAGTAGGGATGGAAGTGGAGTGACACCAGGCCTTCTGGACATGTGAGGTGTGACAACAAGCTGTTCATCTTGGCACTGACCACGGTGACTCCACACACAGATTGGTTGATCATCTCCACCAAGACAAAAGCAGCACTTGTCACTAAAGATGACCCGGTGCCATTCTGAATCACTCCAGCCTGGCACAACACCATTGCAGTCGTC
The DNA here is from genome assembly GCA_024036415.1 of Prochilodus magdalenae. Classification (NCBI taxonomy): domain Eukaryota; kingdom Metazoa; phylum Chordata; class Actinopteri; order Characiformes; family Prochilodontidae; genus Prochilodus; species Prochilodus magdalenae. The sequence continues at coordinate 394,062 of JAMWET010000854.1, forward strand.
GTAACAGTCAATGTGCATGCAGTAGCAGGATGACTCATAGAGGGCATCACAGCTCGCCGAATGGCCACAGTCGTGGCTGTTGGGTTAGTCAGGTACAGCGATAAGAACCATTCAACCTACCCACCAAGTTTCATTCCTGTGGGTTGATTCCTTCTGGATGCAATCATTTGCACAACTATTTTTTTGATGATGAGTGCATATCTGACTTAAAAACTGCTGATATATTGCAGCGTATATAGCCTGTTTTGATTGGAAGGTAAGTAATACAGTTTGAAACAAGCATTAGCAGTGCCTACAAATAACATCAGATGTGTGGTGTTTCATAAAAAGCTCATTTTGCCCTTTAAGGGTTTGAATTGCTACGTTTTAGACAGGCAGCCATGGACCTCCCGTATGCACTTGATGCCAGAACTGGCATGCAGCAAACTGTTCCTGCGTCAAAAGAGCAACTACTACTTGGAGCTACTGCTCTTTAGAGTAAGGATGGCTGAGTGGCTCTTAGTTCTATTAAGCTCCTGAGGCTTACTCATTAAATCATCTTTCTGATTTTGGCCTTTGGTTTCCTAGTCGCTTCTGATTTGATCCAAACAGGGCAGATATATTTTCTACCCTCTGACCGAGCAATCTGCTGGAGCTCGAGACACAGCAATATTTCAGAGGAACAAGAGACTTGATGTATGCTTTGGCAGGATGAGTTAAACAACGCTGGCGTTTCTCCTGAAGAACCCCGAATGAGTTGTTTGAGCAATACCTGTCAAACTGTGTAACAACACCTTCTTTATTAGCCCATATCCCAATTCAAATTTGAACAGTCCTATGAAAAACGAGACATGGGTTCTCTGAGAAGCTCTGATTTAAAACCAGCTTTGCTTTGTTTTTCAGCACTAGAAAGCCAGGCCAGATTAGACTAAAGGACTCATCTCTGCAGGGTTGGCTGGCTATTTCTATTAGTTTTCCCCCACAAATGTTGGGGGGGAGATTAGGTGGCTTGTGACCATGCTGTGAAGTACATTTTCATGCTGTGCTAATTCTCAATAAATTCACATAGCACATTAATCTCCAGAGCTGCCAAAGCTATGAAATTGCCTCTCAGGAGCTTGGAGAAGCCACTACAGAGCAGCTCTAACACCTGGGCTCTACGACTTTTACAGTTCTACAATGTATGGATTTACAGCAGTAGCTTCTGTGCAGGTTCATGGTTCATATCGTTGGTACATAAATGAAGCCGTAAGCTTGTGTTGCTGATAGAGGATGTAGAAGGTTTTGTCTTCTGTTGACAGTCAGAATCAGTTGTCAATATAAACTCCAGTAAAAGTCTAAAAAAACAGTTTGAGCCTAAATGAAGGTTGGGAACTGCTTTAGAGCAGTGGTTCTCAACCTTTTCCGCTTCAAGGCTTATCTGTTCAGTACAGCTATGTTGGGGTGCCTATGCTGCAATACACAATCATCATCAAAAGAATAACTGTGCTAATAGTTGCACCCAGAAGAAATCAACCAACAGGAATGCACATGTAGCATAGGCAAGGACGGGCCCTAGCACTGTACCTGACTGACCCAACAGCCATGATTGCAGACATTCAGCGAGCAGTAATTCCCTTAATGAGTCATCCTGCCAGGACCATTGACAGGCGGCTGCATGATGCAGGACTGCATTCACGCAGGTCGTCATGACAACTACCCTTAACACCACATCAACGTCATCAAAGACTGCAATGGTGTCGTGCCAGACTGTCATGGAGTGACTCAGAATGACACCTGGTTATCTTCGAATTAGTCCCGCTTTTGTCTTGGTGGAGACGACCAATGAATCTAAGTGTGACGCACCGTGGTCAGCGCCAAGACTCCACCTCTACTCCTACTGCAAACTCTGCCAGAACTGTACAAGAATATTCTAGCTGCATGGAATGGATTATCACAGGACACCATTTGGAACCTCTACAACTCCAAGCCGAGACATGTGGCATGTTGTGTTAGCAAACATGGTGACCTGATACCATACTCAGAGACACTACCTCTGTATGTGTATCTTAATAAATATTACCCATATCAGTCTAAATGTATCATCATGTTTTGTTCCTGGTGACCTTTATCTTGCTTCCCAATAGCTCTGCAATCCCCACACTTCCTCCCAGAGTAAAAAGGGTGGGTTTTTTTGTTTCTACAGACAAGGAACACAAAACTGACAACGCTTCCTCTGTGTGTGGTATTCTTAATTAACATTTGAATGGGGTAGTTACACAGTTTGACAGGTATTGCTCAAACAGCTCATTCGGGTTTCTTCAGGACAACCGCCAGCCTTGTTTAACTCATCTTGCCAAAGCATACATTGAGTCACTTGTTCCTCTGAAGAATTGCTGTGTCTCGAGCTCCAGCAGAAAGATAAATCATCATTCATCAACATTTGCAGACATATTCAATAAAATTGGGTGCTTTTCTTGAAGTAAAAATAACACATTTTTAGATGGAACAAACTTTAATATAATACTTTTTTAGATATATTTGTTGAGTGTAACATTAAAAAACAAAAGCATAAATTTTATGTGCCATAACTTTTTTCTATGGTTCCTTTTTTTCTGTGTTTAATACAGGTGTTAGACAATGAAACTGAAACACCTGGTTTTAGACCACAATCATTTATTAGTATGGTGTAGGGCCTCCTTTTGCGGCCAATACAGCGTCAGTTCGTCTTGGGAATGACATATACAAGTCCTGCACAGTGGTCAGAGGGATTTTAAGCCATTCTGCTTGCAGGATAGTGGCCAGGTCACTACGTGATGCTGGTGGAGGTTCGTCCTTCTTGGTGGTATGCTGATATTACCCTGGATACCGTGGCTCTTGATACATCACAAAGACTTGCTGTCTTGGTCACAGATGCGCCAGCAAGACGTGCACCAACAGTTTGTCCTCTTTTGAACTCTGGTATGTCACCCATAATGTTGTGTGCATTGCAGTATTTTGAGCAGAACTGTGCTCTTACCTGCTAACTGAACCTTCACACTCTGCTCTTACTGGTGCAATGTGCAATTAATGAAGATTGGCCACCAGGCTGGTCCAGTTTAGCCATGAGACCTCTCACACTAAAATGACAGGTGTTTCAGTTTCATTGTCCAACCCCTGTATGAGTAAAATAATACATAATAAATACTGTACATATTATAAAAACAGCAGAAATTGAGCATTAAAATGGCAGCAAAACAAATGGAAAACTGGGAGGTGTAGAACTAGTTGAAAAAAAACCAACAATTATGTAAATTATTTAATTTAATTTTTAAATGATTATCAGGTAAACCGACTGTGTCACATAGCCATATGTATCGTAGTAATACCCACACAAACTATTAAAGGATAAGTCAAATTAAGCAACCAATGCAAAGAGAAAAGCCAGTCAAGGTGGGAAATCTGTTCTCCTCTGACCTTTAAATAACATTTTACTTGTGCCATAAAAACTGCCTCCTTTCAGCTCAGAAACATTGTACAAGTAAAGCCTGACGGGTTTTCTTCCTTGCTCTTAAAGCTCTCGGTACTCTACTACATTTATACATTTCAGAGTGCCTTTTTACAATGCTGCATCCCGACTGAATCCAGTGCAGGCTTCTTAACTATTCCAAGAACTCTTTTCCAAGAATGCTTTTTAGAAACCAGGGTTTCTCAACCACTGAACCCCTGACCTCAAGTGGGCAGCAAAGCACCCTTTGGTGGTCCTCAAGCCAGTACTGAGTGGGCCAGTGGCCCATAGCAGGGACAGAATAACTGACTTAACAGTAAAAAAGAAATCTTAAAGGTTTCCAAACTGGTCAAAATGTTAAATGGTATTAATTGTGCAAAAAAGACTATATACACAAAACATCAAAGCCAAACTCAGAGTTACCTCTACCAGCAAACACATATGTGGTATTGAAAGTTCCAAGTTCACATTTTGGACAGAATTACAGGAGAAGGGCTTAGCTTGGATTTACAATTCCAGAGAACCACCTATAAATGAATAGAGGCTTAAAACGATTCTTTAAACCTTCACACACACACATGCACGCGTCTCCTGTATAAATATTGCTCCTCAACAAAGCATCAATTGGAAGGAACCCAACAGTGACCATCACTCCAAAGAACCTGTTTTTGGCAGCGTCCATATTTGAGCTTTATTTCACTAAGTGGAAGAATTTGCAAAACAAGCTGTTCACTTTTCATAGGGTGTCTGAGGAGACTGGACAGCCTATAAGATTATTTACTTGCATAATGAAGCGAACTATAAGTTCAATAAATAGGTCTTCAAACAGCCGGGCCAGACCTGGTATACCCCCAAAGCTGTAACCATCAGATACACAGCACTTAAAGCTTTCATGATTAAGAGATACAGGAGACTTAGTGAGATGACAAGTCAACGCTATAAGGATGTGTGGCCACCAAGAAGCTCAATGCTAAAAGAACATTTGCAAATAACAAAAAAGAGGGTGCTGGAATTCTCTGAACAATGAACTGACCAACCTAGAGTCCAGACCTTAACATCAGTGAACATTGTTTGAGAGTACCTGGATTGTCAGAATCCAAAAATACAACCAACTTCTAAGACTGAACTTTGGTGCAACACATAGATTCGATGGTCGTCTCCACCAAGCCAACAGCAGGACTCGTCACTGAAGATGACCCGTTGCCACTCTGAGTTACTCCAATCTAGCACAAAGTCGTATATATGGTTCTGGGCTTTGAGCTGAATCTTTTAATGACATTATGTCCAGTAGGTAGACTAGTAGTCACAGTCTAATTTTTATGGCATTATTCCAATTTACCAGTCTTGCTTGCACACAGACCATTACGATGACAGCCCTTAACACCACGTCAACGTTACCAAGACTGCAATGGTCTCATGTCAGACTGTCATGGAGTGATTCAGAATAGCACTGGGTCAGTTTCGCTTTTGTCTCGGTGGAGACGACCAACAAATCCATGTGTGGAGTCACCATGAACACCTTTAAGCCCCAACGGTTTGGTGTCACACATCCAGAAGACCTGGTGCCACTCTACCTTCACCCTTACCGCACAGTCTGCATGAACTGTGTGAGAATATTCAAGCTGTATGGGATGGATTATCACAGGACATCATTAGGAACCTCTACAACTCCATGCTGAGACGTCTGGCTTGTTGCTTTAGCAAACACGGTGGCCCGACACCGTACTAAGAGACACTCATTAATACATTATTCCATTCTCTCTTTATTTCCATTTTCCACAGCGTCCCAACAGTAAAGAGGGCAGCATTTATTATTTGATGAGGAAAGGCTGAGGAGAAGAATGAAGCGGTTCTCCAGCAGAAGCTCCTACCCCGGAGCTGGACTCATCAGTTTAATTATATAATTAAAAGGTGATAGCAATGACTCTTGGCTCTCCCCGCAATAGAGTGCTTATCTTCTGTCTTTGTGTTTCAGGGGGTGGGGGCGCTTCGTCATCTCCGCTGACAGCCAGCAGTCCCAGAGAGGCGTCGGAGAGGCCTGAGCATGAGAAGCAGTGCATAAATGATGGATAAAGATGGCTGCAGTGCTGGTGCCTGGGGTGGGTTTGGGGAAAACATATGGGATGGAGTTGCCTTTTTGGTCTGCTCTGACATCAGTTCTCGCAGCGTCTAGCACAGTTGTGAAGGTTACAGCTGGGGAGTGGCAGAAGGGAGGGTGGTTGCGGGTGTTGTCCTGGATCGGAACCAAAGGACAAGTTTAGGGGACAATCTCCATCTCTGCTGGAGAAACCAAGCGGTTTTTACTTCATACAGACATAGGGGTAATTAGGGAATAGGGGTATACTGCAGCAGCTGAGACAGCCATTGGACATGATAAATAAGTTATGAGCAGTGCTATGGCTATGTTTTTCATGCACTGATGGTCCAGCCCCTAAGTTGCATGGATATTTGTCACTGGGAGACTTGCAGAGCAGACAGATCTCAGTCAACAATGAGCTTGTATTCAGATGGTCAGTATAAGCCAGTTGGTTGACCATGGTTAACCAGTCTTTGACTGTTTTTTCAAAAAACAAATTGTACTGTGATTGACTCTTAAAATGAAGGTTCCTGAAGCATTCTTGACTCTTGAAAAGCATTTAACTGCTATAAAACCTTTATTAAATGTCACTGTTTGGTCATTATCCCATTTGAACACACCTGATCCAACCCACCAGATAATGGCCAGGTTCAGCAGGTGAATGAAATCACCAAACTGAGTTGAACGCCAGACATCCAAGGTCAGAGTTTGGGATTCAAAAACTACAAAATTGTGTGTTCTTTAACCTTTAAAGGGTTTTTGACACTTGCATCTCATTTACCAGAATGATTCTTTAAGAACCAATTAATAGAAAGGTTTTACAAGGTGTTAAAAGCAGGTCTGCTAGTGTTTACCAAGCAATCTTCCTCAATATACCGTGACATTTGGTTCCCATGTTAGCCTTTGGTTGGTCAACTGATTCAATCCTAGGCATCAGTGTATGTCTAACAACCATGCCAACAACAACAATAGTTCTTTTCAATACTAGGGAATGGATAAACAACCACACAAGATTTAGTGTTGCATTTGTACTAATGGACTTACAGTACTTTACAAAGTCTTCAAAAAGACATTGCAGGACAAAGCTTCAGAAAGGGGTACAATTCCACCAAACTCCTCACTGAAAAAGAAGAACGCCACCATTTGGGGAAAAACAAAAGTGAGTCTTTAGCATGTACCATTCCTGAGATTTATACTTTCTGAAGTATGATGTCGGGTGGCATGTTGGTTTGGTAGGTGTGCTGTCACCTCACAGTAGGATGATCATGGTGGTCCCACAGATGCTCAGCTGGGTTCAATACTGGGGAATTAGGAGGCCAGGGTAGTACCTGGAGGTCTTGCTGGAGGATCCCAACTGCCCCCAGGGAAGAATCAGCATGTGTGGGTGTGCGTGATCTGCAAGGATGACTTCATACCCAAATCGGCCTTCCACATGGATGAGTTGGCCCAAACAAGGCCACGGAAATGTGACTTCCTTAATGAGCTACGCACACTGCCACAGTCAAAAGTAGGAAGTGGTCATTATAATGTGACTCAAATCAAAATAATGTGACTATCTGTAGGCTAAAGTGCAGTTTTTGGGGACACTTTTCAGCCATGCTAATTTCTGTTGCATCTTTATGCTAACATCGGCAGCCATGAAATTAACGCATCATCACTCCCTGCTTTAAGGTAGTGGCTATTCCTATCTCCCCAAGCAAGGGCAGACAATCGTCCACGAGTGACGATTAGTGCAGCTGCTTTCTATAACCTCCTCTGGCTAAAATGTATCTCGCTACTTCCTTCACGGACCATCTGATAATGAACAGCTGGCCTGATGAAATGGTTTGCCAGATTGATGGGGCATTGTAAAACTTAGTATATGTATGTCTAGGTATTTTTTATGATACTGCTCGCATCAAGCCAGTGGCTGGCGCCAGGATCCACTCTGTCTCTTAGTGCCAAGGTCCCTTGAGACCGGAGAGGAGGGGGAAAGAATCTGAGATCAGGCCTTGGGCCAGAAGATGGCAAGGCTCATGATTAAATAGCGACGCTCGCTGGCACTGCCCCTGATGACCTTGGCAATGTCACTCCAGCCATTTGCGCTGTGAAGCTATTCATGCCGACCTCATTTGCGCATGCAGCTGGGGTCTATTTCCCATATCGTTGCACTTTGAACCAAACTTGTGCCCCCCATCCGTGTGCCTGCAATTATAGACAATTGATCATTTTCAATTGGGCTCTGTAAGCTTGTGGTGGCTTCCAACTGCAGACGAAGACTGGAATCGCACTAGGTGTCATTTTGTCTTCAGCCTTTATATGTAATCCAATGGGAAGCACTGCATAAATACAGAGCATATGAACACAGCTAGTAGTATCATTATACATGCCAATGTGTTTGTGTAGCCATTTCCAAACCTTACCCTCAGGGCAGTCCAGTAGTAGGTAATACATGGCTACATGTTGGTTATAGTTACTACATGTTTACTTAACATTACTTAACCATTGTTAATGCATTACTCAAAGTTACTCAGTCAACACTTGTAATGCAATGTGTGATCTAACATTCACATAATGCATAAATGTATCTCACTTTTGAGCTGTTTTCAAGGAAAAAGTGCATGCTTCAGTGTACCCTTTTGATTTTGCTATCTGGCAGGAAATGAAATGGTAAGAGCTCACCAGAAATGTGCAATAGCTGTGCATGTAAAGAATGCAAGATGCCACACAAAAAATAAATGTATAGTAAAGTAATAAGATATAAAAGGTCGTACATGACTGTGATTTTTTACTGCTGGAAAGGCGAAGGCTTCCTGTTGCTGCCCGCATCAGATTTAAAACTCGGATGCTCGCCTACAAAGCCAAGAATGGACCAGCGCCTCCCTACCTTACGACAATGGTTAAGAGTCGATCTGTACCTCGAGCCCTTCGAGCTTCAAGTGCAGCTTGACTCAACCCGCCTTCCCTGAAGACACATGGAAAACAACCGTCCAGAGTCCTCTCTGTCCTGGCTCCCAGATGGTGGAATGAACTCCCACTGGGTGTCAGAACAGCAGAGTCTTCAAACGCAGACTGAAGACCCATCTCTTCGTAATGCACTTAGGTGAGTGAGCTCTAGTAGATGTGTAAGTTATATGTGTATGTACTTGTGTTGCACTTATAATTACCTTTCTTCCCCATAGGTATGAACGCTGAGCTGGGGTTGCCAGGTAGTGCACTTTTGCTTTATACATGTCTGTGTATTGATCTCTCTAGGTATCAGCACTGGCCCTTGTTCGGGCTGTGTCTAACCTTCCTGTATTAGCTGGAATATTATCCAACGGAACACTAAGCACGTTTGTAAGTCGCTCTGGATAAGAGCATCTGCTAAATGCTTTACATGTAAATGTAAAGGAGATGTTCCATGTTCTACTGTGAATCAAATATGGGTCTATGAGATTTGTAAATCGCTGGATTCTGTTTTAGGTTTTACACACCGTCCCAACTTATTTGGAATTGGGGTCGTATTTCTAACCAACGGTGCTGCCTAGCATGCCCCCTGTCCAAAGCAGGTCCAAACTCAGGTTGATTGGCTCTAAAAATTTGGTTTGCCTCAACCACTGACAACAGCCAAAAATCATTCTCATATTTTAAGACAATGCGGTTATAAAGATTTTTCGTCTGCCGTCCTGCACCACTGCTCCCCAACCACACCAAGGTTCTTAGTAACCTTTAAGTGAAAGAAATATGCACAGGAGCACTAATATATAATATATGCACACCTAAGCAGAACGTTCATCTCGCCAGTCAGAGCGTTCTTGCTTCAGCATGTTAGATGATTAGAATGAATTCAAACTTAACATTCATGCAGAAACGTGACAATTTAAAAGTTTTAAAGTAGCTTTAGTAGTAGTTAGTACGCTAGTAGTGCAGTAGCAGTAAAATAGCTGATATCTTGTGAGCTGGTCCAAAGAACATTTGAGGAAAGTTAAGTTCTTCAAACTGTCACACCTGCACACTCTCCTCTCACCCTCGATCTAGGGGGGGCAGTCGTGGGCTGGAGGTTAGGGAACCAGCCTTGTGACCGGAGGGTCGCCGGTTCGATTCCCTGAACTGACAGTAACGACTGAGGTGCCCTTGAGCAAGGCACCTAACCCCCAATTGCTCCCCGGGCGCCGTGGATAGGGCTGCCCACCGCTCCGGGTGAGTGTGCTCACTGCCCCCTAGTGAGTGTGTTTGTGGGTCTTTCACTTCACGGATGGGTTAAATGCGGAGACTAAATTTCCCCACTGTGGGACTAATAAGGGGATTTAAATCTTAAATCTTCCGAACTCCATTTCCCATAACCCACCACCCGATGATGTCACTCTTACATGCCCGCCATCTGCCAATCCTGTTCCTTTTTCCGGATCTGAGTCACCCCTCTCTCCCACTGACCCTTTGTGAAGTACTCCTACTCCTCTCTCCCACTGACCCTTTGTGAAGTACTCCTACTCCTCTCTCCCACTGACCCTTTGTGAAGTACTCCTACTCCTCTCTCCCACTGACCCTTTGTGAAGTAATGCCACTACGTTGGTGTGTACTGAGTGTTTCTCTCTGTGATTACGTGTTGGCTACTCTGGTTTTGACGTTGTTCTGTTTTACTGGTTTACACTTTTGTCTTTGCCTTTTTGATAATTTTGCTGTTCTGACTGTTTTGCCTGGTTTTTGACGTCCGCTTGTTTCTTGACTCCAACCCTGTCATGCCCTGTTATGTCCGCCTTGCTCTTGTTGCTGCTGTGGTTGATTACAAATCTGTTAAATAAACCTCGCCTTGATTTTAGCTCAGCACTCTTCACAGTCTGTTTGTCCATCAACACACAAACTTGCCTGGATTCCCCAGCCGGCACATTTGTCATTTCCTAGCACACTTTTTTCCCACGGATCATGGATTTTCCATGTTGAGGCATTAATTTGCTAAACCAGCTGTTGGATGATACTAACTACTACTATTACTGTTACTGGACTGCCTTGAGGAAAGGTTTGGAAGTGGTTACACAAACACATTGGCATATGGAATAATACTACTAGCTGTGTTAATATTCTTTGTATTAAATCTGTAATTACTTCATGGGCAAATAAATACCTGCTGCCCACATTAATAACTTTTACACCATACTGTATAATCTATCAAAACCACAAATCTACAACAACATAGTATGCAGTAGCTGGTAACACTTTACAAATATTGACTAACCAATATCAAGTAATGCATTAGTTAACATGAAATGGTCAATTAATTTTGACTTAGATGTAGCATCTGTTAATGTTTACTTAACATTACTTAGCATTGTAGTCGCTGTTGATGCATAACTACATGCCAGTTAACACTTAATGTAAAGTGTTACGTGTTAGCGTATAGCAATGTAGCACTTTCAATGTGTAGTGGCAGTTTACACCACTATTTCTCAGTAGGTCGAATGGAACTGGAATTTTTGGCAACATTCTGCAAGGCTTGTCCAACCAGGCTAGAGCTGCTACAAAGGGATGCATTTGCAGTCAGATCATGGAAAGGTCAGTCATTTCATGGTGGGATTGTTTTGACAAACAACTTTCAACAAAATAGAGAGGAGACAGTTGGAGCGTGGTCCTGAGAGAAACTTTAGGACTTCAGAGAATCTCTGCTAAAGGCTTCTGGGACATAAAAGGCCCGGATGCTTCGGCTGCTTTCAGATAGTTTCCGAGATTGATTTGATGTGATAAAGAGTGCTGAAAGAGGCAGCGGTGTTTAGATTTATTTATGAGTGGATTCTCTCTTGCTCTCTCAGTTCTTCCTCCACCATTTTTCCTCTCTTAGTCTTTCTCTTTCTTAGCATCTCATGACTTTAACGTGCTATGAAAGCTTGATGTCTCGGGCACCACTGTATCCGTGGGAGTCTTGTTTGTGTGCTGTGGTGTGAGCTTTCATTGACAGTTTACAGCATGGATGTGCCATATATACACTGCCGGGCTGGGCTGTCCTTACGACAGGTTTATAAAGGGTTTATGAATGTTGTAATTATAGTGTTATTAATTAGATAAAAATTCTAGAAAAAGAAATTGGAAAAAATATATTACCCTGTTTCAGTAGAAGCACAGGAGAAGTTCTGTAGAAGCACCTACAGTAAGAGTGATCGCTCTAGCCTTCTAATGGTACAGTACCTGGAAAAACATGTTCAGTACAGTGGACATTTGACATCTATGTGTTATAACTGCTTCATATTTATTATGGCTAAGGTGTTTATGAATTAAAAATGAATAACCATCAATAAACTGACTTAACTAAATCCTAGTCCTGTGGTAAAGTAATACCCATTCAGATATTTAAATATTATATATATTTATATATATAATATAATATATATATTTATGCTTCAATGCCCACAAATGTTATTGATAAGATACACAGTGCCCATGTACACATCTACTTTCAAAATAATCATAAAAAAATATAGAAATATTTTGATAAATAAATCATTTTTTAATTCAGTTTTTTGGTTTAATATTTGCTTCTATTCATAATTTGAACACTGTGAAAATGTTATGATGAATGGACAGAAATAGTCCAAATATGTACATAATTAGATGAATTAAGTAGAAGTAGATTTTTTTAGGAGGTGTTTCTGGTGAGATATAGGCATATAAGATCATCCATTTACACAAATACAGAGAAAGTCAAATTTAAATATGAGTCAAAACAATATGCATGTGGCATCATCACTCTTTTATGAGCCAAACATCATTTATTTAGATGAAGCCTCGGAGAACACACTGACCTTCAGAGAGGTCCTATAGCCTTTAAAAGGTGAGTGTCTGTGTGTATCTTAATCTCAGAAAATGAGTCTGCGCTTATGAATATTTCATTAACGTTTGCTCGACTTTTCACTTTCCCTGAACACGAATGTCCACTTTAGTTTTCCTAGTGTCGGAGCGTTTCAGTGTGCATTAGAATACTTTCTCAGCTTTAAAGACACCTGTACACGGAGTGGACTAAATGATCGCATCTGGGAAAGACTGCTCATGTGCATTTGTGAGCGCTTAATATTTATTTATGAGCATTTACCATTTTCATATGCCAATTTAAAAAGTCTGCTGGTCAGCTGTGCTGTTACAGATTGATGAAACTAAAGACAGGAAAGGGTCAGCCTGTCAGGGGCTGCGCTGATGCCCGCCGGCCAGCTTGCAGCGTTGGAATCCTCAGAGCAGCCAGCCAACTTCCATTACGTTTACAGCTCAGATCCTGAACTCCATCTGGTACGTCATATGCTGTACTTCCCATACATTACTTCAAAACCTTATGGATGGCTAAATATAGTTGAATGGTTAATATAAGATGGTTAATATAGGATAGTAGTCTTCCTGTTGTAAAGATGTGTATGAAATATTCCTAATGTTTAGCCCCTTAGCTGTATTATCTATTCACAAAAAAAGTGATAGAATTAGCTTGTTACGTCTGAAGTAATAGCCATTTCCAGATCTGGCTCATTCAGATCCAAAAATCAAACAACAATGACTGACCCCATAAGCCTCTTTATGAGCGCATCCTTCTTTAGTGAGGCACCAATAATTCTTCATCAGTGTCACGCCTGCTGGCTCTCCGCTTATCCCCAATATCCCGGACTCCGTTTCCCATAATCTACCACTTGAAGACGTCACTGTCACATGTCCACCATCTCCCAATCCCGCTCCGTCTCTCAGGTCTAAGTCTTCAGAGTATTGATTTCACCTGTAGCTGATTAGCCTCTTGTACAAATACTCCTCTCTCCCACTGAGCCGTTGCGAAGTATTGCCTCATTGTGCGTACTGAGCGGTTTCCTCTCTGTTGTTATTCTCGTTTGCTTACCTGGTTTACTCTATTTTGACTTTCTGGTTTACTCTTTTGTCTTTCCCTTTGGATACTGTTGCTGGTCTGACTGTTTTGCCTGGTTCTGACTTCTGCTCGTTTCCTCACTCTGACTCAGTCCGTGCCCTCTTGGTTGTGTCCGCTTGTATCTTGTTGTTGCTGTGTTGTGCTACGAGCCTGTTTAATAAACCTAGCTTTGCTTTTAGCTCAGTGCGTGTCACAGTCTGTCTATCCATCCTCACACTCACCTAGCAGGCAACATTCCCAGAACTCTCTGACTAACACTACCTACGAGTTCTAATAAAGATCTAAAGAGCATTTTTAATCTAATGTTTAAACAACATTTAAAAAATGTTTATAATTTTCAATAATGTTCCTATAAGGTTACATGTAAACTAAGACTAACAGTTCTAACTGCAACATTCAGAGGATGCGGTCAGGGCCACAGATTGTTACATGATAACCAAAAAATATTCCCAGTGCAACATTCGGAAAATGTTTTATGGATGCGACTGGGACCTGAGATGAGACAGAATAGTTTTGGAGAGCGTTCTACCTTTAGAAAGAACCTTCTGGGAACCATAAGAAAAGTTCCTGCTGAAAACATTAATGGAGCATTGCATTGTTCTGTTTCTAGCTGGGAATACGCTTCCTAAGATGTCCTGGTCCAAGCCTCTTCTGCGCTGGCTGAGGTTTTTGTCCTTACAACATGCTGCAGTGCTGTATATCTTGTTAAACAGATCCAAAAGTCAAAAAAGCTACTCGATTGTCAGTCTACAGCTAACCTTGCAATAAGGAAGAGAAGTAAGGGGAACTGGCTGTAGCTGCACTGTAAAAAATTATCAGCTTCAACTCAAAACTTCAAAACTGTCTTAATGTTTTCACCAAAACATCATCTAGTTTGGCTTTCTGCACGTTGATTTAACTACTAACATGAGTTCCTTTCACTTGTCTCAATTACTGGCTTCAACTGACTTCTTTCTGTCATCTTTCTCATTAGTTAGTGGCAAAATCTACTTACACATTGTTTTACTCTTCCTCTTCATGTTGTTCATCTCCTTCCCTTCAGTTTCAGTTACAACAGCTGATCTCCCAATGTCCACTTTCATGTGGTTAACTTGCAATGGCAGCCAACAGCAATGTGGCCTATCCGTAAACTTCAGAATGGAAGATAGATACACACAATGGAAAGCACACCAGGGGAGACAGCATGGGTGAGTAAAACAATATGCAAATAGATGTTGCCAGGAGCCAATGAGAAGTAACGATCTGTCAGTACTACCTATTACTTATATAAGTCAGTTGAAGAGACTTCATTTGACTCCTTAAAATTTCATTAAAAAGTCATAAAAAATGTTTAAAGACTGAAAACTCAAACTCCAGTTAAAATCACAAAACTTAATTTAAGTGTAAATGAAAGAAGGTTATCCTGACTTATTGCTTAAATCACTTTTACAGTGTGATAAGGTTATTACTCTTAAACAAACGAAGAAAGACAAACATTTCTGAATAGATATTAGATCATTAGCCTATGAAAAAGAGTTAGTCCAAGAAAATGTACAAGTAAAAAGAACACGACTTTGCAAAACTGGAGTTTAAAAATCCTTTACATTAAAACGGCACTCCCAACAACCACATAAGACCACATCAGAACATCAAGCTCTCAAAATGAAAAAAAAAACAAAAAACCTACTACTATTATCCAGACCGTAACACTGTTGAACATGTTTGGGATAACTTGGATCAGGAGAGGCAGGAAACACAGCCAACCTCCTAGACTGGAGGAGTAGATTTGATAGATTTGAAAGCTTTAGCTGAAGCTCTGCCTGGAAGACTCCAATGCTACTTTACTTAATCTGGATCCACCACAACAGCATGACTTTGCAGAAGAAGGGTCCCAGGTGCTGGACTGGCCTGCCTGCAGTCCAGATCTTTCACCTATAGAAAACATTTGGTGCACATGAAACGAAAAGTCCGGCAAAGAGGACCAAGGGCTGTTGAACATCCTACATCAGAATCCTACATCAGACAAGAATGGAACAACACTCCTCTCCTAAAACTCCAGGAATTAGTTTCCTCACTTCCCAGACATTTTCAGACTGTGGTTAAAAGAAGATGGGATGCTACACAATGGTAGACATGGCCGGGTGCCAACTTTTATGAGAAGCGTTGCTGCTATGGAGTTCTAAATGAGTTAATCGTTTTCATGAAATGATAAAATGCCTTATCAAATCAGATCAGCTTTCATTCATCTGTACTGTATACTTATTCTGCGCTTCTCCATCAGTCTACATTATGCCTGTCAGCTTTATTAGATATTCATATCCTAAATCACATGACAGGCCACTTTAAAAGACTGCCCACTTTAAAAGCTCTTGGTATAGAAACATGTGTATTATATAGCATATGATTTTTTTTGTGGACAACAAACAAAATTCACTGTCCACTGATTTGTGATAACTAAGCACAAGGCATATACATACAATACTATCTACAATCATCTAAATAAAATGAACACATAGTCGAAACAATCAAGATCACTGAAGAGGTCAGAAAACATTTTATATATATACTAAGCAATATTACATATTACCCAGATTTATATGTGGATATTATATATATTACATATTAATATGCTAGCCCAATAACACCTAAAGCCAGATATCCACTGTGTGATTTTAGCCTGATTTTCAGCCTGATATGGTTGAAGCCAATTGAATTTCACATTTAGGACGAATTTCAGCTTCATCAGCCGTATGTTTGCCATGCAGTGTGAGAGAGGAAGTGATGTCCAATTAACTACCCAAGCAAGCTCTGATTGAGCAGTCATTAGATCAGATGAATTTCTAATATGTCCAAAATTTTGGTTGCTGGTCTCAGACTTTGAGTACATTCACAAGCTGATCTCTCAGTGTCAGCCACAAACCCAGGCTAAAGACATGTGCAGTAGTCTACCAGCATTTGTAAATGCAGACTGTACCTCAGCGGTCTCTGTAGTTTGCCTGCTTCTGATTTTCAGTGGAGTGTAGTAATGTTAGCTGAGCTGTTGCAGCACAGCTAGTTTGTCAGTGGCTGAATCCCAAATTCCTCCTCCTTCCTACATAGCACACATTGCGAGTTCTAGCTTTTACACCAAAAAACATTAGTCCAGAATGGAGTTGTGTACACATGGCTGAATCCCAAATGGCTGTTTATTAGACGTATGATGCACTACTGATTGAAGCCACTTGGTATCCTTGGTATTGCACTATGTAGGGAGCAGTGAGTCATCTGAGATTCAGCCAGTGTTGCTCAGTACTCAGACGTGCAGCATGTTATTTGGAACGAATTAGCGGAAATGGTCTGTAGACAGAGCTGAGCTGTCTGTATGGGTTGTGCTTCAGGTGCTTTGTGCGATTCAAACGTACAGTGTAAGCTGTGAGCAAAAACAGCAGGATATACCTGGCTGTATACAGTACACTGGAAATGTAAAATCCATTACGCGTTCTTTGAAGAAGTTCTCTGAAGAACTAAGAGTATTAGAGCTAGTTCTACCAGAAAGACTCCAATGCTACAAGGCATTAATAGGATTCTACTTCCTACTTCTTTGCAGGACAGTGCATGTGCCAAAGACTCTTTATTCCTTAAGAATTCTCATGCTTCATATTCTACACCTTACAGGGTTTTAATAAACTCTTTTTTGAGTTTCTGGCAGAACTGAGTTGAAGTCTCCTGAATAGAATAGAAGCTGTAGAAAAGTTTGCATTTAACTATTACTTAATGGTGTCCTTTAAATATGCAGTCTTTCCTGGATAAGAATGTGTCATGAAATGCCAGAAACCACATAAGTAGGTCTATTTCAGATCACTCTATAACTCGATGTGGTCTGAGGTAAGTATTTGATGATTTGGCCATGCGGATGCTGATTGAGTGTAATAAGCTTCCATTAGCCTTCTTGTTAGTCACATTAGCCGTGTTATTCCATTGCAGAACTAAAAGACTCATTATCCAGTAACCGTGAATTATATAATGACTTCCATGAAAGCTACTGATAGTTCTTTGGAATTCCATAGAGTGAACTCCTCACTCCTTGATTTTTAAGACATCCTCCAGAGAGTGTGGGGGGTGGGGGATCAGTGGGAGCAACGACATCATTGAGTTCACTTACATAAAGCAGAGACGAGCTTGGCTTGGCGTCTGATGTAATGCGGACTGAATATGAATAGGGAGTGAATGCGAAACCGCAGGAGGTTTGGGCTTTGAAAGCGCAGTTTGAATGATGAGCGAGGCGAACTGCGGCTGAAATGGCCTCGATAATGATTTTTGACTACCGGACAGTCATTACGTGGTTCAATACGGAGCAAAGCAGCGAATCAAAACAGCCACAGTGCGGAGTCCTTCACCGCTGACCCACATAAGATCACAACTGGTGTCTGTCTAGTTGTTAGCACTTGATTACCTCCTTATTTTTTAGATGCATCACAATGCGCCGCCAAGCTGTGTAAAAAAAGAGAGAGATTTTCCTCCAGGAGCCGATGGCCCACGCAAACAATACACTGAATATCCTCCAGTAAGAATGTTATAAGCTTCACTCTGAATCAAACCCTTCCAGGCCTACGTACAATAATTGACCCGCCCACGCTGGGTTTGCAAATGTGTTCTGTCGTATCAACTGTTGCAAGTTTGGACAACCTGTAGAGCAGGGTTTCTAATCCTTTCCATCCCAAGGCCCACCTGATAAAGCACCCATCTGCAAAAATATATATATTTTTTATACACAAATTTTTGCACCCAGAAAAGTCAACCGACAATAATGTAACTGGGTGGGTAGGTTTGACTGTGTGAGACATGCGAATGATTCAAGTTTTCTGCTCAGTCGTTCATGTGATGTAAGCAAGGGTGGGTCTTATTGCTGTACCTGACTGAACCAGGAGTCACGATTACGGACATTCAGCGAGCACCTGTTACTGCCAACACCATTAGCAGACTGCATGGCACAGGAGTACATCCACAAAGACCATTACAACAACTGGCCTTAACACCACATCAGCGCCACCAAAAACTGCAGCTGTGTCGTACCAGATTGTCATGGAGTGACTCAGAATGGCAGTGGGTCATCTTCAGTGACTTTTGTCTTGATGGAGATGACCAACAAATCCGTGTGTCAAATCAGTGCCAAGATGAATGGTTTGTTGTTATGTGTCACACGACACCATTAGGAACCTCTACAACTCCATGCTGGGACGTCTAGCATGGTGACCCGACACTATACTGAGAGACACTACTTCTGTATGTGTAGCTCAATAAATATCGCCCATATCCGTCTACAGTTATCATCATTTATTGTTCCTGGTAACCTTTATCTTCCTTCCCAACAGCACTGCAATCCCACACTTCCTTCTGCAACTATTCTTTTGAGTGTAGGAACCAAATACTATAGATTGGCTATGTTAGAGGCATTTTGCTTTTTTGATATTTGTAGTTAAACAACAATAATCAAGAATTATGTCACACTCATACATCCAAAGTGTTTTTGGAATGTGCTCTCACACTTATGGAAGCACATTACTGCCAAAAACGGGCCATAGAGTAAATCATAATTAGGAGAAAGTAAGTCATAATTATGACATGCTATGTCTTAATCATGAGATGCTATGTCATAACTGTGATAAAGTCATAATTATGAGATGCTACATCATAATCATGAGACACTCAATCCTAATTATAAAATAGTATGTTATCATTATGAGATGCTAAGTAATAACTATAAGATAGTAAGTCATAATTATGGGATACCGTTTAGCCTTTTTTTCTTTAAGTGGCGCCAATGGTCTTCCATACACTTCCATGCTCAGAAAACCATCATGCCAAGGAAAGCATCATTCCTCTTTAATATAGTGATAGAAAACAGCATAAACAAGTTCCGAAGTGTGGGCATCCCACTTTGATGTCTAATTAAAACCAGTTAAAGGAAGCACCACCTAAGTCTCTGAAATGTACTGCCAGTGAGAGTTCAGTTGGATATGCTTAATATCTCTGGCATCGTTTTTTAATGTAGAGTCTAGACTGATGATTATTCATAAGTGCCTTTTCCCTGCACTTTTAATCTCTTGCTCTGTAAATGTCAGGTAGCTCATAAAGAGAGGGCTTTAGCGCAAAATTAAGAAGACAAGAAAGCTGACAGAGGCGTTGATTGAACTCGCTCGGAATACGAGAGGGCAAATCCATAAAGAAAGTCATTTCTCGTTCAATAGAAAGTGAGGGAGAGGGCTTTTTTGCTGATCATTCTGACCCAATGACCTAGTCGGCTCTTATGATGTATTATTTCATGCTTAAAACAAATAGCCTCTTTCATTGCAGAGGACAGGCCCCGATGTAGGACGTGAAATCTGGCCATCATCACCACAGTCTTTTCTGAGAAGTCTCTCAAATAACAAGCCTTGCTTGAAGAGTTAGTGGGTGTCTGACATCAATCAGGGTGACTGCAAGCAGATAAAGACAGCGAGTATATTTAGTCCCCGCGCAGGATTTGGAGAGGCACTGGAATGAGCTGCTGAACTCGGCTAAATGGCTCTCGAGAGCTGGGCTAAATTATCTCGGGCCGAATGCAATTTGAGGCAGGGAGATTTCGGAGCCACTGTGAAATGACAGCATGATCAGGATGTTACCCACTGTCTTCATCATAATCACAACAGCCCATTATCCACTTTGGTTTCTGCTCGACGAGGACGAATTGCAGGCTTTAGAGGAACTCTGATGCTTGGTATTTGATTGATTCATAAAGCTGTTAGTCTGAGTCCATGCTTTTCATTCTGGTTATCAGCATTATTATAAGTTGCCCAAGCTACGTGTAGCTCCAACTTCATGGTACTGTTGATACACCATTTATGATTCTCCAGCCATCCTCTAGCCGTCCAGTCATCCTCAAAAGAATGGTTGTACAAATGGCTGCACTCAGAAGGAATCAACTGACAGCAATGAAACTTGGTGGGTAGGTTTGACATTGTGAGTCATGGGGATGATTAAAGTTTCACACTCTGTCACACATGTATATAAACAATATAAAGCAAGGATGGGTTATATTGGTGTACCAGCCTAGCCAAACAGCCACTGCACTGATGCAGGACTACATGTACACAGATTGTTACGACAACTGCCCTTAACACCATGTTAATGTTGCCAAACACTGCAATGGTGTCGTGCCAGACTGTCATGGAGTGACTCAGAATAACAGAGGGTCATATTTAGTGATTCATCTTTAGTCATGTGTGGCACTATGGAATAGATTAAAACACATGAAATAGTATCCTCCCATTTTATTTTTATGTCTAAGGTCTCTTTAATGGGATACACTACTGTTAATGTCTATTTTACCATCTAACGGTGTGATATGTAGTTGCACCAGTAGAGGGCGCTCGGTGCCAAATGCACCAGTGGCTGACGCTCTGACTGGCAGAAGAAGTCGGCCAGAACTGGGTGCAACAGCTAGCAGCTAACACGCCAAGTAGCTCCTGTAACCTGCTATTTTCTGTGTTTTGCAGTGCATAAACAAAATAATGTTGCACCAGAGATGAGTTGGCCCCTCATTTTCAGGAGTTTAACACATGCTTTTGTCTCGGTGGAGACGACGAATCAGTGGAGGCACCGTGGTCAGTGCTAAGATGAGCAGTTTGTTGTCACACACCACACATCCAGAAGGGCTGGTGCCACTCCACCTTCACCCCGCCCCACAATCTGCAGGAACTGTGTGAGTATATTCAAGCTGCATAGGCTGGATTAAATTCACTGAAACTTAATAATTGCAAAGTGCCCAGGCCCTGAGGCAGTAAAACAGCCTCGAACCATGAGGCTCCCTGCACCATGCCTCACAGGTGAGAAAAGGTTTTGGTTATGTTTGGGTTTGCCTACGAGCATAGTGCATTTGTGTAGGCAAACATAACTAAAACTTTTCTCACCTGTGAGAAAAGGTTGGGCCCCAACTTCCTCGCTCAGTGTTTTTTTATTGGTGGACACATGAATAAAGGTTTTAATGTGTTTTGCTGCTAATCTTTCAAACCTCTTCTAGGGTCGCCTAATGTGCAGCAGTAAGTGTATATGTTAACATAGCAGGGTTTGCATCCATCAGTTTGTGTTTAGGGATGTGCTAGTGTTAAGAGCCTTGCCCAAGGACTTTTATTGGTATAGCACAGCATAGTCACCCAGACCAGGATTCCCTACTGAGCTACACCAACCACGTTTGAACCCCTTGAAATTAACCCCTAATAAACAGTTTTCATGTATCTTATATGAACCCTTGAATTCCTCCCTGTTTCAGTTCATTAGTGTTTCTGGGATGCCCTCCTTGCACAACCTCCTTCAGGTCATACTACACCCTCTCGATAAGATTAGGATTAGGATTCTGACTTGACCATTCCAAAACCCTTGCGTTCCCCTGTAAAATGTTTTGAGATACCTTTGAATGCACTGAAACTCAAGTTTAGGAGCCCTAAACCATGATGCTCCCTCCACCATGCTTCACTGCTGGGAATGGATTTTGGTTTGGTTTGTTTCCAAACATATTGCATTTGTGTTATAAATGGTGTCCAGTGTTTTTCTAATAGGAAACATACAAACAATGCTTTTTTTGCAGTTTGTAGAGTCTGCAGAGTTTTCTTGCAGTTAGCTTTGGTTTTTTTCTTACCTCTTTCGGGAACACCCAGTGTGCTCTCGGGGGGGTGTTGGGGGGGGGGTCTTTACAGGATCTTCTAGGGAGAGTAGCAACAGTCCTGAATTTTCTGACCTATATAGACAATGCAATCTAAGTGTGGATTGATGTACTTCTGGGCCTTTAGCAAAGCTTTTGTAGCCTTTTGGACCTTCATGCATCTCTTTAAAACGTCTACTGAGGCTTTCTGAAAGTTCTTTGCATCGAGCCATGGTACACACCAAGCTTTTTTGAGACAAACAGATTTGTCAGTAAGCAGACTTTGTGCACTGGCTTTATTTAATGAGCAAAGCACCTGTGAAACTCACACTTCCAATCGCAACTCCTTAATTGAAACACCTTTTGCTCGTTGAGAAGTCATTAACACAGGGATTCACTTACTTTTTTAAGTATGCACTGTGGATGTCACTCAATGTGCTCAATAACTCAATAACAGTTTCAGTGTTATTAGCTTAATTAGATGTGTTTGTCTACAATATGTGAATTAGATAACAACAAGGCGACACTTTATTGGTAATAAATATAGAAATCCAGGTCATTCCTAAAGCTTTACTTACTTCTTCATACAACTCCATTTTTCTTAGCTGTTGTTTGCCATGCGGATGCCTTCTGTTCCTTCCAATTAGACACTTGTTAATACTTGGAAAAAGTACACCAACAAAGAATATGTTCTTTGTTACAGTCCAATTTAATGGGGTAGTAGAAGCAAACGACAAAGAGATAGGCTTCAGTCTGTAATTGTAAACCTCGTCACTGTCCAAAAGAAAACACGTATCTCCAAACACTGAAGGAGAACAGTTTCCATTATCTAGAACCAAGCTCTGTCCAACAGGTCAACACAAGCAGAAAACAAAGTGACCACTGTTTCCTTGATTGGTGGGCTTGCTGAATACTTCGTTCATAATATACAAAGGCCAAAAGGAAGGACAGATTTGGCCATAATGTAGTAGAGTAAACAGTAAGACTTTGACATGTAGGGAAGTCTCATGGTGTGCTGAAGCATTAGGAGTTCATTTTACTGGAACTAAGGGGCCGAGCCCAACTCGTGAAAAACAGCCCCACACCATAATCCCCCCCTCCAACAAACTCTACACTTGGCACAATGCAGTAAGACAAGTACCGCTCTCCTGGCAACCACCAAACCCAGACTTGTCCATCAACTTTGGCAACTTTTGATTTATCACTCCAGAGAACACGTCTCCACTGCTCTAGCGTCCAGTGATCAGAACACCTGAATTTAGTGATTTGAATGAGTGAGTGAATACCTTTGGCCGTATAGTGTATATAATGACAGCCAGACAGTGGAGATAGGTGTCTTATAAAGCAGAAAGCAGAAAGACGTAAGTGCAATCTACTGAGTTTTATCACACTTTAGGTGAGGTGGCGAAAGTCCATCACTTCTATGATAATCTGCTCACAGTTCATTGGCCAGTCCAAGAAACACTAGCAGGACTTGGCCATGTGCAACACCACGGGTCAGAGGGCAATAACAGAAGGGACCGATGGCTTCAGTGGGCTAAAGTCAATGTCATGTCAGCCAACCCTTTCAGGAGTTATCAGAGCCAACTGCATGCAGTCATGCAGCAGGAAGCGTGCTCTCCTCTTTAGTAGAGGATGCATTGCTTTGACCAGGCGGTTGGGCTGCAAGCCTTTTCTGACTGGCACTGTCATATTGTATTGTATTGCGTGTGTGAGCTTGTCTGCAAGCGAGCTCATCACAAGACGGGCCTCAGGAGCCCCCGATGATTGACCAGACAGTCCTGCACATTGCTAATGTGCCGCAGATGTTGTTTGTGTTTGGGAGGGAAGGGAGTGAATGTGCTACGCCTTTGTTCAAACATGAAATATTGCCATGTACTGACTCACCTGCGGAATACAGGCACAGTTAAGCTTCTACTACTTGTACTATTCCATCATTGTCATTTGGAGCACTGTTGCATGCTCTCAGATATTACGACTTTCATCCAAATGGACCTGCATGAAAAGAGATTTTCTAATTGTATAGTAGAATAATGCAGTTTCAACTTTATGAAATTAAAGACTGATTGACAATGACGAATGAATAATGGACAATATCAGAGTATAGTTTTTTTAAGGGGCAGTTGTGGGCTGGAGGTTAGGGAATCAGCCTTGTGGCTATAGGGTTGCCAGTTTAATTCCCTGAACTGGTATAATGTACAGGTATGACTGAAAGTGCCCTTGAGCAGGGCACCTAATGCCCAACTGCTCCCTAGATTCCAGGGATAAGGCTGCCCAATGCTTTGGTGAAGTGTGCTCACTGCCTCTTAGTGAATGTGGGTGTTTCAGTTTATGGATAGGCTGAATGCAGTTCACAAACTCCTCTGTGTAAAAGTACAATTGGAAAATGGCTCTAAGTTCTAATGTCTGTTACTGTCTGTGTGTTTGTGGTCACATGTTGCCTATGTGTGTTCATCGCCGTGTCTTGCTTGCTTTTCTCCAAAAACCAATTTGTCTATTTAGGCACTTTTAGTTAGCCTGCTAAAATGAATATGAAGGCTGTTATTAAATATCTATGTAGCTAGTTATTCATTTCAAACAGAGTGGCAATACTTCGCAATGAGGCAGTGTGAGAGAGGAGTATTTGTACAAACAGACCAGATGAGGAACAAGTATGTGTGATTAGTACCCTGGGGGCAAGTATCTGGAAAAAGGAACGGGATTGGAGGATTAACAGTGACATCATCAGGTAGTGGGTTATGGGCAATGGAGTCTGTGAGATGGGAGGTGAGAGTAGAGACCAGCAGGCGTGACAATAAGTTACATGGACAATATCTAGTTTCATAAACGTAGCCTTAGATAAGCGAGCCTAGTATTACAAATTACCAACATGTAAACAGCAGGGGCAGTATACTCTATAGTATAGCTAGTGTATGTAGTAATATAGAGAGTAGGAATTTCATTGTACAGTGCAACTGCTTGTTTATATATACCTTTCCCAAACAACCAGCTCAAAAACTACTAACTTCCACTATGCTTCTAGATAAGTGCTCATACACTATCAAAATAATCGGTGCCCCCTAAAGAACTGTTTATTACAAAGACATTCCTTTAGGGTAAATGTCTTCATACATTTGTTTTTAGTCTAAGCCTTTCTTTATGTGGTTAGGAAGTGCCAATGCCCTCCCTCACTTTATTAATTTCATTTAATAAATGATGACCATGTCTTACCAATGCTTTGTCATTTCACTGGCTTTTTCCGCAGCATTAACATTTAATAATGTACTATGTTTGAAAACCGACCATGTTCAAACATGTACCACAAGTTTAATAACCTTACACAATAAAACCTAACTAATTAGACATACGATGTCTGAGATTTTTCTGGGTTTCTTGTACTGTCCTTTGGCAGCACCGCTGCTTTGGGGAGCTAAGATGGCTCTTATATGGCAGTACTAAAAGAATTATAGCATCATTAAAAACACTGAAAACATTGAAAACATTAGTAGACTACTAATATAAGATCTGCACTGTTTAAGCCCTACTTGATATCCCTAAATGCTATTTTAAGTCTGTCACTTGTTGGTTATAGGTTAGCTGTATAAACATGGCGGTTTTCTATTTCCTTCCAAAAGCCAATGATTACAACTATAGAGTGAAGACAGAGATACTTATAGCAGTAGCTGCTATTCTGAGTCAGTATATTTCTTTATCATTTACAGTACAGCTTTATGATTCTCAACTGTGTTTTTATATATAGCCACAGCCTGTTCTCACCTTTAGGGCCACAAAGATAGCACAGTAGTGCATTAATAAACCTGGCGGGGAGCTGCGGGGATACCGTGGCAGATATAATAGTCACAGCACAGGAAGAAACCACCAAAATAACAGAAACAATAAGACAACAGATAAGGAGTCTGAACGAAGAAGTATCAGAAGACCAACAGAAGAAGAATCAAGGAAAGACAAAAGAGCAACAGGACAAACCAAAAACACAATCAGAAGGCATATCCAAACCTCCCAACAATCCAGTAACCCAGCAAACATCTCTCAACAATCCAGTAACCCAGCAAACATCTCTCAACAATCCAGTAACTCAGCAAACATCACTCAACAATCCAGTAACCCAGCAAACATCAGTCAACAATCCACTAACCCAGCAAACATCAGTCAACAATCCAGTAACCCAGCAAACATCAGTCAACAATCCACTAACCCAGCAAACATCTCCCAACAATCCAATAACCCAGCAAATATCTCTCAACAATCCAATAACCCAGCAAATATCACTCAACAATCCAGTAACCCAGCAAACATCACTCAACTATCCAGTAACCCAGCAAACATCACCAAATAATCCAGTAACCCAGCAACATCACCCAATAATCCAGTAACCCATCAAACATCTTCCAACAATCCAGTAACCCAGCAAACATCAGTCAACAATCCACTAACCCAGCAAACATCTCCCAACAATCCAGTAACCCAGCAAACATCACTCAACTATCCACTAACCCAGCAAACATCACCCAATAATCCAGTAACCCAGCAACATCCCCCAATAATCCAGTAACTCAGCAAACATCTCCCAACAATCCAGTAACTCAGCAAACATCTCCCAACAGTCCAGTAACTCAGCAACCATCACTTAACAATCCAGTAACCCAGCAAACATCACCCAATAATCCAATAACCAAGCAAACAACTCTCAACAATCCACTAACCCAACAAACAACTCTCAACAATCCACTAACCCAACAAACATCTCTCAACAATCCAGTAACCCAGCAACCATCACTCAACAATCCAGTAACCCAGCAACCATCACTCAACAATCCAGTAACTCAGGAAACATCTCTCAACAATCCAGTAACCCAGCAAACATCACCCAACAATTCAGTAACCCAGTAAACATCACCCAATAATCCAGTAACCCAGTAAACATCACCCAATAATCCAGTAACTCAGTAAACATCACTCAACAATCCAGTAACCCAGCAAACATCACCCAATAATTCAGCAACCCAGCAAACATCTCTCAATAATCCAGCAACCCAGCAAACATCACCCAATAATCCAGTAACCTAGCAAACATCACTCAACAATCCAGTAACCCAGCAAACATCACCCAATAATCCAGCAACCCAGCAAACATCACCCAATAATCCAGTAACCCAGCAAACATCACCCAATAATCCAGTAACCCAGCAAACATCACCCAATAATCCAGTAACCCAGCAAACATCACTCAACAATCCAGTAACCCAGCAAACATCACTCAACAATCCAGTAACCCAGCAAACATCACCCAATAATCCAGTAACCCAGCAAACATCACTCAACAATCCAGTAACCCAGCAAACATCACTCAACTATCCAGTAACCCAGCAAACATCACCCAATAATCCAGTAACCCAGCAAACAACTCTCAACAATCCACTAACCTAGCAAACATCTCTCAACAATCCAGTAACCCAGCAAACATCACCCAGTAACCCAGCAAACATTACCCAGTAATCCAGTAACCCAGCAAACATCTCCCAATAATCCAGTAACCCAGCAAACATCACCCAATAACCCAGTCAACCAGCAAACATCTACCGACAATCCAGTAACCCAGCAAACATCTCTTAACAATCCAGTAACCCAGCAAACATCACCCAATAATCCAGTAACCCAGCAAACATCACCCAATAACCCAGTCAACCAGCAAACATCTACTGACAATTCAGTAACCCAGCAAACATCACCCAATAATCCAGTAACCCAGCAAACATCACCCAATAATCCAGTAACCCAGCAAACATCTCCCAACAATCCAGTAACCCAGCAAACATCACCCAATAATCCAGTAACCCAGCAAACATCACCCAATAATCCAGTAACCCAGCAAACATCACTCAACAATCCAGTAACCCAGCAAACATCACTCAACATTCCAGTAACCCAGCAAACATCACCCAATAATCCAGTAACCCAGCAAACATCACTCAACAATCCAGTAACCCAGCAAACATCACTCAACATTCCAGTAACCCAGCAAACATCACTCAACATTCCAGTAACCCAGCAAACATCACCCAATAATCCAGTAACCCAGCAAACATCACCCAATAATCCAGTAACCCAGCAAACATCACCCAATAATCCAGTAACCCAGCAAACATCACTCAACAATCCAGTAACCCAGCAAACATTACCCAGTAATCCAGTAACCCAGCAAACATCTCCCAATAACCCAGTAACCCAGCAAACATCTCTCAACAATCCAGTAACCCAGCAAACATCACCCAGTTACCCAGCAAACATCTCCCAATAATCCAATAACCCAGCAAACATCTCCCAATAATCCAGTAACCCAGCAAACATTACCCAGTAATCCAGTAACCCAGCAAACATTACCCAATAATCCAGTAACCCACTAAACATCACCCAATAATCCAGTAACCCAGCAAACATTACCCAATAATCCAGTAATTCAGTAACTCTGGGTTTTTGGGCGGTTCTGGAACCTATCCCAGCATTTACTGGCTAGAAGACATGAACAGCCTGGACAGGCTGCCAGTCCATCTAAGGGCAGACACATGGATACATAATGTGAAGCATTATGAAGGGTAACGCTAGCCTAGACCTTTAGGCCAGTCTTTTTTGGACCATTGACTTTATAAGCCAGCCTAGCTGCACAGATGTCCAATTTCTCGGTGGATTTGTTTACAGCTATAAACTCAGACATGTAACAAGATGGGCTTAGTTTCAAACTGTGCTGTACGTCTTCAAAATAAAGATCTTAAATTCTATTGGAGGCCAAATGAACCCCTTAAAAACTCATTCTGCCCAGCATGCCAGGTATTAATTCATCGCCGCCTTATTAAAAACTTGAAGCATCGAGGATCTGCTTCCTCAGCACGTCTCCCAAAACAATGCCATACCAATCATAATAATGATGATTACCTTGCTATTCAAATGGCGGATCACTGTGCCAATGCTGTTTCCCGGTATGCCATGCATTTTAATGTAGTTCCAGACACCCTGGGCAGCTCTTTCGAGAGATTGACAGCCAGGATACCTGTCCACCAGGTAAGATTCATAGAGCAGGGCCTTTTTGTGGAGCTGACAGGTTTAGATCAGCACCTGTTAAACCAGTCCAATCAGCCCAGGGAGCTAAGATGAGATCCTTTGGGGGGTTGAACTTGATAAACTGATCTCCTTCTACAAGCATAATGGCAGCATTATGATAATGGAACAGCCGACCAATTTCTTCGTCTGATCCTGACTGGCTCGCCGCGCGTCTTTATGGCAGAGTGCGGTGGGGAGCGTGATTTAGGCCGGGTGCTGGCCCAGCCAACCTGTAATACTTTCAGGGTTTTTTTTATGTTTTCTCCCTCCCCTGCAGCAGAGCCGTTCGACTCTTTCAGGGAGCTGCAATAATTCCCAGATTGACAGTAATATCGGGAGCACAATGGCCCTGCTACAGCCCGCCGAGGGAAGGGTATTTGCCTTGATATCCAAGACATTAAGAAATTGCGCACTTAAATATTTGCCATTTTGTTAAGATCTTGCATCTATCCAAGGTTCCGGGCCAACGTAGGAGGAGATAAACTACCAAATCTATTCTACAGACTGTATGTGCCAGAAGGGAAAACAGTTTAAGAAGAGTCTGCTTTTATTTTTCTGCTGCACCAGACAATAAAACAAAGCATATTTCTTAATAACATCACCCGGAGAGCCAAAGCACTGCTGAATCACTACAGCCTCAGAAGGCATCTTTTAAAGTATCAGTCCAAAGCTCCTATTTATTAGATCTAAAGGGTAGCTGGGTTTGTAATTTTGAGATCTTTTTCACGACCCAATGTTGTGGCAGAAATGTTGAAAAGCTTTATATTTATTCTTTTCATTAAACACTCATCAACCAAAAGAATAGCTGCACCCAGAAGGAAGTGTGGGATTGCAGTGCTGTTGGGAAGGAAGATAAAGGTTACCAGGATCAATAAATGATGATACATTTAGACTGATATGGGGAATATTTATTGAGCTACACATACAGAAGTCTGCCTCTCAGTATGGTGTCGGTCCGCCAGATGTCTCAGCATGGAGTTGTAGAGGTTCCTAATGGTGTCCTGTGATAATCCATTCCCTGTAGCTCGGATATTCTCACACAGTTTCTGCAGATTGTGTGATAGGGGTGGAGGTGGAGTGACACCAGGCCTTCTGGATGTGTGACATGTGACAGCAAACCGTTCATCTTGGCGCTGTGCCTCCACACACAGATTCGTTGATCACCTCCACCATGACAAATCGGGACGTGTCCCTGAAGATGCACCTGTAGTCCTAAATCGTCCGTGAAAGTCCATCTTCCAATGGCAGCTTTGAGCAGGATGACTATTGGAGGTCCTATCCACCATGTTTTATTCCTGTTGGTTGATTCCTTATAGGTGTAACTATTATTTTGATGGTGAGTGTTTATTTGGTTTATAATTTCATGATTTATCATTATTAATACAGTACCAGTCAAGAGCTCTAACTGATGAGATGTCTGAAACAATATCCTCATATATCACATATACTCTTGATGTATTACAGTATAATGTTTTTGCCATATCTTCACCTGTAATATACAGTATATATATATTTATAGCACAGTTTAAAAGCTCTAGTTTCCGTTGCCTGAATATTCATGATGGATAGACCAATAAAATTGTGCCCAAAAAATCTTATCAACGTTTACTGCAAGTTGAGAAGGCCGTTTTGTCCTCCTGTAAAGTTCCTTTTTGGAGATTTTTAAGGTGGACTGTATAATTTCATGAGTGCTGTCTCATAGTTTGATGTCCTGAATTTTATTAATTTTATAGGTAAAGCATTAAGATAGAAATAAGGAGAACCTTCTATGAGTCTAAACTTTTGCCTGGTAGTGTATATACAGTACAGTGCAGAGGTCAGAGGCCAGATTTCATTTACGCCACGTCCAGTCCAAACAGGCATTAAGTTCCAGTTTTTCAAAGAAATCTGCTCAAACACATTCAGTGATGATGAGGTTTGGACACTGGAGTGGGCATTCCATTGCTCTGAGAACACCAGCAGCTTCTTTGCTAGCTTTAAAACTGCCCATCTTTTTATCTGACAGCTACACATTCACCTTCCAGACTCGTAGTGTTGTCTCCTCGCAGTGGAAGGGTGGATGGAAGCACTGTGGACTGTTTCACTGTTAATGGTTTTGGTGGCCTATCAGGTCTTGCAGGTGGTTGTTAGAAGTCGTATTCCTCTCAGAAATCCTGGAATATTAATAACTCCCAGTTAGGGGCCATTTTGGGTGGTTTCTAACTTTCGCATAGTGCTGTATGGTGGTATATTCAGTATTTTGGCTGATGAACCACATCATGTACATGTATTCCCTGTTTTATATAATAACAGATCATTTGGTCACTTATCATGATTTTGATCTTTTTTGTCTCTGTACTTTAATTAGCTAAAGAGAAGCATGCCCAGCCTGGTGCACTGCATTCCCACTATTAGGGATAATTCATATGCAGTCCAGAGCAAAATCACATTATCTGCTTCCAGTATGTCAAACTGGTGGGGTAAGTTCATTGGGATGAGATTTCCAAGCGTGCCCTCCCTGACCAAATCTGATTTGTGCTTTGGTAGTGTTGAAGCTTATTCGATTAGAGATGAATTACGACATTGTGAACTTATCCAGCGGCAAATATGGAAATCATCTAGAAGGGTACGAAGTTTATGCTGAATTCATCATGCGGCCTTCCTGCCTTTCTATCTCTCCGTCTGGCTCGGATACAGTTTTCTTTGTTATTTATTTTCACAAGGTTTTATTTTCTGTCCTGAAGTCTTTTCCTGGAATGCTACAATTTCAGAGAAAACTTTCCTTTTACAGGTCCGGTCCACACCATCTGTGCATTTAAACATGAGCTATTTCTGCGCCATAATTAAATCATTTATAAGAATGTGGCTCATGCTTAAATGAGTGGGTTGGAGTTTTCCAGCCTCATTGTTTTTGTGTCTATGCCATATTATCTGGCATAGATCTGTCAGAGTCAATTATTGTAATAACTGCCCGTTATAACCACTGGCTTCACCACCATTAAGGTGAATGGGGTCAGCTAAATCACCTTAAATATCGTCAGTCATGTATATGATATATCATCTCTGTCCAAAGATTACTATACAGGAAAGGGCAAAAACCTCATTTAATTGTTTTAATTGTTTCATTTAATTAATACGTTCATTATGAAATTTCCACACAGTGTACCCAACAGCTTCTGTGCTCAACTGATGCATAAAAGTAACAATCAACAAAAATTAAAGTACATGTTTTTTCATTGGACCATGAAAATATGCAGTATATGACAAGGGTATACATGTATGCAATGGCACATAAACCACTTCTGCTATTTTTTGCCATTTTATGACACTTGGCGATTTAAATATTTGAAAGACATGTTATTCATCCATCATAAAATATTGATTAGTGCCCTCTAAAATAATTACCCTTGTAAAACATAGGGCACAGACATATTTAGCTCTTTGTCTACACCAAATATCCCAATGACTTTCATTTTTGTATTACAGACTTATTATTCAGTAACTACAATGCAAACTGACTGAGTTATATATGAGGTACATCTTTCCTGGTAATTCACTTACAGAAATCTAAGAAAAAATATCTATATAAAAATAACTGGTAAACCTTGGCATTCATTTGGCAAAATGTAATATAAGTAATATAAGCTCACCCAACAGAAAATTGATTCACCTTGTGTGTTTAAGGTGGTAGTAACTTCAGGCTCCTGCAGATGCCGCTGCATGAGGATGATGGGACTATAAGTACCTGTGGGGTGTGAATGATGGGATACACAGATTGAGAAAAGGTGCTACAGTGCAGTGAATGTCTCAGCCCATGTGTGGAAAATGGCTCCAAAGCAGATGTCAATGATGGGCTAAAAGGAGTGATTGGATTTGGGCGTGCCTAAGACCATAGTATTAAAAAAAAGTATCGCAATTGAATAGAAGCGTGCGGTCATTTGGGTCTACCAGCAGTGGCTAAAATCCCAGCCTAGAGGAAATTCTCCTCGGCTATTAGGTAAGTTTCAGTCGCAGATGACTTATTTTTGTCCGGTTAGCTTATATTTCCATTTATTTGTAACTCTTTTTTATTGTCATGTCTGTGTCTGTTTTGACATAGTGCTTCTATGTGATCATTGCCAGTAAGCCAGCCAATCAAAGCAGAGCTCATCTAAAAATTCATGAGCTCACCAAAAATGGGAAAACAGCTCATTTCATTCTAGGGCCAAATTGTGGGCCGTAAACAGCCCTAAAACAACACCTAGACATTTTTGTATAAAGAACTGTGTAGAACTGTGTAGTATGTAGAACTATATAACTAATAATAATAATATAACTAATAATTTATAGGATCTATAGAATCACTGTTTATCACTGTGTAGGGACTCTCAAATGTGCTGATACAGCATGTGGTCTATTAATAGATGTTAATATTTTAGCTCTCCCATCCCATTTTATGGCCAGCCAGCACTGTCACAAACTAACAGGGTACAAACTATCAGTTTCTGATTTGGGTTATTTAATGAATATTGGTGATACTCTATCATCATACCGCATATTGCTGTAATGTTGTTTAATAGGCCAAATTAGAATACTTGGAAACATGGTTGGCTATATGTCTGGGTGGAAAACTTGCATCCAGTGCGAAAGCAGCTCAGATTACTATACAGTTCACAAAACAATACCATATAAACATAATAGATAAAAAACATCGACCACTGTAGTAAAAACCTAGCTGCATCTGAAGCTGTAATCTAAAATGTAGCTACATTTTCCACCATTCAACAGCAGGTTGAGCTGCTATATGCAGTGTTAACCAGGAGTTAGCATATCACTTATTCTTCTAGATGAAGACAAAGTTCCCATCACTGTTACACCGCCAATAAGAGCACCAAAGTGTGAACAAAGACTGTTTGTTATTGTGTTGATTGCTATTTTAGAGTTTGTTATACAGTGACATTAGCTAATTAAGAAGCTACGGCTGTTTGGCATTTGTGCTAGCAGGCACACAAGTGTTTCTGCTCATGTTTTCACACTCAGAGTAACAGAGGAAAGAATCAAGCATTGTTTGTTTCTGGATATGATTCTGGGTAGACAAGAGAGTCTGAGTGCATTAGAGCAGAACAGTGCAATGCATTGTTTCATATTAGCCAACAAATTAAGCTAACTATCAGGCAACATGGCCAGTTAGCCAAATAATATATTTAGAGTGACATAATATGACTAATGTGGTTGTTGTGATGGTTCCAGCAGAAAAGGAAAATGAACTAAAGCCGGTTCATGCTTGGGTCAGTTCTGGGTCTTTTATGAACGTACAAATTAAGCATCCTTATAAAGCAAATGCTTGTTTCTCCAAGATTTCATTGCAATGAAAAAGTTTGGGCAATTGCCATACCTCCGGGTTCTCTTCACATGATTCCCTTTTCCATGACATAGAAATCACATTCTGTATATTTAGCAAACAGCAATGCTGTTCATGGGTCATCCTGTTAGTGACATTGGCACTACATGCATGAAGGCCCTATTCAACTGACTGCAATGGTTTCGTGCCAGACTGTCAAGGAGTGACTTATCTTCTTTGACAAGTTCTACTTTTGTCTTGGTGGAGACACCAATTAATCCGTGTGGAGGCACCGTGGTCAGCGCCAAGATGAACGGTTTGTTGTCTCACATCACATGACCAGAAGTCCTGGTGTCACTCCACCTCCACCCCTACCGCAACATCTGCAGGAACTGTGTGAAAATATTCAAGCTGCATGGGATGGATTATCACAGGACACCATTAGGAACCTCTACAACTCCATACTGAGATGTCTCACATGGTAACCTTTTTCTTCCTTCCCAATAGTATTGCAATCCATCACTTCCTTGTGGGAGCATGTATTGTTTAATGTTGAGTGAATTAAGAGTTTAGAAAAGGAAAGAGATGATCTGAGATTGGTATCTGTATCAGCAGATACATAAGGTTGTGATATCAGTAACGATATCGATCTCGAACTAATGTCATTGAGTCATCCTTAATTTGAATTTAATGAAATGTTGTTGTGTCTGATCATATTTCATTATTTATTGTTCCTGATAACATTTATCTTTCTTCCAAATAGCACTGCAACCCCACACCTCCTACTGGGTGCAGCCATACTTTTGATGATGAGTGCTTTGGTTGCTTGGTTGGTTACTGTTATTTGGTATTAAGTATCAGTATATTATTTTTTTTATAGATGAAAAAAGATAGGATCACCATGCAAATGTTTGGGCACCCCTGAGGTTTTTTTACCAAGGTCTCAGGACATAATTAGCTTGTTAAGGCTATGGCTCATTCACAGTCATCAGGAAAGGCAAAGTGATGCAAATTTCAAGGCTTTATAAATACTCTGACTCCTTAAACAATCAGCAGCCATGGGCTCCTGAGCTGAGCACTCTGAAAGTTAAAATACTTGATGCCCACAAAGGAAAGGAGGTCATAAGAAGATATCAAGGCATTTTCAGTCAGGTGTATCCTCAGTTTGTAGTGTAATTAAGAAATGCCATTTAGCAGAAATGGTGGGAGACACGTTTAGGACTGGAAAGGAAACTTTACAAGTGAACTGTTCATAGGATTGCTAGTTGAGCCAATCAATAATAGAACAAATAGTTCTCCAGGAATGCTTCTCAGACTCTGGAGTGGTGGAGTTTGGAAATAGGTCATGTGGACTAATTGAAAAGTAAGTTTGGAGAAAACAGAGTGCAGAATTTGGATCAGTCATGCTGTGGGCTTGTGTTGCAACCAGTGGCACAGAAGAATGTGTTCAATTACCTATCAGCAAATTCTGGAAGCTGAAGATGGAACAAGGTCCATCACACACCTCACACATGATAATGATCCTAAACACACTTCAGAAATCCAAAAGAGAATAACTTAAGGGGCACGAGCTGAAGATTTTGCCACTAGCATCTGGCACTGATCATGAACTCTGTTTCTAACTCTACATTTCTTCACCCCGGATTAACCAGAGCATCTCTGAAAGCTTATTGTTGCTTATGAGTTCTGTTATTCTCTCTTCATCTGGTGTAAACCAGAGGATGATAGGTTCCTCCCTTAAGCCTTGGTTCCTTTCAAGGTCCTAGGGAGATTTTCCATGCCATCATTACGTCCATGCATGGACTCCTTTATTATTTTCTTTTTTGTTCTTTTAATCCTTCCATAAACTGCTTTTTTGTAAGGCTGTGGCTTACATAATCTCTGTTTTAATTTGCTGATGAACGGGAGGAAAGGCCAGTGTTAATGATATGACTCTTGTCATCAAATTGATTAAAGGGGTGTAATGTTTTCTGCACAACTGGTTGTCAATGCAAACCCAGAAATATTTCAATTTCCCATCGATTAACTTTACCATCCATTTAAACTCGGCTTATGGCAGAATTTACACAGATTGTATTGAATGTGTAGACTTTAAGGTAATCTTAAAGCTATGTTAAAACTGTTACTTTATACAGCTGCTTCAATTCCAGTAGCTCATAAACTTAAACATCAGTGGAAGTTTTATTCAAATTAGGCAGCAATCAAACTTATGTTTAGCTGATGTTTTCCCATATCTTTCCAGTATCCTTTTGGGCCAGCATTATATCTGCATTGACCACAAGAAAGTAAATTCATTGATATGATGCAAGGCTGATTTGTCCTATTGTGGTCTGCACTACTTCAACACAATTACACAGAAGACATTGCAAGTGTTGTGAGGGCATTTTTCTTATTGGCATATTTTTATTGGCATCTTTTATGGCCTTCATGTCAGTAGACAAGGCTGCAGTTACAGCAATAGTGTCATTATCTTCAATTAATCAACCACTCAGGCATGTGGAAGACCAGAGAGAGGCTATTCATCATCATCATCATCATCATCATCACCACTATCAGACCAACTGCTGTGGCTTTGCATGAAGAAAGAATTTCAAATCTGAACAATATTATTATGCTTTTGAAACCGCGAGTCAAAGCCTTAATAGTCTCATTGACAGATTCGCCTCATCATAGCTCATTAAGAGTAAATTGCACTCCATTATAAAGTTGTTGTCACACACACACATTCACACACCCAGAAGAAAAAAAATCTTTCCAAAGATGATGAATTAATAAAGTGATAAACAGGATAATAAGACAGCATCAACAGTCCCTCTGAGCACAATTAATAAAATATAGCCTCGGTTTAAGGCGGAGATCTTGCCTATTAAACATACATTAGTATACTGAGGAGATAAATGCGGATGTCTAGAGGACAAGCCTCTGTTCCGCTTAAACTCTGATGAGGGCAACTAACTTCATTATGACCAAAATAAAACAACGGATGGCTCTGTATTCTAACTGGAGTTCCAACGCTGTTCATAAAGTGGGGGCTGAACGATGAACACACTTCAATACCATATGCCTGCTGGTTGGAGTTTGGGGGGAATTTGCACCAGTGCCAATATGTGAGAAAATTTTGCATTCAAAATAATCAATTCTTTGACCTGAAATTAATTCAGTTATGGACAGTAGTGGGTGAAATACAGACAGTATGTAGTTGGGTTAAAGTGGAGATACTCAAGGTAATATGTTCCTCCAGGAAAAGGTAGAAGTTCCTCCACTGGAGTAAAAGTACTGAAGTATTTACCATCAAATGTACTTAAGTATGGAGAGTAACAGTAGCATGATGTATTACGGCCCTACTGTCTTATTATCATTTCTGGAACAGGACTCTTAATCAGCTCATGAAGAGACTTTAGTGTCTAAAGTTTAGGTGAAGAGACTTTAGTGTCTCTCAGTTCACCAGTCTTTAATAGGTCATTAGTCTGACACTGATGTCTATTTAAATGATCAAAAGCACAAGGAGAACGGTTCCCATTAGCTAGAACCAAGCTCTGTTCAACAGGTCAAAACAAGCTCAAAACAAAGAGCACACTGTACCCTTCCCTGGCACAGTTCCGAGGAGAGTTTCCTGTAGACTGGGATTTTAGCCACTGCTGGTAGATCCGGATGACCATACGCTTCCGTGCACCTGCAAATTCAGCTAATTCCTTTACACTATGGTCTTTGGCACACCCAAACCCCACAGATATTTATATACACATCATCCTATTGCAGCTCCAAATGTTAACATGCAAAGTCACTTTTTTTTGGCTGGTGAGCTTACATTTTCAATACAGTCAAGTCATAACTCATACTGAGTCTAAATGGAATATGTAGCCATATGGAAACATCTGTTGCTAACATGCTTGCTTGCCTTTTACTGCTTTGCTGCAATAGTCTCTAGAGTGAGGTTTTAAAGACTAGGAAAGCCCCCTCCTGATGATGCATCTTAAAAGGTGAAACTTTCAAGAACTACAAGCATTTTGGGGCGGATACTTGAGGGCATGTTTCTTTTGGTATAAAAAAAGCCTCTATCCAGCAGGGGTTCTCCAACTTTTCCGCCTCAAGACCCACCTGTTTATCACTACACAGCATGAAGGCCCATTGGCAAACAAAACTCTACCGACTTCTTTAAGATGACTTTTTTGGAAATGTTCACAAGCCCTTTACACATGGTCCACATCACTGAATATAACAAATCAACACATTAAACTAGCATGGGCTTGTTTTACACCAGAAATCAGGCATAATGATGGTAAATGAAGTGGAATGTCAGACAAGGGGCTAGAAGCTGACATACCTGGGCCTGTATGCCGTTTTCACAGGATGAGGTTAACTAATTAACACTGTTGACTGCCTGAGCCCATTTTGAATGTCTTTGTTTGTGAAGTCAAATATTTCAAGACAGATTTTAAGACTAAGTGCCATTAATGGCTCACTACACCCACACCTCTGTATTGACCCAAGGACCAACCAAAGGTTGCCTTGCGCCTCACTTGTTGGGAAACCCTGCTGTGCAGTACAAAAAGTGTTTTTGAATAGTAACAGAAGCCTTTTTGGTGCTCCGCGGTTAGAGATGAAGGTTTGTGCAATGCCTTAGAAGAACCACTTTTGGTTTCCTAAGGAACCCTTTCATGAATGGCTTTTTAAAGAGTCATGTATTGTCACTATCCAAAGAAAAAATAAGTTTTCTTACAATGGAAAATTTACCGGAGAGCCCAAAAACCTGATTTAACTTTAATGTAGGTCAATGAAACTAGACTTTTAACCAAGCAGATTTGGGCCATTTGGGCCATTTATGTGTAAACAGTGTAAACAGTGTAGGGGGGGAATACATGTTTATCTTTGGACAGCAACGATATGTAAGTAGTTTTTAAAAAAAAAAAAAAAGTAAAACGTTTTAATTCTAACAGATTCTAAACCATGTCTGTTGTTGTTGTTGCCCAGAACTAGACACCAGTAAAAAAGAGGATAAAGCCAATGGCAAAGGGTGAACAAACAAAAGCCTTTTCAATATACATCTGGTTCTGAACACTGTAAAGTCATTATTTCCTGTGACGGAAACCTGCCATTTTATATGGTTATCCAAAGAACCCATTAAATTGTTCTTAACACTCTTTAACAAAAGAAGAACAACAGTAGATGCTCTTTTGTTATCCTGAAGAACCTTTTAAAATTTTGTAAACAGGGTTCTTTGGCTATTTAATACACGGGTATATTTTAAATGGGTTCCCTGCTCCAGGGTTTCTGAAAAAATTCTTGTCCGTACCAGCACTGTTTTAAAAATATCTACATCCACATGAAAATGCTAAAACTCGCTGTCAGGTGAGCAGCCAAACTGTATCCCAAACCAGACACTTATATATTTTACATGCTACAGTAATTAATGATGGTTATGGTGATGCACTACTTTACACACAGTTTGGTGCTGCACTGTGCGATTTGGGATGTAGCCCTTTGTGTGGGAGTGCTGCATATAGCAGTGACCTCTATAGTGCGTTCTTCAGTATAGTGTGTGAATAAATGCAAAATAATGTGTAAAAATGTAAGAGGTCCTGTTAATGTTAATGTTAAAACTATTACCATTTAGGCTACATCTGCAAACACACCCAGTCGCTACAATGTAAACAAATAGGAGCTAATACAGAGTTCCTGAGTATCATTACTTGTTTAAAATAGCTCAGAACGAAAGACCAAAACACACAGACAAGTTTTAAAGAATACCCATGTACGTGTAGACAAGGCCTAAGAGTTCCCCCTGGAATATACACTACATAAAAGGTTCCTTAAACTTTAAACAGGCCTTCCAAACTATAAAATAGTTCTTCAGGGAACCACAAATGGTTCTTCTAAAGAACCCTTTCTGATGCTTTCTGACTTTTAAGTGTGTGTATAGCACCAAAAATGGTTCTGCTCTTGTTACAAGTCATAGAACCTTTTTTAAATTTGTGATACTTTGTAGAAGCTTTGTGCTGAGAGCCCACAGGACTCTTATTTTCAGGAGTAGATTGTAAGCAGCTGTACATACAGCAGTGAGAACCAGTTGCAGTGAAAGTGTTGACATTTTCCTTGATTACATCCCACACGTTCTGGCGAGCGCTTTGCATATGCTTTGCGTGCATAACAATATGCTTTGGGTTAATTACATTTGCTCATATGTGTTTACTTTCATGGTGCATTGCCCATGGGTCTGACAAACAGCACTAGATGCTCAACGATCCACGGCTGAGGTGATTTTGTGTTGGGATAACAATAGGCCTGGTCTGGTTAGGAGAAATCTCTGGAGTAAAGCCTTTCTGAACGCAGTAAGCACAACTGCGATTGATGGAAGCATTCAACGCGAAGCTATGGAGCTGGCTGATCTGCCCAATTAGACTGTATTGACCTGAAGTCCACAGGTGCATTAGCTTTTTTGATGGAGAAAAAAGGGGCTGGGACAATTGCCAGGCAAGCCATTAAGGAGGAAAAAAATTCCTAGTTAATATAATGCCATAAAAACTACTGTCCTGAATCACAACTCTTTGCACAAGCTGGAAAAATCTTTCAAAAATATGCACAGCAGTAAATGTCATGTATGGAAACTCATACGCATTCACAGGTCTCACAGGAATTCCTACAGGGTTATATATCATGCTAGCATTTAGCTTCTCCTCTGCAGCACAACTGCAGCAACGTCCTGCATGGCTTCATATGCATGAATCAGGTACAGCTGAAACTAACTCACTTATCCTGAATGTGCTGTGTTGATATTGTTGATGCTTCCATGCATAATTCCCAGTCCATGGCTGTATTCCAATGGAATACTACATACTACTCGCACACTAAATCTGCATTTAAGTTGTATGTAGAATGGAGTGACCAAATTGAAGATCTGCAGTGCACTGAAGATACCTGGATGATGTTCTACTCCAGTCAGAGTTTCTAGTATACAGGGGGAGCTGCCTTCCTGGTGTGCTGCATCCCATCGTGCACTGCGGCCTCACCAGCTCAGCCTGCTTCAGCCTAGGAAAATGGCGGCGGTTAACACTGGGGAGCAAAACACAGCCAACTCTGAGTATAAATGTGGGTGTAGTTGTATTCTTCAGACTGAGCCTCAGAAAGTTAAAATATACAGGTCTGAAGATTAGTAAAAGATGAACTCGCTTTAGAGGTTCAGTTTTAGAGTGAAGTAGCCGAGGGTAGCTAACAGCTAGGCTAAACGTATTTCAGGTGAACTGAGCAGCGTTAGCAGCAGCTAGGTCTAAACAGTGGATACAGTAATAACAGCTCTGAGGTAAATGTGAGGTAACTGGTCATGTGACTGTATTTGTATGCTACACTGTAGGTCAGAACTTGTCACTGTACTATATACCACACACAGGGGGTGTATACCGTATGCAGTACATACTACTGTAGTATAGAGTGTGCAGTATAGTAGTGTGCCATTTTGAATACAGCCCATATAATCCATAGAAAGAAGCTCAAAGGGATGTTTTGCTACAAAAAAAGCACATCCAATGAATCAGCTGGCGTCGAATGAACTGTTTTTGTGATGTTGCGAATACCAGCATGTTTACATACAGTATATCCATTTGTCCTTATAGATTAAATTTATAAGGAGCTCCAGCCTGGATTATTTTTTTAAAAATCAGGGCCAAAAATGGAAGCAATTTGCATATACTTTATATCACAGTAATAAAAACAGCATGCTAAATTGACTTCAAATTATCCTGATTAAACAAGATGTTTTTGTACTGTTTATGATTGTGATATAATACATCATCATAATTCAGAGGCCGCCATTTGTGTATTTAATTTCCAATACAAAATAGCCATTTAGAACAAGTTATTTATTATAAGAAAACAATAAATATCATGAATATATAAGAGATAAAAAAATTAAGAGATGCCTGAACAACTGACTATAATGTCCATATTAAGCTCCCATACTTTTGAGACCACTTGGTTTCCCAGGCCTCCAAATTTCAGTTCTACAGTATTCTAAATTTAATAGTAAAGAATTTTCCATTCTAACAACCCACATGATCCCAAATCTGACCAGTCAGAACAGATGATTGCATACATCAGTATGCTTGTAAAACGGCCTGTAAAATGGACTGTTCACAAGAAAGTCAGAAAAAGTCCCTTGACAGCCATCCACCAACTACAAGTTGCTACATCCGTTAAACTTACAGTACAGGTTCAATATATCTCAAATATTTTTTTTTTATATGAAAAAAATGTAAACACTTTGATCTGGCTGATTTATCAAGTTAAGAAATTTAACTAGCTGTCTAAAATTGTTATAGATTCATGCTGACAGTGTTTACATTTTTCAAAGTGTTTACATGCTAACATGCAAACAATGTGCTACAGTGTTTACATGGTTTACATGCTGACATACTAACAAAATTTATATTGTTTACAGTGTTACCATGCTAACAAGTTAACAATGTGTTACCGCATTTTTGCTGCAATATGCTAAAGATTACTGGATGCATTATTGGAGCTTTTACCTCTCTATAGGCTTGTGTATTATTGATATTAGTTATTGATAACTCATCTGCTGGTGCCCCGTTGACCTGTTTCCCTCAGCCCCATTTATCATTGGTCAGTGTCTGACAACAGGAATGCTGTTGACCTGACAGGGCCCTTCAGCGACCCCATTATCGTAGTGTGTGTGCTGGTGTGAGTGTACCAGACACGGCAGTGATGCTGGGGGTTGTAAATACACCTGTGCCAAGGCGAGGCTGAACATGCTCAGGCACCCAAAACTGAGGACAAAAGATATACAAATGGTTGTACTGAGGAACCGGAATGCTAAAAGCTATATATTACATGCTAGCGCAGCTTTTCGAGTTTGCAAGCCTGTGCCAAATTTCAACAGATTCCAGAGGACTTCCTTCAAAAGCTGTATTTCTGACATACAACACCTTGAAGATGATAAGCTCAAAGAGGCCCTCAACCAGCTGTTCACCCGAGCACTCCTCACTGTAGCGACCGTCCTTGAATCAGCACTTTTCCCCCCGTTTGTACGCCTCATTCTCAGTTCCTCTCGTCCCCTCATGATTGCTGTGATCATGGGGAAAAAAGGCAAGGTTTGCCTTGCTTATTACCCTCTCCACTGGAGCATTTCAAGGATTCATCTTTTAAATTGCGCCGCCCTACCATCTCTTCCACTCTTATCACTTACTTGAAGGTCATGAGCACTTTCACTTTGTCTTGTCAGTTTTCTCTTTCTCTCTCCCTCCCTCTCTCTCTCTTTCTCTCGCTGTCTTTCCTCTTCCCTAACATCGCTGCTGACTCTACCTTTTTTCTGGACATTTTTTTTGAACATGTGCCTCAAGTGGTGCATCAGAAAGGCTTGAATTAATCATGTGCTGGTAGCTGGCTGATTGCTGGCCCTAGTCTATAACCTCTTATAACACTTGCCTGAAGTCTCTGCTCAGAATTTTAAAAGCGTGGCAAACAAAAAAGCAACAGCTGACCGTTGAGGGAATTCAGCACCACAGTGACAAAGAGAGGTCAAAGAAACCTGAAAGCTGGAATCGATAAGGCTCAATTCCTAAACACTTATGTTCATCCCTGTCTAACCAGATATCATTCCAGAGCACGTATGAAGCTTTGGAAATGATCTTTTTGACATTTACTTACCTTGTGCTACCCATGGGCCTTTTCTCAGGCATTGCGGTACACTTAACCGAGTGTCATAACCCATTCCATGATTCGCTCTACAGCTGGTGCATACACAATCCACACAAATGACCCACTGGATAACGCTGACCAAACCCGCCATGGGAAACAATTGTACACTCTTAAGGGACCCATATCATATGCTTCTCCTGTGCCATATTTTACACTCATCATACCAAGAAGCAATCAACCGATAGGAATGAAGCTTGGTGGGAAGGTCTGATATTGTGAGATGAACAGATGGTTCAAGTTTCATGCCTTATCGCTGTACCTGACTGATCTCACAGCCATGATTGCAGATGTCCGGTGAGCAGTGATGCCCTTCATGAGTCATCCTGTTAGGGGCAGCACCATTGGTGATGCAATGACTTACCTTAACATCACATCAATGTCCCCAAAGACTGCAGTGGTGTCATGCGAGTGACTCAGAATGGCATCAGGTCATTATCAGTGGAGGCACCGTGGTCAGCGCCAAGATGAAAGGTTTGTTGTCACGTCCAGAAGGCCTGGTGTCAATCCACCGCCACCCCTACTGCAAAATCAGGAACTGTATAAGGATATGTCAGCTGCACGGGATGGATTGTCACAGGACACCAATAGGAACCTCCACAAGTCCATGCTAAGACATGTTAGCATGGCATGTTGTGTTAGCTAGAAATCAAAC
Organism: Prochilodus magdalenae; assembly: GCA_024036415.1. Lineage (NCBI taxonomy): Eukaryota > Metazoa > Chordata > Actinopteri > Characiformes > Prochilodontidae > Prochilodus > Prochilodus magdalenae. The sequence goes on from JAMWET010000854.1 coordinate 438,819, forward strand.
ACTTTACAGGGGGATAAAATAGCTTTTATACCTCGCAGTGGAGTTTGATATAAAAAAGGGTCTTTATGGAAAACGTTTATTTAGTTGGGTGTGTCTAAACTTTATATATATTTGCACATATGCTAGGTTTTGTTTACCTATTAGCTTGAGTCAGCTATAATTAACCTTAGGGGAATTTATTGTGAATTCTAGTGGTATGAGCATTGCCAATATGGGCATGCCCCCACTCCCTCCCCTTAACTGCATTAACAGCCTCCACTCCTCTGGAAAGGTTTTCTACACAATTTTGGAGTGAGTCGGTGGGAATTTGAGCCAATCTGTCTGTAGAGCATTTGTGAGATCAGGCACGGATGTTGGACGAGAAGGGCTTGGCTTGCCATCAGCATTTCAATTCATCCCAAAAGCTTTCGTTATTAGCCCTTTTTCAGAGATAATGACCTTGTGAAGAGGACTATATGTCGCTAGCCATGGTGCTGAAACCTCATGCCTGATGTTCAGCACCCTGCTTTTAATAATGTAGATGTACATGAGTAAGCATCACAAAATATTACGTATTATGTCTGCATGTTTACAGTGCATCTGAAATTATAATGATTCAGTTGACTGTAAGCTCATCCAGGAAGCTTAGCGCCAACCACTGATTACGCTTAGCAACAACACCAATAACAAGCTCAGAGCAACCCAGGCAAAACAGTACACTGAAGTTTACTTCATTCACGTATACTTAGCATACTTCCTTCCATGCTATATTCGTATACTATCTGTGTATTAGCAAAAATGATCATTTATGTTATTTAATTATAGTTAAATAGAACGAATTGTACTTAAGGATTTTAGAGATGGTTATGTATTTGAGATATACATAAGTACATAAATGAGTACATTTCTAGTTTAAATTAATATATTTATATACTTATACACAGTGTACTTATATTAAGTCATCTGAGGTAAAATACACGTCATTAGTACATTTAAGTTTCATAACTGAAAATTTCCCCCTTTTCTCTGATGGTCCGAACTACACGACCCATCTCCTATGACGTCATACACATGGCCTCTCAGTCCACCAATCACAACCGTTGTGAGGTATTGGCAACTTGCTGACTTACCAAGTGTTCCTCCAACTTTACTGTTTCTGGTCTCTCTCGTTTTGACTTCCATATGTTCTCTGACGTATGGAATGTATCCCTTAAACTTGTTCTCTGGCTCTTTGCCTCTTCGGTTTTGACCCTTGCTTGTTTTATGGTTCTTGGCTTTGTTGTCTCTCCATCTGGTATGTATGCTCTGATTTGGTTGCTGGGTCAGATTCCCTGTTTGCTTATTGAATCAGCTTTTCTTTTAGCTCTGCTGGCATTATGGTTTGTCTGTCAAACGTTAGAAGTACCTAAAACAATGTGTTTGAAATGTACCTGCTATTATTAACGTACATTCCTAGTACATTATGATATAGTTATTGTTTACCTGGGAAAGAGAGACTGTCATAAAAAATATTTCCCACTAAGACATTCTACAGTAGGGGTAGTTGTACAATGGAGGTTCTTCAATGGTTAATGCCTATGACGAGTGGCTCTTGGCATGGTTAAATGATTCTTCTGGAGAGGTTATTGTATATGGTTCTTTAAAGGACCTTTTGAAATGGTTCTATATTTAATCGCACTTGGCGGGGGGTTGCTTTTCACTAGGCATGTACATTATGGAGATGAGATTCTCCAGTGTGATTTGCTGGTGGTTGAGAGAGAATTATGTCCAAGTGCAGCAGAGAAATTCAAAACTGGGGGGAAGCAAAACATTTGTCACTTACAGAGCTACACCTGCTTTTTCCATTAGAACTGAGCAGGGCATAATGCTAGCATTAATATTAGCATGGATACATTCAGTGTTGGGGTGATCACTCCAAAAGGCAATCCATATCCATATCCATTCTAATAACTTACCTCAAAATATGTGATTTGTTACTTTCTGAAAAAGCTTATCTAGTTACTAAATACACTATTAAAATTGTAACTTTTACTTTTTTACTATTGCTGAACAACTGAACAAGTTTTATTCAGACAATTGCTTTGATTGAAAGAATCAGTTCTTTTTCAGGTTGAATAAACCTAATTCATTTGCTTGTAACAGCATCTTTTTACACCGTTACTTTACTACCTTACTCTGTACAAGTTGATCTTATTACATGATCAGAGACCATCTAACTGAATAAAAAGACCTCAGTGAAAAGGTCAAGAAATAATTTTATATATTCTCACAGCAATCTCAAATTAAGGAATATTAGGTATATTATCTAGATCTAAACGGTCAATTCACCTATCAACATATCACCAGAAAATGAAGAGTCCCCTCCTCCTCCCTCTTCAGTTTATACAATACCAGTCTACCAGTCTAGAAGAAATGATCTAGCAAACCTCATCCTATTCCTCCAGTCTTCAGTTTTGGAAAGCAGCACTAATGTTAACTCTTATTTAAGTTTCTAATTACATAGTTTCTTTAATTTACTGCTGATCGTGGATTCTTGCAGAGATTAAATGGCGGCTGTGGTAATGATAGCTGTTGGTCTTGAGCTGTAGCCATGTGTTTACCATTTGTTTCTTTTAATAAATTAATCAATCAATTAACCAATTAATCAACTTTTACTTGAGGTTGACCTTCATTTTTAATGTAGCTGAGTATTTACATCCTGAAGAGGCTGAACAAAAGAAAAGTAAAATGGAATTTAATATGGTTAAACTAAAATGAAAATAAATAAATCAAATAAAATATACCAAGCAAAGAATTTAAATATAAATAAGATTTCATTAGGAAGGACAAAAAAAAAAGATTTACTAAAAATAATTCATTACAAATGAAAGTGGTATAACAATATAAAAATTAAAATAATAATAATAATAAAAACTTGAATACAAAAATAATTGTAAGAAAAACTACAAATTCTATAATGTGATAAAGGAAATTATATATTCAGTAAAAACAGTTACAGGCTTTCTGAAGGTGGTTAGAAACTAAATGTTTAAAATGCCGGGGTGACACCAGCGAGCTAAGATTTCCAGAGCCCTGTAATGAATTCCAGCTTGCCAGTGCACTGTAGCTAAAAGCAGATGTTCCCAGGCCTTAAATGCTCTAACAAGGAGCAGCACCTTTAGCAAGATTGACCAGAGGTTAGAATACATCGTCGACGTCCTGTATTGTCACATCTCAAGTTGGATAGATTCGTTTTGACGCACACTGACTCTTACCTATTGAGGTACAGTGGTATTAGTACATAGGACGTGCCAGTGCTAGCTGCTAAGCATGCTAACATTATACAAAATTATGTATTTTTATAATAAGGTTTTTAACAGGACAATAAAATAAAACACTCAAGCCCCGCCTCCACGTCAACCTAACACCATGTCAACCTAATACCATGTCAACGTCACCAAATACTGCAGTGCTGTTATGCCAGACTCAGAATGGCAGCGGGTCTTCAGTGGCAAGTCCCGCAGGACAGGATACATGGAGTCAATGTAACTTACAAAACATGACTGCCTGTGTTACAATTACGATTTTGGTCTATAGACATGTTCTGGTCTCCATCTTCTGTTTGTGTTAATGTCGGTGACAACAATGTGACACAAATGTCAAATATGATTTCACACAGAGGAGTTAATAATGTATTACCATACATTTATGTTATTACATGAGTATTAATATGCAAGAGTATTCATAGAGTCAATACTATTAAAAACATGTTTTTAACATCATGTGTTCTATAGACATGCTCTCTCCATCGTCTGTCTGTAGTGATCACATTGGAGCCCCCAGAGCATCATCTTCAATGTGGGTCTCCTGTCCTATTTCTCCTGCTCGTCACCCGCCATGACTATAACCACTTGAGTGACCGTAATAGAGCCACCAGCATCTGGCTCTGATCATGAACTCTATCTCTCACTTAAACAGAGAATGTATGGGTTGACTCAACCTGTGCGATTACTACCTCCTGGATGAATCAGAATGTATGTTCCAAGCTTCTTTTTCCATTAGCTCTGTCTTTCTCTCTTTATCTGGGAGCGACCTGAGGAGGATGGGTTCCCTCCTCGAGTCTGGTTCCTCTCAAGGTTTCTTCCTTACTCTAAGGGAGATTTTCCTTGCCATTGTTGCCTCTGGCTTCCTCGTGGGGGGTTTGGACCTGGATTTCCTTTCCTCTGTCTGTACATGGACTCTGCGTTTTTTGTTTCATTTATATAAGCTTTTTTTTTTATTTATGATGGGTTACTCTACATTTGTTATTACATGATTATTAATATATAATAACAGCGTGTGTAAAGTTAATGCAACTTAAACATTACTGCAGTTAAATATGGTACTCTTATGTTTTGTGCAGTGATGTTTACTACACATTTGTTAATACATGATTATTAATATGTAATAACTAAGTGTGTAATACTTAAAGATAAAACTTTTTACTTTAGCTGAAAATGTTAGTTATGTTTTGTTCTGTAAATGTGTTCTAGTTCTTTTATTTGTTTTACCATGGGGGACAAAGTTGTGTTTTACTCAGAATAGTTATTTAGGATGTTTAATTATTGATAATTAATATGTAAATAATTATTAATATGTAAAAACATAGAACCTACATACATCACCATCGTCCTCTGTTTGATTATTAATATGTAATAACAGGATGTATAAAGCCAATACAACTTAAACAATGTTCCAATTATATTTGGTACAGTTATGTTTAGTCAGTAGACATGTTCTAGTCTGCTTCTTCTGTTTGTTTCACCATCAAAAAAATAAGATGGACAACTGCCATAGAACCTGTATTTCATACTATTAAGAACTTGTTCTCCCAAACCAAAAACTGACCTCGTATGTGTAGACTTATAGGTAGGAGACCTCTATACCTTTGCTGTATGCTGTATGCTTTTCTGGCCACAATCTGTCCTGCTTGTGTCTGAGGCCTGCTGAAAGAGAATTTGCTCCAGGGTGCTTTCATTGCCATCTTTATGTCTTCATTGTTCTTTGTGTTCTGCCCTTGGTACTGTCACAAATCCCCCTACACTGTCTCCGAATATCATCGATAAAGTGTGGAATCACCTTCAAGCCTGCCTGCGAAACCAGAGCCACAAAGCCTTGTTTGCATAATGTCGTTTTTCAGCCTTATCTCGGGCTCACCTGGGTTTATTTGTAGCGCAGGTCCTCCAGTCTCGTGTGCACTGATCCTCTTATTTTAATTCAGGAGTGCTGAGCAACAGCAATGCAAGAGGGCCACAGTCCACTTTCCCCAGCAGTGCGCTGACAGATGTTTATCACGTATCCGCAGAGCCAATCTCTCCGCAGCGTGCCAGCGGGGCTCATTGGCATGTAAACACAGCCGCTGATAGCGGATTGACTGCAGGTGCCAGCGAAGACCAGCACACTCAGCCCATCCAATTACAGCAGTGCTGGCCTTCGTCTGCAGCACTGCTCTTTCCACATCTGGCTGTTGTGTGGATTGCATGCTGAAGGGTTGCCATTTCTGTCAGTCGTAATGACACCAGATAATAAAATGCTATGAAGGTGCTCTATAATGTTGGCTGATACCGAATGGTGTTTAGAAGCTTGGTTGCCAGGTTAAACTTGACAAGCTTTAATATTTTGCTTAGCTCTACATATATGTTAATGTAAAAATTGCAATGTTAGATTCAATGTTAGTTATATAAGAAACTACACTTACATAGTTTTTTTTAACTCTCTAGACCGCTTATAGTGTGTATAGCTATACCAGAATGGCTCAAATGTAAAAATAAAAGGTTTGGTGTATTGTGTTTGCCCTTAAAAGAGCTGTTAATGCTAGTTATTTTTACATGAACGTTATTACATAATTATTACATATTTATTAATAGTAATAACAATTATTACAACAAACAATATTTACATTTTGAGTCTACATTTTTTACTTTTTTGGTTAGTTGAATGTCAACATTGACTAAAATTGTAAGAAATCTGAAATTTATGCAAAAGAAACTGAACATACCATATACAGGGGTTGGACAATGAAACTGAAACACCTGGTTTTAGACGACAATCATTTATTAGTATGGTGTAGGGCCTCCTTTTGCGTCCAATACACCGTCAGTTCGTCTTGGGAATGACATATACTGCGTCCTGCACAGTGGTCAGAGGGAGTTTAAGCCATTCTTCTTGCAGGATAGTGGCCAGGTCACTACGTGATGCTCGTGGAGGTTCTTCCTTCTTGGTGGTATGCTGACATTACCCTGGATACCGTGGCTCTTGATACATCACAAAGACTTGCTGTCTTGGTCACAGATGCGCCAGCAAGACGTGAACCAACAGTTTGTCCTCTTTTGAACTCTGGTATGTCACCCATAATGCTGTGTGCATTGCAGTATTTTGAGCAGAACTGTGCTCTTACCTGCTAACTGAACCTTCACACTCTGCTCTTACTGGTGCAATGTGCAATTAATGAAGATTGGCCACCAGGCTGGTCCAATTTAGCCATGAGACCTCCCACACTAAAATGACAGGTGTTTCAGTTTCATTGTCCAACCCCTGTATTTCCACATTCAAAATACAATAATGGACTTTAGGAACTCGTTGGTTACATGTGTTTTTCAAAAAATAAACTTTACCAACAAATGCTGGAGAAACTGTGGTATGATTTGTGACGATACTTGTATTTGTATTTTCTGAAAAAATAATCATTTTGAATAATTCTGTAATTCTGGAGCTACACATTCCCTTGGACCCACTGTTGGTCTTACTGGAAGCACTGTCTGAGCAAGTTTACCAATGACCAATGTACATGTTCTGCTGATGATTGCAAGAAAAATAATTACTATTAATTAGATTCAGCTTACTCCACGCACAACGGTTCAATGTTTACATCAAGTTAATCGTGTTTATATGATGGAACATATGACAGCACAACTACAACTAAAAATGCCTATTTTTATAAAATGGAAACCTGTTACTGCCTACCTTGGTTAGATGTATGTAAATATGTGTATGTATGACTCTAAGTAAACTTGTGTATGGGTGTGTGCATGTGTGTACACACGTATATTTGTGTGTGTGTGTATGCGTATATGTATGTAGGGTCATAAGGAAAGCATAAACAGGTGTGTATATATCTCATATACCTCATGTGCCTGTGTCAAGTGAAGCCTGGTCTCTTTTTTGTTACCCATGTTAATTGCCTGTTAATGTGTGTTAATGGCTATAAAGTAAAATAAATAAATAAAATAATATATTGCTTCCTTTAGCAACAAAGACAAATACTGGTACAAGTGTAATGTGCATAACCACTGTTAACCCCTTTAGAAGAATTGATATCCTTTGCTATACATTCCTTTTTATTACACTCTTATTCTGTCCAAAAAAATAAAAAGTATCACCAAAATGACAAAAACCTCTCCTCTTAACTTTTAACTTTAATTCAAGTCAATGGAACCAGATATTTTTCAAACAACAACCACATTTTACACACAGTGTGAACGGCAGCTGCTGTGCTCATATAATGCATAAAAGTAAAAATCAACAAAAAGAGAGACACATGTATATTGATTATATAACAACATTATTTAAACAACACATTTACTTTAGACATATATTTTTGTTTTGCTTACAATAAAAATTTTAATAGGCCAAAATATAAATATCTAAAACCAGGTGTCTATCTCAACAATGCCTTTACATTAAAGGCAAGTCATAATACACTCATTATCAAAGAATAGCGGCCCCCAGAAGGAAATGTGGGAGTGCAGGGCTATTGGGAAGGAAGATGAAGATTACCAGTAACAATAAATGATTATACATTTAGATTGATATGGACAATATTTATTAAGCTACACAAGTAGTGTCTCTCAGTGTGGTACTGAGCCACTGTGTAAGACCTCTTGGCATAGAGATGTAGAGGTTCCTGATGGTGTCCTGTGATAATCCATCCCATGCAGCTTGAATATTCTCATACAGTTCCTGCAGATTGTGCGGTAGGGGTGGGGGAGTGATACCATGCCTTTTGAATGTGTGAGCATGTCAACAAAAAATGTTCTTTTGGTGTTTTCCACAGTGCGTCCCCACAGGGATTTATTGGTCATCTCCACCAAGACAAAAGCGGGACTCGTCACTGGAGATGACCCAATACCATTCTGAGTCACTTCATGAGAGTCTGGTACAACAGCATTGCAGTATTTGGCGGCGTTTACATGGTGTTAGGTTGATGTGGTGTTAGGTTGACATGGAAACTGGGCTTTAGATCACAAGAACTCAAACAGAGCTTTTTAGGTAGATGTTGAATACAATGAATACAACTGAGTTATTAATAATTGTGTCTGGATAAAGGTTTGGACTACTGAATCGTGGCCATTCCAGGAGGTTAAACGAGCTTTGCTGTATTGGAACCTCCAGTTCGAGACCCTAAAGGCTAACTAAAGGCTGCACGAACAGCAAAAATGCATATAATATGATGCTTCTTATGATTAGATGCATAGTGCACCAATACAAAAGACTCGTACGTAACTGTCACAACAGAAAATCACTGGAATCCTAAGGTATTGTATGGTATGTCACTACGAGAACAAAAAGGGTTGTTTCAACCAGTTATTTCTGAAATGTCAAACTCAGCCTTGATTATATCTTACCTTCTGTATGTGTAAGCTCTAGATCCAATCAGTATTGATGAAAGTACGAAAACCACACCCCACAGGCTGTTCCTGAACATGATTAGAAGAAAGCCAGCATTAGAGATAATAAGGGGCTGGCAGTGTGGTGCTAATAATTGGTAAGACGCTGCTTTAATTGTCCTTGAATTGTGATTATCATAAAGGTTGCTTGTGCCAGATCTGGAGACAGCTAATCTGGAAATGCCCAGAGGAGACACGCTTGTTCTGCTAGTAAGCAACATGAAACGAGCACCTTTATTTCCAATGAAGGTTTTAGGCACTCTAGTGGACAGTAATACTAAGACAAGACAGTCTTACAGAACACATTCCATACACAATGATCCATGAAAGCTTTAGTGCAGATTCTACGTCCTTCACTCATTCATTCATTCATTCATTCATTAATTCATTCTTCTATCACCACCTAAAGCACGCCTTTAAAAGGATTCCACTTGCGTTTCTGTTCTGCTGCTTTCAGGTGCCAACATTTCATCCTTCTCCTTCTTTCCTTCCCCCACCAGCTTGGTCCAGGTGTTCAAGGGGTTAGGCTCCGTCCCTGGTGTCCATATTTATGGCATTTACATTTGCAGCATCTGGTAGACATTCTTGTCCAGAATGACTTCCAGCTTACATTTACACGGGTATTTGAAGGTAGTGTTAGGAATCTTGCCCAAGGACTCCTTATGGTATAGTGTAATGTGGTTGGCCAGGTGGGGAATCGAACCCCGGTCTACAGGATGCATGGTGGGCAGAAGTGTTACCCACTACACTACACCAACCAGCATTAGTATAGTGGGTTCTGAATGCTTCAAGACTTGGGCTTATAATGGGGCCTACACCAAAGACTCTTTATTCCTTAAGAATCGTTACCCTTCAAACTGTACACATTATCAAGTCTTTCTGGGAGGACCCCTTATGAACCTTACCTTCCTCTGTAGAGCCCACCCAGTCATAATGGTCCAGTCATCTAAGACGCTGGTCAGGCTTAATATCTGCTTATAAGTAAACACACTTTCAACTGTGGTCACTAGAATCTGCCCAAGCTTATTACTAAGAATATACTGGTATGCCTTCCCTATGTGACCTGCCACTTCCTCACAACACCCTTTCGTCCTTCTAGCGTAGAAGGATAAGGTAAAACAGAATCACTGTAGCATCACACATCCCCTACAGTAAAAACACTCCTGCACATTTTGATGCAGAGCTACTGTACTGGGAAACATTAGGAAAAATTAATTGCAATATATAGTCTTGGCAAAGTTATGGCATATTTTATAAACTCACCTGACAAAAATTGGTCACCTGTGACTGTGACATACTCAATAGCGTGTAGTACCTCCACAGACACGAATAACAGCTGTGATTGGTTTTTGCATGGACTGGACAAGTTTCTGGATGTTGGCGACATCAGTGTTCAGACACTCTGGCATCAAAGAATTGAGCAATTGGTCCAGATTTTGTGGATGCCTTCCCTGGCACAATTCCGAGGAGAGTTTCCTGTAGACTGGGATTTTAGCCACTCCTGGTGTACCCGTATGACTGTACGCTTTTACACACCTGCAGATTCAGCTACTTTCTTCACACTATGGCCTTTGGCTGCATAAATATTTGAATCAGTGCGTACATACTACATTTAACTTGGTTTGGTTAGACAGAGATTGAATACAACTTCAGTTATTCTTAATGGTGTTTGGATAAAAGTTTGGACCTTTGGATCCTGGCCATTTCAAGAGGTTAAATGAGCTTTACTGTATCAGAACACCCTATCCGAATCCCTATCCGAGCTTATATTCGAATCAGTAAGGAATGTAATTACAACAGAGACTGTACTTACACACTACTTTTAACTTGGATTGATTTTCCTAATATTACACTCTTTTATTTACAAATGGCTGGAAAATTCCGTTTTCATGACGTGGGTCCTGTATTGTAATCACCCCAGTGCTTCCAAAAAGGTTCACCCATGATGCTCTCTTAAGGAGGGAGCCCTTATTGTTCTTGAAAGGCATAATGAAGTCTTTGTAGTCTTATTGAAATGCTCCCGTTCCACAGCGGGTGTTGAGGAGACAATGGCTTTTGATGAAAGCAACACAAGATCGCATTCGTGCCACCGCACTCCTAATTTATGATGTTTTGCTAATGGGATTTGCGTTGGGCACAAAGGCCATATTCATCTTTTATTGTGTTTGTTTGGAGCCGCCACTTTCTTTTTCGCTCTGTTTGAACAGTATCCCGGTAATGCCCTTGAAAACACTCGGAAGTGCGTGTCATTTAGTCACTCTTCAGGAAACAGCCCTGATTACTGGATTAATTTGTTGTGACCCAATTTAATACTGCGTCAGTTGCTGAGGAAGAAAATGTTAGCCTTGTGATCCTTCAAGCAAGCTTACAGCACCTTACAGACGCCTAAGCATAGAAGGTCTTTAGTGCTACGGGTCTTCTTCTTACGTTTCTTTTTGGAAAACTTAATAATTACAAAGAATATATAAGGTCACCGGACAAAAAGCAAGTCACCTCACTCATTTAAGGTGGTAGTAACTTCAGGCTTGTGCAGGATGATGTCAATAGAATCAAAGGTTATTGTCATTAAAAAAAGCATTTTTAACATCTATTCAGCCTAAAGCAGCTCAGCTCTGCACAGGAGTGAAACTTGGTGAGTAGGTTTGACATTGAGAGACATGCAAACGATTCGAGTTTCACGGTCAGCTGCGCATGTGATGTAAGCAAGGATGGTAATTATCACTGTACCTGATTGACCCAAGAGCCACGACTGTGGACATTTACTGAGCAGTGATGCCCTCCATAAGTCATCCTGTTAGTGCCAGCACCACTGGCCAGCAGTTGCGCAACGCAGGACTACATGCATGCAGACCTTTACGACGACTGCCCTTGTCACCATGTCACCGACTCCAAAGACTGCAATGGTGTTGTACCAGACTGTCATGGAGTGACTCAGAATGGCAGCAGGTCATCTTCAGTGACGAGTCCCACTTTTGTCTTGGTGGAAAGGCCCAGCGAATCTGTGTGTGTAGGAACTGCGGTCAGCATCAACCTTTTATCTTCTTTCCAAATAGCATTGTAATCTGAGACTTCTGTTTGGGTGCTACTGTTCTTGATGATGTGTGTATGATAAAAGAAAAGAAGACCCAGTTACATTTGTTGAGCACCAGTTTTAGGAAAGAGTGTGTTGTAGGAAGGAACCGAGGAGACCAGACCATCTTATTAAATTAGCTTGGCAAAGACAGCTAACTTTTCTTCAGTTTTAGAACTATACACTGTTTTAGTACTTTATAGGTTGCGGCTTTCATACCAGACATACATACAAATATACAGGGTTGGACAATAAAACTGAAACACCTGGTTTTAGACCACAGTCATTTATTAGTATGGTGTAGGGCCTCCTTTTGCAGCCAATACAGCATCAGTTCGTCTTGGGAATGACATATACAAGTCCTGCACAGTGGTCAGAGGGATTTTAAGCCATTCTTCTTGCAGGATAGTGGCCAGGTCACTACGTGATGCTGGTGGAGGTTCTTCCTTCTTGGTGGTATGCTGACATTACCCTGGATACTGTGGCTCTTGATACATCACAAAGACTTGCTGTCTTGGTCACAGATGCGCCAGCAAGACGTGCACCAACAGTTTGTCCTCTTTTGAACTCTGGTATGTCACCCATAATGTTGTGTGCATTGCAGTATTTTGAGCAGAACTGTGCTCTTACCTGCTAACTGAACCTTCACACTCTGCTCTTACTGGTGCAATGTGCAATTAATGAAGATTGGCCACCAGGCTGGTCCAATTTAGCCATGAGACCTCCCACACTAAAATGACAGGTGTTTCAGTTTCATTGTCCAACCCCTGTACATATAACAGTAGCACTTCAGTGTAATTAATCTGAGTATGGATGTACTACAAATGTACTCCATATGTGCTTCTGTATATCTTAACTGAATCGAAATGGCATCTCAAAATATTGCAGTTAAGTATGATTAATTGATTAGAAGTGTATTTTAATAACACTACTAAATATATTGTTAGAATTTTATAATATCACGTTTAGTACATTCATTGTGACAATCAGTAAGTATACTAGGTATATTTAAATTAAGTGTATTATATGAACCTTTTATACTCCTGGGAAAGCAATAAGCTAGCAGCACCTCAGCCACCACCTTGTATTTCCTATCAGTGGGTTTTAAAAGCATCTTAAGGCTTGTTAAAGAGCTTTACTATTCTAGTTAGGCTGAGGAGTGGATGGTCACAGGTTATTGTGAAAGCATAAACCAGAAAAACCAAAATCCATGACTAATGATTATAATCAGATAATTAGATAAAAAATGATCTATTCGTGCTATGATTGAGAGCAGCATGGTGTTTTTAATAACCAAGTGGATGGAACTTCATTCACCTTTTCTAATTCCACCACGTGATGCAATCAGACTTCAGTAATTGTGTGCCAACAATGCACTCAACAATCACCACTCCCTGCTAGTAATGATTGCCTATTGTCACTTGTTTTCTTCCATTCAGCAAAAGCCCATTCACCCATCCACTGACATTCAGAAAGCGTCCTCATAACACCGTTGCATTATTCCTGTGTCTTCCATAAAGCTTCTCCTGAGCATGGATCCATGTTTTGCTATAATGGCCTGATGATTAGCCCCTCCCATTATGACCAGTAGACCATTAGCGATGGCAAACATTAGACACCTTTTCTTAGAAGCTTTCATACCTCATACCTCTCCTGCGTGGCAACTGACTGCTAATGGACTTGGCATTTGCAGGGTACCATTACTTTAATTTATTTTAATGCCAGCCCGCAAAGACCTGACACATTTCTGAGAGCTATCCTTTTCACCCGAGAAGCAGCGTGGCTCCTCTAGATCCTGTAGAATGCATTTACATATTTATTAAAAATATTACTAAGCAAGCAGTTCATTTAGATAATGTTAAAATGCATTTTCTCACCAAGGACTAATAGTACGATTACGCTAGCCATCCACTTTCCCGCCGGAGAAAGCAAACATTTGATGAAGAGCATCCCCGAGGACTGGGGGAGTCTTGGGGGTAGGTGGTTTCCTCCTGCTATGATATCAGTGGCTAGAATTACTCTGGTTTTGGTGTTATTGTGGTTGCAATATTATTCAGGTTGAAATACAGGCTAGCACAGTGATGGAGCAGGTGACCCTGTCGCCTCACAGCTAGTTGGGCCTGGGCTCAATTCCTGGCCGAGTAGCCAGGGTGCTGTCTGTGTGGAGTTTGTATGTTTTCCCTGTGTATGTGTGGGTTTCCTCCAGGTGAGTTGGAAATGCTAAATTGCCCTTCAGCAGGTTTTACTTTTAGCCATGTCTGCAATTATCGTTCAGTAATATGAATTTGTATATGCTCATCAATGGGTTGTCTGGCTTTAGAAAAATACAATAATTTGAAAGATGACTTGTTTACATGCAAACAAAAGCCATATAGAGTGATTATTTTGGCATTGTTCACATCACAACAACTGAGTTATGAATAGACTCTGAATAATCAGAATGCCCTTCAAAAAAAAGAACTGCCTCTATTCTCTTTTATACAATAGAAGCATTTTACAGATTCAGACATGTGCTCATGCTCAGCCCAGCTGCCTTTCCAGACAACCAGCCCTTATAACAAAAGTTCAAAACATGAGCTTGATATTGAACAACCGTGCAGGAATCACAGCTGTGGTTAAGGACTGTGTATAACTTGCTGAAATATTTTTGGCATGGTTGTGGTGTTACAGGTTTTCGTTGTGGTTTTGTGTTGCCTGTCCCGGGACTTCAAAGTCAACACAGCTAGGCTACTTTTCCTGTGTAGGTGTGGGAAGTCTTCAGAAGTCTTCAAAAGTGCCATATGTGTGGCATAAACTGTGCCTCCCCACCCCACCCCACCCCACCCCTCCACACCCCACCACTGCTGAGACTGAAACTGACAGGAGCACTTATTATTTGGTCAGTAGAGTTGTGTTCAGTTTCGACACTGCACGTTTTATTCCCCGTTGTGTTGGCGCTTGTGGACAGCAGCTAATCCAATACCACTAGCCTGAGAGAAGACACACACATCGAGAGAGAGAGAGACCCCTGTTGTTTCACTGATGACCCTCTCCGACTGCTCAAGCACAGGCAGCATCGCTCTTATACCTTTTACTTGGGGGCAATAATGCTGAGATCACAGCACAGACACACTGAGATTAAAGCTGACAGTAAGTGTAGGTTACACTGTGCACAGCAGCTTTGAGATGCAGATGCCAAAATGGATGGCATGACTGCATAGACAGAACCTGAGCTTCCAGTCAGGATTAATACAGTGAGGTTACTGCTGAGGGGTTTGTTATTACAGTATATAGCAAATACAGTAAATATATCTAATATACAGTCTTCATCATAAGAATAGCTGCACCCAGAAGGAAGAGTGGGATTGCAATGCTACTGGGAAAGAAGATAAAGGTTACCAGGAACAGTGATATGATAATAAATTTAGGTGGAGTATCTTATGGCATCAGGCTGCCATGTTTGCTAATGCTAATGGTTCCTAATGGTGTCCTGCGATACTCCATTCCATGCAACTTGAATATTCTTACACAGTTTGTGCAGATGCCAGATGGGCTGACGACGGTATCTCCACACTCGCTGGTCGTCTCCACCAAACAAAAGTAGGAACCTTCACTGAAGATGATACTCTGCCCTTCTGAGCCACACCATAGCAGTCTTAGGTGACTGTAGTGTGGTGTTAAGGGCAGTTGACATAAAGCTCTGTGTGCATGTAGTCCTGCACGGTGCAGCCGTCTGCTAATGGTGATGGTACTAAAAAGGATGAAATGGAGGGAAAGTTTGGGAACTAAGCAATGGGATGACAAGCAGATGTGGGATCTCATCTGTGGAAGTGTACCATGGCATGAACAACAGAGATTTCTGAGGAACCTCAGAAGAAGAGCTATTGCTGCTTATCAGGCTAAAAAGGGTCACAAAACCATCTCTACAGAGTTTGAACTCCACCAGCCACAGTCAGATAGATGTACAACAGTGTACAAATAGGGGGAATTCAAGACCATTATTACCCTGTTTTAGAGGAATGGACTAAAGTGCATAAAGTCAATCTGAAGTGCAGGACTAAGCAACAGTAAGTGGGAAAGTTTAGTTGCAGTTACTGCTACACAAGGGGGTCCAGATCCTTTTACCCCTCAAATATATTCAGTTCCATTCAAGTTCAGTCAGTTTAGCTTTTATATAGCATTTCACCAATACAGTTGTACAGTATAACGAAACACAGTCAGGCTCCTTCTCCAGTGCAGTAATTAAAAAGAGTATATAAATAGTAAGATATGTAATATGGATCATGGTTCTCAACAAATAAAGACCTAGGTCTAATATTTTAACCTCATTTGTTTAATTGGATTCTCCTTGTCTACAGTTAGGACTTCTGTGTGAAAATCCAATGAAGCTTCAGGTCAAATTTATGCAGAAATATTGAGAATTCTAAAGGGTCTACAAACTTTTAAGCACCACTGTACATCTATGCTGAACTATGCAAAACATCCATTAGGGTTTTTTTCAGGAGATATATCTGAGGAGATTAAAGAGAAGTCAATCCACTTGCGTCTGGGTATAATAGCTGAATATCAGAGACTTCCAAAACCGGAGTTTAAAATAATGACTAAAGAATAACTAGGAAACATGAGACTCCTCTTTCCCTTGTATACTGCATACAGGCCTCCTAACAACTGTGCAAGACCTGGCAGACCCCCAGAACTATCACCATCTCACACTTCACACTTTAGGCTTTCATCTCTGAGAGAGAGAAGAACAGTAAGCTCCATTCTCGCTCCATATCTGAAAAAACATCCACAGCTGCTTCTGTCCATCCTTCCACTTTGAGACGTCAACTCAACGCTATGGATCTGAAAAGACGTGTAGCTGTTCATGAAGCTCCTCACTGAGAAAAGGAAAACAATACATCAAAAAAAGCTGCTGGTGTTCTCACAATCATGGACTGACCATCTCAGAGTCCAGACCTCAGCATCAATGAGCGTGTTTGGCATTATTTGGATTCTGAGAAGCAGAACATACAACCAACTTCTAAGTCTGAACTGTTGAAGGTTCCTTTGAGAATTTGAAAGTAAGTCTCCTAAAAGTATGGACACTGAAAAAGAGTGGACACTGTTTAAAGTGGCTAATTAATGTTACTGTTGAGGCTTTAGGTAATATATAATGTATATATAAATATTTTCTATATAGTATCACCATAAAATGAATGGTCTCTGACCTTTGCACATCACTGTAGATAAATACTCATTCCAGTGTTAGCTATAATTGCTCCTAATTGCAGTCCAGTGTGGGCTAATCCTGCTAATACTGACCAGGGTGTTATGGCCATCGTAACACGACCAAAAGTCCGAAGTTTTTTTTGTCATGAAGTGAATCTGCATCCTACATGTAAAAGGGTGAATGAAATTGCATGTACTGTATGTAATTTAGCAGTGGTCCTCATACATCAATGTGGGCTTGGCAGACATCAACCCAGCTCTGAATATCCGTAAGGACCCGAGAGGCTTCATATTGCAGGGGTGGCAGGAAGACTAATGTTCCTGTCAGATAGTCCCCTTGAGTCATTCACAGGTGAGCTTTAGACCTGTCAGTAGGCTAGGCAAGCCTGCTAGTCTTCACTTAAAAGTTCTTCTAAAGAAAGACCTGTGAAAGGGGACAAAGTCACACAATGACTTTGGTTAACTGCAACATTGGCTGTTTAATGTTAAGGTTATAGGGCCTGTTCTGTTCCTTCCAGGGAACATTTTATTTCCTGGCACCAGGGATTTCACACAATTTTAGAACAATTATGCAGTAGAAGGAACATGAATGACTGTTAATTGGTAGTGTGTGCAGCGCTAGTACCAGTGTTAGGGTTAACGTGTTACAGTAACGGAATTACTCATGTAGTTAGCGACTAAGTAACGTAATAATGTATGCAATGCACTTTTTCAGTAACACTTTGTTTTAAGAATCAGGCATGCTGTAATAAATACAGATCTATGGTTTGTGATCAGGCTTATATCAACCCAAATCACATTTATTGTCATGTCACATTTACACAGGTGTGAAGGGGAGTGAAAATTATAGATGCCTAGCCTAATGCAATACAAAATAATATACACTAGACAACAAATACATATACTAAAAACACCATAATTGCTCTGTTTATTCAAATGAGTATGAGTATGAGTAGAAGCTATGATATATATATAGATGTACACATTACCATATATGCAATATAGGGGGCCTGAGGTAGAGATATAGTGTATATACAGGGCAAGGAACTATATAATATATGGATAAATATGAACAAGCTATAAATATATAAAGGTCAAAAAATTATTCATATGGCATGTTAACAATTATTCATATGGCATAATACAGTGAGGTTACTGCTGAGGGGTTTGTTATTACAGTATATAGCAAATACAGTAAATATATCTAATATACAGTCTTCATCATAAGAATAGCTGCACCCAGAAGGAAGAGTGGGATTGCAATGCTACTGGGAAAGAAGATAAAGGTTACCAGGAACAGTGATATGATAATAAATTTAGGTGGAGTATCTTATGGCATCAGGCTGCCATGTTTGCTAATGCTAATGGTTCCTAATGGTGTCCTGCGATACTCCATTCCATGCAACTTGAATATTCTTACACAGTTTGTGCAGATGCCAGATGGGCTGACGACGGTATCTCCACACTCGCTGGTCGTCTCCACCAAACAAAAGTAGGAACCTTCACTGAAGATGATACTCTGCCCTTCTGAGCCACACCATAGCAGTCTTAGGTGACTGTAGTGTGGTGTTAAGGGCAGTTGACATAAAGCTCTGTGTGCATGTAGTCCTGCACGGTGCAGCCGTCTGCTAATGGTGATGGTACTAAAAAGGATGAAATGGAGGGAAAGTTTGGGAACTAAGCAATGGGATGACAAGCAGATGTGGGATCTCATCTGTGGAAGTGTACCATGGCATGAACAACAGAGATTTCTGAGGAACCTCAGAAGAAGAGCTATTGCTGCTTATCAGGCTAAAAAGGGTCACAAAACCATCTCTACAGAGTTTGAACTCCACCAGCCACAGTCAGATAGATGTACAACAGTGTACAAATAGGGGGAATTCAAGACCATTATTACCCTGTTTTAGAGGAATGGACTAAAGTGCATAAAGTCAATCTGAAGTGCAGGACTAAGCAACAGTAAGTGGGAAAGTTTAGTTGCAGTTACTGCTACACAAGTCTTCACTTAAAAGTTCTTCTAAAGAAAGACCTGTGAAAGGGGACAAAGTCACACAATGACTTTGGTTAACTGCAACATTGGCTGTTTAATGTTGAGGTTATAGGGCCTGTTCTGTTCCTTCCAGGGAACACTTTATTTCCTGGCACCAGGGATTTCACACAATTTTAGAACAATTATGCAGTAGAAGGAACATGAATGACTGTTAATTGGTAGTGTGTGCAGCGCTAGTACCAGTGTTAGGGTTAACGTGTTACAGTAACGGAATTACTCATGTAGTTAGCGACTAAGTAACGTAATAATGTATGCAATGCACTTTTTCAGTAACACTTTGTTTTAAGAATCAGGCATGCTGTAATAAATACAGATCTATGGTTTGTGATCAGGCTTATATCAACCCAAATCACATTTATTGTCATGTCACATTTACACAGGTGTGAAGGGGAGTGAAAATTATAGATGCCTAGCCTAATGCAATACAAAATAATATACACTAGACAACAAATACATATACTAAAAACACCATAATTGCTCTGTTTATTCAAATGAGTATGAGTATGAGTAGAAGCTATGATATATATATAGATGTACACATTACCATATATGCAATATAGGGGGCCTGAGGTAGAGATATAGTGTATATACAGGGCAAGGAACTATATAATATATGGATAAATATGAACAAGCTATAAATATATAAAGGTCAAAAAATTATTCATATGGCATGTTAACAAGGTCTAAATTGGTTAATGAGTGTATTTTGAATAAGCAGGTAAATAATAATTCATTTTAATTTTTGGAACCTAGAAATATGAATTATATGCACATGCGAAGAGTAATGTGTCAGACAAAAGACTTTGAGACCGACGTGTGCAAAACTAAAAACCAGGAATGGTTTATTAAAAAACAGGCAATTACAGCAAGCAACAGTACACAGCGGAAACAATGGGAGAAGCTAAATCAGAGTCAGGGACAGGCGGAGGTCAGAACCAGGTAGAACAAGCAGCGAGGGCGAACAAGTTGAAAGGGGAAAACCGAAGGGGGAAACCAAAGTGAGAAAGCACAGATTCAAACCGTAGAGTCACGACACGAGCAAAAGGGCTAAGGCGAAAGAGCAGTAGAAGAACGAAGAGAGTCGGAAACCAGAGTAAGACCATACGAGGAAAGAACGCTCAGGATTGCTAACCTAGGTTTGGCAAAACTTCGCAAAGTGTGAGTGTTTGAGAGAGGCTTAAACACAGGAAGTAATTAGATACAGCTGAGGTTAAAACTCGGGCGATCTAGAGCGAATCACAGAGTCCGACCGGAGGCGCATAGACATGACGTCATCGAGCGTGGCCCTCTGGGAAGTGGAGTCCTGAAGAGCGGAGAAGCCGGGGAGACGCGGAGGCGTGACATAATGCAGTGCTTATTAAGATAAAATAAGTTCTACTTATAGGGTAATTTATTGGTAATGCAAATTTAATAATCTTTTAGACCTCCTTTTAGATCTTTGTAAGTTATTTCCCAGTAATTAAAGTTCCACTTTAGGTTTGGTCTTGCAAATTCATCAATCAAATGACCTTTGAAATGTGTTCTTGAGTTAGATTTTTACACTGCTTTTAAGCCATTTTCTCTTTTAATTATCCCACTCATTACATCGATTAATTTCAGGCCATTTCTACCAAGGTGCAAAATACAGGGAATCCTGGGGGATCCCTCTAAATAGAGTTCTGTACCCCTGAATATTTCAAAATCCAAATTCTGTCCCTGAAAATAAACGTATAATGTAATGCTGTTCATTAGGGGAAATCAGAGGCTCTAATACAAATATAGGGAAAGGTCTTTGTTTCAAATGTCGAGCTTCTGTCTTCAGTACTCTTAACCAACTAGCAAATGCTGCAGCACTGCTCGTCCGCAAGTCCTTCATAACCCAGTAACTGTAACTATGCCCTGACAAAATGTGCCACAGCATTTTTTTCAATCTGAAAACTTGCCCAATTTCCAAAGAGACTGGATAAAAGAGTCAATTGTTAGTCGGTGTGTTGGATACAACGTTACCAAGCTAAAGAGCCAACATGGGGGAATTCAGTACGTACTTAATAAGGATACTTGAATCTGTAATTCTCTGTTATTGCACAGTTCTGCCAATTATTAGCACTAATATTGCATACTGTACAAATGTTCTGCTTCTATACATTTCAGTCTTATACAGCATATATTGTACATTTTCCCAAATCATATACACACATCTATTTTTCTCCCCCCTAGTCTTTTCTTTCTTATTTAGTACTTACTATTCATATTGTAATGGTTTAGTACTTGTAGTCCAGGAGCTGGTGCAGAGTAAGAAATTAATTGTACAGTGCAACCGCTTGTGAACGTGACAAACTCTTATATGAAGATTTCACTCTTATATGAAGTTTTCACTGTCTAGCTTGATATGCTTTAAATACACTTTGAGTACATGTCACAAAAACATTTCAAAGATGCTTTCAAATGAAAGATTGCAGTCAATTAACATTCAACTCAACAGTCAACAAAAGTCCATGATAACAGCTCATATAAACACAAATGGACTACATTTCTAAACTTGCTTGCAGCGCTGTGTTTCATTACAAGGTAGTCGCTTGCTATCGCTAAGAAGGAGAACTTAAAATAGAATGTTACAGCCAGAGCACACCAACCAAACACCAACATTCTGATGATGATAGATAGACGCTTTATTGGCCTGGAAGAAAGTTTGTTCTCTGCATTAAACCCATTAGTTCAGTGATATGTGAACATACAGCCACACCCACCCACACACCCACATGCATTCACACACACTAAAAGGCAGTGGGCACATTTGCCCGATGGACATCCCTATCCACAGTGCCTGGAGAGCCGTTGGGGGTTTGAGCAACTTGCACAAGGGCACTTTAATCTTGTCCTGTCATCTTACGG
Source organism: Prochilodus magdalenae (assembly GCA_024036415.1). Lineage (NCBI taxonomy): Eukaryota > Metazoa > Chordata > Actinopteri > Characiformes > Prochilodontidae > Prochilodus > Prochilodus magdalenae. Next base: position 460,663 of record JAMWET010000854.1, read on the forward strand.
GATGGAACCAGCAACATTCCACTAACAAGGCCGATCTCCAGCCTATGACTGCCCCACTACGGTTTCCAATAGTTTTAGAATGAATTTAAATTTGGAAAATGACTGGCAATGGCACATGCCAAATCGACCAGAACAGCAGATGCCTTTTACTGGAAAAGAGGGGAACGATGAGGACTTGTATGTTTGGAGACACTTTCTATTACTACATTCTATTGTTGATCTTCAGACTTTAAAGTCTTGAAACATCGTACATCTCTCCACTTTCCTCCCACTTACGAGAAACAGTTGCTTTGTTGGGGGGAGAACATTTTGCCAGCAAATCAAACAACCTTCCCATTTCATGCTACGTTGAGGTGCCTGTTCAAAGGTAAAGAGCTTCTGCCAAAAATACATGCTGTGAAAAAAAATCACAGTTGCCTCTGCTTGGCATGACCACAGCTGAGCCGACGAAGCAGCTGCTCCGGCAAATAGAACTCTTTAACAAATGACAAAAGGATCAGAAGCTCCAAAGGCAGCTTGATCTGAGCTACAAACTGGACTATGAAAGAAATGATATCCTGTGTGGAAGCAGCCAGAGTTTCAGCTTCTGAATTAAGCGATCAAGATCACGCTACATTCACTTTTATTCCTGTGCCAGTGAAGAATCCGATCTTACACACATCTTTAAAAGAATAGCTGCTCCCAGAAGGTAGTGTCAAATTGCAGTGCTATAGGGGAGGAAGATAAAGGTTACCAGGAACAATAAACGATGATAAATTGAGACTGATATGGACAATATTTATTCAGAAACACATCAAGACACACAGTGAGATACAGAAGTAGTGTCTCTCTTTGCTAACGCAATATGCCAGACGTCTAGGGATGGAGCTGTAGAGGTTCTTAATGGTGTCCTGTGATAATCCACCCCATGCAGCCTGAATATTCTCACACAGTTCCTGCAGATTTTGCAGCAGAGCTGGAGTGTTGATGGTGCGTCCAAAAGCATCCCACACATTTTCAAACGGGAATAGGTCTGGTAATGACCATAGTGTCTCCACACACAGGTTCGTCACTGCTGTCTTAGGGGCAGTCATCATAACGGTCTGTGTGCATGTAGTCCTTTGTCATGCAGCCGTCTGCCAATGGTGCTGGCACTAACAGGATGACTCATGACAATTCTTTCTTTGACAGTATTCAAAACTTGTTGGATGACATCTTCCAAGAATGCAGAAGAATGTAAATATGCGAAGAATACATCTGTAAATATATATATTAAAAACATTATTCTTTCTACACACTATTCATAAACTTCTTTTAATGTGTGGAAAAACGCCCCTGCAGATTACTACTTGAAGGAAGTCTCCTGAAAAGAAAGAAACACAAAGGCAGTACAGTCCCTCAACCAAAGCTATCCGGCAGTGTCTTGTGATCACTAATGAAGGACTAGTGGATGACCAACGCAAACTCTGCAGCAGCAGATGAGTTATCGTCTCTGACTACACATCTAGAAGGTGGACCAGCAAGGTAGGAGTGTCTAATAGAGTGGACAGTGAGTGGACACAGTGTTTAAACACTCCAGCAGCACAGCTGTATCTGATCCACTCACACCAGCACAACACACACACTAACACACCACCAACACATCATTGTCACTGCAGTGCTGAGAATAATCCACCACCCACATAATACCTGCTCTGTGGTGGTCCTATATGAGGTCCTGATCATTGAAGATGGACTACACTCTGTACCTATTGAACTACAAAGTGTCTATATGGTAAATGGAGCTTATAAAATGGACAATAAATGGAGGCAAAACATAGGCACAAAATTGGGGTGTCTAAAAAAGTGCTCAGTCAGTGTATATTTAGTCATCAAGGCTTCTGTGCAATTTCCGGCTAAATATCTTTTTTTCTTTTTTCCTGATGCTGAAAAATGACTTTCCCTTAATGACCATTTACACTGGAAACACAATAAATTAGGAGTGGTCTTTGACTTTTGCACAGTACTGTATGTCACACCAATTGTGAAATAGGAATGACAAATGAAATCCATCACCTTCCATGATAAATTCGTTTTTGGATGTTTTGCAATAAGCACTGCACCAAATTAATAACATATGTTTTCATTACAGTGATAATTACTTCCGAGCTGAATGATGAACACGCTTTTAAGAATGTTAAGATGTCGATTAGTTATAGAAAAAGTGGTGCAGCTCATTCTTGTCACCCGCTATATCCATACAGTTATGTGCAGGAGTGCCAACGGTTTGCAAAACCTTCCATGTTAAATGTCATTGCCAGGCAACTGTATACAACTTAATTAGAACTAAAAAAAGACCTAATAAATCAGGTGGGTGGTCTTAGTAATACTCCTGCATGCGTGCAGTAAGGTCTTGTTTCCAGGCACTTTGTTCATTTAAAGCTTGTTTATGGAAGATTTGTATAATTATTTTACATTGAGTTCTTATGTTAGATGCTATTTCTTGGCATGTCTGAATCTATTGTCCTATTAATCTGCCAGAAGCATCATCTACATACCAATTCAATTAAGTGTCAAGTGTTTTTTTAGTGCCATTCCTCAATATAACTTGTATAGATTGGAACTAAATACCGTTCTCCAGGCCTAATAGTGCAACATACACCAGCAGGAGCCATGTACAGGACTACAGAGAGTGCGAATACACAACAATATAGAGTAAGTACAATGGACAATAAATACTATACAGGGAAATATATGAATACAGGACCGCCATTTAGCAGCAGGTCGCTGGTGAGGATGTAGTTTGTCAAGTGCCAACTGTACAGTAAAGTTAAGGCTCATAAAGTGCAGGTGTTCGTAATAGTAGTGCATGAAGTAAGTGGTCTAGGTTAGTACTCTTACTGGTATAGCATAGGGAGCTTGCCCAGTTATGAGATCGAACCCCGGTCTACAGCGGTTACCTGCTACGCTATGGTGTTGAGAGTCCAGGTAAGATTGTCAATGATGTGCACACCAAGGAACTTCTCCACAGTTGAATTACCGATGTGCAGTAGAGGGTTATCTCCCTCTACATTGAGTTCTCAGGTCCACAATGATTTGTTTTGTCTTTTGAAGAGGTCCCTTAGAGCTTGGTGGTCCAACCCTGCCCCACTCTATGGAAGATTTTTATTTTCTACTTAGATCTTTATTTCCTGACGATACAAAGAGGTGCTCAAATGCTTCTTCCCACCTTGATCTGCATGAACTTCACCAGGAGGTCATTGAGTTTAGAGCATAACACTTGCAAGCTGATCTAACCATGTGGTTTCATTTAATCCTTATTCACTGGCATAGGAAAGACTGTACAACATTGCTATATCAAGACAAAACAAAGAGGCACAAACAACTAAAAATAATCTCACATCTAGATAATTTCATTACTTGATCAGGTAGCCTTAATGTTTACTAATTAATTGATTCACATTGCCCACTTATGCATCCAATTACCTGCGTAGTGTTAGTGTTTAGTGAAGGTAAATGAGGTTCATGTGATGGTGAAATGTAATCTTTGAGTTTATAGTCATTAGGTCTGTCATCACTCCTGCTGCGGTGCTACTATGTGCTGTAGTATCCTGTAACTGGCTTGTTTGGCTGTGGATGTGTGGGAGGTGTGGTCATGTGGAGCCGCCACTTGCATGGGGTCCTGCGAGGTAATGCTCCCAGTGATACAGACTTTAAGTCTTGTAAGTACTTGCTGCTCTTGGTTTAAAATGTATGATATGTGTTACCTGTGCTGTGTTGTGCTGGGCTGGGGGGTGGTATTGGGGGGGCAGTGTTTGCGCCTACCAACAAGGTTGAAATCTATAGCTAAAAAGTGTCCCACTTGCTCTCTCGGCTGTTTCAGTTAAAGAGGCCGTTTCATGTTTGATAAAGGGCATTCATCCAAAGCTGTAGAGCTATGGAGTTGTAGAGGTTGATGCGGCTTGAAAACTCTCACACAATTCCTGCTGTTTTTTTCCCGGTATGGGTGGAGGTGGAATGACGACAGGCCTTCTGAACATGTGACACATGACAATAAATTTCATCTTGCTGCTAACCACGGTGTCTCCACACACTGATTTCTTGTTTGTCTCCACCAAGACAAAACCAAGACTCGTCACTGAAGATGACCCGCTGCCATTCTGAGTCACTCCATGACAGTCTGGCATGACACCCTTGCAGTCTTTGATGATGTTGATGTGGTGTTAAGGGCAGATGTCATGATGGTCTGCGTGCGTGTAGTCATCACGGCTTGCTGAATGTTTGCAGTTGTGGCTGTTTGGTCATTCAGGTACAACGTTTTGCTTAGATTACATGCTCAGTCCAGCGTGAAACCTGAATCATTTGGATGTCTCTCGATGTCAAACGTACCCACCAAATTTCATTTATTTTGGTTGATTACTACTATGTGCAACTATTTGTGCAAATATTTGTTTTCTTTTACATATTATCTTTATTGATTTGTTCCTAAGATTATTAACAGCCAGTTGGGCTTGGTAGCAGAAGGCCTAGTCAATTAGAGATCTCAATTATGGCCATCAGATTTCAAACCATTTCAACATTTTCAATCACAACAACAACTTAACAACTTAATGAGCTAAGCTAATTATGGCAGGATGTTGGGTTGCTATGACAGGGTTAGATAACTGTGATAGTTTAATTACACACAAAGTGTTTTGATTTTGCAGAAATGATTAGGTCTTGTGAGTTCCCCATTGGCTCTGTGAAAGATTATCCCCATAATGAGCCCTTTTCTAGAGTATCACTCCAAAACACACTTTCTGGCACCTTTGTTTTAAAAGAGCTCATTATTTGCAGCTGTGGTTGGTCATGAAACCGTTGTGACCTGTGTGCAATCTGTGAAGCATAAAAATGAGTGATTACAGTATTGATGTTTTAGGATTTACAAACACAGGTTTGCTTTTATGTTCATTAGTATAGTCACATTGAGTCGGTTTTCACCTGCATTGATTTTCCACTCTGCCGTATGTATTAGATAAAATACTGATCGTAATGGGGCCAACACGGTTACACAAGGCTGAGGCAGGCATGAGGACATTGCTGTGCTGTAATAGACGTGTGTGTGTGCGTGTGTGTTTTCTCCAGTGTGGATCAAGACAAAGTATCTCTGTTTCCATGGTTTCCATAGTTTTCCTTGAATAGCCATCACAACTGGTGAGGCACAAACATAGCGATCCATTCGCTCTATGTGACTGAACCGAATGATTGCCTCAACTTTTACTCCCTCTACTGCTGTCTCACCATTGTACATTACATACTGTTTTTACTCCTTCCTGACTTAGAAAGGCTGATGATTGAGTTTTGTTTGTTGTTGTTGGCATTATTGTTAAAAACCTCTTTCTTCAGGAAATTCAGGCCAATTCAATAGAACACAATGAACTTAAACCTACACTGAATACACTAACTTGACTTGAAGAACTGCTGTTTGTGGTCACTGTACCATTTAGTGAAACAGTAGGTTAGTCCCTGGGCAATATACATTCCAATCAGTCATGAGCTACCTCTCGTACAATCTGCATTCCAATTCTTACCGATGGTCCATAAACGCTCAGCTATTCCTCCCCAGGGTGACTGGGCATACTCTCCAGGACAGGGTAATGCTATCCAGGGAAGCCTTGGTGTAGAACCACAGCTAGGAATCGACAAAGTCAGCTGTGGTGGTTTGGGCATCTTATCTTCTAAGGATAACTCCTGGTTGGCTTATGCTAAAACTGTTCCATGTATGTCCCACTGGATGGAAACCCAAGGACAGACCCTGTATTTGCAGGAGGGTTTGCATCCTGCAGTTGCATTAGGAATATAGTGGATCACCCAAGATACATGTTCCCAACAACTGTCCCCATCAAATCAACAGGTTTAAATTAAGATGAAAGTTCCTTCTTTGAGAAAATCAAGCTCCACTCTGCCCATTCATCCAGTGTGAGTAGACGGCTCAGCACTGTGAATCTGAAAGAATGTGTAGGTGGTAGAAGCTGTTACTGAGAAAAGGAAATAGACAAAAAAGATGAAAGATGGAAGCTTCTAGTATTCTCAGAACAGTGGACTGACCACCCCAGAGTCCAGAACTCAAGATGTTTGAATAGGACTACATCGATCAAGAAAAGTAGGAAACACAACCAATTCCAAAGGCTGAACTTTGGAGGTGAATCAGAACTAATAACACTGGAAACTACATAAATGACATGGGTCAGTTCTTTTGCACTTGTACATAAGCATATATAGTACTCGATCATTAGGTAGTGCTCTTTTTACTCTATATATGTGTGTATTAATCTCTAGGTATCAGCACTGGCCCCTGTTTGGGCAGTGTCTGAGCTCATGGTGACTTTTATGCTCTAAACTTCCTGTACTAGCTGGAATATTATCTAACAGAACACTAAGCACGGTTGTAAGTCGCTCTGGATAAGAGCGTCTGCTAAATGCCTTAAATGTAAATTAGACTTGAAGAGTGTAAGAATCTTTGTTGCTATAGAAGGTTTTATTGGCTCAGCTCGTGGGTCAATATGCTAGCATTGTATACATAGTTCTTAGATTTCTTAAGAATACCATCCTGGCTCAAAGCCTACAAACATTTAGGATTCATGTCCACCCCCGAGGGCATTGTGTCCTCTGAGGTTTCTATAATACCCTTTTGAAAGTCTACCCAGGTCTCCCTTCTCATCGAGCACTCTTTCCTAGAGTTCCCATTCTGAACTACTTTCAAAGTTCAGTGTTTTAGTTGACATTTGTTCCTGTAATGTATGTTCAGCACTGTGACTGCATGGTGATGACACTAAAGGTGTATATGCAGGTGCATCAAGTACTATTTACCTATCAGGTCGGTGTCAAGAGCATGGCGTTCTCCAACAAAGCTGTCTGGTGCTTTTCTGTGCATTTTTCTATCAGCCGCATTAAAGTGATTACAAACAGAGCCGAAGCACTTTAAAGCCTACAGAAATGAATCACAACTTTTTAAACCTATGATTCTGAAGAATGGTCTACCGTCACGTCTCTCTGAGACTCTAATTATTTTGGATTTGTAATTAGTCTCATGACTGCCAACCCCTTCATGAACTCCTAGCCTGTTTCTGAAAGTTGTAATCCTGCTTTATACTCAGACTCAACTTCTTAACTACAGTGTGTTTATGCCTACCAGCCTGCTTATGGAGACTTCAGGATGACTTTCCTCTGCCTTTAAAGTTTGCACGGTGGTTCTTCCATATGCTAATAGGGAGTTTTTCCCTTTAGAGTTTTGATGACCCTCAGAGTTTCTTTTCTAATCTCTTAGGAAGGTTCTTTTGGTCTGAGAGTTTCTTTCTTATAGTTATATGGAGGTTCTCTATTTAATGTTTTGTCTTGTGTTCTTAGAGAGGCTAGAAAATCACTAATGAAGCCTCCTGAAGCTTGTTTTTTGAACCATGCTCGCTGTGCATTTCACCCCAGCAGCTTCTCACCAGTCTTGCTGTAGGTCACGTGAGGTCATCTTACGATGGTTATTTGACATTTAACGGAGGTGCCGCTTATCACGGTCAGTAGACAGGGGTTTTACCCTCTGCCAGTCTGTAGCTGTATTGTCCTGTGTGTTTGCTACTTGACTTTGTGCTTATGAACCAGACGTGCACTGTATCTGCCAGTAAAGCTAGAACCAAACCTTCTGTACATGTGGGGAGGCTGAAATAATAGGAAACTGGAGTGGTTTCTTATTTATTTCCAGAGCTGCATATATACACATATATATAGCTCAAAGTAAACATTGGTTTGGATAAATATATAGAGCTTATTATGGTCTAATTATTGATAAAAGCTCATGTCAACAAAAAACAGAATACATTACTGCCAGACTGGATTCTCTGTAACATCGTTGGACCTGCGGCTGCTCCTGTTGTCATATTACAGTTGAATGAACGGCATGTTACATCAGCCATGTTGTGGCAAACTCGGCAGGAAAAATGATCCTCCTAAGGAATACGGAATGAAACTGAGGTGATTAAGACTCTGACCTACTCCAGAGACTGCTTTTGGTACTTTGTGACTTTTCATATCCATAAGTGAAAATGCTATTCAAATTTGTCTGAGCGGATCCATAACTCAGTGAACAATGTTTCAAGGTGAAGGTTGCCTAAGTAGCTGTCCATAAGGATAATGAAATCATCTCCTCATCTTTAAAGCTGGTGCAGCTGTGTGGCGCGCATATAAAACCTAGTGCACATTTAATGTAGCTGAGATTGAAAATCTGTTTACTGTATACACTTTAAGGCGAGACAAAGTGCACCGGAGTAGAATAATAATATACATATTGACTGGTTTTTAGTATTCACAGACACAATGACCAGTCTCAAAAGCGTGATGGTGGTTATCATAACATGGATGAGAGAGCATTGTTTCAGAGCTCTTTCTAATAGCTTATATGAAGCTGAAGTTACAAGGCTTTGTGGAAGCTCAGCCAATGTATATTTAACTGAAGCATTATAACCACCAGTGTAATATTAGCTTATACACACCAATGGAGATAACTCTCAGCAGCCACTTTATTAGAAACACAGTTAGAGGCCTTAGCTCACAGTTTGTTTTTAAAAAAGCCTTTATCAGATTAATGCTATGTTGTTTAACAACAAAATCTTTGTCACCTGTGGTGTGCCCTAGGGTTCAACTCTCAAGCCACTCTTATTTAATTTACACATGCTTTCTCTAGGTCAAAATCTACAAGGCTACGGGATGTCTTTCCACAGCTATGAAAAGGATATTTAGATTCATGTGGCCCTCTACTCAAACAACTACGGCCTCCTAGACTCACTTTGTAAGGGCTTTGAAGGGACAAATGCAGTTAAATAAAGAGAAAGCAGATATTGTATTTCAGAATAGCAATACGAGTGACAGACTAGCTAAACTACCCTGGATTTGGCAGCCCTAAAAATTGCAAAGAACTAAAGACTAAACTAGACATTGAGAATCTCATCCAGGTCTTTATTTCCAGCAGGATTGATCACTGCAATGGGCTTTTAATTAGACTTCCGAAACACAATCAAACAGCTCCAGCTGATTTAAAATACAGCTGTAGGAAAAAGGAAACTCATCATCACCATTCTTAAATCCCTACACTGGTTACTAGTATGTTACAGGGCAGGCTTTAAGGTTCTGTTACTGATCTATAAATTGCTGAATGGTGTAGGACCAGCATATTTATCTGATATGCTGCAGTGACATGTCAGCAGAACTCTCAGATCATTAGGAGTTAGTCAGTTAGTCCTATCTAAGGTAAAGACTAGACATGGATAAGCAGTGTTTAGCTACAATGCTACCAGCTGACAGAGTGTTGACTAACTAACAAGTAATAATGGTTAGTTAACATAAAGTAACACATTAACAATGCTAAACTAAACTTGTAACAACAGTTGTGAATGGTTACAATATGAATGTTACTTAATGTTTAGTAACAACAATAATAAGTCATCTGTAAGCATTTACTAACACTAGGTAAGTACTGAGAGCTGAGGATGAGTGCATTCTACTGTAGTTTTGGTCTTGCAGGTTCAATCCTTTTTAATGTCTGGCTGAGTGATGAAATGCAATAAGGCCACTGAGTAAAACAAGCTCCTTCCACATCCTGGTAATAGCATCTCTCCATGAACCTACAGTACATTTCTTTTCTGGGCTCTGGGTTCAGCCTCAGACAGTAAACTCTACTAGTAACTGCTCTGAGGTCCATCCGGCTGTTTTTATACCCAGTCCAAAGGTTAACACTGATTTAGCGGCGAGGCAAGCACTCTGTTTCCTCATATTTGCCACCATGAAAATAGAATACAAAGTGTATCACAACAATAGCAATAGTAATAAATCGTACCTGATGTCTCCTTCTTTATGATTGATTTATCAATTTGAATGTAAGCAGTTGTGGACGCTCTGCCAAAAAAATATACTCAGCGAGCCATGTGCTGAGATCAAACGCACATCTTCGCTATTATATTATTGCTCGTCTTCGGTTATTTACAGCAGCTCGAGCTGCAAGAACAATATGAGCATCTGTAAAGTGGAAAGCAGGCAGACAGTCCAGCTCTGATGTGCACTGAGGTGTTGAATTGGCTTGTGAATAAATAAAATTAACTTTGACAGTGCATAAGTTATTTATTATATAACTGGAAAAATATTTTTAACAGTGTTGATTGTGCATAACTGAGGTGTGTCATATCCACTTTCACAAGTTTCGCAGACATCTCCGCACCAATAACCCTGCTTGCTATCCACCCCAGTCTCCCCACCAATAACCTCCTTGGTATAAATAAAATAGCGTTTGATTTGTCACCATATCTGTTATCTGTTTTTTTTTTTGACAGTGCATAAGTTATTCATTATATAACTGGAAAAATAATTTCAAGGTGCCCATTGGTCAGTTTCACATGAACTACAGACAGACGCACAAATCCACCAATCACTTAAAAGAGGTAAATATATGTAACTATATTTCAGTTCTTATTTCTATTAATATTGATATTTCTATTGGCTCCTGCCGATGGCATCCTTGCAGATGGCAAGGATGATGGAGCTATAAGGATGATAGAGCTATAAGTACCTGTGTCAGTGATTAGATTGAGAAGAGGTGGTACAGTGCAGTGACGGCTCGTTGAATGTGTGGTAAGTGGCTTCAAAGCAGATGTTAATGATTGATTAAAAGGAGTGACTGCATTTGGGCGGGCCAAAGACCCTAGTGTGAAAGAAGTAGCTGAATCTGCAGGTGTATGGAAGCGTATGGTCATATGTCTACCAGTAGTGGCACAAATCCTGTTGACACATTCTGTAAATACAGTTATGTTATATTGTGCTTTTATTTATAAGGACATTATTAATTTCTTACTTATAGTTTTATAAACTTACAAATCAGACCTTAAACTAAGGCGTTCCCAACACACATTTCCACCAGAGAAGTGAATCTTCTAGTGTAGCCTCATATACACAAAGAGTGCTCTCTGACCTTTGCACAGTCCTCTACTTTGTGATACTTCTTAGGATTGTTTCATTGCACTCTTAAAACCAAAAGGTGCCACAATGGGTTTCCAGGAGTCAGGAACCTGCTTGTGGATGTTCCTTTGAAGGTGTTAGTGTGCAGAACTTTTATAAAGCCTAAAGAATCTCTGTCTAACATAAATACTATTTCTAAACAAATGAAACGTTTCTTCAAGAACCCCAGGTTCATTTAGAATACTTTATTATGGCATACTGTTGGAAACTGTCTTCATCAAACTACCTAAATTTAATTCTCAGAGTGACCACTCTTTCTGACTTCAGAGCTGCTTATTCAGTCAGTCTGAATTAAGCCACAGAGGAGTTTAGTCAAATGGAGAATTAGCAAATCTCTGTTTGACAAATTTGCCCGGATTGTTTCATATACGCAGAATAAATCCACTAGAGACGCAGCTCGGCTTGCCTTTAGAAATATGAAGCTCCTTCATGCTAAAAGCTCAAGCCGAATCCGGCTTTAGGCAATACATTACAGCTTTATAGAGCAGATGAGGCAAATATATAGGGTACTTTTCAAAAGCAGCCGGGCCCTCGGGGGCATAGACGGAGGAATGATTGGAAAAGTGTGTTGGGAAAATGAAGTGGGGAGTAATGAACGTTTGTAACCATTAGGCCTATTCTCCACTGTGGCATACAGCAGACTTTATAAGAACGGGAGAAAATCATATTCAGATTTTTAGGTGTCATGCAGCATTACAATGCTGGCAGCTTAATAATACTGAGGTTTGGAATTCTGCAGGTACCAAGTCAAATGAACAAACAGCAGGTGCATAGCACTCATGTAGAACTAAGTCATTCATACATTTGTATTTACTGGGTCATTTATGCCACAAATATATTTTTCACTGAACTTGGCCAACTTAGCATAATGTGATGTCAGGGCATGACAATGTCTTTATAATGTTACACTATCTGAAAAGGAATAAAGAAGAAGATATTGTTGCATATTATAGACAGATTTATCTATTTTAAACAACTATAGGTGTAAACTTGTTAATGTAATAAATCCCCAATGATGTAATAATGTATTATATATATATATATAATTACAACTTCATAATTGCATGATTACATTTAGCATACTACATACATAAAATAGCAAATTTTCAGTACATTAATCATGAGCGCCAGTGTCTCCTGGGAAACGCAATGAATTGTTTTTTATATTTATATTTATTATTAATATAATCTTGACCATATTTAATGCAAAGTTTTGAATAAGTGTCTCTGTAATGTTTGATCTCTGTAAGTACCTAGTCAATCAATCAATCAATCAATGTTTATTTGTATAGCGCTTACAACCAACGTTGTCTCAAAGCAGCTTCACAGATAATCAATTTGTTATATATAAGAAAAGGAAAAAAAACACAAAGTTAATGTACAGACATTTGAGGGTGGGGGGGGAGTGGGGAAAAACCGGGTCCAAGGCCCCCTTGAGCAAGCCAGAGGCAACAGTGGCGAGGAAAAACTCCCTTGAGTATGAAGAAACCTTGAGAGGAACCAGGCTCAAGGGCGGAACCCAACCTCCTTAGGTCGAACCCGGATGAGACGAGAAAGACAGAACTAACAGGAGAAGAACATCTATTAGATCCAGTCTGATTAGTCCAGGAGGGAGTAACTGCAAGATGGAGCCGACCCAGAGATAGAGTTCATGATCAGAGCCTGGTCAGACGCTGGTCAGTGTAAAGGTTATGGTCATGTCGGGCGATGAAACAGGGCAGGAGACCCACGGTGGCGCTGATGCTCAGGTGCCTGGGGGTTCTGATGTGATCACCCCAGAGAAATTCTAGTGCTTAACTTAATTCTTGTGCTTAACTAGAATTTAGTCATGATGCAGCTCTCTTTGTTTTGCTAAGGTGTGCTGACTGGGAGATTGAGGGGCTCAGGTGTTATATAGCTGAGGCATCTCCCTAATCAAGAGGAGTAAATCAGGTTCAACAATCATCTCTGAGATCATTCGTTTAAGCCTTGAACTGCGTGTGGCTCTGGAGCACAATTAACAAATCTATCAGCATCCTGCTCAGAGGCTGACTAAACATAATTTACCATCTATAAAACCTTCAGAAGGAAAGTACAGTGGACGTGTGGACATAATTTGAGTGGTTACCAACAAGATCTGTGATTCTAATCCAGGCCGTAGATTTCACAAGTCTGGTAAGTTATAAATTCTGGTGTGAATGTTGCAAGGAATGTTTTAACCTGGTCTGCTTTTTGAATAGGGCACAATACACAACAGCCAATCAGACCAGAGATCAAAGTGATTACAGTATTAGAGTAAAGGAAATTCAATTGAGGCTATAAGAGTCCTGGAAACAAGACGAGATACGGTTGGGCACGCTTGCCCACAGATGTTGCAGTTGGACCTGTAGATTCTCCACACTTGTAGGTTCCCAAAGCTGCCATCCCAGCTGGTTCCATTAATGTCTAATGGTGATAAATCTGCCGACCGGGCAGGCCAAGGGAGTGTTACAATCTGGGCATTGCTGGGAAACCCTAACCGTGTGGCCAAGCATTAGCCTGCTGAAAAATGACAGTCAGAAGCCCTGCCATTAGAGGCAACACATGTTGCCGGAGGATGTCCTGCACATATCGCTGAGCTGTCAGTGTCCCTCGTACCTTTACTAGGAATGTCGTATGCTCCTCAGATCATCACACCAGCCGTTTGTCACCCCACAGCAAAGGCCGCTTTAAAGCGCTTACCATTAGGCCTCCATCTTTAAACCTGACCATCATCGGATCCCAAACAGAACCTGGATTCACCGCTAAAGACAATATGGTTCTGGTCCGTAGCAGTCCGAAGACGAAAGTAGCTTGCTGTGGTAGGACACCAATAACGGGTGCTGTGACACCAGGCTTTCTTCTGCTAAGTGTCTGGGAATGGCCCTGGCAGGAACCCACAGGGGTGTGTGATGGAGGTGCCACCTGTGTCTGGATGGTGAACAAGGAAACTGTGGGAGCAGCTCTTGCTTATCAGCAGGTGATCTGTCTGGGCTGTCCAGGGCCTTAATGGTTTGTGAGCGCCCTTGTGCAATCAGACCACACCTGTAAACATTCACATACTCAGTGGTGGATAGTAATGAAGTAAATGTAATTAGTTAGTATACTTCAGTAAAATACAGATGCACAAACAAACTACTGAAGTATATACATTTTGGACAACTTATACGAAATGTGTAGTTCCTTTCAGCCCACGTTCACGTTCCTAGCATCCAAGGAAATCCATTTCAGGCCTGGACTACATCAAGGACCCCCTGGAAGCAGGTAGGTGAAGCAGGATGGGGTTAATGCAAACACTGTCTGCCAATCACACATCAAAGCATCAGTGAACAGATAAAACTAGACCAAAAATAGACCACAACACAGAAACACACACGCACTTCCTTTCTGAATTCATACAAACGCTGTTCCTTTTTGTAGTCAATTATTTTGAATAGGTTATGAGAGCTACATATAACATACATAACATATATAACATACAAAACTATTTTGTGAACTTGTTTAAAGCCAGTGTGTATTAATCCTCCCTTGTAATTAAGTTGCAAATAAATATTAAACCAAAGTAAACTAATGAATGAGCTTCTGTTAAAGACTGGTGGACTGAGAGACACTAGAGTCTCTTTACCTACACTGAGCTGATTAAGAGTCCTGTTCCAGAAATGATAATAGGACATTAGAGCCATAATAGATTATGCTGTTGCTCTCCATACTTAAGTACATCTGAAGGTACATACTTTAGTACTGTTACTCCAGTGGAGGTCTAAAGGGAGGAACTTTTACTGACACTTCAGGAATATTTTACCTTGTTTATATCTCCTTTAACTCAACTACATGGTTTGTGTACTTTGTCCACCACTGATGCTGTAAAGGCCCAGTGTATATGGTGGACTGTTTCTGGTGCATAAAAATAAAAAACAAACAAAACACATGCACTGCAATTCCGGCATCTTATTCTTTTCCGCTCTCATGAAATGTTTACAGTGTCAAAGGCAGCGGGTCTCTTCAAATGGCATAAAAGAGAAGACGTAGTTATGAGGTTTGGAGATGACAGGAGCGATATGTTATTTATATCCTTTTTTGTCCTCTATGATCATTAGACTGGCATCCAAAAATTAGTTATGAAACTTTAAGCTACGATACACTTTGTTTGATTGCCAAGGATGACAAGATGAGAGCCCTTTAGAAACCAAGTGCTCTGGTTGCTCTGTTTTCACTGTGTGGGCTCATGCGGTGGGTTTTCAGCATGCTGAAACTCGCCCTTTCCATGTAATGTGGCCAGTTCAGCTCCGAAGCTTTCCCCTCACGGTCTTCAGCAGATGATCCATTGTGTTCCATCTTCTTTTAACAACCGTCGCTCTTTCACGGCTAGAAAAAAGCAGCACAGATCTCCGGGGCAATCGCAATTCCTCTTTGCAAAATCTGCAATCAGTCCAATTGTCTCCGAGAGCGATTCGCCTCAGGACAATCATTTGTTGTTGTTCAGTAAAAGAGAGGGCTGGCTTCTTTTCTTCTTTCCTTCGTCTAGCCTCCCTTTGGCTCTTCTTGACCTACTGTGGGCTACTGCAAATGCTGCTCTGTCTCAATTTTCTTGAGTTTGAATGAGGCAAAGCTCAGAGGAGGGGCCTTCACTGTAATCTCTTGACATAAGTGAGGAGGCGGGTGGGGTGGGGGAAGAATTCTTCAGGATTTTACATGCAGTGGACATTAAAAAAAGAGACACTTTGAGTTGGGAGCTTTATTAAAAGGGCAAATTTCCCCTAAAAGGCCACTTTTGGTATTTGTCTGGGTTAATGAACCAAAAACAGTCCTAACTCAATTTTACATGGACATATTCCATCCTCTCTTTGTCCTTGTGTCTTGACCATATCTAATGTCTTTGGATATATATAGACATACCTCTCTTGTCGTCATCTTCTTCTTCTTCTTCTTCTTCTTCTTATTATTATTATTATTAATTTCTTAATATGTTCATTAGTGCAATATCCACCAAGGCTGCTCCTGCATATGTCTAGTACATTACCTACTTCATATATGCATATATACTCTTTTTGCTTTTGTACTGTGGTTAATAGCTCTTCTGTAACCCCGCCCTATTTATTCTGATTAATGTATATGCACATTTTTTTTCTAGTACCCTGCTCACTGTTACTGTTTGTTATTAATAGCTGTTCGGTAACTCCTCTAGTCTATTTATTCTAATAAAGAATGCCTTCTTCTGTGCAATATGTATAGTACTGTGACACATTTTCCTTTGGGATCAATAAAGTCTTATCTTATTACCATGAGCTCTTTCATTTCCAAGAACATACAAACCTTTGGTGTCCCATAATATTAGCCCTTTAACCCTGGGGTTGCAAGACCCTGGCCCTGCATGACAATGCTGATACAGCTTGACTTAGAAGTGTGTAATTTTCCTGTTAGCAAAAAATAAGATGAGGAAATACAGGAAACATTATTACATGCATTTAACTGAAAATACAAATCGCTACTTATTATTTTCTACCATTTCAGCTCGTTAAACATGCTAATTTCTGTCTGAAACATGTGCTACAAAACCCTTATTTACTGAGAAGCCAGACGCAATATCTGCATCTCAGCATAGACCACGAGCCCCCCTACTTTGACAAGGTTTGACAAGTCTGTCTTTTCATAAAGAGAAAAATGTTGGTGTTTTATTTTTTCTAGATTTCATTAAATGTATTTCTCCTCTCCTGTCAAAGACACATTAGCGAGTGCAGCATTGTCTCAGCTAACTGCTAAGGTCATGTCTCAGTGAGCATGATAATGAGTCCATTTGTAATATTGAACATCTGACAATTATTTAATAAGGGCCAAATTCTCTTAATGACCACACGTCATTGGCAGAGGTCACGCCGGCGAGGCAGCCATGCTGGAAATCAAGTGGTGTTTTACTTAATCATCATTTGCATGTAGAACGTTTATACACAACAGAGATGGAAGGAATCTGTGATTAAGGGGGAAATGCGTGGAAGAACTTGGATTTCGTTTCATCGATTTTGACTTAGCGCAGGTCAAATGCTTGCTTATGAACTGTGACACTGTTAGACTCTGTACTGACCTATACTGCCTACTGGTAACTGTTGGTTTTGGTATTTGCCTGAAGTGGAAGTGCTGGTTCTGATCTGTGGGCCAGGGTTTTAAAAGTATAAGGAGTAAATAATAGAGATGCAATGCAGTGTTAGGGCTCTTGTTGCTGTAGCACAACATAGTCATACAGACCAAGATTCGAACACCAGTCTCTCACATGTGGTGGCGACTTCCTGGCAGGTAGTTGTGTGATCCGCTGCGCTACACCAACCTCCGACATTCGCAAGTTAATGTTAACCTTAGTTAACTCCGGCCCTGGATCTTACACCTTGTCTTACCAGCAAGTTCCACAAGCAAGCCCTAATGACACAACTGATATTTTCCCATTAAAATCAATGATACTGTGTGTTTTGTGTCACTGACTAACTTAGCATAGAGACCTACTAGCAGATACTAGTTAGCAGATACAAAAAGCTGCTTAATTATGCACAATAAATAATGCTATTTAAATTATGTTATTAAGATTACTGATAGGGGCACAGCCACAAGCGGGCCTACCCAATCACATCTAATGAAATCAGTCTAACAACTGTGCTCCACCATATTTAACACAGCCTTCTGATTGCTGGTTAACAACTAGGGTTATCTGCCACCATCTTCAGCTGGTTAACATGGCACCAGTGTTTGAATCTAAAGCTGCTCTTGTGATCAAAACATGTAGCTGGGGAGCTGTGAAAAGTGAGCAGAGTGGAGTATGCCACTATTCTGGACCCTTATCACTGTATTATACAAACATGCTGCCTGTAAATATTGCCTTATAATAATGCCTTTGTAAAAATGTATAGTGCATGGTGAGTCAAGCATTGTAGGTAAGACATACATGACCCTCATGGCAGGGCACATTAGCCTAGGAGAGTATTTCTCAACCCTGTTCCTAGAGGCGCCATGTCCTGCACATTTCAGTGGACCCCCTGCTTTAAACACACCCCCTGTAGCTCTGGAAGGGCTTGTTTAGAAGTTGATAAATTGAATCAGGTGTGTTTGGAGCAGGAAATGTGCAGGGCCGGGTGCCTCCAGGACCAGGGTTAAGGAACACTGGCCTAGGATGATATGGTTTGGGTTTTGGTGTCTGCTGTCTATGTACATCTCAGCTGTCAAATGTATTTATATAGTGCTTTTTACAACAGCAGTTTAACAGAAAATTCAGGTCCAAGCCCCTGATGAGCAAGCCAAGGGGAACAGTGGCATAGAAAAACTCCCTCGGAGCAAGCAGTAAAAACCTCAAGAGGAACCAAGACTCAACAGGGGAACCCACCCTTCAGGTTGACACCAGATAGCAGCAAACACAAAAAGGATCAGACTTTACAGCTGTATACAATATTGAATAAGAACTGTTTGTAACTGTGAGATGTTAGTCTATTATGATTGTCTGTTAAACAGAGTAGAAGAAGTGGGAAGTGTTTTTGAGGCAAAGGAGAAAATGTCTGATTAGTCTGTGATTAAATAGCATAATCGTTGAATGGGCCCGTGGGATGCACGTGAAGACCCCTCACAGCACAACACAAAGAGAAGCTTCATGGTAGGCAAACTAATCAGCAATGCAGGCAGATGAAGCCCTGGCTTCAGAGCGCACAGGATGGGCAACAACTCGGCTCAGCCAAAGAAGAACAGAGACGACTGACATAAAGCTATATGGTTTTAGCAGTTGGCGGGGAAACTAACTACCAAAGACTCGACTGAACAGATTTAAGGCCTAGGTTTTAAACCTAGACTTGTCTGAGTCCAGGCTATGTCTGAGTCCAGAACACTGACTGAAAGGTTATTCCAAAGCTGGGGGATTTGCATGAAAAGGCTATGTCCTATGATGTACAATACCTTCATTAATTTTAGAGAACTGTCTGATGTAAAGCTGATTGCCACCTTCTTCAGGCAAAAGTTGTGCCTATGATGAGCTTTACCGTAAAGAGTGTGGCAGTGTTGGCTGTGTTTGTGTATGCAGCAGTCGTGTTTATAGTGTTTTGTATCACTATAAGATGGAGGTATTTGAATAGGTAGAGTAATGACTGCACTACTGTTTGTATTAGGCAGTAGCCTGATCCAATACACCATATGGACAAAAGTATTGGGACAAACCTTTTAATCATTGAATTCAGGTGTTTCATTCAGCTCATAGCCAAAGGTGTGTAAAATCAGAAACCTAGCCGTGAGGACTGCCTGTAATAGAACGTCACTGTACAAGGTTCTCCAAACAGGCAGAAATAAAGTCTCACTGTGAAGGGATGTAGATATTGAGACGTATTTGCTTTTAGGTGCGTCCCTGTCTCGCAAGTCTTTACACTGTTCTACTTATTATTTCATACATTTATACTTTAATGCAGGCATGGAAATAATTTGGGATCTAAACTATATGCATATCATATTGTTTTTGGCTTGCTAGTTAGATAACAGAAGTTTGCTAAATGAATTTCATAACTGCTCTGTGTCCCATTGATTTGTAAATGAAATACAGTATTACTTGGCATATCAATGCCATTAGACTACACAAAAGTGCCATATTATGAAATATGACTGGTTAATATATGTTTTGGTATGTGTTAGCCTCACAATAAGCATTAACATAGAGTTCTGCATAGAGATCAGTTGGGGCATTATGCTGGGGCATTATGGGAAAAGTAGTGTCGCTGATGAAATTCACACAGTCACAAAGACACTGTTATCGTCATGCACAAGAATCGAGATCTGACCTGGATTCCCAAGACTTGATGCTCAATACTTACTCATATGATATTTGTGAACATCGCTGATAATTCAAAAAAGTAAAAGTGCCCATATGAACTTTAAAGACTTCTTCTGCAGCACACAGTCAGTTAAGAACCATAGAAAAAGCAAACCGATACAGAAAAACTATGAACTAGAAACACTTACAATAGAAGCCAATGGGCATGTGCTTTCAGTCGACATGCTTTCAGTGTTCTATATAGGAGAACACGTCGAAATTATAGCCCACGGTAAGAGACCACTTTCTACCAGTAATGGTTTCTTCATGCTGGTGTGGATGCCTCATGTTGGGAGAATGCTTTCTACACGTTGTGTTGGAATTAGAGGCAAGGCAGTGCTTGTTTAAATAATAGCCTTGCTCAGAGATTCAGTTTTCTCACTTAAGAAGAACTCCTTATGGCATACTGTCTCTCACTCACTCTTCCCTGTGTAACTGGGTGCTGGATTTCCTGACGGGCAGGCCACAGTCTGTCAGGATTGGTAACCACACTTCCAGCACCCAGATCATAAACACAGGGGCTGTGTTTTAAGTCCTATGTTGTATACGCTGTTTACCCATGACTGTGTTGCCTCTCACAGTGACACCGTCATCAAATTTGCTGATGATACCACTGTCATGGAACTGATCACTGGGGGTGATGAGACAGCCTATAGGATGGAGGTGGCAAATCTGGTGGGATAGTGTCAGGTCAACAATCACTCCTTAAATGTTTGACAACACCAGACAAAGGAGATCGGCAGAGCAGCACACACCACTGCTTATTCAGTAGAGAGAGTAAGCAGTAGAGAGACTAAGCACCTGGATTAAGCATTACTGAAGATCTCATCTGGTCGCACAATATAGCACAACTGGTCAAAAAGGCACAACGACGGCTCCATGTCCTGCGAAGACTCAAGAAAACTGGCATGCCAGCCACAATTCTGAGGAACTTCTACAGGTGCATAATTGAAAGTATTTTCACCAACTCCAACATAGTCTTGTTTGGAACCTGCTCCGGCCAGGACCACAAGTGTCTGCAACGGGTGGTCAAGACAGCCCAGTCCATCACAGGAATGGCCCTTTCACCACTAGGGGACATTTACCACTCCAGAGTCTATCCAAAGCTCATCCTTAACACAACCTCTTCACACTTCTCCCATCTGGCAGACAATACAGGAGCATGAAATCAAGGACCACTATGAGGACACCTCACTTCCTCCAACAACCATTCTACCCTACCTGCACAGACTGACCACCAGAACATTACAGACTGCTTAACTGCACAGGCTGCACTTTTTGCACATGCTCTGCAAAATACTCACATACTCTGTTTAGCTGTGCTGGAATCTTAAATCTCACATTTTCTAACTTGCTTAATCCTTGGGGGTCATATCCCACCTTTCAATGGAGGGAAGGAGGCTACACCCTGGACAGGCCGCCAATCCATTGCAGGACAGACACAGATAGACACACACATTCACTCACACTTAGAGGGACAACAAGCAAACTCCACAAAGAAAGGACCTGGAACTGGGCAGCTTGCCACACTGGACGTGCTACCCACTGCTATACATGCCACCTACACGTTGTATAATTATAGTATTTGTACTAAATGTAATATCTCAGTTAATCATTAAATATTCATAGTGATCATAACTGTGTAACTCAACAATTGGGACAGTACGAAGTAAGTACTAATTTACTAAGGTCTATGATCATCAAATAAAATGATTATAATAAATAATGCTTTAGTAATACTTTTAAAAAGAATAACATATAAAGTCTGATTTATTTTAAACATAATGTGCAAGTTTATGATCTTAAATCTAAGCCTGGACCATGATCAGATGGAACAGTGAAACAAAGACGCAGGGTAAGAACACTCCAGAAGCCAATTAGACAACAGAATTATACATACATTATTTAATGATGATAATGAGACATTCCGTAAGCATTCAGTAACGTTTAAAAATTACAACCCACTAAAATAATGTACATTTCTGTCATTAGTTAATGATTAATTGCTGCATTACTTAAATATTAATAATGCTTATTACTGTTGAATTAAATATTAATAATGCTTATTACCGTTTAATTATGTACAGTTAATTTATGTATTTTAGCTGTCTCTTTAAAATGTCTTTTTATGTAATGACTTTTACAGGCATATGACTGGTCGACTGTCATAATCAAAAATTAATAAATCCATCTGTGGCCATATTGGCTTTGCTACCCTTGATACTGTAGGAAAATCTAAGCAACTCCAACTCAAATCCGGCTCATTGTTTGGACAAATATCAGCTGATGGTACCTTGATCATCTGTACAAACACTATATGCAAAAATCTAGGGACCTCCCAGACTAAGCATCATTTAGGACGGAGGTGCAAATTAACACCCAGGGCTGAAGAAACTTTGGTCCAAAAGGTTCCACTGAACCCCAGGGCAGCAACAAGGGAACTGGTGAGGAAGTTGGTGGCATTAGCACTTTTAAATAAGACCTACATCAGCAGTGGCCTATGGGGCAATGCCTTCATGCAGGAGGTGTTCTCTGGTTGAAAGCAACAAAGCTAGCTATTTGCCACGTTGGAGGAGAAACGGTGAGGCTTTTCATCCGAAGGATATCGTCATATACTATAAAACATAAGAACTGCTCTGCCTTTACTGATGAATTTGCTCACATGTTCAGCCTTCTACTGTACATCTAGTAACACTTACTGTTTATTGTACTGTATAATGCCTTAATCTCATTACAGCTCATCACTATATATGGAGTGTTGTTGATTCACACTGGGCAATATATCACAATCCACTACCGCAATGACACTTTCACTTAACACTGTAAATACTGCTGCTGCTACTAGTGATGTTTATACTCATCGGATATTAATCTACCTCATTCCATCTAGTGCCATACCTGCTCTAATGTATATACTACAAATCTCTCTTATATGCTTATGTAAATATGGATATAAGCAAATGCAAAGCAAATAAATACACTTAGAGAATACAAGAATTTCAAATAATTCCACAGTTGGGCCAAATATGGTGGAGGATCTCCCTGGCACATTGTCCCCCACTGTTTTATTTATAAGGTTTGAATGTGATACAATACACAACCCATACCAAAAAAAAAAAAAATAAATGAATGCAACATGTAAATAAATAAATGAAATACTAAAACATGAAAATATGGCCACAACAACAACAAACACTTCAACAATACAAACCATTAATGACATAATTAAAAGTCTATGGTGGAGTAAATATGTACATTAATTACTTGAGGATTGTAAGCTCTGCACATGTATAAGGAAAGCTTCCCACATTTTGCCGTAAGTGATCAATGAACCCCTAAACTGTGTACCTGAGTTTCTACATTTTAACACATCTAAGTACTTATGCAACCAACTGAGAGTGACAGGGCAGTGCAGAAGACTTCCACCTTAGTAAAATCATGCACATAGCCAGAAGAGAAGTAAGTGCTACAAATTGTGCTTTATGTTTTGGCAGTGATAGATTTAAAGGGGGGGGACACCAAAGAGGGCAGTAATTGCATTTGGGTCAAGAGGAATCTTACTAACTGTCTAAGATGGTATGAAAGATTCCTAACCAGTGCTGTAAAAAATGATTTGGTGTTTTAAGTTAGAAAGTGAGTAACCTAGTTACCTTACATTGTTAGTCGACTGAACAGTGAGTTAGAATAATTATGTTCATGGATTTCTCTTTTAAAGAAGGTCAGCAAATTTAGGTTGACGGTGCAATTGTAAAGTAAGGTGGTGGCAGCATCATGGTGTGGGGGTACATTGCTGGAGAAGATACTGGGTCACTTCAGATAACAAATGTCATTTAACACCTCAAAACACAAGACATTGCTTAAGGCCTCAACTGTACTTAACAGTACAAAGCAGAAGTTTAGTTTAGAAGATCAAATCTCCAACATCTGCTGTGTTGGGCTTTTTACAGTGTAACATAATGGGTAAACACCAGTTAGAAGCAGGTTAACATCTGATGTTGTTGGGATACGAAATGAACAGTGTTGGAATTGTCACACTTTGCAGTTTTACAGATTCAGTATAATAACCAAAGAACTGGCCTACAAAGTCCTGCTACCGTAACCGTAAGCATTGGTTCTTCTCTCTGTTGCTTAAATGGTTTAGTTCTTGTCCCTGACTCATCTGTAATTTGGCTTCAGCATACATGGCCATTTTAAAAACTCCAATATCTGCGAGCACTGTGGTGCACGAAACAGAAACGTTTTAGCAGGCAGTAAAAATGAGATTCACAACATATCGTTAGTTTTGAGTTCAGAAGGACAGTCATGGTTCGGCTGACATCTAATTAAAACGAAACGTTTTGTAGCTCAGAGGAGGAAACCCTTAAGCATCCCAGAATTATGCTAGCTCGCATAGTCAGTTGCTCCAGATGGCTAATATAAACGATATATAGAGTGTGACATCATGGTTAGAAAGTGGGACTTCAGTGGAAGGCCAGTTTAGCTGTGAGTGTACTTTCAGAGGACAACTGCAACTCTTATTTAGAATCTAATACCAAAAGCGTTCCCATTAAAATTCCCATTAAACCCCTGGAAGCTTCTTGGGTGGGGCCATGATGTGGCCACTGTTCCAGTTCCTGTTAATAAATGCCTTCAAATTCAAAGACCTCCATAATTATCTTTTATTTCATGTCTCTAAATACATTTCTTTATGAGGCGTATTCTACACTAATGATATATACAGTGGCTTTCAGGCCACCCGTGTTCCAAACTTCTCTTATTTTGAATATCGTCACTGTCCAAGGAAAAACAGGTATCTCCAAAATAGCAACTTCACAGGAGAGGGCAAAAACCTGATTTAACTGTAATGGTCAATGGAACCAGACTTGCTACCAAGGAGCTTTGGACCATTTCTGTTTGCCCATTCATCATGAAATTTTCACAAACAGCAGCTGCTGTGTTCAAATGCCTAAAAGCAGATACCGACAAGAATGGAGATACATGTTTTTCATTGGACAGTAACAGTATCCAAATGAGTAAAATATGAACTGTGATTTCCAAAAATATCAAGTTAAAAAGGACACATTTATTTAAGGCTTTAAGCAAGACTTCTTTAGCATCTTTTTGAGTTTCAAAATAACAAAAAAATAAGAAAAAGTTCAAACTAAAGTTTGGACAGTCTTCATGGTCAGTACGTAGTAGGGGTGGAGGTGGAGTGACACCAGGTCTTTTGGACTTCACATACAGATTCATTGGACATCTCCACCAGAACAAAAGTGGACTCGTGACTCCATGACAGTCTGGCACAACACCATTCCAGTCTTTGGGGTTTTGTTGTTGACCTGGTGTTAAGGGCAGTCGTCGTAACAGTCTGCATGCATGTAGTCCTGCATTTAGTGCATGCAGCGGTCTGCCAATTGTGCTGGCACTAACAGGATGACTCATGGAGGCCATCACTGATCCACTGAATGTCCACAGTTTCAGACAGTTTTTTGTCTGATATCCCAGATGTGCTCAGTCGGATTCAGGTCTGGGGAACAGGCGGGCCAGTCCATAGCTTCAATGCTTTCATCTGTGATGAGCACAGGGCGCCAGTGGCGAATTTGCCAATCCTGGTGTTCTCTGGCAAATGCCAAGCATCCTGCACGGTGTTGGGCTGTGAGCACAACCCCCATCTGTGGACGTCGGGCCCTCATACCATCCTCATGGAGTCGGTTTCTATCTGTTTGTGCAGACACATGCACATTTGTGTCCTGCTGGAGGTCATTTTGCAGGGCTCTGGCAGTGCTCCTACTGTTCCTCCTTGCACAAAGGCGGAGGTAGCGGTCCTGCTGCTGGGTTGTTGCCCTCCTACAGCCTCCTCCACGTCTCCCGGTGTACTGGCCTGTCTCCTGGTAGCGCCTCCAGGCTCTGGACACTACGCAGACAGACACAGCAAACGTTCTTGCCACAGCTCGCATTGATGTGCCATCCTGGATGAGCTGCACTACCTGAGCCTCTTGTGTGGGTTGTAGAGTCCGTCTCATGCTACCACGAGTGTGAAAGCACCACCAACATTCAAAAGTGACCAAAACATCAGCCAGAAAGCATAGGTACTGAGAAGTGGTCTGTGGTCCCCACCTGCAGAACCACTCCTTTATTGAGTGTCTTGCTAATTGGCAATAATTTCCACCTGTTGTCTATTCCATTTGCACAACAGCATGTGAAACTGATTGTACATGGCCAGGCAGCACCAGTGACCTTGCAGGCCCACCCCTGGATCCGCCCCTACATTAAAACGCCCTCCAGGATTTAGCGAGTAGCATTTATTGAATAACATATACAGCTTGCTAATTGCAATGTTGGCCATTACAAAACCTATACAGCGGAATGAGCCCTCTTACCAATCACAGACCAAACACAGTTCCAGGTGAGTTTCTGTGGGTGTAATCTTTAACCACATCACGTTCCTCCATTAATGCACATATAATGTATTGCAAACTGTATCACAATTGCTAGCTAATCACAATAGTCATAACATTTTGTCCATTTGGTACTCCTTAGGATTCTCCATTACTGAAACTCATTTTCCCCACAAAAGTGTAATAAAAAGGATACTTCCTATTCCTCCAGAGTCTGACGCTTATCTTATTCCCCTTCAGAAATGCTTTGTTTCCTTTTCTTTGTAATGCAGCTATCAGATTCCTGAATCTGCTGTCTGATGAGCTCTCCCCTCCAGGGCTTTTAGAGAAAAATGCTGTCTTATTTCTTAACTTAAACAAATATCACGCTTGCCAAAGCTAAACTCGCTAAGTGTCTGCCAGAAATGGGCCTTCTTCCTAGAGCAGCCTATGCAGGCAACATTGGTCCAGAATCAGGATATCACCTGGAGAATGGCTCTAAATGTAGCCAGCATATGGCACGCAAAGGTTTTAATTACCGTGGAAAACAGTGCTTTGGGCTATGCAGCGCTAATAGCTCGGTAGCAGCCTGCGCAAAGATTTAGCGTTAATCAGCATGGGCTTGCCGCACACAGCCCGGCGTATCATTAAATTGTCAAGATGTTCAGAATGCTAAAGGCTGAAGATGTGATCCGAGTGTGCTGTTTAGTTGCAATGCTACAAATCCTATACCTTTTGTGGTGTATCCATCTTTTTAACTGCAGTCAGAACACTGAGATCCTCCCTTAAGTCTAGAGGTATTGCTTTTGTTTTGCCATGCTATTAAAAAAGTGATTATGTAATGACATATGGAATTACACACAGCGCTGTGCTAAAGTCAGAGACCACACCTTATTTACTTAAAGTCCAGTCAAAATGGTTATTAAGGAAATTTATTCATCAGCAGAAAACATCAAGTATGGTGTTAAGGCCAGAGGCCCCTAAACACATTATTTAAAACCATTAATCATGGTAAAAGGAGTTTTTATTTATTTATTTATTTTTAATTATTTTAATCCCTTATTGATCCCACAGTGGGGAAATTTTGTCTCTGCATTTAACCCATCCGTGAAGTGAAACACCACAAACACACTCACTAGGGAACACACTAGGGGGCAGTGAGCACACTTACCCGGAGCGGTGGGCAGCCCTATCCACGGCGCCCAGGGAGCAGTTAGGGGTTAGGTGCCTTGCTCAAGGGCACCTCAGTCGTTACTGTAGGCTCAGGGAATCAAACCGGCGACTCTCCAGTCACAAGGCTGGATCCCTAACCTCCAGCCCAAGACTGCCCCGTAAGTCGTTTTAAGCCAGTTTAACGAGGTTTGGTTTCAGTTATATCCCGGAAGCCCCCAGTCATTACATACATGTCACGCTTCCGGGTTTCCCCAGCTCCTCTGTTCTTCTGGCCTCCATTTTCCAGAGAGTATCATCCAATGACATCACACCCACATGTCCCCAGCCATCCAATCAGCACCGCTGATCAGCACAGTACATATACTCCTCTCAAACACTTCCTCACTGTGAAGTTTTGCCAAACCTAGTTTGCATCTCTGAGTGGTTCTCCTCTGTTTACCCTGACTCTGGCTTTTTTGATCTCTTCTTTTGCTTATCCCTTGTTGGTTTTCTCTCTTGTTCTACTCTCTGGCTATCGACCTTTGTTTGTAACTTTGACCATTGTCTTGCCTAGCCCTTCCACCTTGGTTGCCTCACTGCTTGTGTACTCGTGTGCCTAACGGAGCCCATTTGACTTTTAGCTCTGCGCGCGTTGGTCCTGGTTCTCTGTTCCTGACAATACATTGCAACCTAAAATATTTCTTTAATTTATTACAAGCTTTTAAATAAGTTTTACTCAACTCAAACCAGTACTTTGACCTTTTAACTTTTTATGTTAAATTAACTTAATTCATTTGCGTTTTTAGGTTGGACTGACGAAAGTGTAGGTTTGGGAAGTTGGCACCATGTTAAAAACATAAATGTGAACAGATTGTACTCATGGGCAAATCATTTAAACCCTACATTTAATTGCACATGATACAAAGAGCACAATTCAAATCTTGTTTTCCTAAAAATGAATGCCCTTTATTAGTTTGATGCCAGCAACATGTTTCCAAAAAAAAGACAGAGGCATAGGGGGCGACTGTGTAGGGGGGCAATGGGTCAATGACAATGGGCAAGGAACTTACATTATCAACTTATTTCAAAAGTGTAAAAATGTATGATAACAAAAACATTAATATTGTATGATTCAAATATATATTTTTATTTAAACATGTAGGTCTCCCAGATCCTTCTCGTCACTGGTGCATGCCTTCTTCTATTCGCTGCCGGCTACAGCATGCTATTGCGGTATTAACACAACCGGTAATAACACAACTGACGTGCAGTACATCAATAAGCCTATCCCCGGAGCCCTACGAAGTGACCCCTCTCCAACTGCTCCAACTGCTCGAATTGCTTTCGAACTTCTCTGAGGTATACTTCACTCACAAGGGATGCTACTAACACAACAGCACTGTCAGAATGGAAAGCATGCTTGACAGGAAGACCTTATGTAGTCAGACAGGTACAGCTATAAGGCCCGTTGTTGATTACGTCAAGAGGGTAAACTTGGGTAAACTTGAGTCAGTTGCATGTCTCATGACGTCACCAGGTTAGTGTGTAAATTCAGGATTCTTTGTTTTGGACCCCCAGTTTTGGAGCTGAAAGCTCTGCAACAGTTAGGGTCTCCTTTGCCCTGTTTTTATTTTCCTTTACGCTGCCCCAAATGTTTTCAGTGGGTGACTGGTCTAAACTGCGGGCAGGTCAGTTTAGAGCCTGGACTCTTTGACTACTGGGCCAAGATTTTAATGTTTTCATTTGTTGGACCACAGAACACTGTGCCACGTTACCTCAGTCCATCAAACATGATCTGAGGTCTAGAGAAGACATGGTAGAGCTGCTGACCTTCAACTTGTGGAGCAGGGATAAACTGTATTCATAGAGAGCAGTTTTGAGAAGTCGCCTCAAGATCACAGCTATCCAAAATTGGTTTTTGGCCTAGTGCCTTGCATACAGAGATTATTCCAAAATCTCTGAATTTGTTAATGATGTCATGTACTGTAAATGCTGAAATACTAAGTTTCTGGCTGTTCTATATTGAGAAACAAGAAAGAAAGGAAAGAAGCTTTCCTGGGATGCTCTTTTTATACCCATTCATGGTACTGACCTGTAGCTAACTACCCTAGTAAGTGATGAGATGTTCCAGCAGATGTTTTTTGTTTTTGCATTATCTGTTTTCTCAGTTTCTATATCTCATATGTTGTCATTGAACCATTTTCAATATAATTCGTTTTGAATTTACATTTTGCACAAACTTCCAACTCCTTTGAAAACCAGGTTTATTAAATTCCTCTAGCAGTATGACTGACTTAGCATAATGAAGTAACCATTAGCCAAGCAGGGTGTTCAAAGATAACTACAATTACAATCACAATACAACAGCCATTTAAAACATAAAGACTACCATTCATGGAACAGTCCCGGTCTGAAAGCGGCCACCCAAACCAAGGCAGAAAAGAGAATGAGTATTAAAGTGCAATCTATTGATTCACAAATGGCCTGGAATATTACTGCTATTTATAGTGAGCCTTGCCTTACAAACTGTAATGCAAAGGTTGTGCTCTAATTCCATGGACGCTTCTTGGTCAAGTAGGACACATTAGTTACACATGCTGAATCTGCAGCGGTATGCCTCAGGACCCTATCCCACTTTGTCCCTGTTTACTCTTTCATGGTCATCATGTATGTATCATCCAATGTGTTTCAGTGCTCACTCCCCCTACAGGAAAATTGTGCGGATACCATGGACAGTCATAATGCATCATTCCCCTCTCGGCCATTTGCGAGAGCAGGAAGCGGTCACTTTATTTCACATTAGTTAAGATGCTTATTGTGAAGCCACAAACATACCAATAGGTTTGTAAGTTTGGGAGCCCAGGCACAGTCACATGACCTATGCTAGGTGGAACATATGAAGGAGTTGCTCTTGAGAATGTGGAGGCCTTAGGAGCTACAAGCTGAACGTGGAGAAGTCTTTTTGGATTCAAGTCATTCACAGTATGCTGCAATAGCAGGGAATGAACTGGAGTAAGCGCTGCTGCTACTAGCGCTATTACAGTACTGCTTCAGCTGTGTTATCAAAATGTTCTAACAAGACAAGACGAGATAGCCATCTTCTGCTGTTGAGGAGACAAGGTAAAGCCTGGCTCAGGCAATCCTATCAGGCCTCGTACATTGTAAACAAATTAGATTAGAATTGTGGGAGGGCTTATTGGTGTTCGAGGGGGGTCCCCATGTAGGCTGGCTACTCCAGCGTCAACATATTGTAAAGTTTTCCAGAGATATCCCAGGAATAGATACAGTTGCAAGGCTATAATGTCCTAACATGACACAACAGGCCATCTTCTGCAGCGGAAGATGTGGAAAAGGGAACACCAGGCTCAAACAATCCTATCAGGCCTTGTACATTGTTGCACATGTGGCTTCTGCTAAGTAACATGAGTCATTCACTATGGGTTTTTTGGCTAAACACAGTGTGGGAAATATCCCCTCGTTGGAAGTATTCCTATGTTGGCTGGCTACTTTAACATTAATTGTCATTTTTTCCAGGGGTGTCCTAGTAATAATTACAGTGGCAAAGCTATGAAGGACCAATTTGCTACAGCGTCACCCTAAGGCAGACCAGAATTGCATCTACAGTTAGTTAGAGCTCAACACTGTTGGTTAACCTTTCCCTAATTTGTACTTAAGAATAAGGGCATTTTTATGGACCACCCAGATTTTCGATTTTAAGACGTTCAGGGGATCAAAGAGGTAATTAGGGCAATATTTTACACCGCAGCTAAAGGCTTGCTAAAATTAACATTAGGCATCAATTTAAATATATCATATACAAAGTGAAACAGTAAGTAGTAACATGGAGAATTACTAAACTAACCATTCAAATGAGAAATGAAAACATTTCACCTGGATGACTGTCAGCTAACTACTTCTAGGTTCATGTGAGGTTAAGAGGAGATGATGGGCTATATAGCATTAATGTAAGCTGGTTGACAAACCGACTATTTTAGTCAATGTAAGTGTTAAGGAATTCTCTTCTCTGCAGTACATGTAACAATATATCACAGTATATCAGTTTAAAGTTCATATTCCTCAGTTCCTAAACCTGTTAACAATCATTTGCAAATTTCATTAAGGGGGACAGCAGCTTGGCTAAAGGCTGGTTAGGAAAGAATTTACACTCGTTGTCAAAAGAATAGTTACACAAATAGTTGCCCCCAGAAGGAATCAACCAAAAGGAATTAAACTTGGTGGGTAGATTTGACATTGTGAGAAATGCGAATGATTCAAGTTTGACACTTGGCTGAACATGTGTAAGTAAGGATGGACCATATCACTGCACCTGACTGACCCAACAGCCATGATTGCAGACATTCAGCTAGCAGCGATGCCCTCCATGAGTCATCCTGTTAGTGCCAGCACCATAATCTGACAGTAGCACAATGCAGGACTACTTGCACAAAGACTGTTATGATGACTGCTCTTAACAACATGTCACTGTTGCCAAAGACTGCAGTGGTGTCATGCCAGACTGTCATGGAGTGACTCAGAATGACAGCAGTGTGTGGGGGCACCGCAGTCAGCACCAAGATGAACGGTTTGTTGTCATGGGTCACATGTTCAGAAGGCCTGGTAGCACTCCACCTCAACCCCTACCGCACAATCTGCAGAAACTGTGTGTGAATATTCAAGCTGCATGGGATGGACTATCACAGGACACCATTAGGAACCTCTACAGCTCTATGCCGTCTGGGATAACATCTGGGATTTTGCGTTAGCAAACATGGCAGTCCAATGCCTTACAGAGAGAAACTACTTCTATATGTGTAACTCAATAAATATTACCCATATCAGTCTAGATTTATCATCATTTATTGAATATACTTGAGTTCTTTCATATTTGAGTTCAATTTAAAAAAAAAAAACATGATTAAAAAGACAAACAGTGGAAGAGAAAGAAGATGAGGGGATCTAAGCCTGAGGTGAAAGACAGTTAATGTGCTTGATTTGTTCCCGTTTTAAGTGGATGATCAGCATTTGGCCCATTTCAGATGCCTGCATTCTGCAATGGATGAATGGACAGCTCTTCTGTGAACTAGCTTCACCAATGATCTTTTCTCGAGCTGTTGCTAGATCAATCTACTGCTACCTTAAAATGTCACAATAAAAACAGATATTTATGGGCATTAAACCATTTTCATATCTTCTTACCCCCTTGTAAAAACTTAGCTCCCACATCAATAAATCTTGAGTGACGTGGCAAGGTTGTGCTTTAGAGGACACTCCCATTCATCTTGTGAAGGAATTTTAAAATAGGAAAACACTGAAAACGCTTTGACTAGCTAGGTGTCCCCAAACGTCTGATTGGCAATGTTTATCGCTTGCGGAGGAGACACACAACCATGCAGGACCTGCTTGACCACCATAGCTGTCACCATCAGATAAACAGTACTCAAAGCTTTCACCTTTGAGAGAGAGAAGAAACTGAAGCTCCAGTCTCACATCACATCTGAAAGAATCTGAAAGACACTATGCACTACAGCACTAAAACTGGACACCGGAGACATAAAGGAAACGTTTCTTCATGGACTGTAAGTCTAAATTTGTATTTGGGAAAAGCAGATAAAGCAACCAACATCTAAGGCTGAACTTTGGACATGTGAAAAAACATCCCTGCAGGTTTCTTTGACATACTGAAAGTATGTCTCCTGAAAAGGTGTGGACACATTCAATACTATATTTAGTAGCTGGTGTTATTTTCTTCATAATATACACCCACCAGCCACTTCACTACGTACACCTCCTTGTAGCTACACACACTGTCCATCTTATCAGCTCCACTGACCATATAGGAGCACTTTGTAGTTCTACACTTACAGACTGTAGTCCATCTGTTTCTCTGTATAATTTGTTACCTTATTCTTCGCTGGTCGGGACCATCACAGACCAGGTATTATATTGGTGGTGTATCATTCTAAGCACTGCAGTGACACTGTCTTAGTGTCTAAGTGTGTGTTGTGCTGGTGTGAGGGGATTAGATTGGTTTTTACTCTTTTAGCTCTTTGTCTGTTGTGTGAGGTCATGCCAAGCCTTATGATAGGTGGGCAGTAAGGACTGTGTTATGAGATGACATCACTTTGTAACAAAGAAAAGGGCTGAAATTTCAACAAGATATTTCAGGTAGCTGAGAAAAGTGGTTTCTGTGGGACAGAGACTCTCCCTCTGGCTTCATAGGTTCACAGACCATTTATATGCACAAAAGCTCCATAACACCAAAAGATAGAGAAAACAAAGCATAAGAGATGCCATTTACTGGCCTTAGTACACTCATCATCAAAGAAATAGCTGCACCCAGAGGGAAGTATGGGATGGCAGGGCTATTGGGAAGGAAGATAAAGGTTACCAGGAACACTAAATGATGATACATTTAGTCTGGTATGGGTAATATTTATTGGGCTACACATACAGAAGAAGTAGTGTCTCTCAGACACCACCACAACATGCCAGACGTCTCAGCATGGAGCTGTAGAGGTTTTGATGGTGTCCTTCGAGAATCCATCCCATGGACCTTGAATATTCTCACACAGTAGGGGTGGAGGTGAAGTGACACCAGGCCTTCTGGACCTGTAGCGCATGACAACAAACCACTCATCTTGGCACTGACCACAGTACCCCCACACAAAGATTTGATGGTTGTCTCCACCAAGACAAAAGCTGGACATGTCACTGAAGATGACCCACTGCCATTCTGAATCACTCCTGACTGTCTGGCATGACACCATTGCAGTCTTTGGAGACATGATGATAAGGGCATGATGTAATGGTCTGAGTGCATATCGTCCAGCAGCCGTCTGCCAATGGTGCTGGCACTAACAGGATGACTCATGGAGGGCATCACTGCTTGCTGAATGTCCGCTGTTGTGTCAGTCTGGTACAGCCATAAGGCCTGTTAAACCTACCCACCAGGTTTAATTCCTGTTGGTTGATTCCCTCTGGGTGCAACTGTTTGTGCAACTACTCTCACCCTGGTGAAAATTAAACTTTACTAATTGTGTGTACATGCATTCACCCTGAACATGGTAGAGGGCTGACACATAAAACTTATACATAGAAGTGTTCAGAAAGTTGAAGCTGCTAACATGAAATGGTTGCAAGCTTCAATGAGCCCAGTATTAAATCAAGTGCTGCAAATTTGGCTTAATCCTGCTTTATCCAGGATCAATAGTCCTGAGAAGCAAGGGCATATTGTCTTTGTAATGCGACAATGGTGCTCTTTGGCAAGACTTAATGCATGATCATAAAGGCCTGAATTTTTCTCCACAATGACTTTTTAGAGTGGAATAAAAGCCACTGCTATGCTATTGACTGAGAATGGGTCTGATTTGGTAAGGGCAACTATTCAAAGATGGAATAGAGCAATCTTTAGCAGCTAAAATGGGTTAGATTAGCTTACCCTGACCTGAGACTGTCTGGTGCTCCGAAGAAGATGTGCCTCATAATTAGAGCTGGAGGAACAATGCCAGCCAAGGAATATTGGGGGGAAATGATTGTGCCTGTTTGGCTGCTCCACAAGCTGTTCTGCAGGTTTTCGGATTTCAGATTAATGTAGTTTCAACTTCCACTTATATTCAGGAGCCAGGATGAAGGATCTCTACAGACAAAATGATGAAAGAGGATGTTAAAAAAAAAAAGCTAATGGATGAACTGTTTGATCCAGGTGCCTACAGCTCAATACCACTGCATGCAGAAGGTTGGAAACATAGCCAAGTTCTGGAGTTTTCAGAGGCCGAAAGGAAGGCCAATCTTCAATATGAACTAATGATTTATTGTTTTTCAAAGAGTCAGTTCTTTGAGCTAGCTCTTTTGGGTAAAGGTTAGTATCTAAAAAGGTTTTTTTGAGCATTTTGGGGTTTAGTTTTTGGCTTCTTTGTTTGTGTTGGTATATGGAATATAGATAAATCAGAACTTTTGAACAGTGATGAGAACAGTAAATCAACATTGGTGAGAAATGAACCAGCTTCTTTCTAATAGTATTCAATCATGTTCCCAAAGATTGCTGGGGTAATAGGCAAAATGTAAATACAGTGAAAACATAATGCAGATGTGCAAATTATTTAAACCCCATATTCAGCTAAAGTAGTACAAACAACATACCAAATGTGGAAGCTAAAAAAAAATTTTTAGACCAAGAACGTTGGGACAGGGTTCTTTTGGGACACCATGTTCATCACCTCTTTGCCAGGCTTAAAGAACCAATCAGGCGCTTGGGAATATAAGTGAGCTTTAATGACAGATCATGTAGACAAAGAGGTAATCCAAAGTCAAAACCAAGAAAGACAGTCCTTGAAACATGGGGCGGGGAAGGGCAGGCAAACCAGGGTCAGAAGCTAAAACAGGAAGTCCAGTTTAGCAACCCAAACCAGGGCAATCTTTACAAAGACCAGGCAAGACCAACAGGTATTTATACAGAGGCAAAATGAGGAACAGGTGAAAACAGTTAGTATCCAGGTGACGAGTGAGTGTG
Source organism: Prochilodus magdalenae (assembly GCA_024036415.1). NCBI lineage: Eukaryota > Metazoa > Chordata > Actinopteri > Characiformes > Prochilodontidae > Prochilodus > Prochilodus magdalenae. The sequence goes on from JAMWET010000854.1 coordinate 496,490, forward strand.
AGTGTCATGTGATCTCCTGTAGGATCCTGGGTAATGTGGTTCACAGACACAACAGAGAGAGCCAGTGAAATGGGGTAGGGAGTACCACAAGGTGGTTCACAGGAATGTGACAGTCCTATAACAACACTCTGTAAATGTTTGAGAACTGAGGAGACCGATTGATGCGGTTTTGAAACTATTTTGAAATAAATTCCATTCTTGCTTGATACAGGTTTTCAGGTGCTCTACAGTTAGTCTTTACCGTTTGTCTCTTTTTTTATACTTTACTTTTTTTTTTATGTTGTGCCAAATGTCTTGACCAGTCTGGCCTCTTTCACTACAGAGTCATGCTGTTGTAGTATGTGCAGAACATGAATTTGCATGGTCTTATGCAGCCTGAATATATTAATTAATGGTTCCTTCACAGATGTGCAAGTCCCCCATGCCATGTGCACTCGTTAATGCTCCACCTCACTATCACAATAGCTAGTTTTGACTTGATAACAAGAAGGGTGGTTCTTCTCCTCTTTAGCCCGGAGGACATGGCGTTCATGATGAGACACTTTTCCACTTTAACTCACTCAATCTTAAATGAGTTTGGGCCCAGAGAAGGCGGCGGTGTTTCCAGAGTCTAGGGAGGTTTTTTTTTTTTGTTTGCATGGTAGATTTAACCTTGGGTTTGTGGATGCAGGAATGAACTGTGTTCACAGATGTTGGTTTGCTGAAGTGTTCCTTAGCACAAGCAATGATGTTACCTGCAGAATCCTGTCTGTTTTTGATGCAGGGGTACCTGGGGGCCTAAAGAAAATTTGATTGTCCCGTGCATATAGAGGTATCTCTAGATTCTCTGTTATATCATGTACCATAGATAATGAAATCAGCATTTTGCTATTTTATCTTGAGAAATGTTATTCTTCATTGTTACATTATTCTGCTTTCACAGAATTGTGACCCCTTCTGGAAGACTCCCCCTCCCTGGCACTCTCTTTTTATCCTCAGTCATGTTACTGACCTTACACAACATTATCGGGTTTTGTATTTTACCTGTCCAAATGTGCTGCTGGTATCAAATCTAAATGAGCATATACGTTTTTTGTATGTTGTCTTTGTAATTTTTTTATTAAACATTAGGTTTATAGGATTTGTACATATGAAGCAAAACACCATCTCAAGCTCATTTAAATCTTTATAGATTAAACAGACCAAACTGAATTTAGTGAGTTTATCACTTTTAGTATCTGTTAATTAATTAAATAAGGTAAATTATAAGCCACATTTCCTACTATTGGGTTTGTGGCCTGATGTAATTAGGATGCAGTAATGCAGAGACATTGAGAAGTCCTGGCAGATGTTGACTGGTGGCATGCATTAAGGCAGAACGCTATTGGCAGCGCACGTATACCTTCATTATTTCATTCAAACATCGAATTTGACTGAAATGCCAGTTGATAAAGGGAAGCCAAGCCATAGTTAGATTCCATAATGGTAGTGCCGAAAATGACATATAGTTTTAATCAAAATGCATGCAGAGAAACACCTCGTTAGCTTTAGCATAACAAATTAGAGGCAGATCTAACAAATCTATAGGTCTGATTGTGTTGCCATTTGTTATATGTAGAAGCCTTGTGTTTTCCCATTTGTTTGGATTATGTAGTGGCTTGTTTTTATGGACTCTTTTTACCTTGTTAGTTCATGTGTACATTGTTAGTTCAGGGCAAAACAGTGTGTAGCTGGCTGACTTCTCTTGTATAGACATGGGTGGTTAGACATGCTTTGTAGAATCAATATCCCCCCCCCAAAAATATATATATAATAATTATAAATAATATAAATAAAATATGAATTATATAGACATAAAAAATAAAATATAATATAATATTATTATATTAATTATGTTATGATATTGCTTATAACAATTATTTATATATTATATAATTATATATATATATATATATATATATATATATATATATATATATATATATATTAACATACACAATGATCCTATAAGTAAATAGCTTGAGACTTAAGCTAAAGTTCGTTCATTAGTTCTTTAGTTAACTAATTAATATCATTTTCAATCAGCAACACAAAACAAACAGCCTTCACCTTCAACTTCAATAACTTCAGCAGTTTTTCCCCCAAAATGTTTCATGTAAGGGTCCAAGACCTCCTAATTAACTTTTTAGATGTCCTGGTTGTCTCAAAGTCAAAAATCTGAGGGGCTCTAAATAAGTAAACTTGTGTCATTCTGCTGGCCTTGTTAAGACCACTGGCAAGCTTCTGTCTTTGGTATTCTTGATCAACTAGAGATCAGTGGTGGATGAAGTGCTCCAACCATGCAAGTAAAGATACCCAAGGTAAAATACTCCTCTAGTAAAATTAGATGTTTCTTCTTTTAGACCTCCACAGTAACAGTACTAAAGTATTTACCTTCAGATGTACTTAAAGTATGGAGAGTAACAGTAACATGATTTATTATGGCTCTAATGTCCTATTATCACTCCTGGAACAAGAAACTTAATCAGCTCAGTTTAGACTCTAGTGACTCTAGTGTTAAAAAAAAAAAAATGCCCGTTGTTCCCTGATTGGTGGGCTAGTTTCATGATTCTTTCATTTGGACATGTTACGTTCTTATGCACACAAGTCAAAAGGAACCAACATGCTACTCATGTTACACTAACACATTACACTTATTGAGTTACTGCAACTAAAGTGTGCAGGACAGGGTGTCTCCAGGACGAGCTTTAGAGAAGGTATTTATGCATTGAGCATGAAGAGGTCAATTGACTTGGCACTAAAACAGGTTCAGAGTTCAAACCTCTAGAAGTTAGTACAGGGCTTCACTTTCCACCAAAGCCCTTCTCCTGCTGCAAGAAACTTTACTTCACTTGAAAGACTGAAAAAACAGCTGCTTCAGTCTGTGATGATTCCAGTTCTGCTTCCCACTGATATAAATTTAAAGCCCACCTATGACGCGTTCCGCTGTATTCCACCTAGCATGCTATGAACAGAAACTCTGCATGACTCCGTCATCCCAGCGAGAGGTACATGTTGGAAGGCTGGAAGGTTGTGGGGCTGCACAGGTGTCTTTGATATCTGGCCTACATGTTGCCGCTACTCCCAACTGAGATGCTCGTCCTGGACGTGGTAGGGGGGTTTTTCGGAGACTTTAGTAGATGGGGTGGTGGTTGTAGTACGAGGGGGGTGGGTTTGTGGCCTTGATGAAAGCCTCCATGCAAATCACGAGTTATCTCCCTCCCATTCACCATGGCTAATTGATCCCTTAGCGCATCCTCCACTTGGTAGTAGGAAAGAGAGAGAATTTAGAGGAAGCACTGCTCCCTTCTCTCCATTTCGGAAATGTGCTGTGATTCCATGTCCAAATTCCACTATATTTGTGGTTCTCGTTCTCTCTCGTTCTCTCTCTCTCTCTCTCTCTCTCTCTCTCTCTCTCTCTCTCTCTCTCACTCTCTCTCTCTCTCTCTCTCTCTCTCTCTCTCTCTCTCTCTCTCTCTCTCTCTCTCTCTCTCTCTCTCTCCCTCTCCCTCTCTCTCTCCCTCTCCCTCTCTCTCTCTCCCTCTCCCTCCCTCCCTCCCTCCCTCCCCAAAAGAGCCTTGTTAAAGTCCCTGCCAAAAAGGAACCATAGCGAGCCGTACGACCTCAACCGAACTGTTCAGTGCAGTGTGGTAATGGTTGGCGGCACTAGCTATAAATTTTCTACTAGATGGATCTTCTCTAAAGTACACTTTACCTAATACTTTGCCAGCAGGAAGAAATGAGGGATCTCGTACAAAGTAACCATCAAATTCAAATCAAATTTATTTATATAGCGGTTTTTACAATTGATGTTGTCTCATGGCAGCTTTACAGAAATTCCGTAATAATAATTCATTAAAAAGAGAAAAGAAAGAAGCCCCTGGCGAGCAAGCTGAAGGCAACAGTGGCAAGGAAAAACTCCCTCCAGTAGAAGGAAGAAACCTTAGGAGGAACCAGACTCACAAGGGAGGACTCATCCTCTGGTCAAAACAACATTTTGAAATTGTTCAAAGTAACATCAACTGAGTTTCTAATTATGCCAGTTTAGTCATAGTGGTGACAACGAAGTTAATGAAGAAATAATTGTGAAAATGAGTCTGCAGCGGGAAAGCCTTGTTAGTCCTTCTTCAGTGTTGGGCTGGGCAGGTAAGCAGCTGGTCAGGGGCCGGTAGCAGGGAAACACGATCAATCTTCCGGTAATGTCTGCCTGGGTAGGCAACTGGTTGGAGGCAGGTAGCAGGAAAACCTCAGAAATCAAGCCGGAGGGCGGCCATTAGCTCAGTTAGAGTAAAGAGAGACAGTTAGCTCTGCTAGGGACTAATTACGGAACACAGGAAGTATAACAATTTCCGGACTCTGGCATCTGACAGAACCAGAAGGTAACAGACTTGGGAGCACCCTGAAAGACTGGCATCCATCTGCTCCACTGTCAACTGTGTGATCAGGTGCAGCGTTGGGAGGATGAGCACCAATTTCTCAGTTTACATTAAACTCTCTGCCCATGAACCCCTGGATCTGCGGCCTTTATTTAAGGGAGGGATATCAATGACCAAAAGCTAAATAAGTATAGGAGAAAGCTCTTCCCCCTGCTGATACCTTCTTAATTTTAGGAAATAATAATTCCTGTGACCTGAGTAAACGAGAAGGTTCATAACGGGAAATAAAGTTCTTGCAGGTAATCAGGAGTGATCCCGTGTAGGGCTTTATATGTTAATAGATTCATTTTGTAATTAAGTTGACAAAACTGGGCTGATATCACATTTTAGATCTAATTTCTAGCTACAGGATTTTGAACTAGTTGAAGTTAAGTTCCTATTAGAACATCCTGACAGTAGTGAGTTACAGTAATCTAATCTAAAAGTTATAAAGGCATGTACTAATGTTTCTGCATCATTCAGGGATAATGCATTTCTTAGCTTAGCAATGTTATGGAGATGAAGGAACGCTATCCTAGTAATATTATTTGGGTGTTGATCAAATGATAATGACAGTTTAAGCTACTGAGCCAGGTATAATTGGGAAGTCAGTGAGATTTAACATTAAGTCTGATAGTTTCTGTCTTGTGGCTTTTGGACCCAGAAGGAGAACCTCTGTTTTATCAGCATTAAACCGAAGAATATTTTGCGCCATCCAGTACTTCCCTTGTCTTTGTATTTATATTTTGCTTTATATATTTATATTTACATATTCGTCGATAGTGACTTCTGAGTAAATACTTTAGCACTTTTACTCAAGTGAAGGTCTAAAAGGAGAAACCTCTACTTTTACTAAAGGAGTATATTTGTATCTGTGCTGTTTTTTGTGAAACCGCTACTGGCTGCTAAATTTCCTTCGGGATCAATAAAGTATCTATCTATCTATCTATCTATCTATCTATCTATCTATCTATCTATCTATCTATCCTTGCACAGGCTTGTATTTTCTCTTTGTATTTGGTTTTGGCTGATATGTACAGCTGGGTATCATCTGCAAAGCAGTGGAAGTTTACACCATGTTCACTTAACTGTGCCCAGTGGCAGCATATATAGTGTAACTAATAGTCGTCCTAAAATGGAGCATTGTGGGATTCCATATTTCACTTTTATATGATTGGAAGAAACTTTGTTTACTTCTACAAACTGATAGCGACCGGTTAAGTAGGATCTAAACCAGGATAAAGCTGTTCCTGAGATTCCTGAGACCCTATTTTCTAATCTTTCTACTAGAATATTGTGATCTATTGTGTCTAAAGCTGCACTGAGATCGAGAAGCACTAACAAAGATACAGAGCCTTGATCAGAAGCATACTCTTCTAAGTAGAGATGGCACTGATCTGATACCAATTGGGTCAACATCAGTAGAAAAGACTGAGTAGGATATTACACAGGGAAAAAAAGAACAAAGTGCCTCAAATTAAAAGCGTCGTAGTGTTTAAACAGACCATTTTATGTAGAACCCAATTTTCTTCATTCATTCATTGTACAATTTGTGATGTCAGTAAACTCACTGTTCTCCTACAGGAAGTAGAAGGAGACTGGTAGTATTAATGATCATGGCAACTATGACATCAACTATAAATTGTAATCACAAATAAACAGAAACTAGCCAGCTACTTTATATTTTCTGCTTGTCATTCATTCTTCTCTGTCTGCTGTTCCTCGTCTTTCTTCTCCCTTTCTTCCTTCTTCATTCCTTTTAAAGATGCCCATGCTGCCAAAGCTAAACCAGGATCAGCTGGCTCTCATTATACAGCAGCACTTGTACCTGGGCTGAGAGGGAAAGAGGGCTCAATGCTTCATCTCCCTATCATCCTTTTTCCATGGCTCACTTTCAAGGATTGATCTTATTGATCAGACCCTGTTGCGGAAGAAAAGGTGGGGCTTGTGGCACCGTAGTCATGCCACTCATGGCTCTCGCACCATTTCTCATCCCTGACAACCTCTTCCCTTTGGGCTTCGCTTTCCACCACCTGTTGTGGTACTCATTGTTGCCCTGAGGAACAAGTGTCACCAAAACCACCACATTTACATATATCTGCCAATTCAGGCTCCACCAGTTTAGCCCCGCACATTCATGATGAAGCTATTAAGGAGTGTTTCAGGTCAAAAAAGACCCAACACAAGGTAGCCAATCAGAAAAGAGCTAACTTCTGTGTGTCTTAAAGAGTTAGTAGGTGGGCTGGTTGGTAGCTGAGTGGTAGGAGAGGTGAGCCAGCCACGGAAAGACAGTGGTTAAAACAGTAACATCTTAAATTCTAAGGGATTAATAGAGGTTAAAATGGTTATATAAAAATTTGACATTTATTTTTGGTACCTAAGACCACAGAATATCATTAGAAGACCTCTAAAGCTTGGTACAGTACTGGCTGATTTTCAGTCACTGGTTCAGTATTGGTTGATATTTAAGGTAATTATATCAGTATTGGTATCTGATGAGAAAAACTGTGGTATCATGTAACTACCTCTGTGGCATTCATGTCTTAATATAGTTGTTCATTTCTTAATACAAGGTGACCCAGCAGTCATGCATAACTGACCAATAAACCAACTTATGTGGCAAACAGAAATACCGCAGGGGAAAAACTCCTTCCCAGTGTTCTCTTACTGGTAATTACTCGCAAAGCAATGTAGTGGCATGCCAACATAAAGCTTTCATGCCCAGAGCATGGTCACCTCCCATGCTTTCCATAAAAGTGCTGCACATTTGGCGATGGTAATTGGTCATGAAAGTCAGCCCGATTACAGGCTAGAGACGGTTGACAAGCGCTTCGGCGCAGAGTGTCAAAAAGACGCGGGAGACATCCTGTGCTTACAGTATTTGTGCACATTGGAGCGTTGCTGCCCTCAATTCATGTTTTATTTAACTCTTCCTTTTAGAGAGAGAGAGAGAGAGAGAGAGAGAGAGAGAGAGAGAGAGAGAGACAATAATAGGCTTTTGCACCATTAAAGCGTGCAATATTTTGCCTTGTCAAAACGCCATCAGAAAGTGCAGAGCGCGTTTCCTTATTCCATAAAACACTGGCTGTTTGTGGAACGACAATTTTCCCTCTAATAGCCACCTGCTTTGGAGGGAACTGATGTCTCGCCTGTTCTGTTCCCTTGCCTTGAGTGCAATGTCATTAACACATGGGAGGGCGTATTACGTATAACGCATTAATATGCCAAAACAGTGGAGGAGTTTCTCAGCCAAAAGGCGTGTAGCTCCCCTTGGTAATTTACTTGGAGTTGCAGTATATAAATCAGGAATTAATTAGGCTTGAGCAGGCCCTCCACCCAAAAGGTTCCCTCAACTCTGTGTAAAGACAAACCAGTATACACACCCCAGCTCATCTCTCTGCCGGCTTCATGCAGTACAGATGTTTCAGATACACGTCTTCGTGTGTAAGATATTTTAGTCGTGCAGAAAGTGGAGGCTATGTCTATAGAGCAGGCTAGGCCAAGCTAGCAGATCAGATCACTTGCAGCCCATTGTATGAGGGATCTAATTACAGTCATTATGTTATTACATGGGATTGCGGAGCAATTGTCTGAGGGAGATGCATGCGTGTGTTATGTAACCATATGTATGAGAGAGAGAGAGACAGGGAGAGAGAGAGAGAGAGAGAGAGAGAGAGAGAGCACAAGAGAGAGAGCAAGAGACAGGGAGCGAGAGAGTGAGAGAGCGAGAGAGAGAGAGAGAGAGAGAGCGCGAGCGCAAGAGACAGGGAGAGAGAGAGAGAGAGAGAGAGAGAGAGAGAGAGAGAGAGAGAGAGAGAGAGAGAGAGAGAGAGAGAGAGAGAGAGAGAGAGAGACAGACATAGACAAAGAGAGAGAGGAAGACACACAAAGAGAGAGAGAGAGAGACACAGACAGACATAGACAGAGAGAGAGAGAGAGAGACAGACAGACAGACAGACAGACAGACAGACAGACAGACAGACAGAGAGAGAGAGAATAAATACCAAGTTGGTCTTACCAAAAGTTAAGAGGTACATACAGTTGTGATCCAAGAAGCTTCTCTGTAGCCTGTTTATCCTGATCCTCATTTGGCTAAAGCACTGCCCTGAGGGAAGACGCTAGACTAGATCATGAACAGGGTGTGATGGATCAGTGGTCATTTTCTTTCTGGTTCTGGAAGTGTGCAGATCCAACAGTGAGGCTGGTTAAATAGTACTATGCAGCCTTGTGCACCTAAGAACATCGTTTAAACCAATTATTAGGGAGTTTGTCTGGTTGTTCTCTGCAATAATGGCCTCTTCTGTTCTGGGGAAGGTTTTGCAAAAGAAGGCATATTCATTAATAGGTCATTAAAAAGTGACTAAAATAGGTAAAATATAAATAACTGTACATAAAAACAGGATGCAGTGATTTGCAAACCTCACAGACCCGTATTTTATTAGCAGTAGAATATAAAACACACATCAGATGTTAAAAGTTTTTAGCATCTCACGAAAACCTTATTTAGAATGGGATGGTAGCAACACATCTGAAATTGGTGGAACTGGGCCACGTCTACCATCGTGCATCCCCTCTTTTTTTAACAACAGTCTGTAAACATCTGGGAAATAAGGAGAAACATTGCTAGAGTTTTGGGAGAAGGATGTGTCTGATGTAGGATCCTAGCTGCTCAACAGTCCTGGATCTTTACCCGGATTTTTAGTTTCATGATGTGCCAAATGTTTTCTATTGGTGGAAGGTCTGGACTGCAGGCAGGCCAGTTCAGCACCTGGACTCTTTCTGTGCAGCCATGCTCTTCTGATGGATGCAGTATGGGGTTTAGCCTTTCCTGAAACAGGCATTGTCTGGATGGGAGTGTACAATGTTCTAAAACCTCTATAGACTGTTCAGCATTCATAGTGCCTTTCTAGATGTGTAAGCTGCCCACATGACAGGCACGAATGCAACCCCATAACATCAGAGATAAGCTGGGTGGACTCGAGCAGACAATGAAAAGGACATAAAACAGTTGCCAGGCTCCTTTCAGCCTGAGAAATAACTTCCCCTTGGGGCTAACTCTTTTCCGAATTCAGGAAACAATATCTAGTTCGCCATAGCTCACATCTGCGCACCTGACTCCCATCTTCCCTCATGCCATTCCTAATGACCTATAAGCCCTTCCCCCTCCTAGGAGCATACCATAGAGCAAAAAAGCGCAGGAAAGAAGAAATCACACGTGTCAATTTACGCAGTTCACATGACCATTAATATCTCTATATACACCTGTTCTTTATATATATATATAGATATATATATATATATATATATATATATATATATATATATATATATATATATATATATATATATATATGACAGGCGATGTGTCTGGCGCCTTGACATTATCACACATGGCGTTTGTGGTTTCCTAAAAGAAATTCAAATTTTGACTCATCTGACCAGAGGACATCCATTTTGAATGAGCTTCAGCCCAGAGAAGACGGCGGCGTTTCTGGATCGTGTAGAAATATGGCTTCTTCTTTGCATGATACAACCTCTATTTGCATTTGTGGATTGCATGGTGGAACTGTGTGACAATGATTTCTGGAAGTGTTTCTAAACCTACGCCGTGATTTCCTCTACAGAATCATGCCAGGTTTTAATGCAGTGCCGCTTGAGGGCCCAGAGATCAGTCACGCTTCCGTGGCTTCCCTGTTCCTGTGTCTCTCCGGACTCAACTTCCAATAGAGCAACACTCGATGACGCCACACATGCATGCCCTCAGCCGCCCAACCCACGCCACACTCAATCGCCAACATTTAAGTCACAGCTGAACTTAATTAAGCTCTCCGCTCATTGACGCTTCCGCATTTGCAAAGCTTTGCCAAACATTCGTTAGCAATCCTGAGCGTTCTCCATCTATATCTGATATTCCAGTTTTGATCTCTTTTTGTCCCTGACCCTCTCTTGTGCTTGTTGTCTGTATCTTTCTCACTCTTTGGCTCCCGACCTTCGTTTTCATCCTCAGACTATTCTCCTAGCCTTACCCTCTCAACTTGGTTATCTTCGTTACCTGTCTCTCCTGGTTCTGATCTCTGCCTGTCCCCGACTACGGTTTTGCTGTGCCCCTTATGTTGTACCGTGTGTTGCTGCCTAGTGGGATTATCACATTGTGTAATAAAACCAAATTGACTTTTAGCTCTGCTCATGTCGACCTGAGTTCTTTGTCCATGACAAGATCACGAGCATCCAATATCAACCATCAGCCTTGTTCCTTGCTCACAGGGATTGCTCCAGCTTCTCTGAACCCTTTGGTGATGTTATGTACTGTAGATGGTGGGATATTCAAAGTCTTTGCAGGTTTATGTTTATGTACCACAATTTTCAGACATATTTTTTGCTGATTGTTTAAACACCTGCACATCTTTGCTTCTAAGACACACTGCCTTTCTAAACTGCCCTTTTCACACCCAGTCATGTGACTTGAGTTGGAAACGTATTAGCCACTTACTCTTAGTACCTCTTATTTTTCCAGCCTTTTGTTTCCCCGCTCCCACTTTTTTGAGGGATGTGGCTGTCATCAAGATCAAATGTGTCACTTTCAACATCTAGTATGTGTTCTATGCTCTATTGTGAATAAAAACGTGTCTCTGAGATTAGTAAATCATTGCCTTCTGTTTGTACATTTATTCACATTTTACACAGCACTTTTTGGACTTGGGACTGAAATACATTGCTCGGGGCCCATTTTAAACCCCACATACCGGCAATAGGTCTAGAGTCGTGTGCTGGAGAAGGTGAATGTCAGTGTGAGATCTATTAGATTAAGACAGATAACAACAGGGCGCGGGAGCTCAGAAGTAATAATGGATACAGATGCCATACATGCTGTGCTTTATGAGGGAGGGAGGCAGGCCTAATATCGAGGAGAGAAAATTGACATTAATTGGCTCTAATTTCTTCAACTGGGCTAAATGGCAGAATCTGATTATGCGGCCTAATCTTTGAGAATATAAAGACAGATTGTAACTGCGCCATCATGGCATGTCTTCACAAGCACTAGGAAGCTGATGATGCGCTGAATTTACCTGGTTCAAATAAGTACACTACTTCTACATAAACCCATTACACTAACCATCAAAAGAATAGTAGCACCCAGAAGGATCTGTGGGGTTGCTCTGATATTTAAGATTTAAATCCCCTTATTAGTCCCACAGTGGGGAAATTTAGTCTCCGCATTTAACCCATCCGTGAAGTGAAAGACCCACAAACACACTCACTAGTGAACACACACACTAGGGGGCAGTGAGCACACTTACCCGGAGCGGTGGGCAGCCCTATCCACGGCGCCCAGGGAGCAATTGGGGGTTAGGTGCCTTGCTCAAGGGCACCTCAGTCATTACTGTCAGTTCAGGGAATCGAACCAGCGACCCTCCGGTCAAAAGGCTGGTTCCCTAACCTCCAGCCCACCATAAAGGTTACTAGGAACAATGAATGATATTATTTGGACTGATATGGGCGATATTTATTGAGCTACACATACAGAAATTGTGTCTCTCAGTTTGGTGCAGGGACAGACGTCTCAGCATGGAGCTGTAGAGGTTCCTAATGGTGTCCAGTTATAATCCATCCCAAGCATCTTGAATATTCCCACACAGTTGCTGCAGATTGTGTGGTACTGGCAGAGTGACACCAGGCCTGCTGGACATATGACACGTGACAACAAACCATTCATGTTGGTGCTGACCACGGTGCCTCAACACAGATTACTCCATTACAGTTTGGCACGATGCCCGTGCAGTCTTTGGAGACATTGATGAGGCATTAAGAGCAGTTGTCGTAACGGTCTGTGTATATGTAGTTGTGCAGCCATCTCCCAATGGTGGTTGCACCAACAGGATCACTCATGGAAGCATCAATGCTGAATGCTGCAATCATGGTTTTGGGTCAGGCAGGTACAGTAATAGAGCTTGCTTACTTACTTCACATGCGCCTCAGAGTGTCTCACAATGTCAAACCTACCCACTAAGATTCCTTCCAGTTGGTTGAGTCCTTCTGGGTGTAACTATTGCAATTAATTATTGAAATTACTGAAACTATTGATGAATGTATAGTGCATCAGCACAGCTCAGTTTATACTGAGAAATCATTATGTTAACTTAAGGAAATTCAATACACTGCATTTGCAGTACAAGCAGCAGGAGTGTTCCTCCTTTCTTGTTCCAAAGATGGTCTGACAGATTCCCAACCAACCAAAGAAAGTCGAACACGAGTCAAGCCTACATTTAAAACAGGAGAGAAGACGAAAACAAAGACAGCATGTGTAAAATCCAAAATGCCAAAGCGAATACAAACAGAACAGGAGTGAAGACAGGAAAATTGTGTGCTTGCAAAACGTTTTTAACTCCTCTCCCTGTGGGATGGAGCAAGGCCCCTTGTTTTACTCGGAGACCTCGAGACATGCCTTCACAGGCACAAAGATAAACCACGGGATGGAAACAGGCATATTTTATTTCTCTAATAATTCATTATGCGCACGGGTCATTATACAGAGCGAATACTCCAGAGACTGGAATTTACACTTGTGAGACAAACGCTCATTATACATTCCATAGCAGTAAATTGGAGAGGCAACTGACGTTAGCAGCTAGACAAGGAGGAGCAGACATACACTGTTGGTGCAGGGTATTCTTTATGGCTCTTCACTGAGCCTACAGGGGACATCTAAAACTAACTATTCAAATGTGACCACAACAAATGAAGCCACGTCTGAAGGCTGATCAACTTAAATACAACACAAGCAACGCAGCCCTGGAACAATATGAAATGTGGAACTTACATGTCGTATCGTGGGTTGTGCTTTGCACCCCTTCCCTGGGTAGATTATTCTATGTATAAACACATGCCTGTCCCAGATTTTAGGAATTTGTTTCGAATGAAAAATACAAATATTCAAAAGATCAAATATTGTGCTTCTGTAGCATTTAATACTGGTCAAACTGGATAGAAGATGGCACGCACCAGCAACAAGGATCAGGGAGACCCACACAAACTACAGAGAGGGAGAACTAATTAATTGTCTAGCATGTGCAGAGCGACCCAACATGGCGACTGCGGACATTCAGCAAGCAGTGATGCCATCCTGTTGGTGCCCGCACCATTGGCACATGGCTGCGCGACGCAGGACCACATGCACACAGACCATTTTTAAGAAAGCCTTTAACACCAAATCAATATTGCAATTTACAAAGGTGTTATGCCAGACTGTCATGGAGTGGAGTCTTGGTGGAGATGACCAACAAATCTGTCTGTGGAGGCACCATGGTCAGCGCCAAGATGAACAGTTTGTTGTCACAAGTCACAAGTACTGAAGGTCTAGTGTCACTCAACCTCCACCCCTATCACACAATCTGCAGGAACTGCATGGGATAGATTATCACAGGACACCATTAGGAACCTCTACAACTCCATGCAGAGATGCCTGGCATGTTGTGTTAGCAAATATGGTGGACCAGCACCATACTGAGAGACACTAGCTATGTATGTGTAACTTAATAAATATTCCCCATATCAGTCTAAATGTATCATTTTATATCAGTTTTTGTTCCTGGTAACCTTTATCTTCCTTCCCAATAGCACTGCAATCCCACACTTTCTTCTGGATACCAGAAGCTAATTAGATCTTAATGTAATTAGGCTGTTGAACCTGAGAAAGACAAACTCAAAGTTATTTCGGAGGAGAATTCTGTGAAAGAATGTCAAAGTCCAAATATTCCACTCCATTTGATGCAGCGTTCCGGAACATTCCGGCAATTTCCTCCTCTTTTGAGGGAGCTGGAGGGGACGAGTGTGATTTGTTATGCAGCGTTTGTGATTGCTGTTTGTCAGCACAGGCCATTCAGCTCGCGTGTCACGTCAAGTACGATTACATGATGTGTGGATGAAGCTGTTTTTTGAGCACAATATGGTGATTAAAAAAGGGAGGAATAAATAACTTACAGCATAAATAGGAAAAGCGTGTATAAAAAATGAACTTTAGAGTGATGCATATTGTCAGAAAGTGTACAGCAGTGTGAGAAACCGCTGAATCAACAATGGCTGAGTAATAGACTCGCCGTTCAAACCACATATTGCTTTTATGCCAGAAAATGGACAGCAGCGGGAAGGCTTTCCCTTCCTTTTTCCTACTCAAGACTTCCATCCAGGAGGCGTAAGTCAAAGAGAGATTCACACGTTGTGTTTTGTGTCTTTTTATATCAGCCAAAAAAGCTCCCAGCTACATTTCAGGAGGCGAAAAGGTTTTCCATGTTCTAGTGGTTGACTCCAGACCCCCTGTAGCCTCTACCATTCAGAAACCTTCTCTGTTTTTTTTCCCTAAGAATGCATGAAATATCGCAGTTTCATCTCCAGAGAATAATTGCACTTCTATTCCAGTCTGGTAATCCCTGGCTGAGATTACAGTAGCAAAAGGTGGTGTGGAAGGTGGAGGAGGGGAGGAATGCGTTACCCTGTGTGTTTTGAGCACCGTTTGCTTTTCCTTGCAATGCAAATGGGGGAAGGTGATCAAAAGTAGGTCATATTTATTTTGTTTCTCCATTTTTCATAGAAACCCACAAGCAGCAGGGTGGAAGAGTGGAAAATGGCAGGCCAAATAACTTCATTTTAAATGGTATTTGTGAGGAGTTTGTTTTTGCATTTAAATGGGGATTGTGGTGCTGATACTGGATCTTTTTCATCTACATAGCTGTCAATGCTGATATTTCAGATTTTATACAATGTAGAAATTGGGACTGAAGCTGGAATAGCATTAGAGAGAAATACAACATTGTTTTCCTCTGTAGGATTACACTTGCAGTAATCATCTAAATACCAGCCAAACCTAAGAATTCCAATGAAGCATGAATAACAGCTGGGATTCGATTTGATTTACATCAGTTTCTGGATGTAGGCCACATCATTGTTCAGACACTCTTGCATCAGCGAATTGTGCAGTTGGGCCAGATTTGTTGGGTGCCTTCCCAGGCACAATTCAGCAGAGAATTTCCTATAGCCTGGGATTTTTGCCCATGCTGGTAGATCAGAATGACTGTATGCTTCCAAATGTAAACTCAGCTACGTCTTTTACACTATAGTCTATGACGCAGTGCAGTCGAATGCCAAAGGAGCTGCCACTAACGGGATGACTCATGGAGGCCTTCACTAAGTGCTGAATGTAAAAATGGCTGTTGGATCAGTCGGGTACAGTGATAAGGCCCGTACTTGCTTACAGCACATTCACATGCCTCACCATGTCAACGTGGCTCGAGTGTATTTAGTGTGTCCATATTTTATCTTCTTTTCCAGAAGACTTGCTTCCCATTATCTGTCATTCATCCAACACAAAAATCACAGTGGTTTGTTTAAATGCAACGTAAGCCGTTTGTTCAGCTTATCAGAGTTTCTGCTCTGGGATCAGTCTCCACCCAATGAAGCCTCAACCCAACAACTACAACCCACACCATTAGTTCCGGAAGCAGCCACAGTTGTTAAGGGAGAGCAGCACAAATTCATCTACTGATGCAGCTGAAGACAACAGAGACAATTAGGTGAGCTAACCAAAGCAAGCAAGTAAGTGCATCCAAAAAAAACATTGGTGAAGCAGTTTCAGTGAAACTGGCAGTAAATATATTCATCATTTTTTTTGTTCGGATTACCCTCCAATTACATTGATTGAACAGAGACTAAACTGAAAAAGTCGAATTCGTACATAACTACAGCAAGACAGATTATTCAAAGCACACTTCCTTTATCGATTGTCCGTTCTCTCACCCTTAAATACCAAACAACCATATAAAGAAATACAGCAATAATAACAATAAATACAAGATTTTTTCCCCTTCATTTTTAAAGACTTTATTTTCTTCTGAGGAGAGGAAATTCTCTTTGCCTCAGGCCTAAAAGGCCCCTGCATTTGAAGCCCCAACAAAAAATGGCAGCCTACTTGTCAAAGGACTTCATCTATTTTTGAATAAAGAATAGATTGATGCTTTAATTGTACTGAACCGGCAAACCATAGTGTGGCATATATCTTCTAACAGTCAGGGTTCATTTATTTTCCTTTGACTTTCGGCTTACTTATGCAAGTGGATTATCATCTATGTAATCTCCTCAGAAATATCTCATGAAAAATAAATAACGTGTAAGTACTGTATACACATCCCAAGCTCGCCTTCTGTCACAAACAAGATTTGTTTACATAAATATTTTAATAAACACACACAACCACCACCACCACCACCACCACCACCACCACCAACACCACCATCATCAAAAGATTAGTGGCACAAAAAGTTGCACACAGAAGGAATCAAACAACAATTAAAATGAGACATGCGAATGATTCAGGTTTCACACTCAGCCACGCATGTGATATGCAAGAACGGCCTTATCACTGTATCAAGCCTCACCACAAGCATTTAAATGCATAAATGTCCTGACATGTTGTGCAAATGACTAATAAACCTGAAACTACCCGACTGACCCAACAGCCACGATTGCGGACATTTAGTAAGCAGTGATCTCCATGAGTCATCCTGTTAGTGCCAGCACCATTGTCAGACAGCACACAGATCAATACGACAACTGCCCTTAACGCCACTTCAACGTCACCAACAACTGCAATGGTGTCGTACCAGACTGTCATGGTGTGACTCAAAATTGCAGCAGGTCATCTTCAGTGTCGAGTCCCGGTTTTGTCATGATTGAGAGGACCAACTAATCTGTGTGTGGAGGTACCATGGTCAGCACCAGGATGAACATGTAAAGGGTCACATGTCCAGAGGGCCTGTTGTCACTCCTCTTTGGCCCCTACTGCAAAATCTGCGAGAATAAGCTGCATGGGATGGATTATCACAGGACATCATTAGGACCCTCTACAACTCCATGCTGAGACGTCTGGCATGTTGCATTAGTAAACACGGTGGCTTGACACCATAGAGACACTAAATCTGTGTGTGTAGCTTAATAAATAAATTACATTAACCATCATTTATTGTTCCTGGTAACCTTTATCTTCCTTCCCTATAGTACTGCAATCAAACAATTTTCTGCGTGCAACTATTCTTTTGATAAGTGTGTGTGTGTGTGTGTGTGTGTGTGGGCGAGCGTGTGTGTTGGTGTGTGTGTACGTTTGACATATGTATATGAGATGTTTTTGTTTGGACATACATACACACAAATATATATATATATATATATATTCTATCAGACTGTGGTGTCCAGCTGTCTCTTCTATGCTGTGGTGTGCTGGGGAGGAAGCATCAAGAAGAGAGACGAGATGCGTCTGGACAAGCTGGTCAGGCGAGCAGGGTCAGTTGTTGGTGTGGAGCTGGACTCGGTGGTGAAGGTGGCGGAGAGGAGGACACTGCACAAACTGCTGTCCATTATGGATGATGATGGGCACCCACTGCACACCATCATCATGGACAGAAGGAGCAAGTTCAGTGGCAGGCTGCTGTCACAGAGCTGCTCCACGGACAGACTCAGGAGATCCTTTGTCCCGAGAGCCATCAGGCTCTTCAACTCCTCCCAGCAGGGCCGGAAGAGGGACGAGGACTGCTGAGCACTAAACTCTCTTGTTTAATCAGAGACTCATTTATGCACTATTCACTTTACTGTATATACTGTACATCTGGACACTCTGACACTTACTGTATATACTGTGCATCTTTATCTTTACCTCCTGGACATGCTGACACTTACTGTATATACTGTACATCTGCACTCCTGGACACTCAACTCCACTTAAATATAATGTTTCTGATGTTAATTCATTCGGTCATTTATCTGCTGATAACCGCGTCCCTTGTATATTTATTTATTACTTTTGCACCGTCTTTTCTACAGCCTGCAGTTATATTTGTACTCTTGTATATATTTCTTGCCTCCTTAAGAAGTGAGATATATTTATATATTTATATTTACATATCCACTGATAGTGATCCGCAGTATGTATAGTCCTATAGCTTTTAGCTTGATAGTTAATAATACTGCTGCCGTTACTGACCGTCCCATTTAGGTTTCTCATACTGCACAACACTGTTTTTTTTTTTTTTGTTTTTTTTTTTATATTTTTGTATTATTATGTGTATCTGTGCTGTTCTTTTTGTGAAACCGCTACTGGCTGCTAAATTTCCTTCGGGATCAATAAAGTATCTATCTATCTATCTATCTATCTATCTATCTATCTATCTATCTATCTATGACACAGTATCTGTTGCAACCTGGTTTGGTTCTGCCGTTTTCCATTCTCACAGTGTAATGTAAGAGCTAGGCTGTGTGGATTATGCGTGAACTGTACAGAGACACTACAGCACTGACCCAGTCTTCCACCCACCCTTCCCATTGGTCTCCAGTCGGTTTGCACTGCATCTGGCAGCACAGTTGGTGTTGCAACAACAGAAGTCACTGGGGAGCTGCGTAAGCTGGGATGCTTTTCTTCAGTGTACATAAGATAAGCACACCTTCTTCCTGTCTCGAATAACCTCTGTTCCTCCTTACCCCCTACTAACCGGCCTGTACAACACTGAGTGCCCATAGAAAAGTAAGAAAGAAAAAAAAAGGGAGGTCTTCTTCATATCTCTGAAGTTTCTTAACAATGAGATATGGTGGAAAACAAAGGAGAGGTATGATGGAATCGTTCCTACTGCTTATATGTTGCTGCTGAGAAAATGAGCTCAGTTGTGCGCCTCCTCCTGAGCTTTAGGTGAGAGACCAGACACTGGATACTGGCCTTTAATCATCAAAGTGGGCTGGAGATTTGGGTAACCAGTCAGTTTGATCCCCAGAACTGACAGGACGCATCTGATGTGCAGTTGAGGAAGGCACCTATCCCCTCCTAACTGCTCCTTGGACACTGTAGATAGGGATGCCATCCACTCCGGACAAGTGTGCTTGTGGGTGTGTTACTGCATGGATGAGCTAAATGCTCTGTGTTCAAGCTGCTAGGAGGCTGAACATACATCAGTAGATAGGCTAGAATATGTATCAGTATGCAGAGGATTGTCAGTGGTTGTATAACACATTGGTACAAAGCATGCTGGGTATTTCAGTGAGAGAGCATTAATGGTCTGAAGCTCAAAAGAGACAGAAAAATTAATTCTGTCTAACTAATGAGGATGAAGTGATGACATGCTGCTCTACAGAATGCTATACAACAACAACATGGAGAATGACATCATATGATCCTGTTAGGCCAGAAAGCCTTTAACGCCAGCTACTGAATACAAATCTGGAATATAATAGTGAAAACAGTTTGAACAACAGGCTAACACCTACTGCGCTCTGCTGCATGGCAGGACTGAATAACTGATCAGTTGGTGGCAACCAACTGTCATGTGATAACAACTAACACAAATCCATAGAAATAATTTTTCACATTGTTCATATGTAGCAAAAAATAGCCATTGATTATTGATCTACATGCTCTGCATAAATTACTGGTTGGGTAAGACAGAGGACCCTGCACATCACTGCTGTCAGAACATAACCTAATCATACATCATCATTATTACATTTAAAGTATCTAATTTGAAGCTCTCCTTCTACTCATGCTTCCCCTGGACTGCAACTCCCAGTATTTACTGGTGAATGACATCACAGACACGTGTCCCACAGCCTCCAGGGATCAGTCTCTAGATCACTCTGTCCAGAATACTAATGACTCTCACCTGTTCTCAATCCCCCTCTGTGTACAGGCACCCGTTTGTGCAGCCAGTCTTTGTAAGGTGTTGCCAACACATCCTATTTGCATACTGATTATTTTTACTATGTGCCATGTTTCCATTGTTTGACTAAAGTTTCATAATTTGACTGGATTATGCTCATCAAACCCTGTTAGTTATCTGCAAGTGCCTGGTTTGTTTGTCCTTTACATTTTGTGTACATTTCAGGATGAGTGGACCAAAAGAACTGACCCCAAAAATGTAAGTTTTTCTTTGTGTAAAGTTATGGTTATGGAGATACCAGATGTTGTTCCTACAGCAGCAATATATAGACTAGATTTGATTTTGTCAGCCGTTTTTTCCTTTGTCTTTGTCTAGAATAAGGTAGACTGGCTGTAAATGCATTGGACTCTAATGGCACAAAGGGAAAAACAGCCAGTCCAGGCCAAACACCAGTAAAAGGTCAATGTAGAACAGGTAGGCTTACAAATCTAAAAGCAGGAGGCAATTAATGTAGAGATTTCTCCAGAACAGGGCTCAGGCCACATGGAAACTGGAGGTTGTGAAACTCACAGGGAAGCATTTTAAGCCAAGGGCTGATGAGACGGCTGGGAACTGTAGAGAGGAGGTCGGTGGTTTTTATTTACGTTGTGTTATATTATACTACACAAAATGTACAACTCCAATCCCTATTGTAAATCTAAATGTAAACAGAATGCAATGATTAACAAATCTCATAGACCCATATTTTATTCATATAGAACATAGAACACATTTTAGATGCTGAAAGTGAGACATTCGGCAGCAATGCATCTCAAAGAGGCTGGGACATGGTCAAGCCTACCATTGTATAGACATGGCATACATTTGTGGATTGCACGCTGTTTACAGACAATGATTTCTGGAAGTGTTTCTGAGCCCATAGAGTGATTTCCAGCACAGAATCATGCCGGTTTTAATGCAGTGCCCAAAAATCATTCCAACATTGACCATCTGCCTTGTCCCCTGGACACAAGGTTTCTCCAGATTCTCAGAATTTTTTGGTGAACTGTATTTTATTTTTTTATGTACTGTAGATGGTGGGGTATCCAAAATCTTGCAGATGCAGTTTTTCACAGATTGGTCCATCTTTGCTTCTGAGAGATTCTGCCTCTCCAAAATGCTCTTTTTATACCCTGTCATGTGACTTGCAAATTGCTCCTCCAGCTGTTTAGTATTAGTACCACTTACTTTCCAGCCTTTTGTTTCCCCTGGCCCAACTTTTTTGAGATGCTTTCCTGTTGTCAAGTTCTAAATAAATTAATAATCTCCATGAAATGGTAAAGTGTCTCACTTTCAACATCTAATATTTGTTTAAGTTCTACTGTGAATAAAATATGAGTTTGTGAGATTTGCAAATCATCACATTATACACAGCATTCCAACTTTTTTAGAATTGGGTTTGGAATTAAGACATTTATTAAGAGTTTTCCAAATAAAACAGGGCTAAAGCTCAGCATAAAGGTGGAAGTTGTTTTGGCATGCTGTATATAAATTGCATGTTGAGCTTCAGCTTTCAATATTTGGTGGCCATTAGTTACAAATACTGAGAACAGCAAGGAATAGATGAGCCTGGGGATGCAGAGAGAAGTACAACACCCAATAATACATGTTGTCGGAAAGCTGGTCTTAATGGGCCTACCACTGGAGGAAGACTCATAAGCCAGTTTGGTCTGTGAAATGTTGTTGGTTTCTGAGTGGCACTTTCATATGGATTTGGACTGAAGTCTTGTTTTTTGTGTACTGCAGAGTTAAGGAATGCTATGTTTTCCCTTGACTGCATGTTTCTTTGCTTGTGGGTTATAATATAATGGTCCATGTATTTCTTCAAATATGAGAAATCAACTCTTTAAAAGCCAGCAAGCCGCCACGCTTCAGAAACGATGCACTTGCAACACAGATACAGTCACCGATTTTTCCTCCGCAAGAGAGAGAACTGTGGGAGGAAAATTTCCCTCATTGTATTGCTCACCGTTGTGGAAGAAAGAGAGTGAGCGAGGGAGCGAGCAAACAGGAGTAAGAGAGACAGAGAGAAAGAGAGAGACTGATTTCAACCATTTTACATATAATACTCCCAATTTTTGTCAGCCACCTGCTGTGCGAGATGTGAATGCACCAGTAATTTACAACAGTGATTATTACAGGGGGACTCAGAAGAGTACGTTCAAAACACTGGGCCCAAAATTCGAGACAATAAGCACCTAGGCCAGCTCAGGGTGAGTCAAGGACCAGAAAGCATGTGCAGACATTCTTATGTGATGCTGTCAAGTGGACCATGCTGTTCAGAGGTACGTATGGGGCGAAACAGTAAAGCAGATTGTTAACCACCAGTTACTCATAACGTTTCTGAGAAAATACATAAAGACCCAAAGGAAACTGACGTCACATTCGCTGGGAAACTGTCATCTCGCATTGGGCACCTCGCTCTCTTAACCTACTTGCTTGAGTTTAAGTGTATCTATTACTAGGCAAAGTTCACTTTGAATTAGTGGTCATGAGTCAAACTCCAAAGAGTAAAAGGCGAATATTGATTCACACTGGGTACACATTGGGGTGGTTTCCCAGACAACAATGAACCCTAGTCTTGGACTAAATTGCAGTCCTAGTTTTGAAATACCTTTGTTAAGGCAAAAGTATTCAGACACTCAATGTAATCAGTGAATCCATCTTCTTTAAGGTGCCCCAGCTGCTGAAATATTTTGCATAATCTACATTTAAAAATCAGCGTAAAAAAAAAATTGGGACTCTTTGGAGCAGCCACACATAAGCCTTATGCAACCACATCCAGTGGCAAGCATTGGCTAATAAGGTATACAGCCCCCAGTCCTGGACTGAGGAGCAGTAAAGCCATGCATTCTGTGGAGTATCAGTGCGCCATCCAATTCTTTGGGATGTGTTATATTGGCCAAAACTTACATCATCTAGCATCACTAACTGACCTCAGTAATGCTCTTGTGGCTGAATGCAATCAAATATTTACTGCAACATCTACTGTAAAGCCTTTCCTGAAGGGTATAGTCTGTTACTGTTCAGCTTAACTAAACCTCTGGTTCTCCCTAATACGTGCCTATAAGTCTTCCCCAATCCCCAATGCCAGATTGTCTAGAACTGCCAACTACTGGTGACATGCACAGCCCTGAAACCACAGAGGCTGGTAATTCCAGACATTCTAGTGGAAGTAACGTGTTTACTATGCAGCTTGAAGTACTGTGTAATCCTAATGGGGCCTTACTATTCAGGGCGTCGTCTGATTTTGAGATCATTTCCTTAAATATAAGTCAGACTTGTCAGGCTTATGACAACATGCATCTCACCATTAACTTGTATTTACCAGCCTTTAGTATTTTTCTCCCTGCTTCATTCTTTGACCCTACTTTCATTCCCTTGAATCAAGATTGAATCAGGCACACTGGAGTCACTCGTTCTGTTAGCAGTCAATATGGTCATTTTCAGAACTAGCTGCTACCACATTACCACACTACCCTCATACCCCCATACGGCTATCCTCACACCTTCATAAGACTACCTGTCAATAGAGTTGAAAATGAAGTCAAACTCGAAATGTATTTATATAGTACTCATCACAAAGCACGTCTGGGTCCAGGTCCAGTGAGCCATCCAAGGGCTGCAGTGGCAAGGGAAATGTCCCTAAAGAAGAAGAGGAACAAGACTCAAAACAGGCTGCTGTATTCAATTCAATACCCAACATAATTGCATTTTTGGATATTATTAAGCCTGTTAAAATGCATTTCATTAAATGACAATATCCTCGAACCTAGAACATGAATATATACATTTGTATGAAAATGAAATATAGAAAATGAGTTTAGTTTTACACCCTCCAGTGGAAGTGTTTCCCATATCGTTGCTGTCCAAAGAAAAACACGTATCTCCATTTTTGTCGAGTCAGTTTTCAGTTTTGTCGAATCAGTTTTCATACAATTTGCATTCATAAAAAACTGGTGGGACAACAGAAATGGCCCAAAACTGCTTGGAAAAAGTGTGAATTGATTGACTCGCCTTTAAATTAAATGAGGTTTTTGGAGATACGTTTTTATTTGGAGAGTGATGATATAGCACCTGTATGCCAAGCCTGCATTGTTTGACTTTGCCCATGGCTATTTATATTT
Organism: Prochilodus magdalenae; assembly: GCA_024036415.1. NCBI lineage: Eukaryota > Metazoa > Chordata > Actinopteri > Characiformes > Prochilodontidae > Prochilodus > Prochilodus magdalenae. The sequence goes on from JAMWET010000854.1 coordinate 520,772, forward strand.
TAAATAGTTTTAACATGCTGAGCTATGGTCCTGATTTTCAATAACTTTTAGTTAAGGTGTTGGTAATGCACCAGCCAACAGAGGTTTAGCTAGCTAACAGTGTTCTAGCAAGGGTAGCTGCTTATTTGACAGAACTAAATGGTTTAATTGGGTTTTTGACAAAATTAGATTTGATAGTGCCTAAAATATTATTAACATAGTGGAATCTGCTCGTCAGGTTTAATGTGTTAACTGCACAAACAAGGCAGATGAGGAAGACCTCTAATGGTAGATTCGATGACGCCCACAGATTCCTTGGGATCAAGTTCCTGTGGGTAACCCTTTCCCTGCTAAAACATTTAAAAATCGTCCATCAGTTTGGACATATGAGCAGTTTGTTATTGAACAACTACTATCATTTTGTTTGACCTTCCAAGCTGCTGTTTTGAGATTTCATATATGGCTCTCCTTTATACTGTGTGTTTGTTTGTCTGTTTGTTGCTTGTATGTGGCTGGAATATGTGAACATTTGTATGTGGATCTAATGAGGAGTGATAATGAGTTTATAAGTTGGTGTTAGGGAATCTTTACTGTTAAACAAAAGATGTTCCGTTGTGTTTAGCACACATTTGAATGTGAACTGACAGCTTAACAAGGTGTAAAATTTGAAAACTGTGTAAGTGGGAAATGTCCCTTACTGTTAGTTTCACTGATCCGTTTAGTTGAAGATAAAGATACGACTGATGTTCATTTATTCAGCTACTTAAACCTTGAAGTTTTTCAAATATTATTATTTATTTATTTATTTAGACTTTTTGCATTTTTAGGGCTTGTTATTTGGGGCTTTGACAAAGCAAGGAGTCTATTCTAATTATATTTACTTAGCATAGAGATCTTTAGCATAAAAAACAACCAGACCGTTTAGTAACGCATGTTTTTGAAAATTATTTTAACCTTGTTGGAATTCTATATTTTTCTATAACGTCATAATTATGTTAATCAAAATCTCTGAAACTAAAATATGCTGAACAAAATGCAGTAATGGTGTATCTATAAAAACTGGATTGGTTTAGCCCTTGGTTTATACCTCTGCCGATTAGTAGATATGCCACAATGAGGTTAAGGTCATCACCTTCTTCATTAAGATATAGTGACTTAAAATAAGCTCTACTTAAATGCTGAGCAGAACACTAAAAGGTTAATGTTGTAGTGGTACTTTGTGTAGGCTACTGATGTATGGAATACAATTTAGTTTGACCTATTATAATTGGTGTAAACTTTAACACAGCTTAAAGCTCTGTGATCAAATTTCATAAGTGAGGTGAGCTCAGTTCTCTTATTTTTACTACAGCTTTCAGTTTTTCCTATTTTGTCTTGAATAAATATGTTTTTATAACTGCACTGTAAAAAGTGTTTTGTTGGTCCAACCTACAAAAATACTCTAAACTGTCATAAGCAAATGAAATAGGTTTATTCAACCTAATACAGGGCTTTGAACAAACAAATCTTCAAAGTACGTGAGTATGAGTTTGAACTATCCGATTCCTTGAAACAAAATGAAGTTGTGTTTTTAGGTTGCACTTTTTGCAGTGTAGGCTGTGCCTGCAATTTATTCAATCATTGTAATGAACACAAATTCAAGTTAGGACAAGATGAGACAACAGATAAAGACAAGAATGCATTTTTTGGCAATACCTGACTGTTTACAACACGTAGGATTAAAATATAAATATAAATTAGATAAGAAAAGAAAGGTGGTGTTGAAGTATTACTATTAGAAATGGTATGATGCACTTTAATAAAAGGCTTTACATTGACCTAATATATTAATCTTGATAGAACACAACTATATTGAGAGATCTGTTCATGTAAAAACCATGTGGAGCAAATATGCACAATTACATTACATAAATCTAACAGGTTTATTTAGTCTATAATTTCATAGTGTGCAGGGATTTAGATATGTTTCCTAATCAGAGGTATAATTACTGGTGTATAGTGAAGGCTAAGAGAAGCATTCCTGTTGTAGGTCGATGGTATCAGGAGTGCAAAAAGGGCCATATCGTTATCAGACGTGGCCACCAACAGCGTGCTATCAGGGATACTATCACACCACCACCATGTCAGTGTCTCTGCAGTGCTGAGAATGATCCACCGCCACATAATATCTGCTCTGTGGTGGTCCTGTGGGGGTCTGGACCTTTGAAGAACAGGGTAACAAATATACAGAGAATCAAATGGACTGCTCCTATGTGGTAAGTGGAGCTGACATAGTGTACAATGATTGTGAGTGTGTATCAAGGATTCTTTAAGCAGATACAGGCCACATATAGTATAACTTAGAGTGGGTGAGCAGTAAACCAGTGAAGTAAGGTTACCAGCTGTGCCACTATAACAGGACTGAGAGACTCAGATATTCACAGCTGAAGCAAAGATTTGAGGCTTTAATAGAAACAGGATAATCCAAGCTCATAAAGAAAAAGAAAAGGCCAGGGTCAAACCCAGAAACAAACAATGGCCAACCAACACAGACATCAAAGCAGTTGTGAAGGAAAGACAAGTAAAAAAAAAAACAGAAAGAACAAAAACAGTAGACAAAGCCAAAATCAGAGTCAGAAAAACAGCCGGGCCAATACACGAAGAGAACAACGTGAATAGAAGGGCTAGGTAGGGCATGCAAAATGTGGTAAGGAATTAGAAACAAACTGGGTACGGGTGTAACAGATTAGCATTCTGGTGATGATGATCTGGAGACTAGAGGTTCTGGAGTGTCATATAATTTCCTAGAGACTTCTGGAAGTTGGAGTTTCTGAGAAGGTCACAGAGGACATTGTCTGTAATTGCAAAGCCACACCTGGAATGCTGTCCTAAAGGAGATGCTACCCATCATCAAGGATCACTTCATTACCATCTGGCAGTGTTATATCAGTACCGGTGACAGTCATGAGGTTAATGACAAATAGCATTCTGAAAAATGTCAAGGTAAACAATGCTGTATAACGGTAGACCACATAATGGGATAATTATGTTTCAGTAGGCCAGATTATTGTTTCTGAATAGTAAAACATTAATGTGGTTGTTTAATAGTAGTGACTTAGCAAATGGCTGATGAAGCTGACTGATGGACAACGTAAGAACTATAGCTTAGCAGTATAGGTCACTTACTATTTGGTAAGCAACAGCTCACAGCTTCCCTTTTTCCATCCATCATCAGAAGAATAGTTCCAGGAATACTTGTACCCAGAAGTAATCAACCAAAAGTAAATGAAACTTTGTGGATGGGTTGACATGTGATGTAACCATGGATGGGTCTTATCACTGTACCTGACTGACCCAACAGCCATTAAACAGTGATGCCCTCCATGAGTTATCGTGTTAGTGCCAGCACTATTGAACAATACAGGTGTGACTCCACCTCCAACCCTGCGGTACAATATATTGTCGCTGTTCAATGAGAAACATGTATCTCCATTTTTGTGGATTTTTACTTTTATGCCTCATTTGATTACGAGTTGCTGTTTACACTGTTTGGGAATTTCTTGAAGAATGGACCAACAGAAATGGCCCCAAACTGCTTGGAAAGACGTCTGGTTCCATTGACTTCCATTCAAACTAAATGAGGTTTTTGGCCTCTCATGTAAAGTTGCCATTTTGTTTTTTCTTTGGACAGCGACGATATATATAATATATAATATTCAAACTGCATGGGCTGGATAATTACAGGACACTATTAGGACGTATGTGTAGATCAATAAATATTACCCATATCAGTCTAAATGTATCATCATATATTGTTCCTGATAACCTTTATCTGCCTTCTCGACAGCACTGCATTCTGCTATGTCTTTCTGGGTACAACAATTTTTTTGATGATGAGTGTAGTTATGTTTTATAACTGCTTATTCTTGATTTGTCAAGTCCTTTCCTACTACAATAACCATAAATAAGTTATTTTGAATCATTCATAAGTAGATGTTTTCAAAGGCGCTGATTGATGTTTCCTGTCAGGTTATGTTATTTTAGATGGCTATTAAAATATACTTTATAGGAGCCACTAATATGTTTTCATCTTGATGGTGTGGTGGATGGTGGACAGTGGTAAGATGAGTTATGCCAGAATTTTGTCAGGCTACAGTGGGGTTTGGAGTGTAAACTTGGTCAGGCTGGTAGTCAATCCCAAATTTCCAGCCCACACTGGGACATGTGGGCTTTTGTGGTTTTCTGTTGATATTCGGATGATGTGCTAAGACCACTGCTGAAAGGTTGCACACCGGTTGCAGTTATTGGCCCTAGGCTGCCATCAATGGCAAAGCCAGTGGAGCCATGAGAGGAAACTGCAGTGTGAATTTTAAACATGGCAGACGTTCCAAAGGGGGACATGGCTACACTGTTCAAAAGCAAGTTATATTTGATAGATTCAGTGGGGAAACAAACATGTGTTTATCGAGCTAGCATTTTACCAGTAGCACACTGTGAACAGCTCCGCACAGCAGATTCTCTAGAGATTGTGATTTGGCCTAGCTTGCAAGAATTTGAGGCGACATTATTGGTTTACTACTACTGGGATTGCTTGCTAGCATGTTCCCAGTTCTCATTTATTACCCAGAACAAATGAAAACATGTAGGCTAGCTAGGCCTCCAGAACCACAGGAAAATGCTGCAGTTCCGCATGGGCTTTAGGAAAACAATGGTTAAAAAGATGTTGTTTTTCCTCAGAGCAGGCAACCTGATTAGGTTCCAGATTGGGCAGGATCCCTGGTTTACCATTGTAATGCAGATTGGTAAAATATTTTGTGGCTAATTTGCTAAAATATAATGAGCCAAACGGGAGCTGGAGGTGTGGGAGTCAGCCTTGTTATCGGAAGGTTGCCAGTTTGAGCCACTGTACCACCAAATACAATTCAAGTGCCCTTGAGTAAGGCATAGGGCTGGGGATAGGGCTGGCCACCAGCCCCTTGTGTGTTTTTGTTTTTCACTACATGTGTTAAATGTGAAGGTCAAATCCTCTGTGTGATCAGTGGTTCTTAATTCTACTTCTTTTCATTATTAACCATTATTGTTTTTTTCATGACTGCGTAATATTTCAGTTTATGTAAAAAACAATTTAACAAATAGTGATGTGATAATAATAATAATCATCATCATCATAAATTAATTAATTGATTAATTGTAGTTTCCATTCACTAATTAAAGTGAAATGGGTCTGTATTATTCTTATAAACTATTTAAATACACTCACTCTCACTTACTTATCCTCCAAACTGATTTATCCTTCTGGGCCACAGGACGTGCTGCAGCCTATCCCAGCGTTTTACCGGAGGAAGGCAGGAAACACCATGAACAGTTTAGTTCAAGTTTAGCACAAATTCTGCCAGGAGGACTCCAATGCTATGTCACAAATTCATTCATCACTCTGGCCAATTGCAGTGCACCACCTGTCCTTAAAAAGGATTCAACTTACATTCCTGTTTTGCTGCTTTCAGGAGCCAATGTTTCTACATTCCCCTTCTTCCTCCCCCCATCAGCAGTTTGGCCCTCGTGGCTCCTTGTGTTATCCATGGAGTCGGCCTCCAAATCTGGCAGGATCTTATGAATTTTTGTCTTAAGAAGTCTCAAAGCCTACACCTTATCAGGGATTAGTAAAATCATCATATTTCCTCTTCTTGTCTATCTGGCAGAGCTGCGTTCCTGCGTGACGTTATTTGTGCTAGGCTATTATGGCATTATGGCAATGGCTATTGTGGTGAGTTGCAATGCATTACATCTAAAAATAAAATCTCCTAATTGGTTCTTGGTTTGGATGTAGAGGAATATCTTTATTTGAAACAGGGCCTGGATGTTCATTCTTGTTCAAGAAGCCATGGGTAAAGATTTTTGGAAAGCCAAACTGGTTCTTCTATTTTGTCACACTATAGCACTCTTTAGCCTGTGCAGTACATGGTGCAAGGTCTCGGAATACAGTGCATAGAATCTGAACCGATGAAAAGGTTGAGTTAGTGTTCATACTGGTTCATGCCTTCGACACTACACTTGCTGGCTCCCTTAATTTTTCCAATCACACTTTGGAGGTTTGTTCCTGGCTGGCTGTGGTCCCCTGCATCCAACAGGTCTGCTGTGCATTAGCTAAAGCAAAACAACCACCTCTAGCGATCCTGAGAATGCACAGAGGAAACTGAGGCAACTAATAGGTCGCTCCGACAGATCTGCCATGACGCATGAATGATAAACGCTTCATTAAAGCTCTCATTACGGCTTCAGCCGTTTAACAGGCCCGCTGTGGAACGGCGGGTAATTGGAAGCCCACGCGGCCAACGACATTAAATGCGCAAAATCTCGGCTTTGGTTTGATAGCAGAGGCTGCACTTTCTTGATAAGACGTGCCACAGATGCAGCAGAGAAACTGGTTCTGGTTCATCCACACTTCGTCAAGACTGGCCAAGAAATAATCCAATCAGAGGCTTTAACAAAACAGGATATGGTTTGAACAGTAGGCGTCCTACATCTACAATAACATTAAGCAGTGGCATTAGACAATAATTATTTCATCATCTTGGTGAACCAGTCATATTTGGAAATCTCTTACTGGGGTGGCTTTGAGGCTATAGCTGTGGTCATTTTGATTGGTCTTAAATGAAATAAGGTATTCTGTTAACACTTAAGAATACTGTAGGGGCTGGTGTGGGTGCCAGGCTTACCCCGGCCACCAGGGGACAGCGGCGAACCAGCAATCAATCCTAACACCCTGCACCTGGTGAATGGGCTACACATACCTCTCAGGAAGCCGTCTGGGTTGCTGGTCCTTTGCTATACCAAGTGTGTGTAAGGTCCTGGCTGGTAATGATAGAGGGTAAAGAGTTTTTGAGCACACTCTCCCGTCTCTCCTTCATTCTGTTCTCTTCTCGTCTCTTCGGAAGGCTCAGAGTGTTGGTGTTCCCCGTTTGTAAAGACAAAACAAAACAAAAACCTTTTTTCTTCTTTCTGCTGAGGGTGGTGAGGTCTCCCTCACCTGCTTGTCCCTGTGCATGCTCCTCAGAGGGATTAAGGGTTTTCTTAGTCCTCCCTCTCTTTGTTTCTCTAAAAGGGGTCACTGTTGCCCTCTCCTTGGTTTTTTGTTCTGTTTTGTTCTTTTTCTTTTTAATTTAACCAAATTTCTCCATCCCTGACTTAGGTTACTTCCTTTTTTTTTTTTTCCCTTTTTTTTAAGTTTACTAGGGTTACACCTCGTTTGATTAAGAGGTAGCCAGTCTTCCTTGGCATCCTTCTTGTTTTCCCTTTTCCTTCTCAAACTTTTCCTGAATCTGTGTGGGTTTGTACAATGTTTTGCAGTTTTTTCCACCTATATTTAATTTCCACCACCTTAATTTACCTGTAGTGGTAGTAAGAGTAGGGCATACAGAGACATTCAGTGCTGACTCTTCTATTTCCTGTCATGTTTTTGACCTTTTAATACTTTCAGGCCTGATCTCGTAAAGTTTTGTTGTCTGCGTTTTTAACACGGTAGCCTGGGTTCAAACCTCACTGCTGGTGAGGTTAGTTTATTGAAATTTTCCGCTTCTTTTTTCCCCAATTTCCAATTGGTAGCTTGCCTGGCACAGCACCTCAGCAGTATTCAGGAAATACCCAGGACAGGTCTCCAGTCCATCACAGCCCAGATACACAGACCTACACATTTATAAATATAAACATGCACCTAATGACCACTTTTGCATCTCCAGTTCACTTGACTGCTTGTCTTTGGACTGTGCGAGGTAACCACCCAACCGGGATACCAAACTCAGACCCTTCTCCCTGTGAGGTGACAGTGCTGCCCACTGCACCACTGTGGCACCTAGGGAAATTATAGAGACCTGTAAATTAGCTATTAATTAAACCAGTTGTCTGATTATCCAAAAGGTCATTTAAACAGCACACTCTGATTTCTTAGACTGGATTAAAGCCTAAATTTGTGCAGTGATACTGAAACTACTTTTTTAAATTATTTATCTTCAAGTAGGTTTATATTTTCTGATTATCCATATACTGTAAACATAAAACGTACCTGTGCAATATGATTCATAAATCAATGCGCAGGTAGAGTGGAACAACTGATGGCTTCTACAGTACTAAAAGGACATCCACATTACCAGATGCTCTCATTGTTTCAAACAGTACCAACAATATGAATGTTTTTTTCTCTTAAAGGCTCTACAGGCTTACATGAGATGTCTGAATACATATCCAGATATACCACATATCCTCTATATGGAGTACAGTGTTAAAATCCTGTCACTTCTCCACTATATATATATATATATATATGTGTGTGTGTGTGTGAAACTTTATCTCTGTCTGTACAGTTTAAAAGCTCTAATTCTGCTTTCAGTTTAGTGAATATTCATGATGGATAGACTAATAGAATAGGTCTAATGCTGCTTAAAAATAAACCTTGTTATATCAGCCTCCACTGCAGGTTAAGAAAGCTGTTCTATTCTCCTGTAAAGTTCTAAAAGCTCACTTCCTGTGAGTAGCCATGTCCTACACTTTTGGCTAGTACTGTATATGAAAACGGGCTGAAAGTATTTACTTAATGACCATTTTCTTTCCTCTGTTTATCAATTGCAATTTAATAGGTCATAAAATGTTTGTTTTCAGCAAAAGAGACTTGATGCTTTTACAAAGGTGTGATGTTTCACTCTTACATCACATTTGTCACGTCTTATTCTGTGAGTTTATTGGCTGGTTGCAAAGCAGAATTCAGGTTACTGCCTGACTCATGTAGACCCAGAGTTTTCTCACTGTGCATGTGTATGTGGTGAATTATTGAGGTAATACTATTCATTTCTAGGGTTATGGTCAATTCTAATACTAATAAATAAACAAATTTGCCTTTTTTTCTTTTTGAATGGCAACCATGCAAAAAAACACGGGTCATTTTGGTTTGCAATAATTGACTAAATTTGTTTCTAAACCCAAATGCAAACAATTTTACATCAGACCATTTTAAATAGCACTGTTTACATCTCCTGTTATTCAGAAATGTGGAAATATCAGCAGAATTCTCCACTTATGGATAAACATCCCTCAAGGACGACACCCAACTTGAAGATACAATGCACTGCTGTCAGGAGAGAGCGTGATTTGTATCCGACACCATTCTTTATTGGTGAAAACGCAGTAAAACTAAAGTCCTTTCTGAAGTAAGCAGTGTGACAGGCCGAGTGTGTCTATTGAGCATTTGTATTTTTAGCTGATTTTCATGTTTATTATTTATGAAACAAGGTTTGTCTTTAGAAAGAGCAGGGTTGGTAATGACTGCTTGGCTGATCTTAGATTGAATGTTGAACGACCAAGAGAATAAAGAGGGAGAATAAAAAAGGTATATTTGAATGTTGTTATACTGATAAACAACTCATCTTATGGCTTTGAACACGATTTGCAAGCTAGAAAATCAAACGGAAATTCTAACAAACAGCAGAAGATGCCTTGAACGTTTCTCTTTCTTCAGTACCTGGGGTTGGAATCCACCTCGGTGGCTGCAGCTTTACTGAGCTCGCAATTACATTGAGGCAAAGCTGCGTTTTCCATCGCACCCTTGTTCTGTTTGTGAACTTCATTTCAAAGTACTGATAACTCCAAACCAGAGAAGACTCAGAATCCTTAATCAGGCCTTTAGAACCTGTAAAACACAATTACAGTCGGCTGTTGAATCAGTCTGCACTTAAACGTTGCCTTCATTGTGATAGATACTATTGAGTAATCTTGGTTTTTGTGTATATAATATATTTTTTGTTTTATACATGAAATCAACATGTATCAAATGTTACTGATTCTGCTATATTTAAATGAGCTCTGCTTTGATTGGCTGCTCTGTAATGTGTCTCTATTTGGAAAAAGCAGTCCAGGCTGAAACATTCTTTTCAGCTTCAACTTCATTGTAAATGGGTAGAGCCAAACAGCTTTAAACTGAATAGCAGAATATAGGTTAATATTATGGGTTTGTGACTTCATAGAAACAATGGCTATATGAATTGGGAAGTACATTACACAACGGACACAACCACTTCATAAAAACCATTTCATAAAAGTGAGGAAAATAGATTTTTTAATTTAAATGGGCCCTTAAAAATAATACTTATTAAATAACGACCCTCTGGAGAAGTACAGTTTTACAGAATGTATAATGTATCTATCAAGCCATGTCAAGCCTTTGGAGTATTAAGTCATGCTATTGATGGCAATGCAGCTCTAAAAATATACTGACGTAGGTCTTAATGATTCCCCTGGCCCATGTAAACCTGTAAGGACTCAATGCACTGAAGTAACATTAAATGTTTGCTTTGACATTTTCACAAAACCTGCAGCAGCTTTTGTAGTAAAGCAGATTTACCAAAATTCAGTTTAGTTTCTGTCTTTGTACAGGTAGAAAATGAGAAACTTAGATTCATATACTTATAAACATTACCTGTTACATCTTCTTCTAGTCACACCTGAATATTTAAATTCCAGTACTGGAATAAGAATTGAAGGACTGGAGCAATTGTAGTCGAGCACAGCTTGTTTTCAACCACCAATATATTGCATAATAAGTGGGACCAGATTCATACAGTTGTGCTAATCTCTCAAGGCTGAAAGGGTTATCAAAATTTCCATTCCACCTTAAACAGTATAGCAGTTGCATGCTATATCCAAGCGCCCATCCAAGTGTCTGAATGTAACTGCTAATACATTTTAAGGTGGAACAGCAAGTCAGGATAAAAAGCTCCAGCTTCTGTATGGGTCTCAATTATTATAAATGAGGTCCACTTGTTAAACCTCTGAATTACACATGTACACTTGAAGGTAGAATTTATGGTTTGGGTGTGCTTATATGCCATTATTTACACTCATTAATAAAAGCCTAAGTGCACAAATGGTTGCATGACATTGTGAGACATGCAAATGATGAAGTCTCACGCTCAGCTGTGCATGTGACATAATCAAGGATGGGCCTTATCGCTGTACCTGACCCAACACCCACAATTGCAGACATTCAGGAAGCAGTGATGCCCTCCATGAGTCATCCTGTTAGTGCCAGCACCACTGGCAGATGGCTGCACTACACAGGACTACATGCATGTAGGCCACTATGATGCCACGTCAACATTGCCAAAGACCGCAATGGCATCACTACACATCCACCCCTACTGCAAAATCTGCAGGAACTGTGAGAATATTCAAGCTGTATGGGATGGATACTCACAGGACACCATTAGGAACCTCTACAACTCCATGCCGAGATATTGTTCCTGGTAACCTTTATCTCCCTCTGCAGAGAATTGCAATCCAACACTTTCTTCTGGGTGCAACTATTTTCTTCTGATGATGAGTATATAAAGAAAGCATATGATATCGCCTAAAACATGTTTATGGAATGACTGTCAATGTTTTATAGCGGTATTCAAATAAAGCATTTCTTATAATGTAGAGTGGTAACTAAGGCTTCTTCATCCCAAGCTCATGAAAGGGTTTTGAACTATGTCACATATGGTTGAGTAACGTCATTGAGGTGGTTCACTGAAACACAAACAACTTCATGACCATGTACTCTGTGGCACGTAAGCTTGACGTAAGTTCTGCTTCATGAAGAAACAGAGAGCATGGTATAGCATCTGCTTTAATTCCATGTTTTTGCCTCATCTCTGTCTGGAGAAGCTGACCTCTAAAGAATGCTTGTTACGAAATGCACCCTAAACCTGTGTTCATATGAAGGTCTCGGAAATAATGAAGGAATAAGTGTGGGGTGGAGGCAGTCCAAGAGGCCCATTTTCATTGCTTAGACGTAAAAGCTGCCGTGAAGGGCCTGCTTGCGTGTAATTATGCTACTGTTTAACTGAGATCTGGCTTTTTCACCACCGAAGTGAGTGACTCACAGGCTCTAACATGTTTCATTTTAATGAGGGGTCATGCTGCCATATAGGCAAGCAGGCACACTGGGGAAATTTCTCAAGCTACCGTATACTGTGGAGGCACATCATTACACTTATACAGTACAGCAAAGTTCATGAAAGGAATCATTAACACTCCAAAGAGCTTGAGAAACACCTGAGGACAGCCGACTAAAGAGTTAGCGTGTGGGGAAGTACCACAGGAGATTTCCAAATGGCTCATTCTCTGCGTATGTTTCTCAAAATGAAGGTGCCAAAAAGCATCCTTTGAAGCCCGGCCATTCTTTTGCTTCCCTAAAAAACTTTCAGCAGGTGATTCTCCAAAAAGCACAGTTGAAAATCCCTAATTTGAAAGGTCCCTAAAGTTCCTGTTATGCATTTCCACAGAACTCATTTATTCTGAATTTTTTATTTGTTTTCTGATGTTCTACATGAAAAAGGTATGTGACTTTGGACAGGTGAGACATGCCCAGATATGTGAGATGTTTTACACTCTATTTAGGGTGCCTTGATCTTTCTTCCCAATACCATTGCAATCCTTCCTTCTGGATGCAGCTCTTCTTTTAATGGTAAGTGTATATGGACCTTTTGAAGCTCACTGGACAAAACAATTGGTCACCTTGTGTGTAAGGATGATGAGGCTATAAGTACCTGCAGGGTGTGAGTGACTGGATTCATAGGTTGAGAAGAGGTGCTGCAGTGCAGTGAATGTCTCGTTTTCTCATGCCTCAGATGTTAATGATTGGCTTAAAGGAGTGACTGCCTTTGGGCGTTTTAAAGACCATAGCAGGAAGGAAGTAGCTGGCTCTGCAGGTGTATGGAAGCATGGTCATACGGGTCTACCAGCAGTGACTAAAATCCCAGTCTACAGGAAAGTCTCATCTGGGAAGGCATCTGGGCCAACTGTGTAATTTTTTTGATGTAAGAGTGTCTGAACATTTGTGGCCTACATCCCGAAACTTGTCCTGTCCATGCCAAATCCAACCATGGCTGTTACTTGTTATTGTTGTTCATAGTATTACATGCTATTATGTACATTTTTAAACACAGGTGGCTCATTTTTGTCTAGTGAGCTTGCATTATATGGCCAGAAGTGTGTGGACACCCCTCCTAATTAAGTAGTCTTGGTGTTTCAGTCACACTCCAAGATGTGTATGTAAAAAGAGATTTTCTGTAAGAAGGGACAACGCTGTGCTGGGCCTTTCAAAGACAGCAGAATTAGTCAAACAGACTGCCTCACTGACTTTAGATGGTATCTGGGGAAAAGAAGAGTGTACTTGAATAGTTTCCCACTATGCTGATAGAAAACCCTCATCTTTTCGACTTTGAACATGACTTGCAACCTAGACAGACAAATTCTGACAAGGGGATTGAGGATGGGTTAAGGATTTTTTTGCATTTCCCTTTTTTCTCCTTACTTGATTTTAACAAACTGAAATGCATTTCAAAGACAGGAACTTTACTGAACTTGTGTTTACAATGAGACGAAGCTTAATGGCTTTTCTCCAGTGTAAGTATTAAAGTTCTTTTCGGGAACTGATAAATGAAAGCTTTAGCACAGTTTCTGCCATGAAGACTCCAATGCTACATCACTCGTTCATTCCTCTGGCCGATCACAGTGTGCCACCTGGCTCCTATTCTGCTACTTTCAGGTGCCGACATTTCAGTGTTCTCCTCCTGCTTTCCCCCGCACCACCAGTTTTGCCCTGGTCCAATTGTCCACGGAGTAGGCTCCACCCCGCCATCCACATCTGGCAGGATCTGCGAGGGTCTGAACGCTTCAGCACCTGGGCCCAGGACAGTGAATTGTTAGTCTTCTAATTGTGCATCTTACTGAGAATTAAATACTTTGTGTCTTTCTGCCAGAAGTACTTGTTGGATGACCTTTCAGTTATATTTGTTTAGTTATTTATGGCACTTCTTTTTTTTCTTTTAAAAAAAATTCCAGCATTTCAGCATGCCAAAACCTTTATATCAATGGCAATCAGTGCTGGTGCTAGAGCTAGGTACTCCTGCAGGACATTCAACCAGGTAGGTCTGAACATTTGACTGGTGCTCTATGTCAAAGTCAATATGCTGGAGAAAGTGAATATCTCTGTAAAAGCCTGGAAGATAGGAAGCCTTTATTAGGCATGAAATCAAAATGTGGGGTTAAATGGACTGGGGGTTTGCAGAGCAAGTGCAATGAAGATAAGAGCTGACCAAGCACTTTTAATCTAGAGGTAGTATTAAAGCTTCGGCTTTGTTTAAATTCTGTGCTAAATCAAACTTAAGGTCCATGCAAAGTAGAAGCCAACCTAGTAAATCTGAAGGTAGACCTTTAGGTCTTTCTGTCAAGCCTAGATGGGAGCTGCACTCCTGAAAATAAAAGAACCAAAAAAAGGTTCTTTTTGGAGCCATTCTGTAGAAGAACCAATTTTGTGCCACAACCCTGGTTCTGGAGGCACCCTGCCCTACCTATTTCAGTGCTTTCCCTGCTCCCAACACACCTGACTCAACTCGGCTCATTAACAAGCCCTTCCAGAGCTGCAGTGGGGGGGTGGAGTGGGTGTTATAGCAGGGAGTACACTAACAAGTGTAGGACACAGTACCTCCAGCAGGACTGGGGTTGAAAAACACTGAACCTGAAAAGTTCTAAGCCAATCAAATGTATATTTTTATAGGCCTTTACCAATAATGTGGTATGTTTTTTTGAATTTGTGTCTCACAACTTTCAGAAGTGTGCCACCACCCCTGAATTTAATATCACTGAACAGCTAAACAAGGAGAACATGTCTGCATTGCACTGAGTGATGACGCTCACCATGGTGAGTAAAGCCAATCATGCAGTCTTGGACTATGGATCATGAATGGCTGAGATTTTGCTTTAGTTTAAAACTCCCCCACCCCCCCAAATAGAGCCAGCACTTACAAGCTTGCAACAACAGCCAGGATCCCTATTTAGGCCCATTTTTATAAACCGTTTTATAAATCTGTTAGTTTTCACAGCAGTTTGTCTTTTCAAGTAGCCTACTTTCTGTACAACTATGTTTTTCACCTAACCAAGCACCACTCCACAAGTCCAGTCCATGCAAAACTTACGATTCCGACTGAGAGAACATGCTGTAAATCTCACATCCTTCACTCCACTCAACTACTAACACTGAATTTAAATCTGCAGCAATTCCGGAGCTTTATGTTGCATTACACTTTTGCCAGATGACCTTCCCCTGTTTGCAATGTTAAATCTAAGTCAATTCCGTCTGTGGCATATGCGGTCAGAGAGGTATTGGACATAAATCTCAGAGCTTGATGCGGTTTAAGGATTTCAGGGGGTTGTCAAGACTTCAAATATAGAAGAAATTAATCGTTTAGCCTTCAGTAAAAGCTCTTATCTGCATTTACAGTCTGAAAGTAACTGGACATGGACATATTTTTGTGCTGTATTGGTTCTGTATTTGAAGTAAAACAATGATGCCGGTGACCCATAGCTATCAGCAGAAGCTGGGTATCTCTGGTGATGCTCTGGCAGGCCTACACTGTAAAAACGCTGTAGGAAGATGTGGGGAAAAAGCAATTGAACTAGTTTCACTCAACTTAAATAATCACTTTGATTAAATAATTGTTTATGTGCTTTTTAGGTGGAATAAAACTAGTTCAGTTGCTTCTTACCGAACACTATACTGTAAAAAGTGTTTATTTGGTCCAACCAAAAAACAAGCAAATGAATTAGGTTTATTCAGCCTTTGAGTTGAATAAAACTTCCTTAATTGCTTGTAACAAATGGAAGTATTGTTATTATGTTGAACCACTCACTGTAAAGTGTTTCGCTTATCCAACCTAACAAAATGATCTCTAATTTGTTATATGCAAATAAATTAGGCTTAATCAATGATTTTTTTTTCAATCAAAGCCATTTTTTGGGTTGAATAAAACTTCTTTAATTGCTTCTAACTAATTAGTCATTGTTTAGGCTGAACTTTTAACTAAGTCCAGATGGCTTGACTTGGCAACTCCTTTCTTTGGCCCTAACAATTGTTGTAGTCATTGTTTAGGCTGAACTTTTAACAGTGTTTTTTACAGATAGATGGCATCCTTTCTTTAGTTCTTTTCTGATTTAAGGGCCGTTTGTCATATACATTTTGACATATCTTTAGAAAGAGACATGGATGGTCTAATATGATTGCAGTTCCTACACCTAGCAGACACCCAACTACACCCAACAAACAGATACCTTCCAATTACCAATGACAGTACACACTTTAATCTTGTACCCGCTATTCCATTTAAAATTAAGATCTAGAACAACTGTGTCAATGTCCCAACACTTACAGGGTGCACTGTAACTGCTGTAAAGAATAGAGGAAGTCGTGCCTGTAATCATGGTCGTTATGAATGACACTGTAAAATTAAGATAAGGGAACATAATAGACATAATAGAGTGGCTGTATTACAAAGAACTGACAAGTTCAGTCACTACCATTAATTCTGTCATATGTAATTACAGTGTTATTCTTTAACTACACTGATAGACTTTTCTGTGAAATCATCCTTTTAGATTTTCCACACACTTCGCTATATAGAAACCAACTCTCTGTATTCCTAAAGCATTAAGCTTCAATTTACAGCAGCCATAACCAAGTCTATTAGTGAGAAATCTGCCTGGTTAAAGACTTCTGGCTGCAGGCCAATTTGTACCTAGTTTCACTTTTTACAATGCATCTTTTTACAACTTTAGCAATGGCTAAAAATAAACTGCCTAGTCAAAAAAATCTTGACTGAATAATTACAGTAGTGAATAATACCGTATGTATCAATTGGTAGTAATTCTTTGTAACCCTGACTGATGCAATAAGTAGTTTGTTTTATTTCATAAACAATTATGGAGGAAGATGTATCCCATGATCATGAAAGACTCTTGTGTTTTAGGGTCCTATATTAAGATAAGATAAACGACTAGTGGGGAACTTAAATGACTGGAATTGGATTCAAACTTTCCAGCGCGTTATTAAAACCTGTGTGAACTG
The DNA here is from genome assembly GCA_024036415.1 of Prochilodus magdalenae. NCBI lineage: Eukaryota > Metazoa > Chordata > Actinopteri > Characiformes > Prochilodontidae > Prochilodus > Prochilodus magdalenae. Next base: position 537,660 of record JAMWET010000854.1, read on the forward strand.
TCAACTTCACTAAAGAAATGTGGTTCTTAAAAAATACTTAATGGTCGTGATCAGAAATAGCGAAACTGTGGCAAAAGTGAACAGTAGAATGATTCAATTCAAATTCAAATTAGGCATGACTAATACCAGTAGTTCATGACCGATATTGATACTGATGACACAAACCTGAGTATCTGCCGATACAGGTACCAATGTCATCATCTCTTAAACCACTAAACTGTTGATGCACTTATCAAAAGATTAGCCGTACCCAGATGGATGTGTGGGATTGTAGTGCTATTGGGAAGGAAGATAAAGGTTAACAATAAATGATGATACATTTTGATTGAAATGAAAATATTTATCGAGCGTCACATACAGAAGTAGTGTCTGTCAGTATGTTTGCTAAACAGCTCAGCATGGAATTGTAGAGGTTTCTAATGGTGTCCTCGATAATCCATCACTTGTATCTTAAACATTCTGACACAGTTCTTGCAGATTGACCTTATGTAGTCAGTCAGGTACCTGTCCTTGCTTACATCACACGTACTGATCAGCATGCAACTTCAGTTATTCTCATGTCTCATAATGTCAAACCTACCCATCAAATGTCATTTCTGTCAGTTGTCTGGATGGACTTTGCATAACTAGACATCTAAATAATCATGATCAAACTGTTAAACACGTAGTTCAATCCTTTTATAGGAAGAAATACACAGCACACAACACCATGAAACATGCAAAATGGAATTTAAAAAGAGACTTTTTTAAAAAATATATGTATTTATATTAAATGTATATTAAATTTATATAAATTAAATTTTAATTTTAAAAACGCAATTGCAATATTCCCTTTAAACCCACTATTAGTGTGTAGCTCAGGGCATAACACCACTGTGGGAAACTGGGGTTCGAATCCCGGTCTGGGTGACTATGCTGTGCTACGCCAATAAGAGTCCTTGGGCAAGACTCCTAACACTACACTGGCCTACCTGTAATATGATTAACCCTGTAAGTCGCTCTGGATAACAGCGTCAGCTAAATGCCGTAAATGTAAATTAATGTACTGCATATTGTACGCATCTTTTTCACAATGCTATTTCTGCACTAGCCTGACCAAAACGGAAGACTCTAAACTGACTCCTGTTCTTCTCCTCATGTTCCTGCGCTCTCCAACTCAAAGTTCTCCGAGCACTGCAGGGCCCAGCCACACTTTCTATCTATAAAATAACATTGATTTTGACTTCATGATGCCCTAACGTGCAGGGATTATTAATAATCTCTGTTTTGTCGTTCACACAATAGGCTGGTATCCGGGGACTAAATGATTTGTAATATTGCAAAAAACTGCCAACAGCTCGTTTGCTGCCTATTACATCTTACTCCATAATAAAGAGGGAGACCATCTTTGTCAAATCATTAAGCATTGTCAAAAGGTCCGACCTGCAGACACAGCTGGGATTTGCGTTTCCAAATGTGTTCCATCATAGATACCTGATTGAAGGCTTGCAGCCGTAATCAGCATCACCTTGCACAAAAGAGCCTTCTGGGTGGAGGATGTTCCCTTTATAATGATCTACATAAGTCTTTAGCAGTGAGTCAGGAAGGCCCTAAAAAAGCACCTCCTGAAGCTTTCTGATCTTGATGAAGATCAGTCTGTGTTGTTGTTTGCAAACCGTTTCAGGTGTGTTCTAGAAGTGACAGGGAAACGTCTGCGTAGGGGTTACGTCTAATGATTCCGATCCAGCGAGGTGAGAAAAAGGGATGTCAGAGCACAGTAACTCCCACATCTCATTAATTGTGACGCTTTTTCTTTCCCCAACAAGCTTTGACAGGAAGAGAACCACTCCACCTCACACACATTCCCTACCTCCTACAAAATCAGCTGTCACATTAGCGCTAATTGGCGAAAGCACTAGGGGGAGGTTTTTTTAATTACGCGAAGATGCCTCTGATTACACTTATGATAGTCCAGCGCCCGCAGGTAGACTCCATTCGATATCCAGTGCCACTTTGACATGCGTGGCTTCTTCTCGACTCCTATGCAAATAACTTTAAACATCTATACTCGCCCGAGTACACCACTGCTTTGCTGCGCCATAGTTGTTGCTCCCATTCCCTTTGGTAATTAAACTAGCACACGCACCTAAGGTTAAGGCATTAGGCTTAATAAGAGACAGAATTACCTTCTATGTTTCAGGCTCCTCTGCCATTATTACTGTCTGATATCATTAAGGGAATTAATTGGATGCCCCGGTGGTGTAAGTGCCCATTAATCAAAGGCTCCTTACCGTAGGGAAGACTGTTTTTTGGTCTGGAGGAGGGTGGCAACAAAAGCTCCAAGTCAAAAACACAGCCCAAAACTTTTTTCCTTAGATGTCATCTGCCCAAACGTCTGCTCAGTGGATTTGTTATGTATCTAACGTTCTGTAGTTTTGTCTGAAGTGGGGTGTTTTCACAGTGCCCGTGCATATACTTGCAGACTGTGGATGGAAGATGCTCCATAGGGTCTTTTCATGACCACATGGTGAAATAACTTGATCACGCTCAGACAAAACAAACCCAGACATCGTGTCTCCATTCAGTCGGGAAAGCAACAAGGTCTGGATGAAGTCTACTACGTCCACAAGCCATTGCTTACCCGCACAGGGATCACATCTTGTCAAGTCTTTTTAACAGAAACAACGGGAGAACTTTTTTTATTCCGGGGAATAAATGAGAAAAAGAATAAGGACGTTGTGACACAAAGGAGCCTGCAAAACAGCTGCCTGCCTTGTATGAAACAGGAACGGATAATAAAAGGAGGACTGTTCTTTTGAAATGAAGTCACTATCAAAGCTTAATGGGCGTCCTGCTCATTGCTCTTCTTGATTATATCTAAAGCCTAAGTCCCAGAAAAGTACAATTCTTTCTTTTTAAAGGGGGATTACATTTTTCGTTTGCTTTGTATAATCCTCATATCTTCAATGAAATCAATTGTGCTTTTGATGGCATGCATGTGTTTTGCTGAAATCCCTCCGATAGTCTTTTAAATAATTAAAATATCAAAGACAATGGTGCCTGAGCCTATTAAAGATAGGCCATATGGAGTGTTTGCCAGTGTGATTTCAGTGAAGCCCAAAATAATCACATTTGTTCAACTTGCTTCATCCGTACGTCATTGAGAGTGGTCTGATGTGAAATGGTGCAATCAGAAACCTTCCAACCCTGACTGATTTACAGTGGAGATGTTGAACCAAAATGAGCAGTAAACTTGTATGTATCGTTTAAAACAACGTATGTATTGTTAAAGATAGTAAAATAGAAGAAATACAAATACACCTCAATACATTCATCAACAAGTAAATAGCTGCACCTAGAAAGAACCAATAAGACAGGAAGGAAACTGGGTAGGGTTGACATGTGGATGATTCAAGTTTCACACTCAGCCACACATGTGACATAAGCAGACAGGCCTGGTCACTGCACCTGACTGACCCAACAGCCACAATTGCAGACATTCATTGAGCAGTGATGCCCTCCATGAGTCATCCTGGTAGTGACAACACCATTGGCAAATGGCTGCACAACACAGGACTACATGCACACAGACCATTATGACAACTGCCCCTAACACCACGTCAACATCACCAAAGACACCAGCCAGAGAGGCGCATTTGAGCACATCACTGTTATGTTAATGTCTGCTTACAGACCTCTGGTTAAAGTCAGCAAACCAGTTTAAAAGCAGCTACGAGTGTGGCCATAAGTGGGCTCAAAGGCACTTCAGGACTGTTTTAGCACCACGGACTGGAATATGTTTGAAGTGTCTGCTACCCTCAACAACACCACAGATCTTCAGGAGTACACAGAAAACTGTCTTTGCCTACATCACCAAGGGCATTGATGATGTAACTGACCTCAGGACTGTTACTGTTCGGGCTCATCAGAAGTCATGGCTCACAGGAGAGGCCCACAGGCTCCTGAAGGCTAGAAATGCTGGCTTCACAGCAGTACACCAGGCAGGCTTGAGAACAGCTAGGACCAACCTGTGCCGTGGCATCAGCAAGGCTAAGAGGCACTTCTCCAGGATGATTGCCCCACTTTTCAGTGACAGCGGAGACACACAGAGCCTGTTTTGGGGAATACAGACCATCACAGACTACGAGACCCCTTCACCTGCAACACCACCACCTCTCTGCTGAATGATCTGAACAAATTCTTCGTTTTGTTTGAGGCACTGAACAGCACGCCCTGCACTGAAATCCCCACCTCCTCCTGGTGACCAGGTGCTGACGCTGTCCTCAGACAGTGTGAGGAGAACATTCAGAAAGATGCTTCAAATGGTTAGTCATGCAACACATCAGGTCTTTCATTTCCCCCTGCCTGGACCACTTTCAGAAGTCACACCCACACCCAAGTCATATACCCCTCTGTCCATCAATGGTGCAGCTGTGGAGGGGGTGAGCAGCAGGGTGTGCCCATCATAGAGGACTTCTCCTGGAGCAACAACACACCATCACTGGAAGGAAAGCTAGAGCCCCCACTGCTATCATGTGCACCTTCTACAGAGAGGCCATCAAGAGCATCGTGACAAACTGTCATTGTGTGGGACGGGCCCTGCACATCATCCCGCCGCAGGACCCTCCGTGAGAGCAACTGGGAAGATCGTCTGCATCTCTCTCCCCTCGTTCAGGACTTGTATAGCTCCCACCTCACGCGTAAGGCCATCAACTTGGCACGAGATTCTCCCCACCCACCCACTACACAGTTTTTTTCAATCTGCTGCCATCAGGGAGGAGACTACAGAGTCTCGGGGCTAGGACCAGCAGCCTGAGGGACAGCTCCATCCACCAAGCTGTTAGGATGCTTAGCTCCCTCCTGCTCTACCCACTTCCCCCTTCTGCCCTTTGCACACACAAACTCAACTCCCTGAGCCCCCTGCAATTTCAATCCTCTGTATGTCTTGTACATATTGAAGTATTGACAATAAAATTGCTTCACTTGACTTGACATGGAGTGAGTCAGAATGGCAGCGTGTCATCTTCACTGAAGAGATCCGCTTTTGTCTTGGTGGAGATGACCAATGGATCCATGTATGGCCTGTTGAAGCAGAAAGCCTGTTAAAACAGAAGGCCTGGTTTCAAGTGCATGTGTGAAAATATTCAAGGTCCGAATGAGGCATGTTAAGAGCAGGGAAAGCCCTAAAAACCGCAGGGTAGGATGCCTCCAGGACCAGGGCTGAGATATCCTTTATTGCATTGGTGAGTTCTACTATTAAAAGCTCCTTATGTGGGTTATCTGTCTGTTGTATCTGTCATGGTGAAAATTTCCTTGAGAATATGAAATCAATTCAAATGATGTTTTGTTTTAAGCTCTTTCTGTATGGTGCCAATGGCAGCAATTCCCATATTTCTTCCAGCAGATGGTGGATTTACTACTTGGGGCAACTTTGGAATTAAGACATTTAAAGACATATTTACTGAAAACACATTTGCATCCTTTCAGCAGTTAGCTGCTAAATTCTCTCTCCCTCAGCACCATTTTTCCCCAGATATTTGCAGTTCTGTCAGAACTACGTTTCCACAGTTTGCTAATTTACCCAATGATTCTCATTTGGATGGATTATCAACACCAGTAACCTTAATGAGGGGTTTACCTTTAGTGTCTTTAAAAACAGGTCTTTATGATTAAAGCTTTTTGGGAAGAAAAATTGGGATGACATTTCAGAAGTGCGCTAGTCTAGAGTTCCTGAATGCCTATAAGGTTTCTACACTCAACGTCAAAAGAACAGTTACACAAATAATTGAACCCAGAAGAAATCAACCAAAAGTAGTGACACGTGATTGGTAGGTTTAACCTCATGAGACATGTGACTGCATGTGACTCAAGCAAGGATGGCCCTTATCCCTGTACCTGACTGACACAACAGCCATGATTGCAGACATTCAGTGAGCAGTGATGCCCTTCACGAGTCTCCTTGTTGGTGCCAGCACCATTGACAGACAGCTGCACAAAGCAGGACTACATGCACATAGACCACTACGACAACTGCCCTTGACACTTGTCACCATCCCCAAAGACAACAATGGTGTTGTACCAGACTGTCAAGGAGTGACTCAGAATGACAGCGTGAATGATCATCTTCAGTGATGAGTTTGTCCCGCTTTTGTCTTGGTGGACACGACCAACGAATACATGTGTAAAAGCACCACCATGAACCGTTTTATTGTCACGCTCACATGTCCAGAAGGCCTGGTGTCACTCCACCTACACCCCTAGCGCCAAGCTGCATGGGATTACATTAACATTTACATTTATGGCATTTAGCTGACGCTCTTACCCAGAGTGACTTACAAGGGTAATCATATTACAGGTAGGTCAATGTAGTGTTAGGAGTCTTGCCCAAGGACTCTTATTGGTGTAGCACAGCATAGTCACCTAGACCGGGAATCGAACCCTAGTCTCCCACATGTAGTGGTGTTATCCGCTGAGCTACACCAACCACAAGAGAGAGAGAGTGTGTAAAAGCACCACTATGAGTGGGATGGAAGTAAAACTGTTATGAAAGTCTAATGGTATGCAATGAAAGTACAGTGACTATGTAACGTATAATGCCTTAAGAGTTATACAGTGATTACCATGAAGAGTGTATGTACAATAATAAAAGCATCTTACGTTAGCAAACATGGCGGCCTGACGCCGTTATGAGACACCATACTAAGACGCCATACTGAGACACTACTTCTGTACGTGTAGCTCAATAAATATTGTCCATATCAGTCTAAACGTATCATTTATTGGTCCTGGTGACCTTTATCTTCCTTCCCCACAACACTGCAATCCCACACTTCCTTCTGGGTGCAGCTATTCTTTTCATGATGAGTGTATTAACAGTTTAATGAGCGAGAGAGAGAGAATTATTTATATTGTATTTTATAAAAATGATATGTAATTACATGTACTCCAGTCCTGCATGCATCTAATGACAATGTGTTCACATAAGTCTGGTAATTTTGAAGTGTCAGTCTGAAGAAAACAAAAACACTAGGAGTCACATTGTGGTAAGTTTCAGTTTCACCCTGGAGCCTAATCTTTAATTCCTTAAAACCGTCACACAACTTTGCTTGTAGCATTTGTCAAGATTTGAGGTCGTCCTGAAGGAATCAGAATTTTCCTCCCGGTTCTCTCCTCCGCCAGGCTGTTTTTAAACTGCAGAACTGTCACCGTCATGTCTAAATGTCAAGAACTTAAAGCTGCATATATCAAAAAATTGTTTTCCACAGCCTGCTGATTATATTTTCTCTTGGTGTTCTTAGCACCCATGATGTGCAAGGCAGTGAACTTCGGAGAAGTGGGCCTGGGTTATTTTATTCTCTGGATCCATTTTTTATCCAGGCATTTGGTGTCTTTGTTTACCTGGCTTCAGTAGAATAGCCCTCAACCTGGACAAGGTAAAACTAAACTTTTATCTTGGAGATCTGCTTTACTGATGCTAATATCATGCAAGGAGTCGTTTGAAGAAATCTGAGATGCAAAACTAAAAGGGCCCAAAAAAACTCTGCATATATATTAATGATATCCATCTATGGCTGTGAGAGACTGCACAAGCCTGCCCTCCTGCAATGAAGTGCTTTATCGTCACAGGTGAGCTTGGCAGCCATGGATTGTAAATGTTGTTTTCTCCGCTTTCTTTAATTAAATCCATAGAGTGCAGTGGCTGGAGATATCCCTCTTCGCTGAGCCCCTGCAGTCTTCTAATGAGACTTTTCATCAAGATTGCCCTGGTATATAAACAGCGTCATGTCTCTTTATTATTCTGCTGCTTGAGAGGTCCTGTGTGGTTTGAACACAGAAGCTCAAGAGCTGAGACTTTTCGGTGACAGAATAAAAGAAAAACTGTAATGTTGGGCAAACACACCAGACACTTATCCAAACAGGTTTGAAGTTTAATCTCAATGGGACAATCGAGAGGAGAAGTCAAAACCAGGCCAAGTCAAAACCAAGAGATCAAATACCAGATACATGGAGAAGGCAGAAGAAGTGAAGACCTTTCATATCACTGGCAGCTCAAAGTCTTTACAGACAGTTGACATCATTAATGGAGTGAAATGCTACCACTACTAATAATAATTAAACATATATGTGTATGTGTATGCCCTAAGATGTGTGTGAAATGGAAGTACAAGAGAGGGGCATCCATTTATTCTAATAGGAAAATATTTTTGGAATTTAATGTATTTTTTCAGAAAAATGCTCAATCAAAAATTTGGGTATAGCATACCATTCCCAATCAGATTGAACATTCCATGGCTGAAACCGCGTTAGTGGACTAAAAAGGTCTCGGCTGAGAGAAGGAAGAAAGAGAAGAAGAATTACTAATTACAGAAAACCCTCTCAGCATTCTTAAACCTTCTCCTTGTTTATTACCCCACCAGGTGACTTTAAGCCTAGTTGGGTCTAACTTAGCGGCAGTAATGGTCATGTTGCTCTAGTACTGTAATAAATACTAACCACATATTTAGGCTGATCTCTTTTCCTTCAACCTCTGCCACTCCTCACAATGCCAGAATGAGTAATCAGGGGAGAGGACTGGAAGCATGTAGGACTGGTTACTGAGAGCTAATATATATGCTCATGCATACCAGCATGAATGTCATGTTGTTTACATTTAATTGCATGTAATCTTGGGTTAAAGCTGCAGTCTGTCACAGCCATGTTATAGAGATCCGACTAGAGGTTAGATCAGACAGGTTAGATAAAGCTGATGTTAGCTTTTTATTCTCATTTTCCATTCCGTCTTAAACTAGATAAAGAGATTCCCTGGGAGAAACACGCAATGGTTGTGCAGCTTAAGTGGTTATGACTTTCTGCTAGGCTGTTACTAGGCTTTGGTTGCTATGGGAGCAAGAACGAATGAATAAATGACATATAGAGGAGAGCAGGTCAGGATGGCTCTGGATTAGAGTTTGGGGGAACTGCTTTTGAGGACATGCAGTTTGGTGGCTGTAGGTTAAAGAAGACAATAAGGTTTAGATGGGGCCAAAAATGAAAGGGACATTGAGAGAAAGAAGGATAGAAATGAAGACAGATAAGAAGGGGTGGAACCAACTTTGAATTCTCGCTTGGGAGTCCTGAGTGGTGTATCAGAAACAATGTCTCTGGGTTGAGCAAAGGTATTCATTCTTAATTTGGAAAAATCAGTTGCTAAGCAAAAACAGTGGATCCGATTCAAAAAGCTGTATACATGGCCATTATTCCTGATCAGACTGAACATTATGGAGTTGGAATTTTGTTGATATCTTGAAAACTAGGGGACTAGTTAGTGGACATAAGATGTGCACCAATATGAAGAAGATGAAGATAAAGAGAAGCAGCACTAATAGAGCGGTTACATTAATTATTTAAGGTGGAAATTTGAAAATAAGCTTCATCATCTTCAAAAGATAAGCACCACAAATTTATCAGGACAGTATGGTACTGGCACTGCTCTATAGCGTTCAGCATTTTGTAGCAGTTTTTATGAATTACAAAAAACCAAGAGAAGACAAGAATGAAAAAGCAGCTTAAGGAGGATGAGGACATAAACAAGCAGGTGAGCATTATCAAAAAAAATGCTGACCTTAACATTCGTAGCTAGCATTGGTGTGTAGCATATTAACTGGCATGTTTATGTCATATTAAGATACAAGCCTTCACCACTGTCCATTTTATCACTAGCACAGCACCTTGTTTATCTCAGTGCAGCAGACAAATAGTAAATAAGAGATTTCAGAGAAAGCACTGCTGGGTGTGTGTTTGTGTGTGTGTGTGTGTGTGGGAGAGGGTGTGTCTGTGTCTGTGCAGCAGGACAGGTGAAATACAGCAGAGCATGCAGTCAGCTGGTCTGTATCATGGAACACCTGGTCTGAAAACAAGTCCCACTCCAGCCCTGCCTCCTTATGTTTCATGCGATTGGCTTTTCATCATTAATGTTGTGCTTTCATGTGAACACGCCTGAGGATTAATCACAGCCTTGGTATCTAAACCTGGATTAACAGAGAAAGTAGTTAACTGCTGTGGCTGTGTTTCTGTGTTTTTGTGAAGCTGAAACTCCGACAGAAAGCCCATCAAAGTGGAACCTGTTTGCTTGGATAGGCCTCATATTGATTTTAAGGTTTTTATCCTCATCTCATTTCATATATTCCAGTTTTCATATATATATATATATATATATATATATATATATATATATATATATATATATCTATATATATATATATATATATATATATATTTCATTACAAATTAAAAGCAGGCATTACAAATAAGCTATTGCACTAGGACACTGGACTCTCTGTGTTGAGCTGCTAGTGAGAGGAGGAAGGGGGTAGAAGGATAGGATTTGTGCTAGTTTTGAATCATTTCAAAGACATCTATGTAATGTATAGTAGAGATCTATTGCAGTTAGCCTGCTAAACAGCTAGTCTTTGCCCGCCATGCCTTGTAATACTTCTTTGTTTTAGATAGAGAGTTACTATAGTGATGAGCCTGCCATCAGCCCAACATGGGAGACTGAAGAAGCAGCCTGCCACTATTCGCTTCTGGCAAGGAGCTGGCAAAAAAAGCAAAACAAAGGAAGTGGTATAAACAGAAGCAAGTCAAGAGTTACATGCTGTGCTGCTTTCCACTACTGCATATGCTCTTGGCAAAAAAAGGGATGAAGTTTAATGCTGAACTCACAACAGTTCTTCCTGGTTTTCATTGGACTTTTCTTCCATACAGACACATTACAACATGTACGTACTTGGGGCAGATCCCCGAACTCTAATCCACAGACATTCTCCTCTGTGCTGTTTATTAAACCCTGTTCGTCCCAGACACTACTTTTTTGGCAGCACTTCAGCAACCAGCCAGCAACAAGCATATTCTGCACAATGATTAGACTGTTTCTTCAGGCACTCGTTTTTTTTTGTTTTTTTTTCTTTCCTGCCTGATTTTTGATTCCAAAATAATGTTAACAGACCATCCCTTTTCACCTCCTGCCACCACCTACAGCCATGGTGCAGAAAGAAAATGCATTATGATTTGCAACTTTAAGGTTAAAACCTAACATCTAGGAGTAAAATCAAGGATTTTGTGCAGGCAAGAATATCATAATTTTTAATCATATTAGCTGATGAATAATGCATGGTGTGTTATGTAGTGCTGGCAGTTGTTTATGTTTACAGGGCTTTAATTAACTGCTAGTGTAAAAATACATTGGGCAATATCAGTAACAAATGTGTTTGTTGGATTTTGTTCCAAGAAGTCACACATATCTGTGTACTGCTGTAAAATTAGTACTTATTAACATACACCTGACAAATCCTGATCACTTGAGGGTTTGTTAGATTGTGTTCCAAACAATATGTGAACTGCAGTAAACCTAATACTGATTAGAACAAATCTACAAATCCTGATCACCTGTTTAGCCATCAGCATTAGTGGCTAAAGGTGCCACAGAATGGAATACTGAGTTCAAAAAACAGACCTGAGGCGTATCATGAACCCTGAACACAGCTATCTTCTACTTCTACTACCTGGAGAAATCTACTCTCCCAGGCTGTTAGGCCAATGTCTGCACTTTTCATACCCTTTCCGATGAGCCTCCCTGTCAGCAGGCATGATTGATGTTCATCTTTAAATGAGGATGAAATTGGCTTCTTTTTGCCAGCTTCTTCGTCAAGTTCTATTCCACCTTAAATGCTATAGCTTGTACCGGTGCCAAAATGTATCTGCAGCACCATTTAAGGTGGAACAGAGAATTCACAGAACAAACTGCCGAATAGGAAGCAAACTTCAGGTCCCACATCTTTAACAGGTTTCTACACAGATTTAAATTAAGCTTTGCACATTTCACATTTCATTTGTGGGTGAAGCGTGTGCCGATTATCCAGTGGTGTAGCCTAACTGATACATATGTATGTATAAGCTCTAGAGACGAGCATGGGTACACCTAAATTCTGACATTTCCAATCCTGCCGCTTACCTTTGTAAGAATCAACTCTGGCACAAAATTCGGATATTACTTGTTTAGTTATTTAGTAGGATGGATGTGTATGCTATCATATGAAAGTAATTAAAATGCTGCTGTAAGTGATGGTGTAGCATAGGAACTTTCCTTCTGCCTTCTTCCTCTGCTCCCAAATAAAGCTGGTAAGAAGCTCCTTCAAACCAATTTTAGAGTTTTAACTGGTAGACTTCTAAATGTGAATTATCAAAAGTTTCAAAAGACTCACATGCAAAAGTCTGACAACTTAATGTAGGTCTTGTAAAAAACATAACATGCTACAAATCCTCCAACCAGAATATTAGATGTACTTACTCTTTATTTTAATTGACTGCACTAGTTTATATGAACATAAGATTTGAATATTCCCAAAATAGAAATTGATATTTGTTATTACTAAATTCAATTATGTTATCAATTATTAGCACTGGTATCGGTGTCTGGACATTAGCCTTGATATTACTTGGTATAGATCAAATGAAAAATCTGCGGTATCGCCCATCACTAATACCCTCTAGGGGAAAAAAAAGATTTGCATAGTCTAATTTACAATGAATCATGTGTATTTGGATTTTAACACTACTGCGTGTGCAGTTATCAGAGGTGGCAAGAGCACAAGTAGATCATCACAGTAGTTAATAGGTGTGTGTATTTCATATTAGGTGAGTATTTTGTCACTTTTTTTTTTATTTTAACTCACATTTACATTAACTCTACATTTAAAAACAAAGCTCTGTACTACTCACTATATTGTAAACAGAGTAGTTTGGTTCCAACGAATTATTTATTGTTTTATTTAATCAGGCGATAATTCAGGCACCTAATCAAGCAAGGATGGACTCGTACTGGCTGTGAACGGTGGGAGAGGGAAGGTGCGGAGGGAACCTGTGATTGGCTACTTATAGGACCCCAGAGCGCGAGGGGGAATATTAAATAACACAGATGAGGAGATGGACTCCTTAGAAAGAGAGAGAGTGTGGAGGCTTAATGCAGTCGGTGCGTCTAACAAAAAGTCTGCGTCACCAGTTTATTTAACTAATAAACTAAAATGTCAATGTAACCAGAATTCTCCGTATAATAAGACGTCGGATATAATACTGTTCCTCTCGTTATAAGGCTTGAGTAGTCACAGGTTTATCTAGTTCCTCTTTTCTGGTCCACCTTATAAGAGATGCAACATGGAGCATCCGCGGCAGATTTAAGGTGGAACGGAAGTTTAAATCAGCGGCTGCTAACCTCCGTGTTATCCTCTCTTCCACGACCTTCTGTGGAAAACGCTGTTTGTTTTCGGTTGTGCTTCATAAAAGTGTTTGTGATCCAAACCATGAGGGAAATAGTGTTGCAGAGCAGGAGGTATAGAAAGCGTGTTGGCGAGGAGAGTGTAGTCAGTCTTTCCTTCTCGCCTGATTGTTCCTACTCGCCCCCGTCAAAAGCCTAGTTATGGTGGAAAAACACACCTAAGAGTCGATTCCTGTGGGTTCGACTCTTTTCAGTCCTCGGTAAAGAGTCAACTCGTGTTGGAGTCAAAGAATCGATTCTGGCAGAAAATGAGATTGGGGAAACAGGCACAGTTAAAGAAATATGATTAGCGTTTCCTTTTTTATACTTTAGTATTGACTGCTAAATTAAAACTGACAGGGCAGGATAATCTAACATGTAAAAGCGTCTGGTGTCTTAGGTTAATCTGTTTTGGGGGTGATGGATGCTGTTCTGGTATAAGACATTACGCTCAGTTTCATGTACGTGGTCTTCTAATCTGTAGTAAAACAAAAATAGTTGAATAGTTGAAATAGACTTCAATTGCATAAATACTTATTCCATACAAATCAGAGCATGTGCTTTTTATACTTCTGTTGTGTAAAAAATTTAAATCACACCTGAACTAATTTACTGGATTACTAAATAAATTTAAACTAAATTTTTTCTTTCCATTTTTACATTAATTAGAAGCTTCTGCTTCCTCTACTTAGGCTGCATCACTCCTGAAGAATCCAAACGTTCCTTTAGGCTTAGTGCACTGCTGTTAGACAGTCATCAGCACAGTATAATATACAAATTGACTGGGTTTAGTTGTATTTTTTTGACTATTCTAGTTTTAATGATTTTTATCTCTGTGGGTGAAAGTTTCTATATATTGTCATGTCACTTTGCTTTTCTGCTGACCTCTATTATCTAATTGTTGTAAATGTAATAAAATATATATACTTTGGCTTTGTGCTGTTTATCTCTAGCTTGATGTGATGGAACTCGCACTCACAGTTTAGCAGTCTAAATGTAAAAACTTAAAAATAACCATTATAGGAGAAATTAAGGTTACAATATAAAGAACACTGGTTTTAATAGATAGGTTTTGGCTGACCATAGGTAACATGTACAGATATTTTATTTATTTATATATATATATATATATATATATCTGTATAATAACTGTGAACTTTATCTTTACCACCTAAACTGTCTTACCCCACTTTTCTGTCATGGCTTAGTGACTCCAATTGGCAAAGTCAGATATCAAAGTAAAAGACCCCTGTTTTTTTTTAAAATAAACTCTTAAAGAAAACCATCAGACCCTGGAATATGTATAAAAGAGAAAAGGCGACCAGCTTTATTGTTAAGTGTATGCTGAAAAGTTTACTCGTGTGGATTTAATTCAGTGGTAACCATATGGTACAGAGCTTCCATACTTGTACAGTGTTCAGACAGTGATGTTAAACACCTCCTGTCTTCCTATACTTTTTCAAACTAGGTGTTGTTACCCTTATCTCAAGGCTCGTTCCATAGACACATACATTGAACATGGTTTTAACCCCCATGTCCTCAGCCAGAATGTCACAAAGAATGCCCTAACTGCTCAAGATGTTCCTCCGTCCTGCAGTCTTGAGATCGCAAATCGAGTTGTCGTTTTCTGCTTTTAGTCCCAAATTGTAAACTGAACACTGTTCCTGGCCTTATGTGTTGTTAACAATTCCCTCAACCTTTTATCCATCCTGTATCCCAGTTTTACAACAAAGCATATAATTGTGCCCTTATGTCTAAAGTATTAACAATTATTATTCCTTAAATGATTACCAAATTATTCCCTCATTTCTCCAAAAAAAACACATATAGTCCTTGAGAAAAGAAAGATCGATGCAGGGACAACAAAGGATGTTTTTAACTAACTGTTTTTTTGTTTACTGGTCACTACACAGGTCACATTAACTCACCTGTTTCCCTACAACAAGCATATATTGTCCATGTCCCCTAAAAGTTATTAACAATTTATTGATTCCTTAAAATGATTACCAAATTATTCGTTGCCTTTGTCTCTGCAGAGGTCTCTGCTAAGCCTGCGGCTTCTCCTGAGGTCTTCGCCCAGCCAGAAGGACCACCTGCACCCAAAGAAGTCACAGCAGGCATGCCTCCACATTTAAGGATGTTGAAGCAGGCCACACTTACCCACAAGAATGTTGGTGCAGCCCTGCGTGCACCTGCACCCCGTCCTATTTCAGTGCTGGTAACCACACCCACAGTACAGCTTCTACAAAGCCGTAACTTTTTAGGGTTTTATCTAATGAGCACACAGGTACAATAACCTTGTTAATGGGACACACAGACTGATGTGTCTGTGCGAGCTGAACTAATATGATTTGGACAGAGATTACAGTCGTATGTCAAACACCAAGCCAAAGAAAAAACCATGGAAACAGTGTGTCCTCTCCACTGCCCACTTCATTCCAGCAGAATTAATTTTAGGCCCCAAAATATTTGCTGTATTTCATGTGTGGCTTCACAACATGTCCCTAGTTTCCCTTGCACACAGCTTCTTAAAGCTGAGTTTGGGAATGTTTTGGAGAACACGACGTGTGATGCGGGTGTTGCGCTAGACTTGTTGTTTGACAAGCTTTCTTGAAAAGTCATCTGAGCACTCCCACTCCAAAAGCAGCTTTGTAAATTGACATTTACAGCTGCATGTGGATATGACAGCCCCAACTCCAAGGCATGCCATTTCGATCTGCTTTGCGCTCGTAGATCAAACCAAGGAGGAAGTATGTTGTTTGAGAAAGTCTGTTATATCATGGCGGCAAGTTGTACCACCAGTAACACAGATAAGGGAACACTTTCATCACTGTCAAGAAAATCTCATATCTCTGAAATAATCATTTTATCAGAAAGGCTACATTTCTGTATGTATGAACGTTATGTTAATGTGTGTGTATTCTGTGGCTTGGAATGAACAGTTAAGAATATACAGTGTGTATATATGTGATTTCAATGCGATTGGAAAGGAAGATAAAGGTTACCAGGAAGAATAAATGTTGATAAAGTTTAAATTGATATAGGCAATATTAATTGAACTACACACATAAAAGTAGTGTCTCTCAGTGTGGCGTCAGGCCACCATGTTTGCTAATGCAACATGTCAGACGTCTTGGTATGGAGCTGTAGAGGTTCCTGATAGTGTCCTTTGATAATCCATCCCTAGCAGCTTTAATACTCTCGCACAGTTCCTGCAGATTATGCGGTAGGGGTGGAGTTGGGTGACACCCGGCCTTCAGGATGTGTGATACGTGACAATACACCACTCATCTTGGCGCTGACCACGGTGCCTCCACACACAGATACGTTTCCATCAAGACAAACGCGGGAGTCATTACTGAGGATGTCCTGCTGCCATTCTGAGTTACTCCAGCCTGGCACGACATTGACATGGTGTTGGGGCAGTCGTCGTAACGGTCTGCGTGCATGTAGTCCTGCGTCGTGCAACTGTCTGCCAATGGCGCAGGCACTACCTGAATGACTAATGGAAGGAATCAGTGCTTGCAGAATGTCTGCCATTGTGGCTGTTGGGTCAGTCAGGTACAGCGTTAAGGCTTTTCTTTATGTCGCATACATGATAGAGCGTGAAATTTAAATCATTTGCATGTCTCACAATCTCAAACCTTAAGTAACTAGACCTTCAAGGTTGTTATTACAGTCACATTTTATTTATGTTATGCATGTTCCTAGAACTAAACTGGCATTATTTTATTGAATGTGCTGATTCCAGGCATTCAGACAGTAGGATATTTGTATGTGTATCCTTCGTTAAGGATTCTATATTTTTTTTCCAGCACTGTCGCCAAAAATAAATTCTCCATCATGGATGCTACCTCTCTCATGCGTCTCCGAAGCTGTGACTTGTGATGCCTCCGATTTGGTGCTCGAGCCACAGCAAGGATTCAGGGATGCTGGGATGAGAAGGTAGGTCACAAAATTGGTATGCATCCGAAATGACCATTTCGGGCCATTGGCTCTGCAGATGCGGAATATTCAATGATGACACATGCTCATGAAAACAGTCTAGAGTGCAGAGGTACCAAGCCAAGCATGACAGGGTGGAGCGGCCCTCTTTTCTAAAGCTTTCCAGGGAATGTGTATGTGTTTAGATAGGGCAGGAGGGGGTTACCTAATCTGGCTAATGGAAAAGAAATAGCGCCAGGGCCGAAGAGCAGGCCCGCATTCAAATTATATCACAAACCCAAGAAAGCACTTCTGAGGATTCCTGCAATCTTCCTGCGTGCACAACCGAATAGCCCTGGGCTTGTTGTGAAACCAGCACCCTGCCCGCTGTTTGATCGACTCAGTGCTGGGAGAATATAGAGAGAGCGCAAGGCACGGCTGATCTAAGGCGACGGTTTCAGCAGCTCTGCTTTCTGAAGTCAGACTCGCTCTGGGCTCTCAGGTTGCCCATGGCAACCAAGGATGCTCTGCCATCTTCTGGCAACCCAGACTGGGATGTGTTTTTATCTGCGCAATCGAAAATGGCAAGGTGCTGTGTAGGTGTTTTCCAGGCGAGACAGGGAGAGCTTGGCTTACGGCCTCAGCACATAGCCTGCACAGATTCACAGACAGACAGAACGTCTCAGTCAATGTTTCCCAATCCTGGTCCTGGAGCAGGCGACACAGTTCAGTAAGACCCCGACTAACTACAACATGGAAACCAGATGTCGGTAGACTGTACAGGGGATCTATTAAGCCAATTTTAATTGTTCATGATAATCTTTTTGGGGTCAAATAGATTTGCACTCTTGTGTTTCTAAAACACAAAATGTTCTCATATTGTATATATAGTGGTTGGGTTCCTGTGTTTTTCCTAAATATGCACTTTTGGCGCATCCTTTCTAGTTGCATTCTGATGTGCAAGAGCAGTTTCGTGTCTTGCTGTTTATGCACATTTTGTAATTTGTCTTGTATTTTGTTTTTGCACTGTTACTTATTATTTATGTTAACACAGTACAACCCTACATCGGTATTAACAGAAAGTTTGATTTCATTTTAATTTAGTTAGTTTCAGCCCTGCCTGTCGATGAACCCAGCTTGTTCTGGTTGGTCAGTTTGCCCGCTCTTTTCTGTCTTTTCAACCGGAAGAGCGGTATCCTACTGAGCAAGTTCCATCCTTACTTTTCATCCACATAGAACTGTGGCTAGTCCCATCCTGGAAGTCCGTAAAACAAACTGGTAGGTCTGCCTTCACAAGATAGCAAGGCTTTTCAGGGTGGTAAGATTTTACTGTTGTAGTTCCCAGTCTGTTGTATGAGGGTGTGCCATGATTGCCAGTATGCAGTAAGGACTGTGTTACCAGATGACCTCAAAAGAGTTTCTACTTCTAGCGTGTATTTTAGCCTTTGGCACCTTTATAGCTTTGCAGATCATTGGCAAAGCACTTAAGTAAAGAGGAAAAACCCCTTTAATTCCTCTAAAATTCCTTCATGGAAAGCTATTACATGAAATATCTCCAAAAATGAAAAGAATTTTTGAAATCAATTCATGGCGTAAAGGTATATGCAGGGCATTGTAAGAGGCAAAATAGGTAGAACTCATACTGTCCATTTTTTTTCTTTAGCACTATAGTAAGTTAGGTTTGAGCAAAAATGTGGACCGTTGAAAGGACCCTGAAGACTGGTGTGGTAATAGATTTACAGGTCATTGTTGGGATATCATCTGTGCTGTTTATATTGTTCCTGTCACCAGCACTTCCAAACTGGTATGGTTTTATACAATAAACCATCTTGCTGTAAGCCATGATGGGAATTACATTGTTTACTGAATCATGTAGAAAATGGTGTACTGTTAAATATGTATATTGTATAATCTCTATAGTCATAGAAATGCTTTTTCAATAGAATTGAATGCTCTGGAGAAGCCACATGAGCCTAGAGGGGTACAAAGCCCTTCAGCACTGGGCTGTGGAACAGCGTTCTGTGGAGTGCTGGAGCTCCATCTAATACCTTTGAGATGAGTTGGAGTAATCCAAAATTAATCATCCAACATCAATACCTGACCTTACTGCTGCTTTTGTGGTTGAATACAATTACATGCCTAAAGCAAGCTGCTGCAGTAGTTGGTGTAAAGCCTTCCCAGAGGAGTAGAAGCTGTTACTGCCACAAAGAGGAACAAACTCCCTATTAACACCCTTGAATTCAGAGGGATCATTGAAAAAACAGGTGTTCACAAACTTTGGGACATTCTATAGTGTGCATCTTATTGATTCACTTCAAAGAACATACATAATAACAAACAAAAGGTATAATGATTTTTGTCTGTCCCATTATCTGTGATTTAATAAATAAACTGATGGGCTCAGTAAAATTAAATTATCACAACAAATGTGCTAAACACACAGATCAGTTTTAGGCAGTTAATTCCTCCAGTTGAACAAAAACATGTTAAAGCAAAATACAAATGTTATTATTTTTTTTGGAAAGAAAATGAAAATTAAATCACAAATTCTCATGAAAATGAGCTATTGTTTTGATTTAACTTGAACCAGAATCAGAGTTTTGACATGTTTTCATTTGCATGGAAGCTGTTAGTAAATACACAGCTAAATTACCAAGAGTCGGTGGACTGATGGTAATTAAGAGCTTTTTTTTTGTAAATGTGCCATATAGTGTATATAATTCACCTCCAGCTAAACATCAAACCATGTCTTTATGGAGCTCTCTGTGTGCACAGGGTCACAGTCATGCTGGAGCAGGAAATGACCTTCCTCAAACTGTTGGAAACACAATTATCTAAATGGTTTTTGCATGCTGCAGCATTAACATTACGCTTCATGGGAACTAAGGGGCTTAAACCTTGAACAGCAGCCCAGATTACCATCCCTCCACCAACTTCAGTGTTGGCACCAAGCACTCTAGTAGGCGGCATCTCCTGCTTTGTCCATCTGACTGGCAACTAGCAAAGCATAATTTAGGAGTCAGTGGCACCACTCTGTAAGTTTGTGTGATCTATCATTTCCAAAAGGTGGTTTCTTATACATGACTCTCTTTCCCCCAGAATATGTAAATATAACTGCAGGAAACATGTCTTAATAAGAATTCCTATCACTCCCCATTATTTAAGGAGCTGTAAGATGATTTTTTATGGAGTAAGGGATGTTTATTTCATCTGAAAGACACCATTGTACTTTGATTCATGTTGCCTATCATTAAGTTGGCATGTGGGGGGTTTTGGCGTGCAAGAGTCTCTCGCCTTTAGAAATGTAACTGGCTCATCTCTACACTGTTTCAAGATGTATATACTATAAAGGACACTTAAACCGTGGCAGAAACGCTGTGCTAGATGATTACTGTCTGTTCACAGCTTTCTATTTACAAGCTCAGTTGACTGTCTGTAATGAATTTCAGTCAGAAAGTCTCTCTGTGTTTAAAGCCATTTAGATGGCATATTGCGTGCCATTATCAGATGAGCCATATCCAGAGGTTCTCCTTGGATAATTGCTACTCTTTTGTAGCCCATTAGCTGTGGAGTAAGCCTATAAGTAAGACAATAGATCTAAAGTCCAAACAGACTTTAGTACTCGCAGGAACTGCATAATCACTTAAGTAATTATATAGATATGCAGTGCATTATATTTTCCACTCATTCTGTATGTGTCTACCTGTGCTACTCTTCACACTCTGTTTTCACATTAAGAGACTGATGGAGTCAGACTCATGACTATGGAGTCAGACACTGCAGTGCTGCTGGAGTGTTTAAACACTGTGTCCACTCACTGTCCACTCTCAGACCCTCCTTGTAGATGTAAAGTCAGAGATGATAGCACATCTGCTGCTGCAGAGTTTGTGTTGTTCATCCTCCAGTCCTTCATCAGTGGTCACAGGATGCTGCCCACAGGACGCTGTTAGCTGGACAGTTTTGGTTGGTGGACTATTCTCAGTCCAGCCGTGACACTGAGTGTTTAAACAGTCCAGCAGCACTGCTGTGTCTGATCCACTCACACCAGCACAACACACACCAACACAACCGCAGTGTCACTGCAGTGCTAGGAATGATCTACCACCCACATAATACCTGCTCTGTGGTGGTCCCTAGAAGTCCTTATCTTTTGAAAACACGGTAACGACACAGATGGACTATAGTCTAATTGTATTGGGCAATGAGTGTAGAAGCAAGGTTAATGTAATTACTGTTCAGTGTATAAACACTGGACACATGCAGGTGTCACTGGTGGTTTTGGATGGTGATTAAATGGCTATATTCACTTTGAGGACATTACAGCGGTTCTCTATGAGAACTATTTTGGCACTCTTCATGTACATCCCTGCTATGAGGTGAGTAGTAACTTAAATGTACTCAAGTCAAATACTGATGTATTTGTATTCAGATGAGTATTTTAATATCCTAATACTTTGAGTTCTACTGAAGTATATTGGTGACTGCAGGGATTTACCTTTTACTCTGTTACACTCTGTAATTTTTATTGAGTTACTAGATTAATTGTTTGTGTTTAAGTTCATTCTTCTGTGTGGTTGATGCCATTTGTACCGCTTTATGGCTGGCCTCAATTCTTACTTTAAAGTCTAAGCATTTCCTTTTAGACCATAATGACTAAAAAAGCCGGCTCCTCCAAAACAAAAGCGGGACTCATTTTACATTTTAGGCATTTAGCTGATGCTATTATCCAGAGCGACTTACAAGTTTATTCGTTTTACAAGTAGGCCAGTGTAGTGTTAGGAGTCTTGCCCAAGGACTCTTATTGGTGTAGCCCAGCATTTGCTACCTCGACTGGGATTCGTGAAACTTAAATCATTTGCATGTCTCAAGATGTCAAACCTAGCCACCAAGTTTCATTTCTGTCAGTTGGTGAAGAGTGTATGTAGTTACATGTTTATTAAGTCTAACTTGTGGTTTATGGAAAGAAGCAAATGTACATTTATATATTACAGCAAAACAAAAGTAATAACAAGCTACTTCTACGGGTTATCCCCCCCCCCACACTTACACCAATGCTATCTTGGGAAGTGCCTTGATTTCATAACTGTTGAATGTGTTCAAAACTGTGCCCAATTGCTAACGATAAATTATATTAAGACCATCTTCAAAGGAAGGTATGTAATATGTTGCAAGGGGGAGGCTGGAGGAAAGAATGACTCATCAATGGCTTCAAGCAGAAAAGAGATTGAGCTAATATGCCTATTACTTCACACCATGTGAGGGTAAAAAAAATTACAAGCTGCGAGAGCATCCGCACCCGCCCCACATACATCCCCGTTAGTCAGCTCCAAGCTTCGCAGTGGTCATCAAAACCGCTGGCGCGTTAAATATGTTATGATGGTGATGCCTGTGTTCTGATGACAAAATAACAACGCAGTTCTTGAGCCGCAGGGCTAATTTTTGTGCTGTGGCATGCTAAACGCATTAACCTTACAAATGATGGGCTTGGTTGCCATATCGTGCCTATGGAATCTAATTATGCTGTTATTACACTGAAGCTCATTAAAGCTTTCGGGTTGCTTTTTTTAGCAGTCGTGTTTTCCGTTTAAAGGATCATTTTTGTGTCTGATTGGATGTCACTGTGTTAATGATACAGCCAATGTTGGATACAGCATGAAGCATGCTATTGATCTTTGGAGCTACAGAGTAATATGCAATATAGTAGATGCACTGACACCCTCACATAGTTTTAGATTGAAGCTTATTTTGCCATCCTGTTTTTTCCCCCCACTTGTAATTCTACTTACCAGACTTTGAATTACTTTTATGCAAATGGAATATCTACTTGTGCATGGGTGCAGTGACACAAGCGGTGGTCCGTTGTTGTGCGCTAGTACGAGTGGATCAGAAACAGCGATTTTTAAACACCTCTGTGTCATTGCTGGACTGGGCATCTTCCAGCAACCAAAAACTAACCAACCAACAATATCCTGGGGCAGCATCCTGTGACCACTAATAATGGACCAGAGCATAACAGACACAAACTGTGCAGCAGCAGATGAGCTATCATCTCTGACTTTACATCTACAAGGTGGACCAGCAAGGTAGGAGCCTCTAATGCAGTGGACAGTGAGAGGACACTCTAGCATTGCACTGCTGTGTCTGATCCACTCACACACCAACATAACACACACTAACACATCGCCACAATGTGGAGTCTCTGTGGTGCTCCTGGTGTGGGTTCTGACCATTAAAGCACAGGATGAAAGGGCTAACACAGTATGTGAAGACACAGATGGAGTACAGCAGGGGTGTACAACTCCAGTCCTGAGCCGGTGTTCAGCAGGGATTGATAGTTTACCTGCACAAACACACCTCATACAACTCCTTAGTTGATTGCTAGGGTTAGTCAGTGGGTTTGCGTTGAGGAACTGCCAAACTGTGCTGAACGCCAGCCGTCCAGGACTGGAGCTGTTTGCCCCTGGTTTGCAGCCTGCATTTGTAGAACTACAAAGTGCTCCAATAGGGTAAATGAAGCTGATCAAATGGACACTGAGTGTAGATGAAGTGTCATGGCTGATCAGTGTATGTAATGTTAATAATTATGACAGCACATTCTAGGCTAAAACTGTATGAGAACTATGAGTGTCAGGCAGCATATTCGTAACATATAAATTCATATTCATATAAATAATATTTAGATATTTCAATCACAACCACTGTGAACAATTTTGAGTCCGCTTCTCTAGAACAGGGCATTTCCCATCAAACCCCTCTGAATGACTTTATTTATATGAAATCTATTCTGTTATGCAGAACTGCTGAAACTGATGGAACCTCCCCTAATATATTATGCCCAGGCTACAGTAAAGTGAGACCTAACTTATTATCTAATAGAATTTTGTCAGGAATCTCGAATGCCATTCCAGACACAACACAATTTGATTCTGTAGATGTCAGGGTTAAGCAGCAGCGTTCAGTTATCTGTATACTGTATGCAGCATCATATCTGCCATGTTTAAAAATAACCATTACATTTGAAAATGGCTATTGATTGGGTTTGACACGATTACCTTGGACGTGATCCTTAAGCGCTCAACTCTGCTGTCCCAGTCGCTCATATAATTGCGTTATCACAGAGAGCTATTGATTGCATTTAAGCTTAAAGTGCATATACAGTTACAAATTGATATTGTTGCCTTTGCATTAGAACTATGCCAAGGTTGATGGTGCTTGTTAGGCATCAGGGAAATACTGACAGCGCTAAGCAGATGTCTTCCTGCTTAGGGTGCTTTTACCTACAATGTGCCTGCTGTTTCTCTGTAACTGTAAACCTCTCCAGACTCCACTGAGGTTTGCAGGGTATAGGCTTCATCTCAAAGACAATAATGGTAAGCGGATATAAAGTTGTCGTTACAGTAAATTTAAGTTCAGTACTTCAGTACTTTTCTTAATCTAATAAAAACAAAGTTAAGAATGCCCTGTCATGGTTGAGAATGGCTTGTCAGTGTTAAGAACGCCCTGTCATGGTTGAGAATGGCTTGTCAGTGTTAAGAACGCCCTGTCATGGTTGAGAATGGCTTGTCAGTGTTAACACTCCACCATGGTTAAGAATGCCCCATGAGGAATAAGAACACCCCGCCATGGTTTAGAATGTCCCACCATGGCTAAGTACACCCCGCCATGGTTGAGAATGCTCCATCAGGCTTAAAAACACCCTTCCATGGTTTAGAATGCTCCATCAGGCTTAAGAACACCCTTCCATGGTTGAGAATGTCCCATCATGGCTAAGAACACCCTTCCATGGTTTAGAATGCTCCATCAGGCTTAAGAACACCCTTCCATGGTTTAGAATGCTCCATCAGGCTTAAGAACACCCTTCCATGGTTGAGAATGTTCATCATGGCTAAGAACACCCCACCATGGTTTAGAATGTCCCATCATGGCTAAGAACACCCCGCCATGGTTTAGAATGTCCCATCATGGCTAAGAACACCCCGCCATGGTTTAGAATGTCCCATCATGGCTAAGAACACCCCGCCATGGTTTAGAATGTCCCATTAAGGCTAAGAACACCCCGCCATGGTTTAGAATGTCCCATTAAGGCTAAGAACACCCCGCCATGGTTTAGAATGTCCCATTAAGGCTAAGAACACCCCGCCATGGTTTAGAATGTCCCATCATGGCTAAGTACACCCTGCCATGGTTGAGAACATCACCTTAAGCCATGATTTAGAATTTTACCCTGCCATGATTGAGAATGTTCATCATGGCTAAGAACACCCCGCCATGGTTTAGAATGTTCATCATGGCTAAGAACACCCCGCCATGGTTTAGAATGTTCATCATGGCTAAGAACACCCCGCCATGGTTTAGAATGTTCATCATGGCTAAGTACACCCTGCCATGGTTGAGAATGCTCCATCAGGCTTAAGAACACCCTGCCATGGTTTAGAATGCCCCATCAGGCTTAAGAACACCCTGCCATGGTTGAAAACACCCCAGCCACCTTCGTTTGTTTTTGTTTTTTGCACCTATGTAAGTTGATTACTTTGCTCATTAGCCAAAATTAAATAATCAAGTAAAGGAAGTGCTTTAATGCTTTAACACTGCCCTGTCCTTGAATTAGCTTTGTCCTTCATATTTTCGTGTCATCTTTCTGTACTAACACAACTGCAGTGTTTTTCCGAATGATGCCAGTTTCCACTTATTAACATCAATAAGTGATGCACGACAGAACTAACATTCCATCTTCAATGCTGCATAACAGACACACTTTGGTATCAGCCTTGAAGCGGGCCTCTTTTTTCCCCTAACACAGGCATCACGCTGCAGTGGCAACTGGGACAGCTTCCTGGTGGCCTTTCAAACATGTGATATGAACAATTAATTACGGGGACCACTCACAATGACATATTTCATTAAAATTCAAAGCATTCCCCCTCTTCCCGCCTCTGGAGAGGGAGCAGGCAGCCGCACCTCCAGCAAGACACTATGGGAAGGACACAAGGCTGGAACGGAGCCAGAACCAAACCCAAGGCAGGCTAGTCTCATTTCCAACAAAGACGTGAACAAATGTTGGTGTTTGCAAATTCGACAGTGCTGGAATGTTGGGGTATGAGTTATAACGTAGTAATGTGTCGATTACATAGTCCTAAAAAACACACAGCTGTTTTTCCTCACCTGCGTCTATGGGAAAACACAAACCAGCCACAGTTACCGCTAGTGCAAATAAAGCGTTGTGTAATTCAGTAGAAATTATTTCTTGCTTATTGAAACAAGTTTAAGAATTGTGTCCACATTCTAAACGTTTAATCACTACCATAA
Source organism: Prochilodus magdalenae (assembly GCA_024036415.1). Lineage (NCBI taxonomy): Eukaryota > Metazoa > Chordata > Actinopteri > Characiformes > Prochilodontidae > Prochilodus > Prochilodus magdalenae. The sequence continues at coordinate 564,157 of JAMWET010000854.1, forward strand.
TAGCAATTGTACACAACTGTGTGCAATCTTTAAAACGCACCCTGTGTGCAATCTTTTAAACGCACTGTGTGTGAGCTATTGATAGTTTACACAACATGAGGGAGCTGGAAACTGAATTCCCACAAGAATTTTGCTCTTTCCCTGAGCTTTAAATTGCTGGGTTGGCCCCAAAGATAAGAGACGTTAATATATCAGGGCCTTAATGGGCTAGAGGTTAGGGAGCCAGCCTTGAGACTGGAGGGTTGCCGGTTCGATTCCCTAAACCGACAGTAGTCAGAATCGCACTTAACCCTCACTGGTCCCCTTGGTGCCATGGATAGGGTTGCCCACCGCTCCGGGGCAAGTGTGCTAACTGCCCCCTAGTGTGTGTATTTGGGTGTTTCACTTCAAAGAGGGGTTAAATGCAGAAGTGTGTGAAAACAAAAGCTGTCTAAAGTGGCAGCTTTACAGGAGAAAGCAGAAAACTCTTTTAATGTCAAAGCCGCTCTGGGCCATTTCTGTTGGTCCATTCATTATGAAATTTTCACCTATTGTAAACAGCAGCTGCTGTGTTCAAATGACGCATAAGATCCAAATAACAAAGGACAAACTTGTTTTTCTTTTAATAACAATGAAATTTAAAGGTAACAGGAAGGCTAAGGCTAAGGTATACACTTCATGGGTGAACATGTAGGTCAACATTGGTGTTCAAAAGCAATTTTTAAAAATTGCTGCGGCTGCAACTTTTTGATATGAAGGACGCTGGAGCTGTTGTGCTGTTTTATCTCAACACCAACGTCTTTGAGAAGAGGATTGGAATTGTTTCCACAGCAGGGTGTTCTCACACTCTCCTTTCATCCCTCGCTAGCAGCTTAATACAGACGCTATGTTCAAAATTGCCTACTGCATACTGCTTGTGTACTGATTTTGCCCAGTAGCGTTAGTAAGTAGTATGCAGTACGTGACCAACATGAATGACTCAAGAGAACCAGGTGATGCACTGCTCTAGTAGTATTGCAGTAGTAAGTATATATTACAATACATTACTTTGCAGTAAAAAACATCCCATAATGTAGTACTGTCATTTCAGGAGGACATGACCACCTGGACATTTTAATAGCCCTGGATTGAGACTTCCTCTACATTAATAACTGAAAATTGAAATTCCCAGCTGGTCTTGAGTTGGGTTTGCTTATCTTACTCTTTGTGCAAGTTGTTTTCAGTCCACATGAAGCGTATGAATAAGATAATTTCTGAGGTCATGAGGTCATAAACATAGGAAAACACATGGGTTTGGAATCCACACAGGTTTGCCATACAGACCAATCCAAAGGGGCCTTTAAGATGAGTAGAAAACACCATCTTGCCCTCAATGGGGTGTATTAAGTCACACAGGCACATAACACAGCAGTATAACACAATATAAACTTACATGCTGAAAAACAGCTAGCAATGATTGCTAAGCAGTGAGAGCTGAGGAGAATTTGGCGGGACTTGAGATGGTGTGATTGGCTCAGTGCCTTATGTTGGCAGTCTATTTGCACTCCTGCTTTTTGTACACTATACTTCTGTAAAGTGTAGCATGCAGTATGAAGCAGAGTACGCAATATTCTATTTCAAACACAGATGGAGTGGCAACAAACTAGTGGTTATTCCATTTATGTCAATAAAATAATATTAATTTTTGCTTGCAGAATAGCTTCCAAAGGGCCTGCAAACTAGTCTTTGTGACACTTCAGTAAAGACCGGGGGTTTGCCTTTGTTCTGTTGTGATCTACCCCAAATACCACCCAACAGCATTACCAAATAACATTACCAACAAATAAAGCACTGAACTGCATCAAACCTCCACTGTCTCCATTTGATACAGAATGCGAATGCAATGCATAGGTTAATGTAATTTTGTGCTTAGCTTACCATATCATAAAACATATAATAACATATTTGTCATAGAATTAGTATTTTATATGTAATAACTTACATTTCGATAGACTGATTGGTACTTACTCAACTTCTAAGGATCCCAGATCTATAGTTTAATCAATTCTATATTCATTTCTTGATACAAATATTGATTGATAAGTAATGATTAAGGTTTCAAATGTAAGTGGCAATTTATTGGAAAGTATACGCTATGCATTTTCCTCAGTTAAGTGGTTTTGGCCATTTTAGAAGCACAGTGGATCAGCCAAAGTGACCTAGAAGACCCTTCCTATCGTTACTATCCTATTATGCCCCAGGAAAGTCCAGAACCTGAAACCTCATTAAGGCTTTCTCGCTGAAATAATGCCCCTGCCTTCGCTGTGGAAGTTTTGCGAAAGTTTTCGAGCAGAGCCATGGTTTTCCAGTGTTTTTTATGATGGGTGTTGTTTCTAAACATGATGGTAGCTGCATTCAGAAAAGTAATGCTTGTCAGTAGACCAATATGACCAATATACAGTTCCAACATGACCAATATAAAATCCCCCCAAAGCCCTGGCAAATCTTCCTGCCTTAACTCTGCTCACTGAGCAATATCAATTACAGTCAAATATGGAAATAGAGTCCAGTCAGCTAGAGCTGCCTCCACATTAATTTCGCCTGAACTGGTGAATATTCGAAAGTTAACTATCCTTCCGTGTTTGAGGAGAAAATATTGCCTTTGGTTTCTGCCAGGGCTGCACTTTTTATGACTTCTACTTTATAAACGTCATAAAGAGAGAATAATAAAAGTTATAGCTTGCTGGACTAAAAATAGATAATGTCTTATTCTGATTAAGCCGATCTTAACGGTTCATGCAGTAGGTTTAAAAATCATCTAATGACTGCTCTGCTTGCGACCTTCTTTTGACACACAAAAAAAGTGTGGGCGAAAAGATAATAACTCCTCCTAGTTCCACAAAGTCTTTCTCTTTGAACTGACAGTGCGGTAGCTGGGACACTCTGAACATGGTGGGAGATCATGTATATATCATTACCAGAGCAGAGGCAGTTGTTAGTAATGCAGCCTTTGCTCAGCAGGTCATGTGGTGATTGAGGGTTGCTCCGGCTCTAATGCGTCAGATTTCCTGTCCGTTTCTGCTCCGTTGTGAGTTGAATGCTGAGCAGAAAGGAAGATGGATACAGCCTAAGCCGTGGTCAGAGCTCTGACTTCAAACTCTGATCAGGGAGTGTAATCTCTCTTAGCTGCTGGCCAGGAAAGCTCAGATCCTTAAGTAGAGGTTTGTAGACTACCCTACCCCCAACTCAAAAGAATGTTCTCTTGCATGGAATGGTGAATCGAGTAAGTAGCAACCAGGAAACAACTGAGCTAGAGTTCACTATACACACCTTTTTACTGGACCCAGCATCTGTCCTAGTAGGCACTGAATTTTTTTTTTTTTTTTTTTTTGTGTGTGTGTGTGTGTGTTATTAATTAACTTAAATTGAAAATAAATCCTGAAAGTGAGGGATAAAAATAGCAAAGCAATTAAAAAGCTAAACCAACCAAACAGAATGTTACTAGAACCATGCATTTCCTGAAAGAAACATGGAATGGTTGTACTTCCTAAATGGTTCCCACTTCCTGCTAGGCTGTGGTTGCTATGGCCGGAACAAGGGATGAATAAAGACACCTAAAGGAGTGAGGGTCGATCTACATCTACCATGTAGGTTTAACCTACATCCACCAAACTGCATGTACTCACTCATGGGTGCGACCCCTAAACCACATAGTTGGAACGATACAGCTGCGGTGCAGGTGTTTCCCAAAATCATGGTTGGAATTATTGAAGTAACTACGTTGGTGACTTACATAGTCCGAACCATCCTTAAGCTTAATTTAAGGTAGTTCAGCTTTTAAACATTTCAGTGTAATAATCTGATTTTTACAAGCCAACTTAAAGTTCGTTCACAAACTTTCCCTTTCTACTTTGTGCTGAAGTTAGTTAGTGCTTACTTAGTTTCCATGTAAAATCGATGCCTTTTAAACTGGTCAGACAAATAGAGTTGAGCCTGCTGAAAAAGAAGTGTCATCACAAAATGCGATCATCAAAATATCAACCGCTAAATCATTGAAGCACAGTGCATCAATATAATGTATAATGTAGTAAATAGAACACAAATAGGGATCAATATTCAATGTTTCTTGAACTACTGATGAGGAGGGGTTTTAACAGATGACGTCCACCAGATTGATCTATTGGTTTGGAACATGTCAAGTCAAGGTTTATTTGTATAGCACCTTTTATAGCAGATGTTGTCACAAATCAGCCTTACAGAGATTCCAGGGTCAAGCCCCCAGTGAGCAAGCCAAGGGGCGACAGTGGCAAGGAAAAACTCCCTCAGAGCAAGAAACCTCGACAGGAACCAAGACTTAAAAGGGGACCCCATCCTCAGGCCCACACCAGATATAGAATTGTAACAATTCAGTGCCGAAGGTGTAGTTTGCAACAAAATTTCGTTTTGATATTAGTTGAATTTAATAAACTGCTTAATTCTACAGTTTCAATTTCAAAGAAAAAATAGGTAATATTTATTGAGATACACATACAGTCTCTGATTATAGCATCGGGCAGCCATGTCTCAGACATCTGAGTATGAGTTGTACAGTTTCCTAATGGTGTCCTGTGATAATCTATCCCATGCAGCTTGAATATTCTCACACAACTGTGGGGGTGGAGCGTTGATAGTGCATCAAATAGCATCCTACACATTTTCAGTCTGGGATAGATTGTCCTGTTGGAATAGTATACCAAACAGTGTGTTCAGGAAAGGTAGGGCCAGTAGTTGCAGGACCTCATTAACGTAACATTGGGGAGTTGGAGTGCCTGTAATGAAAAACAAAGGTGATCTGGCATTGTATAAAATTGGATCCCCACACTGTGACACCAGGTTTTGGTGCTGACCACAGTGCCTCCATACACGGATACTGCCATTCTGAGTCACTCTGACAGTCTGGCATGACACTATTGTATTTTTGTCGGTTAATCCCTTCTGAGCTCCAATTTTTTTGTTTTTTTGATGATGATGAGTGTTACGAGCAGACAGTAAATCACCAGGAATCTGTTGTTTACTGTCAAATCATTTAGATTAGATTCCAATTCCATTTGTTTATCAGGTAATCAGGTAACCTTCTAAAGTAACCCTCCCAGCCCTGAAAATGTAAAGGGAACTAGTTACTACCCCCTCTGTCTTTGAGTTATGGATGCTCAGCATCTCAATTACAAGCACCTATAGTATAAAAGTCATCTTTAAATTGAGTTATTGCCGAAGGCAAGCATGATCATAAAAGACGGTAACTGCCGAAAGGGAAAGGAAATGTTCTCGTTTTGAAAAAAGGAAGATTTATAAGGCTAAACAATCAGGCCGTCCACATCAGTCATGTGGGTTTGATTTAGCAGGAGGACCATCTAGCGCAATAACAGATGAACATCCTGAGGAAGGTTGAGTTGCATAGATCACTTGTCTACGATGGCATCCATAAAGCAGTTCAGTGGACTTGTCTATACCTATCATAATACGTAATGCTTATGTTGAGTTATTGTGCTTACAAAAGAGATTTTAATCTCCATGGAACATATCTTCAACAAGGCATCTTCTTATTCCTAAATTTAGGTGGAGCCAATTTAACACAGCCACAAACCATCTGGCTTGTGCCACAAAGCCACCAAGCATCCTACTTTTGGAACATTGGTCTTTTATTAATATTTTAATTCCAGCCATATATAATAAACAGACAGGTTCTGATAGGGGCAGAGCATGCATACTTTCAGAAGTGGAAAAATTGCACAGCATCATTGGCTATGGAGTGAGCCTAGTAACCCTGCCCTGTGTAGAAGTACTAAAACATACAGCAGCTATGTGGAAAACAGCTACTGTAACCAGTATCTCAGCTAGCGGAGAACATTCCTAGAACTTGGGCTTACAATGTTTATAATCTTAAATAATGTCCCTATGAGGTTAAATGTCGTCTTAGACCTAACATTTTAACTGCTGTGTTCAGAGGATGTTTGGAGGGTGTTATCAGGGCCACAGATTGTATTACATGATTTCAAGAATCCGGGTTCGACCTAAGGAGGTTAGGTTCCGCCCTTGAGCCTGGTTCCTCTCGAGGTTTCTTCCTTAATCAAGGGAGTTTTTCCTCACCACTGTTGACTCTGGCTTGCAAAAACATTGATGGACACTATGCTGCACATTCTCAGATCGTTTTAGAGCAGATCACTTCTAGCCTGGATGAACCAGAGAGATGTATGGGGTCAGTAAAGCTTTTTTTTTTTTTAAATTGGGGCTAATCATTTTGTAAATGTTGACCATAACTGTGTGACTGGAATGCTGGTTAAAGAACTTACTGGTCAAGAGGAGGCAATAAACTGGTAGCACATTTCTTGAGGATGAACAATGCCTACGTTAGACAGCTCAGCATTTTACTAAAAAACACAATCACTTTTCAAAGAGTTTAAAAGTGGCTAAATCTGATGTTGGCAAAAGTGGTTTGATTGAACATCTGAGGTTTAAACATTTTGCTTGCATCGTAAAGTACAGCAATGACAACTGAAACTAGGTGCCTGATGATAGATCATGTTTGGTACTATAAAGGCATGCCAAATTCAAGCTAATCACAAAGCAAGACAACAAGTCTCTAAAGCCAGAACCCCACCCAACATCGCACCTGAAATTCACAACTACACCAACTGAGTGAAGCCTTTACAGATATGCTAAGATCTGACTAGCAAATGTTATTGTTCATACAAAATTGGGTTACAGAAGCTGTACCTGGACGCTTTTATTAAACAATAAATTAGAGTCTTCTTCATAAGTCTGATGAAATCAGGCAGTGTTGAAACGTTTTCTCTGGATGCAACTTCTAAACTCTCTCTACTGTGACTAAAATGGCAGGCAAGGAGAAAAAAGACCTCTACCACATTTGCCTATTCAGATTATACTTTTTCATCTTCCAGCTTGTTCATTAACATAACAAAAGCTCCAGACTAGTTGGAATTGTTAAGTGAGTTCTGAAAGCACATACATCCTTTATCTCAGCTCAGAGGGAAAAAGAAATGTTTGTGTTAGCAAGCTCATTGAAAACAACTTTCATAGATGTCCCAACACACATTGTCATCAGTGACATTGTGTTGGTTTTTTTGTGCTGAGTCCCTTCTTTCCCAAACGCAGCTCGCCCAGGCTGCGAGGGTAATGTTTAATTGGAACCGCTCATAGCAAGCCAAGATATGTCCCGAGAGAGGGGAATTTTTGTCCTGAAACAAAGAGGTGCTGAATTGCAAGAGTTTACTGTACATTCAATCTGTTTTCAAAGTCATGGCCGGTCTAACGGTTTTCCATGATGGCTCTAAGTTGGAAAGACTAAAAATTAATAATGTTGGGTTATCAAATTATGGTCTGTTTTCTCAAAATAAAGCCAGGAATTGATTAACTCATAATGTATGGGTCATAATTAGATTGTAGAAGATGCTAGAAGCAGAGAAATGTAGCCCAAAGGTAGCAATTAGGATGATGAACCAATGAGAAGTATGAAAAATTCTTTGTTTGGATCCATGATTAATTACGTTGGGATTTTCCATGTTGCTTGACTGGAAAATGAGACTGCTAAGCATAGGTGTATGGCCCCAGAATAAATAAGGCCAAAGATCAATAAAAGCACAGTGGGGTTGCAAACATCTCTAGATGATTAGCAATGAATTTCTTGGCATCATTAACTCTGATTTAATATTAGCAGTAACCAAGAAAACAAGCAAAGTAGACAAACACATTGATTACAATAGGTTTTCACACTGTAGTTGTTATATGGATAAAAATTTTAAGAATGCACCATTATGTTTGTACTTATGAAAATATCTATCTATCTATCTATCTATCTATCTATCTATCTATCTATCTATCTATACATCTATCTATCTATCTATCTATCTATCTATACATCAACCTATCTATCTATCTATCTATCTATACATCAACCTATCTATCTATACATCTATCTGTCTATACATCATCTATCTGAAAGAGTCAGATTGCGATGCTATTGGTCACTAGCAACAATTAATGATGATAAATTTAGACTGATCTGGACAATATTTATTGAGCTACACATACAGAAGCAGTGTTTTCAGTATGGACACGTGCAGCCATGTTCGACATTAAGTACAGACATCTCAACACGGAGATGTAGAGGTTTCTAATGGTGTCCTGTGATAATCCATCCCATGCAGCCTGAATATTCTCATACAGTTCCTGCGGATTGTGCGGTACCAGTGGAGGTGGATTGACACCACGTCTGCTGGATGTGTGAGGCAAGACAACACACTGTTCATCTTGACACTGACCATGGTGCCTCCACACATGGATTTGTTGATCATCCCCACCAAGTCAAAAGCGGGACTTAACACTTAAGAGTCAAGTCAAGTCAACATTTATTCATATAGCGCTTTTTACAACAGATGTTGTCACAAAGCAGCTTTACAAAGAATCTGGTGTCCGAGCCCCCAATGAGCAAGCCGAGGGCGACAGAGGCAAAGAATAACTCCCTTAGTTAAGAAGGAAGAAACCTCGAGAGGAACCAAGACTCAAAAGCGGAACCCATCCTCCTCGAGTCTACACCAGATAGCAAGTCATAATGATCTACGTGCATGTAGTCCTGCATCATGCAGCCGTCGTGCTGGCACTAACAGGATAACTCAAAAAGGGAATCACTGCTTGGTGAATGTCCACTATGACTGTTGGGTCAGTCAGGTACAGCGATAACGCCCCCCTATGTCTGTCACATGCGCGGCTGAGTGTGAAATTGTAATCATTGGCATGTCTCACAATGTCAGACCTACTCACCAAGTTTTATTCCTGTTGGTTGATTCCTTCCGGGTGCAACTGACTCTGTTCACAGTCAAAATGACTATTGGTTCACTTATTAAAATTAATATGCTATGTGGAGCATTTGCAGACCCCAGTGATGTAATAGTTTTCCAATAATGTCATACCTGCCAAAATGTAATAACTTTACCAATAACGTAGTGCAGTATCTTAGCTGATCATGTAGCATGATTTTTACTGATAAGGTAATGACTTTATCGTTATTGGAAATGTATTACATTTTCAGGCTCACCATATTCTGTACCTTATTAAATTACTGGAAAGAAAATGAGGGTACTACTGTTAAGCCTCTGGTTGTGTTCCTTCAGCCACATTTGAACTAATTTATATTTTTTATCCATTTTTTCCCCAAGATAATTCATTTCATCTAATTTCCATAAGATTTTATTAGTTTATCCAGGCTTACTGATGCTCCCCTGAATAATAATGAATGATTGAGTGACGTAGCTTTGAAGTCTTCCTGGCAGCACCTCCTCTAAAGCTTTCATTTCTGCAGATAAATACTGTAGTCCGTCTGTTTCTATGCAGAATTTGTTAGCTCCCTTTCACCATGTTCTTCAGTGGCTAGGACCCACACTGGACCTCCACCAATTATTATGTGGGTGGTGGATCATTCTCAGCACACATGGTGGTCATGTGTTAGTGTGTGTTGTGCTGGTGTGAGTGGATCAGAGACAGCAGTGCTGCTGGAGTGACCTCTGTTGGAGTGGCACTGCTGGACTGAGAATTGTCCACCAACCAAAACTATGCACTATAATTGTGGGCAGCATCCAGTGACCACTGATGAAGCACTGATGATGACCAGTGATGATGAACTGTGTAGCAGCAGATGAGCTATTGTCTCTGACAACTGTACATCTACAAGGTGGACCAGGAAGGCAGGAGTGTCTAATAGAAAGAACAGTAAGTGGCATGTCATGTTGACATTATGCTAACCATTCCAAATGCATAATAAATGCTGTTTTAAAGCGTAAGTATTTACAGACATATACCTTATAAATACATTATGGCATGTTATGAATGTGTTTATAGATGCCTATAGACATGCTATTCATAGAAAGTGTTTTTGTTACATTCTGAGGACTACTATTGGCTTCTAGAGCATGTTATGCAGTTTATTTCCATGCTCATGAAAATTGCTCAGCTTTATGAATGCAGAATATCTCTGTCCATGTATAACCTCAAAAGCTGGAACTGCAGGCAAGACGGGCATGGAAGTGACTCGCCTATCTGCGTTTGACAAGACTTCTCACATGGTGCATGTCTGTATTCTCTAGAGAGTCAGTAAATTTACAAATGTCACCCCAATGTCAGTTTCTCGACAGCCAGCTGTGTTGTGACAGAATAGCGGATGACAACAAGCATGTCATGCCTTCTTGAGATGAGACGTATATCACATGTGCTTGCAGTCAGGGAGGAAAAGAAATCTTCAGCCCATGAAAATGCCAACACCTGCTCCTAACTCAGTTTAAGCGTGTTCAAGCTCCTATCTTAAATGAAGATAAGGTGCAAAAATCCCCTCATCACTTAGTCATGGTCATGCTGGCTTCAAGACACTTGAGTCATCACTCATCTCCCCACTAAATCTTCGAGCTCCCTCTGCCATGTCACTTCCTTGAATTCATTCAATTATAAGCAGGTGGTCATTTTGCACAGTGCTTTACACTAGACTAGAATCCGAGCCGTGCAGCTGGTTTCTGAAATAATGAGGCATCAGTGCAGCCCCTGTCTCCGTTTGCGTAGTTCCCTGGCAAGGTGAGAGCGAAAGGGGAAGGAGGAACTAGAGGACGCGAGGCTTCGAAGGCAGCAGAAGTCCAGAACGGCACCGTCAGTCTTTATTAGCAGCAGGCTAACGCTTCTGTGGCCTGTCCGCTTTCATTACCATGACTCATTAGCTCTGGCCTGGGTCATGGAAACCAAGCAACGTGAACAGTCTAGGGAGGGGGAAGATGGGTACGAGAAGAAAAGTGAGCTTTGTCGCTGTAGACATTTATTGACTTGTTTTTGTGGCAGGGTGCGAGAAGAGAAGAGGTGCAGGCCACATTTCGGAGAAGAGCAGGAGCGGACACACACCGACAGGCATTCAGTTTAGCCTTCTTGCCTAAACTGGGACATCACTTATTTGATCGGGCATTGTGTCAGGAGTATTTGACAGCTCCGGTTTGACCTTGGAGGAAGTTCTCTGGTAAGAGAATTCAACTTGACAGGGAATAGAGGTCCAGCAGATATCCTGCTTCTTTCTGAACATTTGCAGAAATGTATTCCTCAAAGTGATGTATTAGGCCTGTGCATGATTTATGAATTCCCATAAAAAATGGACTGATTTGCAGAATCTCAGGAAGAGGCTCAGTGCCAAAGACCTTTGTGAATCAGTCTTTGCTTAAATGATGAACCCCAAACTGCACTTCCCAGAGAGTAACCAAATCGGCATTTTAACTCTGAGGAAACGGTTTGATGGATTACTCAGAATAAAATTTTGCCCATTAACACACATGTAAGAACAGTTCAGAGAGTCTAAGATACGAAAAATAGGCCAGATCAAATAAGTGCTGTATCACTAAAAAAGATTTTACACAATAAAACAAGGTGGAAAAAATATAATATCAGTAAAACCGAAAATGAAAAAAGAGGGTTTCCAGTTAAACAGTGGCATATCAAGACACAAGTCACCTGATTCCATTCCACCTGATCTTATTGAGGCTTGCAGTTCTTAAAGTAACATCATTGTTAAAAGGCTCAAAGAAAATCTGAATGGTAGAGTCTAAAATCTGAAAAAAAAACTCTTAAATATTAAAAAAAATGCTTGAAAAATGAAAAGCTGTAAATAGTAGTGTAAAAGGTTTTTCCAATTAAACAATGACATATCAATCCAAAAGTCACCTGATCCCTTTCCCTGGGCTTACATTTTATGGTGTACCACCTCTGGTGCAAATTCTAAAAATGCTCAAATATATCCCTAAGAGAATCTGCAATCTGAAAAAATGGTGGAAAGGTGTAAAAGTTTGAATATCGCTAAAACCAAAAGTGAAAAGGGTAATGTAAAAGGATTTTCCACTTTAACAATGATGTACCAAGCCTTAAGTCACCTGATCCCAGTCCACCCGAACCTATTGATTGGCTTGCAGTGCCTTTTATGGTGTAACATTGTTGCAAGTTAAAAAATGTTCACTAGGAAACACTAGGACAAGGTGGAAAAGCTTGAATATTGCTAAAGCTAAAAGTAAACAAGAGTAGTGTGAAATGGATTTCTGATTAAACAATGACGTATTAAGCAATAAGTGATGATCATTGGTCCAATCATTCTGAATTCCAAATCCAAATTAGCTCTGCACAATGTGCTCCCAAAACTGTCTGGTTTCTTGGCGTTCTCAAGTAAGTGTAAGGTGGAATGAGGTTGAAATTGGCTTCTTACTTGATTTTCCTATTCCACCTTAAATGGTGCAGCAGTTACATTCTGGTGTAAATGGAAGTATTGATAATATAATATAAATAATATTTATAATATAATATAATAACTGTAGGGAGATTTGAAAACACCTTGTAAATATCTGTAGTAACGACAATGCTTAGCAGTTCAAGCGTGCACCATTCAGTTTGCCATGAGCAGTCAGCTCTTACCTTCAAATGAGTGCGTCAGTTTTGCGTATTGGTGAAGTTGAGAACAGTTGTTTACAGGGAAAAGCAAGGACAACCAGACTACTGTGTTTCTTACTACCCACCCTCTCAGATATCTCTCCAACCTTCTTAAGTAGCTTTATACCTTGTTTTTCTGCAGTTCTTGCTGCTGCTGTCCATCTTCACATAATTCATATACGAAAATTGTAGTCTGTTGTGTGAGTCAATATAACATTGTTACACCAAATATGATCATCGTCTAATCATCCACTCCAGCCCTGTGGATGGACATTGTTTGTATCAACTAAGAAAAACAATGTTCATTTCTATTTTAGCATTGAGAACATAGTGAGAACACTAGGCATATACTGAATGCTGTGTTTTGTTCAGGCACAGCATTCTCGTGCTGGCTTTGGATTCTTTGAAATCCATTTCAGCATCCACTTTGCTCTCCCATCCATCATTTTACTTCCAGTAGGATTCTGATTTGCGCTTCTTTAGGTGTCTGAATAGAATTGCCTGATTCAACATGCATGAAAAAACAGATAGAAAGATGAAGTAGATAAATAATAGATAGATAACTACACTCAATCATCAAAAGAACAGTTGCACCCAGAAGGAAGTGTTGGATTGCAATACCATTGGGGAGGAAGATAAAGGTTACCAGGAACAATAAATGATGATACTGATATTTATTGAGCTACACATACAGAAGTAGAGTCTCTCAGTATGGTGTCAGGCCCTCGTGTTTGCTAACACATCATACTGGACGTCTCGGCATGGAGTTGTGATTAAGTTGTGATAATCTATCCCATGCAGCCTGAATATTCTCACACAGTTCCTGCAGATTTTGCAGTAGAGGTGGAAGTTGAGTGAAACCAGGTCTTCTGGACATGTGACTCATGTACACAAACCAGTCATCTTGGTGCTGACTACGATGTCTCCACACACAGATCCGTTGGTCGTCTCCACCAAGATAAAAGCAGGACAAAATAGTCTCTGAAGCCGGCCTGCTGTAATTCTGAGTCACTCCATGACAGTCTGTCACGACACTATTGCAGTCTTTGGTGGCATTGATGTGGTGTTAGGGGCAGTCGTCGCATGTAGTCCTGCTTCGTGCAGCCATCTGACAATGCTGCTAGCATGAAGGGCATTACTGTTCACTGAATTTCTGCAATCGTACCTGTTGGGTCAGTCAGGTAAAGTGATAAGGTCCATCCTTGCTTGTGTCACATTTACAGTCGAGTGTGAAACTTCAATCATTTGCGTGTCTCACGTCAGACCTACCCACCAAGTTTCATTCCAGTCAGTTCATTCCCTCTGTGTGCAACTATTTGTGCAACTGCTTTATTGATGATGGGTGTATTTTGGCCAGGGGTGCCTCTAAACATGCAAACATATCATATGACATGGTGGGAACTGGCTACAATTAAATGGAGGGATAATTGAGGGCGGATGAAAGTTGCTTAAAGTGACCCTGTAGACTCAGCCTTAAACTGGGGCGAGGTAACTAGACCTCATTGTAAAGCTCACACACTGTGTCGCCCTGCAACAGTAATGTTTGCATCCTTGAGTCCATGACAGGTCAAGAGCCCTGCTCCCTCCACAAGCTGACAGCTATGGCAGGGGGACAGGCCAGAAGACATTTAATCAAGCCTTGTCACGCAGTCAAGGTAACAGCATGCCAACTCATCAAGGTCCATTCACAGCCTCTGTGCATTGCTATTCAAGAAACCCTGTCAGAAATAAAATATTTACATTACCTATCAGTCTTCCTGAAGTATTCATTTGTCTTCATGGCAACTAGAGCTAAGTCCATACATGAAGACGCTTTTGTGGTGCTAATTAAAGGACATGGACAGGGACATAGCTTTGAAAACAGAGGCCTAAAAATCCTAATTAAAGCCCAGAGACACCTGTCATTTATTTACAGCATGTTTCTCGGCCAATGAGCTTTTAAGGTGTGAACACATGGAAAAAATGATAGCATCAGATTAGCACGTCTTCTCAAATTGTCTTCCATCGCTATGTCACTTATATGCCAGAATTCCTTAGATAAAGGGATCATGAAGGTGTTGCAATGAACTAGCAACATGGTATGATGGTGTGGAGTTGTAAGTGGTTTTAATAAGCTGTCAGGGACGCGTGTATTTGTGTGACAACACCCAGGCAGGGAGATGTCATAAGCTAATCTCTGAGGGCCAGAGGGCGGCTAATAACCTCAGCTTTTCAGTTCCCATGGGACAAATGTTAGCGCCTGTGATTTCATTGTTTTATATCACGCCTAGCATAATCCAGCACTCAGCGAATGTATTATTCATTGCCCGGGCCAGTACATCCATCTGAAACGGGGTTGCAGTCTGTGTGCTTAGCCCCACTGAGTGCTTGACATGTCACGTATTGAACTGCTTGGGCAATGAAGTGCCTCACGTTTTTGAATACCTCAGGGGCATTCGGCGGATGACACGAGATGATTAACCATTTAGGCCAGAGTTAAATGGATTCGATCAAGTTAGCGCCTGCTCCCAACCTCGGTAATTAGTGAGCGGGATGGGAAACAAATCACTATGACAGCCCATGTTAAGTAACTGCCAACTCTTTGGAGGCTAAATACTTTGCAGCCTTTGTGATGTCCTTTGTCAAGCGGCATTATGGAACAACGGAGGAATGACATATGCGAGACTCAGCCACTCTGAATACATTGCTCGGTAACAACGTTATGAATCAGCCTGTCAAGCAGTTCATATTGTCTGTTCAAACTTTTATGTAGGCTGCACAACTTTGGGCGGCCCGGCTCTGGTGTAGCACAAGGGACTAGATGCATTGTGGGTAATTGCATTTGTAAACCAGCCAGAGGACAGATTGAAAGCAACAAATTGGTGCAATATAGTACCAATGTGACAAACAGTGAGGCATTATATGGCTTTTATTTATTAGAGTTTTAATAATCACAATCATCAAAAGGCTGCTGTATACAATAACTAAACTAGCCCCTGTTATTATGTATTCACATTGTTATATATAACGCGTCCTTTTATACAGTTTTAATAATTGTATTTTTGTATTAGTCCTCCTGGGAGAGTTGGGAAATTAGCACTCAATGAAAAACAAGAAATGTAACAACAAAATATTGAATAATCAATTTTGTAAAGTAATGGGCTATTACTCTATTCTAGCCCCTTGAATCACAGGATTGAGTGGCCAACCTTAATACCTGGCTTATTATTTAGTAATTACTATGTAACTAATATAATATGGAACTATGTAACTAAGTGTGAAGTGGGGCACATATTGCCAGAGTGTCTGAACATGGCATGTCCAGTCCATGCCAAACCCAATCACAGCTGTTATTGGTGCTCATGGAGGTATTACACCCTATTAGGTATGTTTGATCACGAGGGGACTCATTTTGATCTTATACTAGCTGGAAATTATGGATGCTGGTCACTGATCTTTTGCACTAAACCACTAATTAAAATTGTATATTTTATCTTTGCAGCATGAGATTGCATCTCTATCCACAATTCCAATCCTTTGTCACTCCTGTAATTGTGTGCGGTCTAAGAGGAAAAAAGTAAACAGAAAAATTTCAACTGCTTGGAAGCAGGAGACTGCTATCCTCTCCACCGGGCTGTCACAGATATTGTCACTTGCTTTGATTGAGAGTCCTGCAGCTGCGGTTGGAAATGGCACTGCTTGGTATTGACAGATTTAAAGCCTCATGAGTGTTAAACAAGGGGAATTCTCTGGGCACTGTATTTAGCCACCTGTGTCCTGTATTGACCTTCATTTTGTGGTTTATTCATGCAACATTCAGCACAAGGTTGAGCACACGCTGAAGATTAATAGGCCCTTTAAATAGCTGTGCTCTTGCGCTGCGGCTCAAACAGCTTGAAACCGTGTAACGAATTCTTCTTTTAGTGCGCGATTCTTGGCGTCCTCCTGCTCCACGCTGCATGGGTAATCTTTTTTAGCAGATTAATCACTGGTCTCCAAGCAAATCTTTTTTGCAAGTTTTTGAGATTTAAGCTTATTTACATAATCTTATGTACATATACACAAATATGTAATAACAACAACAATAATAATAATACTTATATACTTATTTAAAAGTGCCTTTCAAGCACCTAAGGACACTCTAAATCATGATCACCATTTAAATTAATAAATGAATGAAAACAATGAATTCTTGAATGAAAATAAATAAAAGTATTTAAAGTACTTCAAACAAAAACCAACAGAAACAGATGAGTTTCAAGCTTAACCTTAAAACTATCAGGCTCATACAAGCAAGCCACTCCTGGGGGTGACCTACCACGTGAAGTCTAGAGCTAATGCTTTATATTGATTATGACTGGGAGCCTTAGAAGTCCTGTCATGTTGCTGTACACACAGTTTATACTGACACATGATCATTTATATCTTTATATACTGAATTACATTGTTATTACATATCTTTTAAGTTTTCTTTGTGTTACTATGCTTTTTAAAAAAACATATTCAGTAGAAGATATCAGAACATGTAGTGTCCTTTCACTTCCAGAAATGATCATTTTACAGTTGTCAGGTTCCAAGATGTCCTATATTATTTATTCGCCAGAGCTGGATAATAATTTGAAGCACCAAAGTTGTAAGTACAAGCACATAGATATATCTGCAAAAGTAAGAAACCGCTCTCTTGCTCATCTTCTAAATGGCATTATCCTTCTGGGTCATGAGCACATTAGTCATGGAAAATGACACCCAGGCCTTCAACCTGAAGTGTAACATCAGCTCCATCAGTAGTTAGTGCCCGTCTTTTATCTCCTTTATTTAGCCTCCAGCCGTTCTTTTTAGGGCACTTGATTTTGGTGTATTAAAGAAACCTGCAGGGATATTTTTCCACATATCATAAAATGTTCAGGGTCCAGTTCAGGTCTGGACTGGGTTGGACAGTCTATTGTTTTATTGCAGATTATTTGTTTAATGTTCAAATTTGTATAGTTTGTTTTATTTGTTTCCTTGTCTCAGTAAAGGCATCTTGATGGCTACATCAGTTCAAGTCCTACAAGGGCACTTCTGGTGGTCTACCAGGTCTCCAACAGCTGTTAGGAGTCCCGTTTTCTCTGGATCTTTTAATCATTTTTTGAACTCCAGTTTTGAAAATGTATCTGCATTATTAAATAAATTTACCATGTGTTGACCTTTCACATTCAACTACAAGTGGATTATCTAATCTCTTCAGAAATGGCTCCTGAAAATGTATAACTGGTACTGAATTACCATTTTGATTGGATGTTAAATATATGAAGGGCCAGTTCAAAAAAATGAATTTTATTTTTATTTTACTTTGACTTCCCAGTTTCTTATGTAATTGAATTATCTTATATCTAGTTTTCTTAGAAACACCTCCAGAAAAATTAATAACTTGTACTTAATGGCAGTTTTGACTGGGCATTAAACAAATGAATGGTGGTCTCTGGCTTTTGCAATTTTGTACTTACTCTATAAAGCATGAAAATTTGCACATCGGGAAAAGGTATTAACTTGAGGAAACCTCTTACAGAAGGACACTTAAAGACACAAAAGTCTAATGTAGTATTTACCAATCTATGACCATGAAATGACAGACCATATGTATATACACCATAACCTCCAAGAAGGAACCAGACAGGAACCATGGCAAGGGCCTTGCTAACTTTCATTCACATTTTAAACTTGCAGGTTTTAACTCCACTAGCATCACTTTTGCATCTGCACATCCACCTGGTAGAAGGACTCTGACCAGTCACGCTCAGGCCAGTGTACCATGACACCGAAGCACTGGTTTATACCGCCCTGGAAGAATGAAATCCCTCAAGAGGCCTTTGCAGACTCTGGGCAGAAACAGCTCTCATCAACTTAGCGAGGACCAAATCCCAGACTAATCTCTATGGGCCAGCTTTGAACTACGGCGCCAGCTCTATTGCCTCTCATTACACTCAAGCATCCAGCACAACAAAGAAAGCTGGGGCTCAGATCAAGTCTGTGGGCGTTGGAGACTGAGGCCAACAGATGTGTACTGCTGGGACTGCAAGACATGGCCATGACTGCCTTCAGACAAGTGGAACTGGAGAAAGCAGTGAATGTAAAGGCAGCACTTAACTTTTATGCCTTCCATAGCAATGTCAGGAGCCTTAAGAGGTGCTTCACTTCTGCTTGGCAAATAAAGATAACCAAGAAATAAGCCAGCACTTAGAAGATTTAGCACTTAAGTCCTGTCATTTTCTATACACTCAAAATACATTGATATATGATCATTTATATGTTATTACTTTATTACATGTTAAATTTCATTATTATTACATTTACCTTTTAATGTACTTGGTTATTTACTTATTAATAATATTTATTGAAATATTTTTTTAATAGAAGATTCCAGAACATGTTGTTAAACATGAATGTGTATCTTGTCACTCTCAGAACAAAATCTTTGGGTTTATAAAATGGTACCTATATTGGAGTATGCAGAAACATACTTTCCTTTTAGTGTAAGTCAGTCATTTCCCAGTAATTTCCCAGATGCTCATCATAAAATGTACATACAATGTAAAGGGATATGAGCATGCATAAACTTAAATAAAAACAGAGAACCAATTTTTCAATAGAGATCCAAATAGACATAACATAACACATAATGTTATATATCAAAATATTTAAACAAGTATATCGTCACTGTCCAAAGAAAAACAAGTATCTCCAAAATGGCAGCTTTACAGGAGAGACCAAAAACCTCACTCAATTGTAATGTAAATCAATGGAACCAGACGTCTTTCCAAACACTTATACGTCATTTCTGTCAGTCCACACATTGTGCCCTTCTCACACAATGTAAATGGTGGCTACTACGTTCAAATGACGTATAAAAGTCAAAATGGACAAAAATGGAGATGTTTTTCATTGGACAGTGACGATATGTTATATTCTCAAAAGGTAGCCAAAAAGTATACTCTACAAAGTTGCCCTAAAAGTACAAACAGTATTGAATGTATTAATACACTGACATACCAAAAGTCACGTGATATCAGTATGTAAATCAATTGTGAAGTGGTGTTACCTCAGGGGCAGCTTGGGAACGCCCACAGCTGTATAAGTGTAATAATCTTGTAAGTGAGGATGAACACTGGCCACAATTATCAGAGTTCAGATGAGGCATAATGGTGGGTGCCAAATTGTTCCATTCATTGCCTTGTTCAATCTGTAATTTCCAAATTTGTGCAGGCTTTTAACGTTCCTTGATTCACAGTGTCAGGTGTGTACTGGGAATACGTCATAAAGGCATCACCTCCCACTGGTGCTTAATGATCATGACTGGCACCTTCTGCTTAGAACTCTCTATGCGAACAAGTGACCCTAGCAGAAATCACATTCACATTCAATACAGGAGGCCCCATACGTATATCCAGCAGGTCAGTGCAGCGCTTTTTAGCTTCTATGGAAAATGGGAGCAGAAGACCCACAAGAGTGCCTCTGTTGACACCACAGAAATGGACACAACCACTCACCTAGCTTGTGAGCTTGCTAACAGGACCGTAGAGGACTGGCGACACATAGCATGGTCCATAAGTCAAAGTATTGTTTTGGCCTGATTAGTGCATGGAACAGACCCCATGAAACCATGGACCTCAATAAGGCACTGTGCAGGTGTTCTCATGGCATGGGTTGGTTTCCAGTGGTCCATCTAACGCATCATTGACTGGCACCTGCTATGTTTCACTGATTGGCGACCATTTGCAGCCCTTCATGGACATGTACCTACACAATGAAGGGAGTATTCCAACAGGATAATGCACCATGCCATTGAGCTCAAATACATGCAAGCTAATTTAGACCATCCATTATGTTGCAGGTTTTTGTACACATATATGTTGTCCTGCTCCTGCATCCATTGCATTGGTTAACCGCCTAGTCCCATGCTGCTAGATATTGCAGTGGGACCCCTGGGTCCTGTGGGAGTCACATGGTAATGCAGGCCTCTAGTTTGATTTTAATAATTCAGTGCTCTCCTACATTGAAACAATGCTGTGCTTGGATACACATTTGGCGAAGGAAGCACATGCTAGCCGTTATTTATCCTGGTGGGTGTCTGTATTGCAGTCGGGGCTTCTCAAATATCAGAGGGCAACTGGCAATGACTAACACAAAGCAGAGACGCCAAACAGGCAAAGACCCAAAGAAAAATGAGTCATATGATTACAGTCCATTTCACCCTTCGAGTTCCACATTTGCCTGGAGAGTATGATATTACACGCATGTCTTAGTCATAGCACGCCGCAACATTTTGCGTCTCTTCAGAACCTCTCTCTGCTTGGTGTCAGTTTGTAGTCCCTCAGACCACGAAATGAAAAAGTGTGTACAAATCCTCTCATCCCTACCACTCACTCTGCCTCGGTGATAGGAACTGGTCTGGGAGTTGACTGATGACAGGCGTTCTCGAAGCGGGAGTCTTCAGGAAGACTAGTGTCAGCTGCGAGGAGGGGGAAAAAAAATTCAAATCAAAATGACTTTTTGAAGTGTAGTCCTCCCACTCATATTACCAAGTCTACTTGTGTTCCAAACAGATGCACTACCTTGAGACGTTCTGTCTCTATCAAAATGATCTCTGTCGTAGGGGCTTTGGAGAGATATGTCATTGCTGCGTGAGCCAGTTTGCAACATTATTTCCCCTGTTTTTATGTGCACTTTTATAACCATCTGTTCTCAAGAAAGAAGGTCTATGTATGCAAGACATAACTGAGCTGAAAGGTACGGCTAAGCTACTTCTGGTAACTGAGTCTAAGGGAGTCGTTTACGATGGATACAGCATACCAGTGAGAAGGGAAACCTCATAGTGGCTGTCGAGATTGGCTCTGTACTCTGAAGAAAGCAACTTGCAATATAAAACCTGCAAACTAAATTAAAGTTGGCACCTGTTTTAATCAAGATTTGTCTCCTGTTTCCCTTTACCTGTCAATGTTCAGAAACACCAAACGAACTCTTAACTGAATTTTAGATGCTATTGGCAATATCGTTTGACACATTGTCAAGATATTTGACACTGACTGTAGCATGGAAAATTTAGCAATTCTGGAGTTTTATTGGAGCATTTCAGATTCTCTTATTTAATATGACAACAGTGCATAAACAAGTCAGTCATAGCAAGAGGCGAGAAGTTACATACTCACAAGGGTATTTTTGATGGATTTGTGATTTCCAAGTTGTAAAACTTCTAATAAGTTACATTTCACTAATTTATTGAACTTTCATCAAAACATACATCAAGAACTACACTCATCATCCAAAATTAGTCGGACCCAGAAGCAAGTGTCAGATTGTAATGCTGATATGGGCAATATATGGGCAATATTTATTGAGCTACACATACAAAAAGTAGTGTCTCGCAGTATGGTGTCGTTCCGCCATGTTTGCTAACCCAACATGCCAAACGTCTCAGCATGGAGTTGTAGAGGTTCCTAATGGCACACTGTGATAATCCATCCCATGAAGCTTGAATATTCCTAGACTGTGCCTGCAGATGTTGTGCTAGGGGTGGAGGCGGAGTGACACCAGGCCTTCTGGATGAGTAATGTGTGACAACAAACTGTTCTTCTTGGTGTTGACCAGGGTGCTTCCACACACGGATTCGTTAGCTGTCGCTACCAAGACAAAAGCGGGACTCGTTATTGAAGATGTCACCTAGCATGACACCGTTGCAGTCTTTTGGTGATGTTGATGTGGTGTTTAGGGCAGTCGTTGTAACAGTCTGCGTGCATGTAGTCCTGCATGGTGCAGTCGCCTGCCAATGGTCTGCACTGACTCTTGGAGTGCGTCACTGCTCACTGAATATTTACTTACGGCACATGACAGCTGAGTGTGAAACTTCATTCATTCGCATGCCTCCCAATGTCAAACCTACCCAAGTTTCATTCCTGTCTGTTGATTCCTTTTGGGTGCTACTATGATTTTCTTTTTTTTTAAGATGAGTGCATCTCCCTGCTGCCTTTTACCTTCTACTAAAGTGCATAGGCACTTTCACTTGAGTCACTTGTTCCACTGACGTAACCAAAACATACTCCAAAACATACTGAAGAAACTTAAGATGCTCATCTAGGAGCATCCAAAGCAGAAGGAGCACCCATGCTGTACATATGCCCTAAACCATCTACAAGTGCAGCAGCTCTCCCCTCCCTCATTGAACATGTGTGTTGAAATATCCATGGCTTCACTGGACTTCAAAAAAGTGTATCAGAACCAAACACAACTGTATTCGATCATGACCTGATTTGAAATTCATGTAGAACGTCTTCTTTCACCCTAGATCCAGGGGGAAAAAAGCAGCAGTGGAAAAGCTTGGATTATCAAGATCCAAGTTGGTGGTACATTTTCCGAAACTGTCGCTGAAGAGGTAATAGATGACATCACCCACAAAGCCTCTTTGATCCTTTGTTCTCCAACACTCTATGTAATGATACTATTACGGTAATGGGCACATTACACGCCTGAAAATCACAGCCCTTCCTATAGTACGTAGATCCATCGTTTTCTCCCCATCCACTTTTCATCATCATACTGTGGGGAACTACTCCTAAGGGTACAAAGGAGAACACAAGGGAGAGAAATAGAGATACAGAGAGAGCGGAAGAAGGAGAGACACAGAGAGAGGGATCCCACCATTTCCCGGGCTCATTTGAAATTCCCTGTGAAGAGGTGACAGACAACCCACTTGAGCCAAATCCCATTCTGCTCTGGTTCTGGCTGCCGAGGCCATGACACAACTCCGTTTTGACAAGGAGCCAAATGAAACCGGGAGGGATGTCGGGAGGCATGAGACAGCCTGACAGGGCGACTGGGGCTGTTCTCGACAGCCTGTTTGCAGGCCACGCCCTGTAAACACTTCGATAAAGCCATCAAGGTCTCCGAAGGTGTCTTTGGAAGCAAGGTGTCAAAGCTTTGGAATCAAGGGGACTCTATCTTGCCATTGCAGCTTTGCTTCTGGGACTTTCTCGGGACATTAAAGCCACTCCGCTCTCAGCTAGCTGGAGGGCACGAATGGGTCAACATGTTTTGAATTATGGCTGAAAAAGGTCTTGAGAGCCCTCTCTCTCCCAGGGGGAGAAAAAAAGGAGAAACCTTGGTGATATTAAAGGATGGCCCGTGAACGTGCAGTCTTCTCTCGGCTAGCCAGGGAAAGCATAGCATGCTGATTTACAGCCCTTTCTGCACTAGGCATCAAGGTCCTGCTTCGCTCCATCACTTAGGTGCCACCGGGAGTTATTACCGGCGAAGTCTGGCCCCGTGCTCCTTACCTGTGAAACGAAACAAGGTATCAAAAGTGTGGGTCCAGTCATGCGATTCCCACACATTAATACCATCCGGGCACAATGTTCGTCCTAGCAGACAGAACTCATTCATAGGCTAGTCTGGCCTTTTCAGTTACTACCTCTCCTGTAGAATGTGGTCAGTCAATGTCCCCAGCACAGCTGAGAGGCTAAGGGAAGGAACCCCTTACAGATGCTTTGCAGGCCGGTTGAATTACATGAATGTGAGGTGTGCATTACCCACTGTATGAAAACCTAGCCAGGGGATAATTACTTTTCAGCCGGGTGTTCATGTCCTATAGGGAGCTGTATATTAAAGGCCGGAATGTGCGTCAAAAAAGAGGCTGTCATCAGCAAATTCCAAGATGACTCTATGTTCATAACTGGACGTTAGATGAGATGATGATTTATAATCTCCGTCTTTCATTTGGACCTTTTCTTATCGCTTTTTTAAAACCATTATAATTGTCTTGGGTATTACAGTAAGTCCTCTAAAATCAGAGATCAAATCATGTTCTCATGATTTTGCCACTTGCCTCCTGCAATGAGGCTCTCACTAACAGTAACAACCAACAGGCTGGAGGCTGTGCATCAAAACAGGACTCTGACACAGCTGTTGTACAAAAACAAGTCAGGCAGTATGTTTAGTCATTTTAGTCTTTATTGCTGTACCTGACTGACTCAACAGACAGTCAACGAGCAGTGATGTCCTCCAGGAGACATCCTGTTAGTGCTGGCACCATTGGCAGATGGATGCATGACGCAGGACTGTATGCACAGCCTGTTACGGCGTCTGTCCTTAACACCACCCAAGCACCAACAAAGACTGCAATGGTGTCGTGCCAGACTGTCATGGAGTGACTCAGAATGGCAGCGAGTCATCTCCACTGATGAGTCCTGCTTTTGTCTTGCTGAAAAAGACCAACGAATCTGTGTGTGAAGGCACCATGGTCAGTGCCAAGATGAACCATGTGTTGCTGTCAGTTCAGAAGGCCTGGTATCACTCCACCTCCACCTGTACTGTAATAATTGCAGGAACTGTATGAGAATATTTAAGCTGCATGGGATGGTTTATCATATGACCAAGGCTTCCAAGTACTACCCTGGCAACCTATTTCTATAGACTTTAACCCAATTAAACATCTGTGGGACCACCTTAAAGTAAAGTCAGCAAATAAAAAGTGAATTAAAAACCACCACAGAGCGAACAATGAAAGCTTTGTTCAGTGCTAAAATTATTATTTTTTTATTCTATATTTTATTATTCAAGCAAACATTATTCTGGTATAAATCCCTCAAAGCAAAACGGGTTTAGTCCAAAGCCTAAGCCATGAGTCACCAAAGTCCCACTTAAAAGCCAAGAAAAAAATGTGGAAAAAATTGAGAATGATTTTTAAAGAATTTATTGCAAATAATGGTGGAAAATAAGTATTTTCAATAACAAACAAGCAAGATTTCTGGCTGTCACAGACCTGTAACTTCTTTTTTAAGAGGCTCCTCTTATTCACTCAAGTATTAATGGCACCTGTTTTGAATTATAAAAGACACCTTACAAGTCCACTAACTCCCTCCACTATGGTGAAGACGAAAAGATGTCGGAGGACACCAGAAACCATGACCTGCACCAAAACTGAATCTGCAATAGGGCAAGCACTTGATGTGAAGAAATCTACTGTTGGGAGCAATTCAGAAAATTACAGGACCTACAAGACCACTACTAAATCTGGGGCTAAAGTCACAAAATGATCACAAGAACGGTAATTAAAAAATCCCAGAACCACAAGGGGGGATCTAGCGAAGAATGAAGCTTGTTACAGTGCTCATCAGCAAATTACTGATTTGCAGTTTTAAGCCATTCTAGAGATATTTTATTGGGAGAATGTTCAGATGAAAGCAAACATAAAAACAAATGGAGGAAAGTGAATATGCATCCAAAAGAAATACCAACTCAACATCATCTTTGGGGCTGCTCTGCAAAGGGACCCGGACTGGTCCGTGTTACATGAAAGAATGAAGCCATGTATTGTCCAAACCTCCTTCATCAGCAAGGGCAATGAAGATGAAACGTGGCTGGTCTTTATGACAATGATCCAAGCAAGTGGCCATTTCAAATCTAAAGATCTCAAAAATTCGTGTTGCCCCAAAACATCAAAGCATATGGGCAACTACCAGCAACTGTGCCAACCTGTGAAGACTTCAGAAAACGTTTGACCTCTGTCATCAACAAAAGTATTGAGATGCTTTTGTTATTGACCAAATACTTATTTTCACCAAATGATCAATTTTTTTCATTTTGTCTCTCAGTTGGAGGATGATGTCAATTACAGGCCTCTCTCATCTTTTTAAGTGGGACAACTTGCACAATTGGTGACTGACTAAATACTTATTTTCCCCACTGTAAAAGTCCAAAATGGCTTTTCAAGTATCACAAAACCAAAATTATTTTCTTGACAGGAGGAGAAAAAAAGAATTATATGAAATGTTGTGCCATTTGTTGGTCCATTAATCCTGAAATGTTAACATTATGCAAAGAGCAACTGGAGTTTTCAGATTACAGCCCAAATTAAAAGCTGCTTAGATTAATACCATAGCATGATATACATCTACTGGAGCAAAACACTGAAGGTAAAATCTCCATGCACCTGATGGCAAACTATTTTTATCGAAAGCAAACATAAATAGATATGAAAACTCTTGAACAGTCTGTTTCCTGCTGTTATGGAGAGCTTCCACCCCTTCCGTCTTAGCTAAGCAAAGCTAAGTGGTTCTGACACTATCAGTAGCCTCTGGCCAAATATTGCAGCTGAGAAGTCTGATGCCATGGACATCTGTCACAAGGCTTCCTCTATATTTTCTCTAGTCGATGGATGACTCTTAACGGCTGCTGTCTGTCTCACACCTCAGACTCGTTCTTGCTACATTTATAGCCACAACAGAGGCCACGTGCTACGTTCAGTGTGCACTGCTGGAGTGATATTGAACTCATAGGTTTCTTACTGAATCTGGTTTACTCAATATGATAAATTAAGAAATAATTATCCATAACAATAACAACATGATCTGCATGCTTGACTGATCATGCATTTATATTTTCCCTACTGAAAGAGCTGAGCAAAGGTCAGAGAATACTCCTCGGTTATTTAGTTTCCAGACAACACGATTAATTAATTGCAAGTTATTGTAGCGTTTGACAGACGTAACTACACGAGTAGAGCTAAAAGCAAAACCAGATTTATTAGGAGTACAGGTCAGTAAGCTCAGCAGCAAAACCAGGGTAAACACACCAAGATGGGAAGAGACAAAGCCAGAACCCAAAATACAGTCCGGGGCTGGAAACCAAACAGGGCACACAATCCAGCAACCAAGCTGAAAGGGTGAGCCAAAAGTATATGTATTTATAAATAGTAGTACAGTGCAAGACAATAGACAAATAAACAATATGTGCATAAACAGTAACAGCAAGACGTGTGCAAGGTGTGTAAGAGCTGTATCTGTATGTCACAGTGTGAATACTAGAACTGAGGTGCAGCTAGCATCTGCAGGAAGCAAAAGCAGCTTAGTGTGAGTGTACGTGTAGGAGGGTACAGTGTGTTGGGGCAGCAGTAGTGTGCAGTAAGTATGTGGTTGTAAACAGTGTAAGATATATGAAGGTGTATCAATAAATAGAATGCAGTTCAAAGAAAACCACTTGTCTGCAACAGTGTACACGCCATGAAATTAGATCCACAGGTGAGTGTGTTTAGGAATCTAGAGATAATGCCCAGGAAAACAGCTCCGGGTTGCATTGTGCACATGTGAGAATGATGTCATAAGGTAACAGTTTGTTGCAATCGTAGGTTAGAGTGTCAGAACCGTCTGGAACCTGTGACAGTTATACAGTTTACAGCATCAGGTCTCTAAAATCATTTAGAAAAGAGAATTGCACAGAACCCTCAACAAGTACATCTACATTTCTACCTTTACTATACCTGCAAGACATGCATTTGGGTTTTCAATGACGTCTGTAGGGATGTTTCTCCACATCTCCAAGTCCAGAAGTTTTCTGTGTGTCCCGATCCCAGACACATTCAGTGATGTTGAGGTCTGGACTCTGGCAGCGATTTCCCAGCTAGAAAGTGTTTGTTCTAAAAACATTTTAGGAATATGCAATGTAGTGTTCCATTAATGCTTTCAGCAGGAAGTCTTCTTTCTGAATGTTTTTTTCTAAAGGTAAAAGAACGTTCTCTAAAACCATTTTCGCAGCCCTCAGTAACATACATAAAACATTTTCTGAATGTTGTGCTGAGAATGTTTTGCTATCATGTAACATAATCTGTGACCCTGACAGCATCCTCAAAACATCCTCTGAACGTTGCAGTTAAACCACTATGTTTTAGTGAACATTATACGAACATTATTTGACATTATAAACATCTTTAAAACGTTCTTTAAACATTTGATTAAACATTTATTTAGAACCTGTAGATAGCATTAACCCTTTGGCTGGAAACATTCGCTGGGATTGTTTGATTTAAGGGTTTGTTGACACTTAGACGTCCTTTCATAGCCATAGCACTGAATTATCTTCTCACAGTGGAAGGATGATCAGAAACACCTGTGGATTGTTTCAGATCTGAAGTAAGAGTGGAGCTTGATTTTCTTCTCTCTCTCCAACATGAAAGCTTTAACTACTACTTCATCTGAAGGGGGGCGCGTGAGATTGGCTAAGTCCTGCACTGTCCCACTTTTGGAAACTTTTTTGGGTTTTTATTTGCATTCCTTTGTTTTTTATATCCCATATGCAAGTGCATTCTGTTATATCTACCCTCCTGAAATAGCCTAACATTACCTAACAGTACTTAAAGGTACTTAACAGTCTCCTTGGCTGTAGGTCCTGTTCATCAAACATGGCGTAATAAAGGCAACTGAAGTTGTGGGATACAGTAATTTTACCATGAGGGTTTTGTTAAAGCCACTAACTGTAGTAAGATGATGTGGCTCGTTGTAAAACATCAGCAAAACACATCAATATTTAATAAACCAAACGTATTAGTAATTTTAAAAGAAATCAAAATTCCAACAGTGCACTATGGCTGCCCAAGTCATATTACAGTCAATGATTCTTCCACGAAATGTGCAGTAGTTTTGAATAACCCAATGCATTAACCCAGTATTCAGTAGAACTGCAGAGTCGTATGTGAATATACTGACTATACTGAGCATCAGCTCAGGACATTGTTTAGCCAATCCAATTTTTCAGCTGGAACCATCCACGGTTAAAAATGATGATCCTAATATCGTACCTCAGGCAAGTGTCAAAGTGGGAAAAGTAGGACTGCAAATCGTGTCAGATCCTAGCACCCACCTGCCAGCTTGGTCTCCAAAATACAACTTAGCTCCGCTTTCTGTGGAGTGATGACTCTATATGTGACACCTGGGATAGGAGCCCAGGCGATGCAGTTCCAGAAGAAGGGGGCCAGGCTCTGCTCTGTCCTATTTTCACTGTGTTGTGTCTTTAATGCAGTAAATTGTTATAGACATGCTGCTGGCACCATTATCTAACTTGAGTTTAACTGGATTAAGTTTTGGTTTGGTTTGGAGGTTAGGGTTAGGATTAGGGCCAGGATGAGTGTTAGGATTAGATTTTGGTTAAAATTGTGGTTAGGAATAGTGCTTAGGTGAAGGTTAGTGTTAGGGTTTGTATTAGTGTGACGTTGGACAAACAGATTGTGACGCGCGCTGAACTAAAAGCAAGGCACAGTTTATTAAAGAGGTTGTACTGTGACACAACAACACCACAAACAGGAAATACAATCAAGGGCGAATCTGAATCGTAATCAATAAACAGGCAAGGGTCAAACCAAAGAGACAATCAGACCAGGCAGAGGTATCAAAGGGAATAAACAAGGAGCGTAAACCAGAGAATCAAAACAGAGTCAAAGCCAGAGTAACAAAGTCAGTTAAAGAGAGAACACTCAGTATGCAAAAGAAATGGCAATACTTCGCAATGAGCCAGTGCGAGAGGGGAGTATATAAGCAAACGGATAAATTAACTACAGGTGGTCCAATCAGTATTCTGGAGATCT
The DNA here is from genome assembly GCA_024036415.1 of Prochilodus magdalenae. NCBI lineage: Eukaryota > Metazoa > Chordata > Actinopteri > Characiformes > Prochilodontidae > Prochilodus > Prochilodus magdalenae. Next base: position 593,969 of record JAMWET010000854.1, read on the forward strand.
AGTGCGAGGCAATGGGGTGTGATTGGGTAAGGGTGAACACGTGACATCGGGTGGTGGATCATGGGAAATGGAGTCCAGGGGATCGGAGGTGGGAGGAGAATCAGCAGGCATAACAATTAGTGCCAGGGTAAAGGTTGGAACTTGGTTTCGGTTAAGGTTAGGGTTTGGATTAGAGCCAGGGGGAAGGTTAGGGTTAGGGAATACATTTTGGGTTGAGGTCTGGGTTAGGATTGGCTTTTGGGTTGAGGTTTGGGTTAGGGTTAGGATTAGGGCCAAAGTGAGGGTTAGAATTAGGTTTTGGGTTGAGGTTAGGGATAAGATTGGGATTTGGCTTGAGGTTCGGGTTAGGATTAAGAATAGGGCCAGGGTGAGGGTTGGGATTAGATTTTGACTCTATATGTGACACCTGGGATGGAAGCCCAGGCTACATGGTTTCTGAAGGAGGGGGCCAACCTCTGCTTTGTCCTACTTTCACTGTGTTGTGCCTTTAATGCAGTAAAACCGAGGTAATACACAAACACTGCTGTTGCTCATATGCTGTTAAAAGTCCTGACCAGGGCTCTGGGCTGGTTGTTGAATTTGAGATTTTGGTTCATCTTTAATCAACATTTTGAATTCATATGGATCTGTGTAACAGGCAAAAGAAGTTACTCAGTTTTTACCTAAACGTTTTTCTGTGCTGACCCAAAATGGATCTATGCTAATGGCCATACTTTTTCTCACCAGGCTGCAATGTAAATTAACATTTCCTGAAGGGATTATGAATGAAATGACAGTGAATCATTTTAATGGGCAATCATCCACAAACGAACATGAAAACGACAATTTCCTCGGATCCTGTTCAATCACTTTTTTGCCATAATCTGTCCTCCTATTCTCAGTAAACAATGAGCTAATTTCGAAACCTAGCTATGTGAAATGTTCTCTAGTGAGGGGAACAGGAATGCCCAAGGGTAAAATTACAGAAACACCATTATCCAGTTTACTGAGGACAGATTTATTGCAGCTCACTGTGAAGTCTGATGACTGGCTATATCCCTAGACCAATGTTAGTGGAAATAGAAATGGGATTAGAAACATCAGAGAGAAAAAAACAGATGTCACTAGTAAACAAGTTCAATGTCAGCGCTCTTAATTGCTGTTGGGTGTCTGTATATTAGGGCATTGTCAAACAGCTTGTGCCAGTGGACCTAAGGCCAGGACAAACAATAGAAGGATCAAGGGACAAGGCCCTGAAATATCAGAGCCAGTGGAGACCCGCACAGTAGATTTACCATAGAGTCTCAAAAGAAAAACAAGTCAATGCTAAATCACTAAAACACTAGTAAAAGGAAACTTTGAGACATCCAGTACACACCTACTCATACATAGCAACTTGGCTAAAATGTGTTCATGACACTTTATTTTCTTCCTCCATTTTATAATAATCTTTTTGCTGATACTGCTGCCATAACAGACTAAAACGAATCATAGAGATTGCTTCACCCTGCTCATGATAAACCCCCGCTCACCGAGTTTATATTTATACTAGCAGGTCATTATCTGCCTCTCATGGTAGTCACTGATGTCCATGTTTTTTCACTATCATACAACCCTAAACCATAATCCTTCTGCTACTGGAAACTGGGCCCGATGTTCATAGATCTATTTCTCAACTATTGCTTTTCTCATTATTATTAGTTAACGGTTATCACTGGTTAACCTTTACTGACTACCTGATAAAAATTGCTAAAGTAGTGTAATCTGATTACCTTCCCTTACATTTGCATTACCTGTCCTTTTCTATAATTAAATTAGGACTAGAAAAAAATAGTAATTTTTCCATTTCATTTTAAGAAACAATATGATAGATTATAGGCGATTTACTATCCACACATTAGGTTTTCTATTTGTACTTTGGGAACTGGTAGAGCTACAAAGAAGGTAGGGAAATAGGAAGCTGATAGAAAACCTAAGGAAAATAAAAGACAATAAATGATACACTGAGACCACCATTGTATAATAATCTAGCACACTGAGTTCAACAAATATGCAACACAAAATAAACACATGAAAATATAAACTGTTAAAAATCTGCTGACCCAAAAACCAATCAGATGAATCTGGTAGAGATGTTGTTGTGAGACCCTCGTTGTCAGTAATTATTAAATAGAGACCCTTCTCAAATCTCTTTAATGATCATCATTTGTGTTCTACCTGCTAAAAGGTCTATAATAGCTCATTACAGTTAATACTGGTGCCTCAAGCTTGGACTGCACTGATCACTGATTACAATGCAATTAATAGATGCTTCCTAAAGCTGTTTGCGCTATCCACAAACTCATCAAAGGCATTGATTTCACATAAGAACAGATCAGGACTTCAGCACAGATAATGATTATTTAATGTTAATATTTTGCACCCATCATTAGAAAACTACTGAAGGTCATACATGTGAAAGTGAAACTGAGTTTACTGCTAATGATGCTTTATGTAAATGTCTGTAGATTAGCTGAATAAATTAGTTCTTGCCTTCTGGTTGGTAATCGCTCTGTTTTTATTTTCACTTGTAATCTGAGTATTGTCCCTTTTATAGACTCATCTTTAAAAGAATAGTTGCACACAGAAAGGAAGTGTGGGAATGCAGTGCTATTGAGAAGGAAGATTAAGATTACCTTGAACCATAAATGATGATATTTAGACTGATATGGCGAATGTTTATTGAGCTACACATACAGAAGCAGTGTCTCTTAGTATGGTGGTGGACCGCCATGTTTGCTAACACAGCATACCAGATGTCTTGGTAGTCCTGCGTTGTGCAGCCATCTGTCAATGGTGCTACCCTAACAGGATAACTCATGGAGGGCATCACTGCTCACTGAAAGCTGCAATCATGGCTGTTGTATCAGTCAGGTACAGTGATAAGGCCCGTCTTTGCTTGCGTCACATGTGTGGCCGAGCCTGAAACGTGAATCATTTGCTTGTCTCACAATGTCAAACCTACCCGGCAAGTTTCATTCCTGCCGGTTGATTCCTTCTGGGTGCAACATTGTGTAACTGTTCTTTTGATGATGAGTGTAGTACTTGTAATGGTATACAGATACATTTTTATTGTATCCTGATTATATAATGCTGGTACATGTAGTCCGTTACTACCCATCCCTGTTGATTTATATACTTCTGTCTAGTTATGGGCTGGTTTCATCATTTCCCCTTTTCTCTATATTCAATAGTTTAGATTAAGTATAAAATCTTCTGTATCCTCTATTCATATTGGCTGTTTGAGTTTTGCTACCCGGCACAAAGCTGCCTGTGGTAAAGCCTGCTGTATAAAGTCTTATTTATAAATAAACTTTGTCTTGACTGGATCAGATGCCTGCAATGTCAAAGACGCTCCTTCTTTGGATGTGAAATCCCATTGCAGGTTCATATTTCCACATTTCACTTGGTTCTTTTGCTGTGGTTTGTTTTTTATGTTCCCAGACGATGTATGGCATGCCATAGCCTTTAATACCACAAAAACTGATAAAAGCAGCGCAACAAAATACTTTCCCTCCCTGCAGGTGATTCATCACATAGTGGTGCTTATTTGTGAGCTCAGGCTAACATCCTATTAATAACGTGTGACAGATCAGCTTTAAGATCTTATCAATTAACCAAATAAATAAAACTTTTATCTCCACGTCAGACTAAAGCAGGAAACATTCATTTTGTTTCCTCATGATTCAGTTGCACCTACCAAGCTGCATTCTGTGGAGCAAACCGTTTTTTTATCGATATACGGCGCATGTGTGTAAATCCAAAGAGCTGCCAGATGCCATCCAACAGGCCCAGTCAGTTGGCGCTCCTAAGTTTTATTGATGGTGGGAGACTTCTCACAAATGATGTAGCGTTCCTTTACGACGACTGACAGGCCCTATAAACTGTTATTTACCGTCAGGTCATTAGTGAGAAGTTCATTAGGAGCCGGATAAAAACCCTCCCTTTGGGTGCAAACAACATCATTGTCTGTTAACGAGCATTTGTCAAGCGGATTGGCGGCTGCGTAACATCATTACACGTCATTACACCCGTTGCCTGTTACCAAAGAGTCTGGCCCTGTGCATATTAATAGGACGCCTAATTATTCAGGCCTGCCACTGCATTTCCTGTCTTCTCTCGTTCTCTCTCCCATACCTTGCGTTAATTAAAATCTGAAGTAAGATGCCTAATGGCTCCGCATCGCAATGAGCGGATCGACCCAAGAAGTCCTGCCAACGCTCCTTCAGACAATTGTCAAAACAACGTCAACTGCAACTTGCTGGAGTGTCCTCAATTCAACTTGACATGGCATCAGTGGAATCAACTTTGCAATAACGGTACATGGTTTACAGCTACTTAAAATAGTAATAAGCATCTATAAATACTTAAGTAATGTAGCTATTAATCATTAACTAATGACAGAAAAAGACACATTACTTTAACTTTTATCAATGACATTTATGGTTATGGAATTTAGCTGGCACTCTTATCCGGAGCAGCTTCCAAGGTTATTCATATTTCAGGTAGGCCAATTTGGTGTTAGGAGTCTGTAACTGTCAGAGTGACATGTATTTTGAAATGTCTGTCTTGTTGCGAGTTTTTTGTTATTGTACTTCATATAGTTATTAAAAGGTGCTAAAATCAAATGTACAGGTTAAAAAAGAGAGTAAAACGTGTTTAAAATATATATTTTTTCAAATAACATTTGCTTAAAAATATGTACATGGTGTTATGTTAGAGTTTTACTGTGACGTGTTGTGAGTCATGTGACATTAGGTAATTGAACGCGGAACGTTGGAATTGTGGGTAAGAGCCAGCTTGGCAGCAGAGAAGAGACATGCTACCCCAAAAATAACCATAGTTTACACATGGTCTAGGTAAAAGTTCATAATTGTTTATATGTTTGTGTAATAATGTACCTTTATATGTCTTTTTTGTGGATGCAAATTTTAATCCTGTGTATTTTGAGTTTTACGTGAAACTGTTGTGCTAGCTACTAGGTTTAAGCCAAGTTAGCAATGAGCTCTAGAGACATTGAAAGGACTGAGAAATTGATGTCTTGAACAAAGGTTTTATTTTCTTGTAGTTTTCACGGTGTCTAATGAAGAAAGAGAGGGAAATAAATTCAGAAGAGTCTTTCCTATGGACTCTTATTAGTGTAGCAGGGCATAGCTACCCAGACACAGGAATCTAACCCCTGTCTCCCACATGGTGTGGTAGCTCCCTGGTGGGTAGTGATGTTATCCACTAAGCCACACCAATCACAGGCACCAACCACATAGTTTATAATCCCTACTACATATTTAGATAACGTCTCGATTAATCATTAAATAATCATTGCAATGATAACTGTGTGACTCAACAACTGGGACCGTAGGAAGTCTAATGAACAATTTACTGAAGTCTAATATAATGCAAATAAAATCTTAATTAAGTCTTAAATATGTAACAAAAACTTCATGAATGTCTAAGTGCACAGATTTAATCAAATCAAGGCTGTTGGGTCAGTCAGGTGCAGTGACAAAGCCCGTTCTTATTTACGCCATAAAGGCGGCCCAGCATGAAACCTGATTCATTGGCATATCTCATGATGTTAAACTACCCAATTTAATTTGGAATCAGTGGATTCCTTCTGGGTGCAACTATTTATGCAACTATTCCTTTTTAATGTTGAGTGTATATACTGACAATGAAACTGCATTTAGTAGGATTAGGTTTCTGTGCCTGTAAGTCAAAGTAATTTATTTAACTGGGGGTGCCCAAACATTTGCATTGATAGCTTTGAAAGCTTTAAACTCCACTCGCATTGTATTTCGTTTAGTGTGCAGCTCATTCATTCGAACTAAACTGGTAGTTTACAGTAATGTGCAAAAATCAGATTATTCCATTTCCAGACAAAATTAACTTTTTCATTTTTCAAGTCTCAGAAAATGTAGAAACAGACACTTGACCAAGAAAATTACCCAGAAGCCACAACAAATAAATATAATACTAAATGTTCAGTAAGTAATGGGAGCGTTGCTTTCAGTTATACAAGAAAACTGCAGGGAAATAATTTTTCTATGCCTCCAAAGTTGTCTTGCAATGTCAAACCTATCGACCAAGTTTTATTCCTGTTGGTGAAATGCTTCAGGGTGCAGCTATTTATGCAACTATTCCTCTGACGATGAGTGTAAATTAAACAATTGTGAACTATTATAACCTATTATTACCTGAACTGAAGACGTTTTTGAAGAACTGCCATGATGTTGCAGATCTACAACAACTGCCTTAAACACCACATCAACATCATCAAAGAGCCCGCTTTTGTCTTGATGGAGACGACAAAGGAGCACTATAGTCAGGACCATGACCTGGTCGTAATATCATTTGGACTTGCAGTCTTGTCCTGGGTCAAATCTTTTTTGATCGGTTAATGAATACCAGCAAGCCTTTAAATGGAGTAGAGCAGTCATTTCAAGAGCCACATGAAATGTACCAGCCTCCAGGTCTGCCATGTATCTGATTCATTTAGACAGAAATATCAAAAAGCAGAATAAACAGTTCTTCATTCCCAGCACTTCACACACCCAACTCTACTAACATTCAACAGAAACACTAGTACTGTCATTAAAAAAGGTCAAGAAGGTCTCCACAGCAATGGTTGGGAGTCAGCGGCAGGTTTATTAGGCCAAAATGTGTCCAGAGAAGTCGAGAGAAATTTCTAGACTCTGTTGACATATGGCTTCCACTGTGCAGCTTTAACTTGCATTTCTGGATGCAACAGTGGACAGTGTTCCCAGGCCCATGTGGTAACATCCATCACAAGAAAACATGCCAGTTTTTAATGCTGTGCTGTCTGAGGTGTTAAAGGTCACAGGCATACCTTGTGAAGTACGCACAGAGATCTTTTGATATTGTTGTTATTATTATTAATTTAATACACTAACATTCCTAAATCCCTGCCATTACACACAGAGAAACATTACTTTTGCTAATGCGTTTTGGCAGCGAAGTATAGGTGTCCATTTCTAGGTGTCTCAGCTAAGGAAATGAAGGGACTCGTAGAAAAAGCTGGCTATATCACTTTAGAATTAGTAGTGGGTAATTACTGACTTAATGTGAATACGCTCCCTGGAGAACTTCTCTTGATTACTGCAATAGGGCCTATACCAGTCATTAAGGAACAGCAAAAGCCAAGCAACTGAAACGCATGTAGCCCAATCCATTGCACCATAGATATGTTGGCTCATGTGGCTGTGCTGTTACGAAGACAACACCTCCAAATGTCACTTTAGTATGACTAATCAGAAGCATGTGATTGATAGCCATATTACTGCGCACAGATGAGGATGAAATACACCACATTAGGGGGAAAAAGGCAAACCCTCGATAGATTTTAATAAGTGTTGACATTAAAATAATTCACAATCAGTGCAGTTACATTTTAATCTCCAGTGTATGGGATAGAGCGGTTTAATCAAATGAATTTATCACATGGAGAAGCTTAAGGAATGCCTAATGTGAGATTAAGCACACATGACTGTCTCTCTCCAGCTGGTGGATGGTGATGTCGTGCCAAGCTTTTTCTTTCCCCAGCGGCCATTTGTTTTGCCTTTGCTGCATGCACGCCGGCATTAGTTCTATGAAAAGCACATATCTACCGGATAGGCTCCATCATTCAACCTCGTCCAGCTCTGATCCCTGCACCTTATCTCTCAGCGAGATATATAGGAGTCTTTTCCGCTGAGAAAATGAACCTAGCAATCCACGCCGTTCAGCCCAGGAGTAATTTGCAAGCCAATAAAGTCCAAGCTCAGATATTCAGGTACAAAAAAAGGCTGGGGGACTATATTCTGCATGTTGCTACCTTTTCTCAAGAACTAGATCGGTTGTATGGTACTCATATGTAGGGAAATGAATGGGAACATGGGAAATATGCAAATGAATACTGTATTTCCAGCTTGTACGTTCAAATGTTACACTTTTAGCATGCACAACTTTATAGACGTATAAAATATTAGCATTAAAATTAATATTTTATGAGTGATATGACATTCAAACCATAAATATATGTGGTATTAGTGGCAGACATGAATGTGGTGGTGCTTCAGGAGCACATGGTTGTCTTTACCCTCACAGTTTGGTGTCACCATGGGTTTTGAGGGAGTTCACGCTATACAAAGTGGGAAATAGCCATTGGGGGTAGAAAACTAGATGTTGAGTTCAGAAGGGTATTCTATAAGGCATCTCTTGGCATTGATTTCCTGAAAATGACACGCTGACACCAGCACATGAGTGTTCATATTCTGTTATGCCGTACTGTTCATACCCATGCATCAGCCAGCAAGAACAGCAACCACCAGCAGTTTTTTTGCTTGCAAGCTGTCATACTGGAATGAGTGTACCACTCACCCACTGTCACATCCACAACATACCAGCAACACTGGCATATGGATCATTCTACCCAGCTGATACTAGGATACTGAGGATGGCTCTGTTTTAGACACTAACAGAGGAAAAGCTGGCTGAACAACAGTCAGCATAAAGATGAACACAAACTGAATGATTGAAAACTACCCTTAATTAATTATGTACATTTTTTGGTCAAAACTGAAAACAAGTATGTTTTCAGTCAGGACTTATTAAATATGAGTCAGGAAAAAGAAAACAACATAAACATATATATATAATATCGGTCTGTTTTTAAGTTGGGTTAAATTTCATGGATCACATCATATGATCTTACATGTTAATGGCACATAACAGGCTCAAAAAGAAGGATCGGCTTGACATTTATTTAAATTGAACTGAACTGAACTGACCTGAACTGAATTTATTTGACCCAGAGAGGTAATATGTACTGGGCATAGACCAGACACCAAACATATGACATAAAGGCCACTACAAAAATTACAAACAGCATATACAATAATGAAATACATAGTGATCACACATTATTCAGTGTCAATGATCATTTATCAACCTAATGACACCCTCTGTCGGACAGGCCAACATCTAGGGCAGAAGTAACCATTTAGGTCTCAAATGCAAAATCATTTTTATACTGATGAGGACATGGTGACAATAGTAGGTCATAGTAGGCTCCCAAGCACAACTGATGTTGTAGCAACATTAACAACAAGAAGTTTAGACTTCTAAAGGTGAAGAAACACAAAGACAGGAAAAACCTGAAATTCATGTCCCAGGCCAGTTTCTGTTCCACTCAGCCCCACACAGTAGAGATCAGGTAATATATAGAGGTGCTTCCTTGGGAACTCTAGTGCTCCCCATTGGTCTGAATTAATTCATCATGTGGCAGGTCTTGATCTAAATGTAATTTGTTTTGCAGGGGTAATGTTCCTTAGCCCCCATTTATCATGGCAGACTTTAGCACTGTTTGTTTAGCTCCTCCAGGAACTCCATATTTCATCTCTAGGCACATGTTACAGGCTGAGTTTATCATTAAGAGAAACAAATTTGAGGTGTTACCACCAACTTTAGGGATGCTAATATCTGCTACTTTGTAACATAGAGACTCATCTGAAACTGGAGTATACCGGATTGATCAAGAAAGAGTAATCTCCACGAACCCTATATCTCTCAAAGCATATCTGTGTTGGAATAAAACCCTGAATGTTTGCAATGCAATGTTAGCACAAAGCTAACGGGTATGTACATTAACTTAACCTAGTAGCTTAAACACTGACTTCAACACTGTTTGCTAACGCTTGTAGCTGAAGCTAATCACAATTTAGCAGATCACATACTCTTGAAGCTGAAGTGGCCAATCACTATTATACAACTGATAAGGGCACCAGAATTAAGCTAGAATCATATGATGTTGATCACTGTCTTTAAAATTATTATTACTACTACTTACTGCTGCTATTATTACTGCTAAAATTATTACTATGATTATTAAGGAAACCAACTTTGATCAGCTAACATTATTAGCAGTAATACTAGTGAATAGCCTTGTATATTTTTGCTTATGTTAAAACTTGACAGAGAAAAATAAAAACATTGTTTAATTCTGCACGATGTTGTGTAGACGTAGAATTTGTGTGAGTATGTGTGCTGAATAACGTAGTATAACTAATATATATTTATGTAAATTACCAAAAAGACCATCTCAGATAGCTAGCTTATATAATTTACAAAAATAAGGAGCTAAAAATAAGCTCTAATATAAAATGATTTAGTTGCAAATGTGAAAGGTGAAAACTATTTAGTAAACAAAAATTATGAAGGATAACAAACATTAAATTCAAATATAAGTAAATTGAATTTTAAGTTAAAAAACAAGCTATGAAAAGTTTGTCTAAGACTTTCTCGCCGTTCTCAGGATCAAGTTACTGTTAGTCATGGTAATTATAATTTCTAATTTTTCCTTTTTGCTTGTTTCAATGTCAGTGACAAAGGTGTGGAATTGTAAGGGATGATTATGATAAAATATATATAATCAACAGTTGCTGTAAGAAAATAATTATAATAAAGAAAGGGATGTTAATGTTCTTCAAATTGATCAAAGTTAAGAATCTTCAGTGCAGACTCAATTTCTTTAACGAGCCAGAAGTAAAATAATAAATATCCTAGTTACATCATGCCTAAATGAGTTAAGACACAGACCACATTGCAGTACCCTCCATCTTACAGAAAAGACTTTCCCTGAATAGGTAATAAGGAAAAGAACATGCACCTTTCCAGACATAAACATCCTCACTGTTAGACGTGTCTCAGTAGCAAAAGGTCAGGAGGAGAACAGAATTTCTTGACGAGACCTCACTTTGTTCTCAGATCGAGGAAAAGTCTTGTTTCAGTAATTGGCAAGACTTTGCTTCCTAGGTTTGCACCAACATTCAAATAAAAAGAGTTCATGCTGTGACACTGCCTGGCACTGATCCACGTTGCAGGCTCTTACTAGCTGCCAACAAATGCTTCAGCAAGTGTAATGGGTGTCGAGCCAGCGGCGAAGCCACAGGTGGCTACTGACCCCAGCCAAGTACAGTAAATGAAAATGTGCAGTCTTGCAATTAGCTGTTCCACATATAGCAAAATAGGATAAAAACTAGATTTAAAACATAAGGGACTTGATTTTAACCCTGTAAAACCACTTTTCAGCAACATACATCCATCACCAACAACATGTCTGTGCCCAGAAGGTATCGGCTGACAGGAATTAAACTTTGTGGGTAGGTGTAACATCATGAGACATGCAAATAATTCAAGCTTCACATTCATGTGACGTCAGTAAGGACGGGTTTTGTTGATGTTCCTGGCTGTCGTGACAGACAGGCTCATCTTCAGTGACAAGTTATGCTTTTGTCTTGGTGGAGACGGCCAACAAACCTGTGTGTGGAGACACCTAGGTGGGTACCAAGATGAACTGTTTGTTTCCATCCGTCACACATTCAGGAGCCTGGTGTCACTCCACCTCTATCCCCACCACTAAATCATCAGGAACTGTGGGAGATGGTTCCAACTGCATGAGATGGATTATTACAGGACACCATTAGGAACCTCTAGAACTACATGCTAAGAGGTCTAGCATGTTGCATTAGCAAACATGGTGGCCTGACATCATACTAAGAAACACTACTTCTGTATGTGTAGCTCAATAAATATTGTCCATATTAGTCTAAATTGATCATAATTTATTGTTCCTGGTAACCTTTATCTCCCTTCCCAACAGCACTGCAATCCCACACTTCCTTCTGGGTTCCACTGTTCCTTTGACAATGAGTGTATATAAAAGGGTAGCAACTGGTGTTGTGCCAAAATGACAGTTTCATTTTTTACATAACGTTATCTAATATGTCATTGTAATATGTAATATGACGATCAAATGATTACTGGTACAACAGTTTCCAATAACCCCAAGCCTTTTGAACACAGGCTCATCTCTGTCCATAAAGAAGCTCAGCCCAGTGTCTTAGCACTTTAATTCAATGCCGCCTGATCAGGATAAAGCCTGACGGGCCAACAGGTGGATTATGCCTTGTACTTTAGCTAAATCTGATCACACTGCTACAAGAGTTGACATTTCTCAGAACGAGGCCCTGACCTTTAGTTGCAGAGCAAAGATGACACATTGATTTACTTCTCTATGCAATCAGCGTTGAGGACTCTCTCAATGTGTCAGTTAAGGGAAAGCTAATGCATTTCTTCACAGGCATCCAGTCAAAACAAGAGGCCCGACCAGACCAAACAACAACAGCTCGTTGGAGGGTAAATTGCTTGAAGAAAAGAAACATGTTCTTGCCTAGAGTGCACATGATTAGCAGGTAAAGAAAGTTGGAGTTCCCCAATATATAATTTGCAATGTATACAATGCTCTATAATTTTAGATGAGATTCCTGGGGCAATACCCCCCTATGTTAACATACACTGCAACATTTCCGATCAGGAGAAACGGTGTAATCAAAGAAAAAAAACAGTGATGACTTTTTTCCCTTAAAGATGGCAAAAATATACATGCAGGAATCCGAGTTTGTACAATCTGAGGGCAAAGGGCAGGGCCTTAAGCCACCATGATCTATTTGTGTGATCTATGTGAATGGCCTTAAGTTTCATGTTCGACCATGCTTGCGACATAAGCAAGGATTGCTTGGTGTCACTCCACCTCCACCACTACTGCACACTACTGCATCTACAGGAACCATTACAGAATATTCAAGCTGCATGGGGTAGATTATCACAGGACACCATTAGAAACCTCTACAAGACCCTGCATTGGCAAACATGGCGGCCTGACGCCATACTGAGAGACACTACCTCTGTACGCTTAGCTCGATAAATATTACCCATATCAGTCTAAATTTATCATCATTTATTGATCCTGGTAACCTTTATCTTCCTTCCCAATGGTATTTCAGCCTGAGACTCCTTTCTGAGTGCAGTTATTTTTTGGACAAAATATAGTATAACACAGCTTTATTTCTTAATATTAAAATATGAGCTATTTCTTATGGCGACATGCAACTTGGTTTCCCTTTAAGAATTTGAATGCATGAATGTTGTGTTTTTCTCCTCTCCTTAATGAGACTGTAATTATCCTTGCTTAAATATTCAATTAGTAGGAAAAAAATATGATTGAAATGAGTATTTGAATTGTAGAAAGATGCAAATTTGCTTCGGTAGACCACCATTTGCAATGCATAATATGCTCACTCCTGCACCTCTAAGTTGAGAGGACTGTTATTGCTATTCACAACGAGGCACGGTCAGAAGCACCGGCTCCCTGAATGAGCACCGCCATTATAGAGGTGCAATTCATAACCCCTCCTCTACAGAGTCATAGTATATAATTGACTTTTTGTTTTGAGCTGTGCCAAATTCATGAGCTGGTGGCTGAGGCCCGCAGCCTACGCTGAAGCACTGGGGTTTATTAATGTCCGAAAAGAAGCAGAGTGGATTCACACCGAACCGAGAAGCACTTAGTCACCTTTTCGTTTATCATTGGAAATCATGCTTAGAATACAGCTGTCATGCCATGTCTGTGTTCAAATAACTAATACATAATTTCCTAGGTCAAAATGCAGAGAAGCAAACCATGTATGGGATATCGTAGGTGTGGATGGTTTAGTTTGTTGCATATGAAATGATGCCACTGTCTTTAGCCTCAGAGAGAGCGAGATAAACAATCAACTTGTAATCTACTTGTAGCAAACACCAAACACGTTACGACTTAATTTCTCTCCATAAGCATGTCTGTGGCCACAGGCAATCTTGTGAGTGCTTCCAGCCGAACAACAACACCACAATAATAATGCAACCTAATTGCATCACACCGTTTCCCGTGGTTTACAATTGCTTTATTAATGGGTGTGAAACACTCCCAAAGGCCTAGCGCAAACGAATTGGCTACGCGGTGACACGTTCATGTTTACCCATAACGCTAAATTAGAGGTATGCAAAGGGTCACTGTTTATATAGAGCAGATGTACAATGTAATACCATTTCATGTGTTGGTCTGGTCGTAAGGTCCTCCGACATTTGGGGAAAAGTATGCTTTTTTTGGCCAAAAGTATGTGGACACCTGACCATCACAACTACTGTACATAAGTGTGTTGGTCATTCCATGTCAAAACCATGTGCCATAATTTGGGGCTAGCCAAACCCCTAATTGAATCCAGTCTTCTAAGAAGGTTTTCTACCAGATTTTGTCCATTTTATCCATTTTGGAATTGTGCACATTTAATCAAAAGAGCATTTGTGAGTTTGGACATTGATTTTGGATGGGAAGACGTAACTCACAATCTAAGTTCCAATTTATCCCAAAGATCAGAGCTCTGTGCAGGCCACTGAAGTTCCTGATAAACATGTTTGCACTAATGTTGGAATTATGCAGCGAAAGAACTTGTGTAGAATCATTTTACACTATACTTTACACTATATTTACACTATTTACACTATATTTCCCTCTGGGATCAATAAAATAGCTATCTATCTATATGTGCTTCAGAAGCCCTGCTCTAAATTTGCATGCTCTTCTGCTTCATGGGTTGAGCTGTAGTTGCAACTAGATGCTTCCATTTTACACTGATAGTATGACACATTTTCCTGTCTGTGTTTGTCTGTGAAGATTGCATGGCTTTATGTTACCAATACACACATAACTGAACAATGTCCACATACCTTTGGCTATGTAATGTATTTGTCAGGCAATGCCAATCTTTTCTGTATCTATAGTTGATGCTACTTTAGTCTCCATTCACAGAGGTACAGGCTATCCGATGTATATTGTTTACTAAGATGGCCACAAGTAAAGGTGGTCCAATGATCCATTCAGCCGCCCTGACCACATACATTGGAATACCACACAGTGATGCAGTGGGAAAGGATCCCCTCAGTGTATGCAAAGGGTTTGGTCTGTCTAAGCACTGGCCTTAATATTGGGAGTTTGATGCAACAGCCATTCATGGCCAAGACTCCAAGAGAGCAGAACCGACCTTGCTGTCTGTCCCATCACTAAGCGCCATGCTAGCCAACATGTGCTTCTGTTAGGTGATGTAATACAGTTAGGTTGTGTCTGACGTAAAACTACCACTGATGCAGAAAGAACGGATCAAATCAAGACCATTGTGTAAGCAGCACACAGTAAAGTTCCTCTTACATTTTGATCTAAAACAACTCTTTGCTGTTTTGCATGTCATCAAAAATAGGCATTTCTGAGCCTCAGTGATATAACAGTGAGATATCCCAGTTTCCCAGCTAATGGTACAACTTTAGCTTTAAAATTCTTAAGAACATCATAAATAAATTTTGAGTTCCACAATATTTTATTTGTTCATTTTATAATTTTCTACTATATTTTATATTATTAAAATGCAATAAAATATTTGACCAGATTCCACATGCGTAATCAGCAAATATCTAACATTTGCCGAAAGTCTCTGAGATATTCTGGACAGATGCTGGCAGATGGTTACATTTATTGTGCATTAGTTTTTTAATCCAGTCTGTTACCCATAAGGTGTGTCTAGAGGTGGTTAAGCAGCACTGGAAGGGCAGTGAGTGTGTGTGTGAGAGAGAGAAAGAGGCAGCAAGAGAGTCTGTTAGTATATAAGTACTACTCAAGCTCAAATATTGGCTCTTTCTCCGTTCCCTATTCCTTTCATTGTGCATGACGCTTTGTGTGATTGTGTGAGGTTGCTACACTATGGGAGCTCCTTAAGCATGACCATAATGGAGTGGGACAAGCAGGCTGAGAGGTAATAAGGAGAACCTCAACTTCAGCCGAAAATCCTATTTATTTGAAATCAGGTGGATTACCAGCGCTGCCGCAGTGTGTTTGCGGCGAGCGGTGTTGCCCTCGGAGGGAGATTAAGTGATAGATGCGCTGCTGGGAGGGAAAGGCCAGCAACATTTTAATGCCGGTGGTGAAATCATCAAGAACCTCTCCACCCTTCAGCCCATGGGAAAAAAGAGAGAGAGAGACATACACTTTCTCTCTCTCACTCTCTCTCACTCTCTCTCTCCAAGCATGAGCCAGTCAGCGAGACAGAACAAAGTTCCATTTCTAAAAGCCATGACGCATTTAATACCCAGCCACTTAAGCTTTCCAGTCCTAAATGGGCAGACCGTGGAGACGCTCTTTTTCCCTTTCCTCTCTTTCCCTCTCTCCCTCTCTCTCTCTCACCCTCTTTCCATTTCTCTGCTTTATGCCTAATAGCTTCATTAAAGCGAGGATCAATAAGTTAATTTCATTCCCCACTCACAGCTTGAAGTGTTAATGGTGCATCCGGAGTGATAGGCGCAGCAGCTGTTTCAGGGAGAACACACCCCTCCTCCCCACATGCACATGCACACACACACCGCTGTGGTGAGGAGGTCAAACCACAATTTGGCATCCCTTGATGCCCAGGGGTCATGAAGGCACATTAGCTCTTCTGATTTCCACACAGAACACGCCCCACACCTGTCCATGCGGTGACCCGCAAAAGTGCATTATCAGTACAGTCTAGACAGACCAGGGGAGGCTAGTGGTCAGGTTCGGGTAATAAGTTCAATGGCAAGGCCAAGTATGTAAACTAGATTTGTTCTTCAGGCCTCATGGTCCAACACACAACAGCAGTACATTGTAAAGGAACTACTTAGAGTGCAGATACTCAACAGTTTAAAGACTGAAGATTGTGCGGTGATGGTGGAGGCCGTCTGGACGTGTGACAACAAACCGTTCATCATGGGACTGACCACAGCGCCTCCACACACAATTCGTTGGGCGTCTCTACCAAGACAAAAGTGGGACTCGTCACGAAAGATGACCCGCTGCCATTCTGAGGCACTTCATGATTCTCCAGCACAACACCATTCCAGTCTTTGACGTGGCGTTAGGGGCAGTTGTTGAAGCGGTTAGTGTGCATGTAGTCCTGAGTCATGAAGTTTGGTGGTGGTGGAACAAATGCTCTGGTACCTTCTGCCAGGAGCTTCTTCAACTGCTTTTATTGAAGCCAAGGAATATCAAAGGATACATCATCAATGTCAACAGAGGGAGGTGCACATCAGTTGTAAACAGTACAAACAAGATGGTGGAGTGTACAGATTACCTGCAAGCGTTTTGCTGTTATTCCAGATGTTTGTTTATATCCAGAAAGCAAGCACGGATCACCTAGTGGTGATGAGAAGACATAGGTGACTTTCTTTACCAGACCACTGGGTGTCTTTTCCGTCAAGGTGGGTCAGTGAAAAGTTTAAAGTGTATATGGTATGGTGCTCCTAGCAGGCTGGATGTTGTGTGCTTTAATCTGCACATACAAATCATTCAGTGCATTTGGGAGCATGGCATTACCATCCGGTGATGGTACTTTGTAGTCAGTGATAGCCTGGACGCTCTGCCACACTCACTGTGTATTGAATCTGGTGTCTAGAAGGTGTCAGTGGATTCTCTGTACATAGATACTCCTTGCCTCTCTTATAGCTGGGACAGGTTGACTCTTACTCTGTTGCTCTGTACACACCTCTGCAGTCAACCATTGCTTGTGGTTAGCATGTGTGGTGCTGGTCTCTATGGATTTGCTAATGTAGCCAGTCACTGTAGCTGTCTGTGTGCTCAAAACAGTCCTGAAGTGCTGAGATGCACCCTCAGACCAGGTCCTCACCGCCATAAAAATGAAAACACAGCAGTCCCTGAGTTCATGTCTGGCATTGGAGAGGAGGAGGAATGGTAGAGCCGAGCAGCTGGGGTTAGCGTTATCCTAGCTCCACTCCTTAAGCATTTACCATGTTTCCGTTTTTTGGCACACCATTTTTGACACGTCTTTTCCCAGTCAGCAGCATCTCAAGGTCAGCTCTGTTTTCCGATTTCAAGCAGTGTCTGACAGTGCTAGCTGTGTTTGCCAGTGTTAGACAGAACTGTTTAAAAGGACATTAAAAAAGGAAAGGCCAACGCCCACCCAACCACCAGACAAAACAACACAAACTGGGAAGACACGTTGGCAAATTGTCAGAATTTATTTCTGTTAGCTTGTTCAAGCTATCAGGCATAGTCTTGTAAAAGGAAGTCGAGATGGAGCAAACAGAAGTGTACAGCTAATGAATCTAGCTGTAAAGTGGTCAAGCACTGTACATTAGTGGATCTTACAAGTGAGGAGAGTAAGACAAAAAATACAATTCTCAACCTACATCCCGGCCACAAACCCAGGAGAAAAGTAATACATATGAAAGAAAATAGTGCACTCGCTCCCTTACGTGTAAGAGAGAAGTTTTACAACATATAGAATAGAATAGAAAAGAATAGAATAGAATAGAATCATGTTATTGTCATTGTACTTGCAAACAAATAAATGTATGTATATATATGTATATATATACAGGGGTTGGACAATGAAACTGAAACACCTGTCATTTTAGTGTGGGAGGTCTCATGGCTAAATTGGACCAGCCTGGTGGCCAATCTTCATTAATTGCACATTGCACCAGTAAGAGCAGAGTGTGGAGGTTCAGTTAGCAGGTAAGAGCACAGTTCTGCTCAAAATACTGCAATGCACACAACATTATGGGTGACATACCAGAGTTCAAAAGAGGACAAATTGTTGGTGCACGTCTTGCTGGCGCATCTGTGACCAAGACAGCAAGTCTTTGTGATGTATCAAGATCCACGGTATCCAGGTTAATGTCAGCATACCACCAAGAAGGACGAACCTCCACCAGCATCACGTAGTGACCTGGCCACTATCCTGCAAGAAGAATGGCTTAAAATCCCTCTGACCACTGTGCAGGACGCAGGATATGTCATTCCCAAGACCAACAGACACTGTATTGGCCGCAAAAGGAGGCCCTACACCATACTAATAAATGATTGTGGTCTAAAACCAGGTGTTTCAGTTTCATTGTCCAACCCCTGTATATATGTATATATATATATATATATATATATATATATATATATATATATATATATATATATATATATATATATATATATATATATATATATATATATATATATGTGTATATATATATATATATATATATATATATATATATATATATATATATATATATATATATATACAAATATAAATCAATAAGTTGTGAATGTGTGAAGTGACTGTGCATGGATGTGCAAAATATGTGGGATGCACAGTTGACAGTATATGGAGATAGAATTACAGTATGGATAACATATAACAAAAGGTGATATAAATGTGCATAAACGTGTGGCGTGAACATGATGTACTCCAGAGGTAGTAATCAGTCAGTCAGTGAGGTGTTGTGGAGGCCACAGCTTTTGGTAATAAGCTGTTTCTCGGTCTGCTTGTTTTTGTATGCATAGCCCTGCACCGCTTGCCAGACAGTAACGAGTCAAATAGGCGGTGCCCAGGGTGCGTGTCTGCTGATATTGTGGGCTGCCTTCTTTAATCGACTGGCAAAAACACTGTCCAGGTTGGGGAGGTCAGTTCCACTGATCCATTCAGCCCCCCTGACCACATACAGATCCTTTCTCTCTGAGACTGTGCAGTTGGTATACCACACAGTGATGCAGTGGGAAAGGATCCTCTCAGTGTATGCAAAGGGTTTGGTCTGTCTAAGCACTAGCCTTAATATTGGGAGTTTGATGCAACAGCCATTTATGGCCAAGACTCCAAGAGAGCAGAACCGACCTTGTTGTCTGTCCCATCACTAAGCGCCATGCTAGCCAACATGTGCTTCTGTTAGGTGATGTAATACAGTTAGGTTGTGTCTGACGTAAAACTACCACTGATGCAGAAAGAACGGATCAAATCAAGACCATTGTGTAAGCAGCACACAGCAACCCCCACCACTGGCTAAACCACACTGGAAAGAGAGACACAAGAGAAGCAAGACACCAAGCCAAAGCAGTACAAGCAGTTAAAACCAGCCTCCATCAAAGGGGTTTGGTGGATTTCCGCTAATTTTCTGAGCGGTAGCTAATGAGATAACGAGAGTTCGCAAGCAGATTTGACTGGCCCCTGTCCGGGGGTCATAGCTCTCTAATGTAATTCGCTCCAGAGGTGCATATCTGTGATAACCACATCAAGTGGACCTATATTTGGTGGGCGACCAATTGTCTGCCTCTGGTCTTTTCTTTTTTTAAACCTGTTTGCTGAGATGATCACTCGAAATTGGATCCAATCTCTTCATAATCCCTCCTCCTGCTTGAAATGATGTCCGCATATGACTGACAGCATGTTGTTCAGAGCTTCTGGTCTGGTCGTCCCATTATGAGCTTTGCGTTATGCTAATCCTCAGACGTAAATGCAGGCTTTTTGCACTCATCCATTTGAACCCCTCAAATGCCTCTCCTCGTGAGTGGTCTTTGAGCCAGGAGAGCGGTGGAGGAACGCAGATAGAGCACAGACTCTCTTTAACAAATATGGCAAGCATGAAAAGCAAGTAGAGGTTGGTTTGAAGGTGGTGATTCAACTGTATGAATTCTGGATTGCTGCAATGAAGTCTAACATATTATGCTAATAATCAACACAGTAGGCACTCGTTTTTTGGCCAAAATAAAATTGCCAGGCTATTTGGAAATATGAAAGAAAACTCATTTAAAATCCCCAAGCTGCTTTCAGCATGAGTACACTCACTGCAGTGAGTGGGAAGTATGTTTGTTATCGCTAATGTTAGCCCTACAGCATCTAGTTCTAAAATAAAGGCGTCAAAAATGATTGTTTGATAGATACTAAACATGCAATAAAACATATTACAGTTCCCTAAAGAACCCTCCGATGGGTAGCACTTTAGACAGCCATTTTATTAGCTGATGTTGGGTTAATAATTGGGATTGAAGTTTAAGTTTATATTGAAGTTTAAATTGAACCATCGATAGGTTCCTAGGGAGTCAAAAATTGGTTCCTCTATGCTTAAGAGCCCTTTTTTGGAACACAGTATACAGCAATCCATTGTAAGTAAATACAGTACTGTGCAAAAGTCAAACACCATTCATGTCATCTAATTTCCTCTCAAATCTGATATTAAGTTATTTTCTAGGGTCAAGAAATAAGAGCAGAAAACATTCCTGACTGAAATAACCCTAACCCTAACCGTAACCCTACACCTAACCAGAGAACATCTATTTTTCAGCTTTTATTGTGCATTTTATAGCTTTTATTCGTTTTACTTTCCCAAATCTCTAAAGTTCAGTCCGAGAAGTTGGTTGCATTTCCCTCTTTCTTACACCCCTAGTAATCCCAAACACATTTATTGATGTTAAGGCCTGGAATCTGTATAATCCATGTGTACAGCTTCTTTCTTTGAATTCCATATATTCTTTTGGTCTAGTTCTGTTCCTAGTAAGGACACCTTGACAGCTACACATTCTTTCAGACCCGTGATGCTTCACTGTCTTCTCTCAGTGGAAAACCTGACAGAAACTGCTGTTTCTGATGGGGACAGTTCTAGTGGTCTACCGGGTCTTGTACAATAGTATTTGGAATCCTAATTCCCTTCTCTAGTTTTGGATGTTCCTGTTTTTACTCCTGCCCCACCCTCTTCCTTAGGCACTCCTCTATCTAATCTTCTCAGACATCTCCTGAAAAATGAATACCTTGTACTTAATGGAGAAGTAATTCTGAGTTGTCCTAAAATAATTGAACCGATGAGGCATTGAATCATGTCCCTAAGAACCATAATAGAGTTATTGTGAGGGCTTAGAGTTACTCTCATAGAATCAGGGACATAGACTAACAATATACTTATACTCGTCCATAATCATGTACCTTTCCTTTCATTCCTTCCTTTCCCATTCCTCCAGTCTTCCATAAACTGTTATTACTGTTTCAAAAACTCATATATACAGAAAGGCAAATGTGTCTGTCTCCTCAGAACTGAACATATAGCCCAGGGGTTTTGGGCAATAGCCATGGGTCTCATGTTATTGGCAAAATATTAATTAATATGGATTATGGGCTCATACAAGCACTGAATCTTCTATGGTGATGATATCCCTGTAGGCCTTCACCAAAGTTTATTACACAGCAGCTACCATAGTCAAAATATGCTAAAGTAAAACTGCGACCCCCTCGCCCCCAAACGCACACACTTAATTTTTTTTCATAGACAAACACTGGATATTGATATAATGATATATTGACCACCAAATTGAAAATACCACTGGCCTTCATGTCAGAGATCTGGTCACATTAGTATGTTACACTATTGTATGTGCACTGCATCTCAAGAAGTCGACTTTCCAAAAGACATATTAGCATAGCGTCTCATACACTGATAAACACAGCAAGAAGTTCAGTGTATGGCCAAACCACAGCTGTTCTGAGGTCAGCTGAGATACAGTCACTGCTGTTGCTGTTTCCCCACTGAATCTCATGAATCCCTTCAGAAATTACTGAGTACCTCAGTGCCATTAAACTAGATACGAACATGACAGGCACTGATGACCAACTGAACTTGAGGCAACTGTAGATAGCAACAGTTGATATGCACTAATTGGAGGGCTGAGAAACAGCATGGCTTAGAGTGTAACAGTGACAGGGCAAACCAACAAACCCAAATGTCACTTCCTTAAAAAATGTGACTAAATAAATGATTTTCCCATTTAATTGGGCAGGACTGTAAGGCCTATGACCAGCCTACCACATTAGCAGAATGACACTGTTTCCACATTAAATGTTATGTATGGAGATACCCAGGACACAACATATTCCAACTCGTCCCCTCCGGCAGGTGATACAGGACCCTGTACACCAAGGCAACCAGACACAGGAACAGCTTCTTTCCTCAGGCCATCACCTTCATAACCAGCTGGCCAGTCACATCGTCTGACCATAGTTACTTCGGTTCCTCCATAGTGTTTACCGGTTTCACTCACATGACAGATTTTACTACAGTTCCTTCTCCATACATGTATACTACTATTGCTGCACTACCTCAGCACTGCTGCCTCTACCTCAACACTACTGCCTCTACCTCAACACTACTGCCTCTACTTCAGCACTGCTGCCTTATGCTGTTTGTAAATAATGTGTAAACTGTATATGATTTGTGAATATATAGTATGTTTATTGCTTGTATATGGTGTATACTGTGTAGAGTGTATATTGTACAGTGTCTGTATGTATTGTGTATATGTTGAGTCATTGTGTATATTGTGAACTGTCAGTTAGTTATGTGTATATTGGCACAGTACTGGAGAGACATGAACTGCAGAAACTAAATTCTTTGTTTGTGTCCACATGCTTGGCCAATGAACCTGATTCAGATATGTGAAAAACCCCTTCAGAGGCTACCAAGGTTCAGACCTCATTGTCTTCATAGTCAGTTACAGCCATGATTGGAAGTTAGAGTTGTCAGCATTGGCAGCAGCTTACTGGGGACAGCTGTGCTGTTAGAAAGAGAGAGAGAGAGCTGGGGTGGCAAACACACAGCACCTTTGACCTCCCCAGACATTTGACCCTGCACCAACTGAGCTGGGGAATGAAGAGCGAGAGGCAAACTGGTCAGGATATTATAAACATTCCGGGCCAAGGTCTTCGAGCTGCCAGTGCTGAGATGGTGAGAATATGACACCTCCATTCATTGGGAAAAAAAACAACCTCAGCGTTAAACCCTAATGTGTTTGGACAGAGACAGATGCGTCCACTGCCACCAGAGATTCACTGACTTTCCTCGCCCAGGGTTCTTCTGGGAAAAGGTGGGTACAGTAAAGAGCAGGTGAGAAGATTGCAGGTGACTCGTTTGCGGGTTTTCCCAAAAGCATGGCAGGGAACATAGCAGAAGGCGAGCTGACAGACGCCGTAACCTTCCGCGTGTTTATCTCTCCAGGTGATTTATCAAGCCGCTCTCAATCTGCTAGCCCCAACGTATTAGCAGCAGGTACATTTGCATATCAGCCCATCAGTCATCCGTCGAACGACTAGTCATGCAAGGATTGATGCTCAGAGACGGCGCCTGGGCCGCATTGCCTGTTTACAAGAAAAGCCGGCACGGCTGGGAGAAAAATATAAATAAAGCCGCAAAGGGGTTCCAAGGCTGCAGCGACGTCGTAACCGATAAACATCATTATCATAATTTCATCTTTTTTAATTGAATCGTCATTAAAGCATCAATCAACCCGGTGAGGGTGGCTCAGAGTTTTGCGGAACTCATAAGGCAGATGGTCAAATGGAGAAAGGTAGAGGCTCAGACCAATCTGCTGCAGGAAAATGAGTTCATTAGATTAAACTCTGTTTATTTTAAGAGCAAAAATAGGCATGAACAGGACCTGAGTGTAAACAGTACGCCGGTGGCACAGATGGCTTCATAAATGACATCAAATATTTGCAATTTTTTTTTTCTTTTTTTTTTGTTGAAGCTTGTCAGATGGATAAGTAATTTAGCGAACACATCCCAGCCCTGAAACAGGCTCCCATGCCACATGCTAATGCTACGTGCAAATGGCTTTCTTGTCTCTGGTTTTTCTTCAAAATGATGCTCTCGCAGGGTTAAAAAAAGAAAGGAGAGTGAGAGAGATAACTTTCATGTGAAGCGTGCCCGCTCGGAGGCTTAAGCCACAATTACGAGGGGCGCTGAACCGCGGCTAGCCGTCAAGTTCAAAGTGCCCGTGGTTTCTTCGCCGCCAGGCCCAGCTGAATTACAGCCCCAGCCCGCTTCAATTCATTACACCGATGAAAGGTGAGTTAGCTCATTGTCTTTCCGATTTAGCAACCCTGAGCGTTATTAAAGGCCCGCCCTACCTCCCCTCATTTGCTACTTTCAACAGTTTTTCTATGCCCATAGAAGTAGGTTAAATGCCATTCAAGATGAACTCCACGAAACCTGATAAAAGGCTGATGAAAGAGCAGCACCACTCTTCTCGAGAACATGGTGTTCTGAGGGCAGAAATGAAGTCAGGCACATTATTGAACAAGGCTTTGAGATATGGTTATTTTAACAACTGATACAATTGTTTAAGGGCTTTTACTGTTCTACTGTTCTGAACTACAGAAAGCTGTGTGCCCACTCATTCACACACTGGCACAGGCAGCCACTATACTGTACGCACCGTATTTAACAATCGTATGCAAATGCATTTGAAGGTCAATGACTGGGGTTAACATCACTCACTATAGGTCTCTCTAGCCATTCACATGCTCATGTGCTTTCTCGTGCATGTGACCGAGAGACACTAAGACCAGAAACATACTTTATGCGAGGATGCGAATGTAGATGACAATGTCTGGCCATTGTGCTGCACTTACCATGTGTTCTCAAGTTACTGGGCAATGGGCAATAAAGAACAAACCAGAGCAGGATCCACTGTTATTCCAATACTCTCAACAGCTAAATCTGGCCAGTAGAGGACGGATCTGCTTTACCTGTTCTGCTGGACCGTGCTAGTGACCATGCTCTGGTGCAGCCACACATGAGTCTCTAATGTTACCATATCCAGTGTCAGGGGTATAAACGCCTCTAGCATTGGACTGTGGAGAAGAGGAACCACCACCCAGGACTACATGCACAAAGATTGTTTCAACAACTGGTTTTGATATCATGCCAATGTCGCCAAAAACTGCAATGGTGTGGTGCCAGAGTGACTTGAGTAAAAGGATGTTGTATGGCCAGAGCAGGTCATCTTCAGTGACAAGTCCTTATTTTGTCTTGGTGGAGACAACCAATGAATCTGTGTGTGGATGCACCATGGTGAGCACCAAGATGAATATTCAAGTTGCATGGGATGGATAATTACAACTGCATGCTGAGATGTCTGGCATGTTGTGTTAGCAAACATGGTGGCACAACGCCATACTGAGAGACCCTACTTCTGTATGTGTAGCTCAATAAATATCCCCCATATCAGTCTAAACTGATTATCATTTATTGTTCCTGGTAATCTTTTAAATATTGGGCTAAAATGTAATTCTCATATCATTAGAAATAGCTTAGGCCAAGCCACTGCTGTGCCAGGTTTCTGTGTATGAGAACTACAAGGCTATTAACTATACAGTAAGCGAATCCAGTTAGCCAGGTCAGACTCTTCAGAGGTTTTCATATTCCATGTCAAGTTTCTTTCTGTAATTATTAATAAAGCAATACATCATTACTATTTCATAACCCATGTGGCATGTATGTTATGCACCAGTATTACTCTTCTCACTGGTTCCATTTCATATTGCACATATAAGACTGCACGCCCTGTTTCCATTTCATACTCTCTAAGATGTACCTGCTAGTGCAGTGTGTACTTAGGTTGCATTTACTTTGCTGGCCATACAAAAGTGCTCCAAAGCTCCAGGCTCTTTATTACCGATGGGAGATCTGCAGGCAGAGACACTTAATTGATATCAATTTGTCTCCTCTCATAAATTCATCATTGCGGGGTCCAGCCTGTGCTCTCGAGCCAGCTTTTAGTGCACTGGGACCATAAACCATGGTAACATATTTTAACATCAATATTGCATCTGCCACGCTTTTCCAAAAAAACCTGGCCACTTTGCAACTTCTCGAAGAGATGGGCACAACAGAGTCCAAAAGTTAGCAGCCCGACTTACAGGGGGGTGTATATATATATCACTATATAGAGAGAAAATTTTATTTTATTCTAAAGAATAAAACATCCATGGAGCGACATACACACTTCACACCTTTAAGCTCACTTTGGTCATGTACATGAGTGAAGATGAGCCCTCCGGGCATAACAGGCCTTCAGAGAAAGGCTAATGATTTGTGTGAAATTCTGTCCTTTATTTTAATTAAACTACATATAATTTTTGGTAAACTGTACGTGAAGTGTGTCTATACATTCATAATACCACTTTCATAAAGTGTACATGTTTTGCATTATTTTAATGATGTCCTATGTTTTACCAAGAGACAAATAAAAGCCTTATAACTGTATAACTTTGACAAACTGGAACATTCAGTCAGTAAAATATTTCATTTCTGGACAGCAAGAGAGAAATAACTCACCCTCCATGACTGACTCATCTCATCACTGACTCTTCCTCCATCACTGACTCTTCGTCCATCAATTACCTGCTCTTTGTCACTGATTCTCTCTCTATTACTGACTCTTCCTCCATCACTGACTAACCCTCTTTCACTGACTGTCCCTCCATCACTGACTCTCTCTCTATCACTGACTCTACCTCCATCACTGACTCTCCCTTTAGCACTTACTCACACTCCATCACTGACTCTTTCTCAATCATCCATCACTGATTCCCCTCATCACTGACTCTCTCTCTATCACTTACTCAAACTCCATCATTGACTCGCCCTCCATCACTGACTCTTTCTTAATCATCCATCACTGATTCCCCTCATCACTGACTCTCTCGCTTTTACTGACTCTCCCTCTAGCACTTACTCAAACTCCATCACTGACTCGCCCTCCATCACTGACTCTCCTTCTAGCACTTACTCACACTCCACCACTAACTCACCCTCCTTTATTATGCTTACTGAACATGTCGGTCTAATCATCATTGACTCGCCCTCCATCACTGACTCTCCCTCTAGCACTTACTCACACTCCACCACTAACTCACCCTCGTTTATCATGCTTACTGAACATGTCGGTCTAAACTAATTATCATACATACAAATGCAGAATTCTTTTTTTATTTGAATTATAAGTGCAAACTCCAACCATCCTACCTTTTTGTTTCTATGTCTACTTTTCAGTGTCTTTTTGACATTACACACACTTTTGTACTGTGTTTGTATACTGGAGAATGCTCACTGCTATTCTGGATAGACAGAATTTGCCTATGGGGATCATTAAAATGTCTATTTCTGAACAAGGAAGTATTGAAAGAGTCGTACATGAATCACCGGTGCCACAGGCAGAGTCATAAGCATCATTTCATTCATGGCGGTACTGAATTAGCATGGCAAGCTAAAATATGGTTACAAATGTTAATGAACTCTTAACATGGTGCTGCAGTACTAACATCTGTAGTTAAAAGTCCTGAAATGAGAGAAAAGTCATACTTATATAAGGTTCTACCTTCGTAATAAGGTCTGTGCCAAATAGACATGCTAGTAGATGGCTTGTTTTTCGTAGCAAGAAATCCCTACTTTTTCCATCATGGTTTAAATGAATAAAATATAACAAAATAAAGAAAACTGCACATTATTAATATTGAACATAAACCACATTTACCAGTCAACTTAGTTACCTTAAAACCAATTCATGATGTCACTTGTATATCATGACACTTAATGTCCTGTGTATCCTATGTAGAATTTCCACAGTAACAAAACTATAGATAGATAGATAGATAGATAGATAGATAGATAGATAGATAGATAGATAGATATATTACATTAAAGCATGTTTCATAATAAATGTGTTCATAATAACTTAGTTACATGGCTTTTTATGGTTACATCTGAAAAGAGCATGAGCTGAAAATGAAGTGCTGATTTGCTGTCATGCAGAAGAAGCTGCTCAGGCTTCTCCAGCATGACCTCTTGTTTTACTGAGCCATAAATATGAAGTGATACTGAGGCCAAATTCCGGGCAAATATTTAAGAAGTATAAAGCAACTGGAGATGTTAAGGATCTTTAGGGAAGAGGACCTGTGTCGATACTGACACCACACACTGTGAGGAAGATACCACTGATAGGAAGATGTTTGCCTGTTTTTCCTCTATAGGCCATGGACAACTGGTCTGGTTGCGTGGTATCCGTGGAGTCCATCACGTACCACTAGATATTAAATCAAAACTGGGCCATGGTTGGACCTTCCAAGACAACGATCATTCACTTTTAGGCATTTAGCTGACACTCTTATCCATAGCAGCTTACAAGGTTGTTTGTTTTACAGGTAGGCCAGTGCAGTATTAGGAGGACTCTTATTGGTGTAGCTCACCATTTGCTACCTAGACTGAGATTCGAATCCCCATCTCTTAAATGGGGATGTAGCTCCCTGCTGGGTAGTAGTGTTAACCACTGAGCCACACCAACCCACATGACTTTGAGCACACTTCAAAATCTACACAAAAACTTTTGCTGACTGCAGAATCAAGATGTCAAGGTTGTAATGGCCATCCAAGTCCCAAACCTGTGAGATGGGCAGCCCGCAAGTGTGGGCAGCAGAGTCTAAAGGATCTGAGTTCAGTATGGAGGAACCGTATAGCAAAGCATGCACAAAGTACAATTTAATAGGATTCAGATTTTTCTTTTAATCATTGTACTTCTGTTAAAGGTTACAGGTTCATTAATATTTTAACAAAGACCAAATATATCAAATGTACAACTCTGTGTCATTGCTGGACTAAGCACAGTCTACAGATTACAAATATTCAGTTTCCTGTGGGCAGCATCGTGTGACCACCGATGAGGGACTAGATGATGGCCAATACAACTGTGCCGCAACAAATGAGCTCTCATCTCTAAGTTACACCTAAAGGTGAACCAACAAATTAATGGACAGTGTGTTAACAATCGTGCGCTGGAGGTTAGGGAACAAGAGGTTATCTGGTTTGATTACCTGAACCGACAGGACATGACTTTGGTGCCATGAGCAAGGCATTCAGCTTCTCCCCGGGCATCATGAATAGGGCTGGCCAATGTTCCAGACAAGTGTGCTCACTGACCCCTAGTGTGTGTTTTCACTAGTGTGTGTGTGGGTGCACTTCACGGATGGGTTAAAAGTGATAGACAGTTTTCTTTGTGTGCAAACACAATAGAATATACAATACAATAGAACAGCAAATGGTCCCGAATTCTAAATCGGAGTACGCAGAGTAACAGATGGGCCACAGTCTGTAATCGTAAAACTACAAACTGCATCTATATGGCATCTATATTGTCAGTAGTGTGTAGATACAATCTGACGTGTCCAGGGACTGGTGTATATTAAAGGGGGGGGAAGTCCATACAACAAATCCCCAAACAGTTCATGCACCCTTTGTTTACCAAGACAACAGCAAGTCTACTTTCATAATGCTGGATGAGGAGAAAGAACACCTATGAAGGGATCAGAGCCACCTACTCCATACAAAATCTCATCAAATGAAAATGAAAGATTTCTTTCTTTTTTCTTATCATCTCACCAGGGGTGCCAATAATTCTTCTGTCTGCCACTAGAAAACATCTGCTTTATAGTCCTTCCTTTGTTTACCAACAGCTCATCTCACAATACTGTAAAGCTTTACCCAAACCGTAGGCCTTTCAGACTTGTTCATTATACAAACGTGAGCTTCACGCATGAATTAATTCTATTGGCGGATGCTGATTATGTGAGTGACATTGGAGAGCATATGTAATCAGACTGTTAAATTAAATGAATGTAATTATGCACATTTTCCAGGCATACAGCAAGATAATGTTTTTCGATTTTTGAAGCTTATCCAGAGACAAATGTTATAAACCCAATCAAAGTGCTCTATCAGTTCTTCCAAAGAAAACCGTTCAAGAATTCTTAGGAAATGAACACACAGACCGATTAAAGTGCTTTTGGTTTGGGTTTTTTTTTTTTTCAAAACAAGCCTTCGTCAATAAAGCAGCTGAAGGCAGAAAATAAGAGTGTGATTAGTGCCTCTGTGAAAGCATAATAGCATCATTTCTGTGTAAAGCAAAGCAGAGGGAAAGAAATTTACCAAGTCATTTTTACCGAATAATGAATCTATACAGAAATGACACAATAAGTCTGGCAGCTGTAAGTGGGTTTGTGAATGGCGATGGTGTATGTATACAGTACAGGAGCTTTCATGGGTTGGGAAGTTGTTTTCTGAGTAAAAGGATGTTGTATGGCTTTGAGCTGATGTGCAGCTGATTAGATGGGCCAGCCTGCTTACTAATGCATTATAAAGGCATTTCTATATAAAATCCACTTCCAACTTGCACTTACAGTGCAAAAGTCAGAGGACACCCATTCCCTTTCAAGATGCCCATTAAGCACACAATACGTTGACATTGCTGGACTCCATGAAGCTGGATGGTCTTATTGACATATTACATGCCAACAGTATGCTCTTGGTGGTGGTAGATAGAAAAAGGCATGTGCCAGCAACACGAAGTGAGCTGTGATGCCCTCCATGAGTCATCCTGTTAGTGCCGGCATCATTGGCAGACGGTTGCACGACGCGGGACTAAATGGATGCAGATCGTTTCAACGACTGCCCTTAACACCAGGTCAACGCCGCCAAAGACTGCAATGGTGTCGTTACAGACTGTCGTGGAGTGACTCAGAATGGCAGCAGGTCATCTTCTGCCATGATTTTTTCTCAGTGGAGACAACCAACAAATCCATGTGTGGAGGCCCCATGGTCAGCACCAAGATGAACGATTTGCTGTCGCGCATCACACGTCCAGAAGGCCTTGTGTCACTCCTCCTCCACCCCTAGTGCACAACTTGTAGGAACTATATATATATATATGTACTCCTAAAAACAATAGAGCTGGTAAACCAACAAAACTGTCTCCATCTAATAAATAGTCCTCTGTGAGAAGACACCTTAACGCTGTGAGTCTGAAAGAATGTATAGCTGTCAGGAAGCTAGAAAAATCTAAAAAAAAAAAAAAAAAAGAAAAGAAAAGAAAATATGCAAATCAGAAAAGTTAATTGACTGTCTCAGACTCCAGACCTCAACATCATTGAATGTGTTTGGGACTACTGGGATAGTAAGAAGCAGAAAACAACAAATTTGTAAGACTGAAAAGGTATGGAAAATATTCCTGCAGAAAAACTGAACACAAGACTCCAGAAAAGAATGCAAGCTATAATAAAGGCATTAGGTTTTTGAGGCTACTCTGTCATTTTCTGTTAAATGTATGCTATTAGATTCTATCCCTCCCATAGCACCACAACTGGCTTAATAAAGGTCATCTATGACCTGGTTCTGGTGCTTTTAGCATCCTTCTGCTACTTGACTTGAGCGTAGGCTTTGATAGGGTGAGTAATTCAATCCTCCTATCAAGGCTGCATGATCTGGACATTAGGGGCACCACTCGGGATTGGGTTAATCATATTTGACCAACAGAAAGCAGTTTGTTACCCTTGGTGGCCATTCTTCTCTTTTATGTCGGCTGTTACTCCAGGTGGTTCCTCAAGGCTCAGTCCTTGGACCTCTTTGGCATATTGTGTATGTGCTTCTGCTTGGTCACATAGTATGATGCTGAACTTTGACTGCTATGCAGACAGCCTGCATGTCTATCTTAGCACTAACTCAATTAAAAAGACACCCCTCACTCACCTACACAACTGCTAAATAGAAATTAAAACCTGGACAAAAATCAGAATACATTTCTAGCCACCTAGACTAGTGTAACTCCCTACTCACTGGTATTAACTCCTCCCACATACACAAACTCCAGATGATACAGAACTCACTTCTGCACCCGTTTACACACAACACCTGTCTTATCCTGCAACTGATCCTCTCCACTGGCTGGCCTGCAACATCTCCACTGGCTGTCCTGCAACTACAAAAATAATAAAAGAAATATGTTTCTGATGGCGCCAGGTCATGCATATGACATCGGCATTGAGTTATAGAGGTTCATAATGGTGACCTGTGATAATCCATCCCATGCAGTTTAAATATTCTTACACAGTTCCTCCAGATTTCGCAGTAGGGGTGGAGTGGCAGCAGATCTTCAGGACATGTGACACATGACAACAAAGCATTTATCTTGGCGCTGACCACGGTGCCTCCACACACAAATTCTTTGGTCGTCTTCACCGAGGCAAATATGGCACTCATCACTATAGATGACCCACTGCCATTCTGAGTCACTCCAGTCTGGTACGACACCATTACAGTTTTTGACGACCTTGGTGTGGGGTAAATGTGAGTTGCCAGAATGGTCTGCGTGCATGTAGTACTGTGCCATGCTACTGTCTGCCAATAGTGTCGGCACTAACAGGATGACTTACGAAGGACATCACTGCACATTAAATATCGTGATGCAATGGTGGTAGTTGGGTCAAAAATCAAAATCAAAAATACATTCCACAGTCCATGCTTGACTGCTGTGCTGCATTATTTGAATCTGCAGATGAAGAGCACTTTAGCCGAATGTGTGGCAAGAATGGGCAGATGCTGGAGCAAGGGACAAGCCATTTAGAGGATTGAGACCTCACTGAGTTACAAGCGGCATGGTCAAATCACATACGTGCGTATGAGTGTGTCAGTTTGCATTATGGCAGGCAAAAAGCAGCATGAAAGATTCAACATGAAGGAAGCCATTACGAGGCCACAATACGCACTTCTGCTGTACCTGCTTAGCGCTTGTCACAAAGTAAAAAGTCCTCTTCTCCCCTGTGTTGTCCTACACACAGACACACACACACACAGCTCCGGTAAGCCAGAGTGGGGCCTAGGCAGCTTGTTCTCTCTTGTCACGACTGTTTAATTGTGCCCCCAAGCCACAGAGAAGCACTGGCTGTCTCGCTACGAGACAGTGTTTATCCTTATGTACAGAGATGTTATTTAAGCTCAGCGCTGATTAAAATGTTCGGATGGAGGTGGGAGAACAAGCAGTCAGGCCCAATCTAAATAGAGGCTTTTGTTCCCTCTACCAAAATGTAGCCATGTGGTAATAGGTGGGTGTAGTTTTACAACCCACCCCCCAATCCCTGGCCGTAATAACCTTTCTGTGTGACCATTTTGTGCATTGCCCTTTTTTTGCATTATGTGCAGGTCTGTAATTGGTCACAAAGGGGGGACGTGCCTGTATAAGAGGTCACCAAGCCACTACCCGGGCCAGGGCTCTCTCCCCTCTAGCATGACCTGGAAGTACCCTGTCTGGACCAGCCTGGCACTCTACAGCCCAGCACTCCCTAAAAAAAAGCTTATTAGGCTTTGTGAACTTGGGAAAGCAGGGGACGAGTGCCACTGTGTTGGGTTACCTTTCCTCCTGGTTTAAATCCAGAGAGTCAGGGTCATTTTAGTTGCCCAGACCACTGAGACTGTGCAGATAATAAAGTTTAAATAAACATCACCCAGTGCCTTTACATATGGTGTGCAGTGTTTGGTTCAGCCTGGTTCAGTCTGGTTCAGTCTGGGGACACAGCCCAGTCTTCATGTTCTGCTACAGTCTGTCCACACACAGGAGCATAACAGTACATGCTGTAATGTAGGAATTCCTTAAACATCACCATTACTCTTTTAATAATCTAGAGACAGTATTAAGAGACAGTAATAAGAGTTCCTGGGGACACCAGCTAAATCAAAGTCTGAGAATAAAACATTTTGTAAAATATGTACCTGCCTGGGTGGTGGAGAAGATCCTAGTGTCTACCGGGTCTAAAGGAGAGGGGCCTACTAAATAATATAGGAGAAAGAAAGCAGGGTTCGATAGAATTAGAATGAAAGTTTAAAAACAGGAGGCTTGTGTAGCTTCACCGAGTCTACATTTAAACTAGCCTTAGTTTTTATCTCTTCCATTTTGTAAGTGGTGTTAATAAAAGGGAGCACTGGGAACTTGAGCCCCAACGTCTGTCCTCACGGCAAATCTCCTGACTGGGTCAAACTACCAGCACTCCCCCACATATATTTTCTGCAGTTGAGGAAAAGTGTTTATGTTATATATAATAATATGAGGATTATGTGTGTGCATAACAGTTTAAGGCTGTGTTTGCTTGTCAACTCATATGTGTATGACTAATACATCATGGATGGCATTACCACTCACAGTGGACTCTGCAGTGGACGTTTATAGTGCTTAAAGATCGTGACCAGTGGCTTCTGGCTAGAATTGTCCATGCAAACAGACTGACTCTGTGATTCTGGGAGAAATCACATCCACATTCAATGCAGGGGGCCCCCCACATGCTTATCTCGCTCATCCCATGCTTATTAGTGTAGTGTCCTTTAGCTTCCATTAGATATGAGAACAGAACACCCACCAGAGTGCCTCTGTTACACCACCACACAACTCAGAGTTCCAAACTCCTGGGGCTGCATGAGGTTGCTAACTTGACCCTAGAAGACTGGCAAACATGAGGCATCGTCCGATGAGTCACTGCACCATTTGTTTTGGGCTGATGATGGGGTTCTTGTGTACCACAGAACCCTTGAAGCCATAGACCACAGTTCTCAACAAGGCACCAGGCAGGCTATTGGTGGTTCCATACTGGTGTGGTGTGCGTTTTCATGGTATACACACTTCATGGACTGGTGCTTGCTGCATTATTACTGCTTGCTGACCATTTGTAGTCCTTCATGGACTTTATGTATTCCCACAGTAATGGGATATTCCAGCAAGGCTCAAGTTCAAAAAGACCAAAACTTTTCAGAAGCATTCTGGAGAGTTCTCACAATGGTGTGACCTGCACATGTGCCCAACCTGAGCCCAATCAAGGCATTCCACTATCAGGCGTCATTCGAGCTTTGATAATTTATTAGAAGATAAAACCTCACTAACACCTCATCAGCGTAGATAGGCGTGGACGTTGTATAACATGCTAACTTCATATACAGTAGTAAGCTTGAATCAAAGCATTGTGTGTATTTAGATAATCTGTGTTTAGCATCATTGCACACTGCTCATGTTTGCATTGGAGTGATGCATTTTAGTAAGCCAACATCCACCTCGAGAGCTGACCTTTCACTAACAACATAAGCAGCAGCTTTCATCCAGCCTTGTCTGATCCAGAGTGCACATCTGGAATACGTGCTGGGCAGCCTATGTTACCTGCAGATTGCTATTTGATCCGCTCTGCATGTCGCCACAGTAATCACAGTGAGGACACCAGTGGTCCGGCATGCTTCACACATTTGTACTTATCGCTTAGGAGCCACACAGGATCAGGTGTGCATCGAACCGATGGGCTAAACTCTGCTTTTCATTTCAGGGTCACCTCTGAAGGAAAAGAGGGCGGGAAGAACTTGTGTGCAATAGTATTCACTCATGAAAGGCTGATCGTCAAGCTTCTCTCCAGCCTGACAGCATGTTTTCAGCTAGTTAGTTTATCATGACCACAATGTTTCAGGACAGTTGCTTAGTTTGGTATCAGACATAATAATCATAAATGTATGGTAGGCAGTGTTTGGTCAGGAAACCTCTCACCTAGAAGTCTCACCGGGTAAAGCAGTAGAGCTGCTAAATTATCAGAGATTAGAAAAATGTCTTTCCTTCTTCTGTATTAGGCTTAATATAATGTAATTGTTTAGGAAAGCAAGACCAGGGCATGTGGGGCAGTTTAAATTGGAGTCATAATAGTTTAATCTGAAAAGCATAAATACATTAGGTGCAGGAGCCAGGATGTGTTTTGACATTAAAGCACAAATTACCCATGACTCATACATGATCTTAGGTTAGCATCCCTGGGAGGGAAGTGAGATTGGACAAAAAATGAGTCACTTTGCGTGTTTAAGGTGGTAGTAACTTCAGTTCTTTTGCAGATGCATTCCTGCAGATGGCGCCGCATTAGGATGATGGGGCTATAAATATCTGTGGGATGTGAATGGCAGGATTCATGGATTGAGAGGAGGTGGTACAGTGCACTGAATGTCTCATTCCATATGTGGAAAATGGCTCCAAAGCTGATGATGGGCTAAAAGGAGTGACACAATAGACCATAGTGTGAAGGAATTATCTGAATCTGCAGGTGTATGGAGGCGTATGGTCATACAGGTCTACCAGCAGTGGTTAAAATCCCAGTCTAGAGGGAATTCTCATCAGAATTGTACCAGTGAAGTCATCCACCAAGTTTAGCCCAACTGCCCAATCCTTTGATCTAAAAGTGTCTGAACATTGATGTGGCCTACATCTAGAAACTTGTCCAGGTCACGCCAAATCCACAGTGTCTAACATGCAAATTAATCAAATTTCACACTCTTTATCACTGTACCTGATTGGCTTTATAGAAGTTTGAAAGCAATTTAAGCAGTTGAAAGAGTTCGAGAGTGGTCGCCTTATAGATCTTCGGGAAGCAGGATGGTCTTACAAACGTACTGTGCGCCATACTGGTCATGTGGATACTGCCATAGCATGCTGTAGCAGCAGTGGATAGAAGAAGGGATGCACCAGCAGTCTGACACCATACTGAGAGACGCTACTTCTGTATGGGTAGTTGAACAAATATTCCCCATATCAGTCTATATTTATCATCATTGATTGTTCCTGGCAACCTTTATCTTCCTTCCTAATAGCATTGCAATCCCACACTTCCTTCTGGGTGCCGTTATTCTTTGGACGATGAGTGTGGTTAGGGGAAAAGACACTGAGAACGTTTACCTCTGATCTCCAACCAAAGGGAGGGTTAGGCTGCGAACTTTAAGTTGCCAAGTTTGTGACAGCCTGCACCTGACAGTCATATCTTTATCCCTTTATGCCATACACACACAATACTGCTGCTAGCAACCCATATATCAAACATACCTGTAGGCTACAAATGGAAATCAGACCACATCTGCCCAAACCATTCTACACTAAGGTTCCAGTCACAC
The DNA here is from genome assembly GCA_024036415.1 of Prochilodus magdalenae. NCBI lineage: Eukaryota > Metazoa > Chordata > Actinopteri > Characiformes > Prochilodontidae > Prochilodus > Prochilodus magdalenae. Next base: position 631,259 of record JAMWET010000854.1, read on the forward strand.
TAGACATTTACAATTTGTGTCGCCTTGCAAAATGACCATGACTGATGCTGGACCGGAGGACAAAATCCTCCATATTGGAGCAGTTAGCAAGCCGTGAACAGTAACAACAAAAAAGTAAACAAAAAATACACTCATGAGATTATAGTGCAGATACTGTATAAAGCTATAGTGCTAAATGAGTTATGGAGCATAGTTATGTTATGTAGATATAGTGCTAACGTTATGGTTAGCATAGTTAGTACATCTATAGTTAGAATGGACTATGTTCACCATCACACTGTACAGTGTAGCACTGTCTCTCTCATGCACCATCACACTGTACGTCATAGCACTCTCTCTCTCGTGCACCATCACACTGTACGTCATAGCACTCTCTCTCTCGTGCACCATCACACTGTACGTCATAGCACTCTCTCTCTCATGCGCCATCACACTGTACATTGTAGCAATCTCTCTCCCGTGCACCATCACATTGTACATTGTAGCACTGTCTCTCTCATGTACATCCCACAGTACACTGTAGCACTGTCCCTCTCATTCGCCATCACACTGTATGTTGTAGCACTCTCTCTCTCATGCAGTACTGCTTAAGTATCCTATTAGATCAGACGTCTTCAGTCTATTTTAGGCATACTACTGTATATTCTGGAATGTCATTTGTGACTTTAGAGGCTTTTTCGAGGATCAGCCGTTTGGTTTACAATTACTTCAAAATAGGCATGTAGTTGGTTTTATATATATATATATATATATATATATATATATATATATATATATATATATATATATATATACATACATACATACATATATGTGTGTGTGTGTTAAACATTAGCGCTTATAGCTTATAGTCTTTTTAATTTCACTTCTAACAGCTTCTTCAGTAGGAGGACCCTTCGTCTTTCATCTCTCATAAATAATGAACTGCTAAATAAAACCAGATTAGTCCATATTTAAATTATTTTTAGATGAAAAGAAGAATGGTAGACCTGAAACCGTTTAGTATATTACTGATATAATGATATCTCGTTTATCGGCAGGCAGATTAAGTGACTGTACTTATCCTTAAATAAAGATAATCTTAGCTGTAGACGAATAAATATAAATATCTGTAATTTAGGATCTAAAATAATAGTATTATAATAAAACAAACGTCTTCGGTCCGTTTTTCCTTCATGCAGACAGCCGTTATGTCTAAACTGAAAGTCAGCTCACTCGTTCGGAGCAGTGTTGGATGTCTGACTGAATGAAGAGCAGAATTCGGTTTCATTTGTTCAGATTCTCTTCTTCAAAACCTCCTCCAGGCTTCCTCTGAGACATCGCTCCACCCGTGTTTCTCAGCTTCGCGGCTGCCTAAGCGGTGAACCGCCAGCGCACATTGTCACGTGGATTAAATTTTTTAGCAAGGATCACAGCCCAGCTAGACCTTTAATATATATTTATTATTCCCCTTTTAATAATTATTAAAATGTCTTTTTACATTCTTAAAGTTCTTGTGCATTTTTGTAAGCTTTAGTCTGTTTTACGGGAGAAAAAAAGGTCACTGTTATCAGTCGACTTGAAGGGTCTCAGTCGACTTAAAGGGTCGCCGACTGACGATTCGAATCATCGACTTCTAGAGGGCAGCCCTAGTGACATCAGAGTATGCTGTTTACAACATAATCATATGAATGATCAGAAAACTGCATAAATGCAAAGATGATCAGATTATCTCCCCATATAAATTAACAATTTATTCATGTTCATAATAATAATATTTACTATAAATATGACATATTTGACACAGTCTCACATATATAAATATGATTTTGTGTATTTAGACTGTAAATACAGAAACGGATATAACTAGGCAGTTATACTTTACCTTGCATGCAGAGTTAGTTTATACTTGCTACATTTTTGGCTGAGTTGTTCATAAACAATGTACAGGTAACAAAGCAGAAATGTTCAGCCATGTAAAATTATATATGTAAAATCATATTTATACAAATAAATGTATTCTTTTTAAAAAAATGCCAGATTGCATGCTCTGCCACATCCTGGTCTCTGTGTCTTGAGAAAATACAATAAAGAATTTATTCCTTCAATATTTATATTAAAAAAAACATTAACTTGACTTTATTTAGGTCTATGTGCTTGTTATTGACAACTTTATATTTAATATACATATTTTACAGATACAGATTTTTTTTAATTCCCCAAACTTGTGAATTTCATATGTGTTATTTTCTTATGTAGAATAAATAAATTCCTAAATACAAAACATAAATACTAAAAATACTACAAACATTAATTGGACGTATTTCTTACAATGCAAAAGGAGTCAGGTAAAGGATAACTGCTAAATTTAATTGCACATTATGAAAATTCACTATTTATTTGAGGGGAATGCTTTATAACCAATCAACACTAAAACCCCAAGGCAGTCGTTTCATCCGAAATTTCTGATGAGAAATAATATTTTGCCTCTGAGAGAGCCTCGAGAGAGCCTTGGAGAACGGAGAACTGGGGAACACGCATCATTATGCCAGAAGTTGACAAAGTGAAGGACTATAAGTAGTTCTCAATTTGGGATTATTATCTGCAGCTTTTCTAAAAGAAGGTTTTTCCATAACAGAGCAGTCATACACTGTAGCAAGGGAACTTTCCAGTGCTATGAGATGTGGCTGAAGTATAAGTTATGGGTTATAGGGTACAGTGTACATAGTCTACTTCAGGTTTCATATCTGATCATTTATAATTAGCTGAGTGAATCAGTAAATAATACTTCAACTGCTGCCAAGCCTCGCACACTTTACCACACTAACGGCAACATAGTAAAACACGTGTCTTTGACCTACCGCCGACAAGTTAAGAGGTATGTGCTGGTACACTGTGTATCTGTGGGTATCTGAGGAAGGCCTTCGGTTCGTGATGATATACTGTGTAATGAAACATGTTAGTGTACTGTAAGTAGTGTGTTGGTGACTCAGTAAGTGTAATGTGTTAGTGTACTGTAAGTAGTGTGTTGGTGTACAGTAACTCAGTAAGTGTAATGTGTTAGTGTACTGTAAGTAGTGTGTTGGTGACTCAGTAAGTGTAGTGTGTTAGTGTGCTGTAAGTAGTGTGTTGGTGACTCAGTAAGTGTAGTGTGTTAGTGTGCTGTAAGTAGTGTGTTGCTGTACAGTAACTCAGTAAGTGTAATGTGTTAGTGTGCTGTAAGTAGTGTGTTGGTGTACAGTAACTCAGTAAGTGTAATGTGTTAGTGTACTGTAAGTAGTGTGTTGGTGTACAGTAGCTCAGTAAGTGTAATGTGTTAGTGTACTGTAAGTAGTCTGTTGGTGTACAGTAACTCAGTAAGTGTAATGCGTTAGTGTACTGTAAGTAGTGTGTTGGTGTACAGTAACTCAGTAAGTGTAATGCGTTAGTGTACTGTAAGTAGTGTGTTGGTGTACAGTAACTCAGTAAGTGTAATGCGTTAGTGTACTGTAAGTAGTGTGTTGGTGTACAGTAACTCAGTAAATGTAATGTGTTAGTGTACTGTAAGTAGTGTGTTGGTGTACAGTAACTCAGTAAGTGTAATGCGTTAGTGTGCTGTAAGTAGTGTGTTGGTGTACAGTAACTCAGTAAATGTAATGTGTTAGTGTACTGTAAGTAGTGTGTTGGTTGCTCAGTAAATGTAATGTGTTGGTGTGCTGTAAACAGTGTGTTGTGTACAGTAAAAATGTGTGTCTTTGGTCTACCGCCAACAAGTTAGGCAGGCCTTTGATTTGTGGTGATATACTGAATACCATCATTGCACACACTGATTCATCATTCATGTATAGCGTGGGGACAGCGGTTTCTGAAATCAATACGCCTCTAACCTACAAATGAGCAAAAACTGTTGTTGAACTCATTCTTCACCAGTGCCTTCCTAATGAACCGCCCCACCCGGTGGAGGTAACTTTGCGAGGTGGTAAGCGGCAGTAAACAAAGACGGGCGGATGAGGAATGAAGGGCTGGCGTCCCCTCCCACACACTCCTGAATGAATTAAGTACGGCGCCACAGCGTCCTACTCTACCTGTTTCAGTACGCGAGCAAGCATAAATCACCCATCAGTCCGACATGGAGGCGCACGAGGATAGACTTTGAGCCGTAACGGGCTAATGCATTTTTTTCAGAGGCCGTCCAGAGGATCCATTAATGCGGCACGCCAGCAAGAGAGCATAAGTCAATTACTAAAGTTGAGAATTTCCAAAGCTTTTAAAGGGCTTACATCACGGAAAACCACATTTTCGCTGCTTTTCGGGAAAACAAGGATTTGATGTAGTATGTAAACACATCATGGTTTATTATGGTTTATGAACATAACAGCTTACACACTGAAATGAAACTGTTAAAACATTCCCAGACACCACAAATAAATGGGTTTAGTAAAAATACTGACAGTTACAGCTTATGTCTATAGGAAGACGTGATTCATTGTGGCAGATTGCACTTTGCAAGGTGTCTTCAGTTCCCATAGCTTAAAAAGTTTTCACTGGGGGACAGTTTCTTTATAAACTGTAAAAGAAATTCATTGTATTCACTGGACTCCATGACTGTAAGTGTACAGTCACTCAGTAAGTGTACATTTACCTGACGCTCTGGATTACAAGATTAATCATGTTACAGGTAGGCCAATATAGTGTTAGGAGTCTTGCCCAAGCACTCTTACTGGTGTAGCACAGCATAGTCATCCAGACCAAGTTTTGAACCCCAGTCTCCCACATGTGGTGTTGGTTCCCTGGCGGGTAGTGGTGTTATCTGCTGAGCTACTCCAACCGCCAAGTGTGATGTGTTGTGTGTTGTTGTACAGTAACTCAGTAAGTGTAATGCTTTAGTGTACTGTAAGTAGTGTGTTGGTGTACAGTAACTCAGTAAGTGTAATGTGTTAGTGTACTGTAAGTAGTGTGTTGGTGTACAGTAACTCAGTAAGTGTAATGTGTTAGTGTACTGTAAGTAGTGTGTTGTTGTACAGTAACTCAGTAAGTGTAATGCGTTAGTGTACTGTAAGTAGTGTGTTGCTGTACAGTAACTCAGTAAGTGTAATGTGTTAGTGTACTGTAAGTAGTGTGTTGCTGTACAGTAACTCAGTAAGTGTAATGTGTTAGTGTACTGTAAGTAGTGTGATGGTGTACAGTAACTCAGTAAGTGTAATGTGTTAGTGGACTGTAAGTAGTGTGTTGGTGTACAGTAACTCAGTAAGTGTAATGTGTTAGTGTACTGTAAGTAGTGTGTTGTTGTACAGTAACTCAGTAAGTGTAATGCGTTAGTGTACTGTAAGTAGTGTGTTGGTGTACAGTAACTCAGTAAGTGTAATGTGTTAGTGTACTGTAAGTAGTGTGTTGCTGTACAGTAACTCAGTAAGTGTAATGTGTTAGTGTACTGTAAGTAGTGTGTTGGTGTACAGTAACTCAGTAAGTGTAATGTGTTAGTGTGCTGTAAGTAGTGTGTTGGTGTACAGTAACTCAGTAAGTGTAGAGTGTTAGTGTGCTGTAAGTAGTGTGTTGGTGTACAGTAACTCAGTAAGTCTAATGTATTAGTGTACTGTAAGTAGTGTGTTGGTGTACAGTAACTCAGTAAGTCTAATGTGTTAGTGTACTGTAAGTAGTGTGTTGGTGTACAGTAACTCAGTAAGTCTAATGTGTTAGTGTACTGTAAGTAGTGTGTTGGTGTACAGTATCTCAGTAAGTGTAATGTGTTAGTGTACTGTAAGTAGTGTGTTGGTGTACAGTAACTCAGTAAGTGTAATGTGTTAGTGTACTGTAAGTAGTGTGATTGTGTACAGTAACTCAGTAAGTGTAATGTGTTAGTGTACTGTAAGTAGTGTGTTGGTGTACAGTAACTCAGTAAGTGTAATGTGTTAGTGTACTGTAAGTAGCGTGTTGGTGTACAGTAACTCAGTAAGTGTAATGTGTTAGTGTACTGTAAGTAGTGTGGTGGTGTACAGTAACTCAGTAAGTGTAATGCGTTAGTGTACTGTTAGTGCTGTGTTTGTGTATCTGTCCTTTCTTTTAGCTTGTGTGATTTAATTTCTTGTTCCAGAAATGATAATAGGACATTAGAGCCATAATAGATCATACTACTGTTACTCTCCATACTTAGGTACATTTGAAGGTAAATACTTTAGTACTGTTACTCCAGTGGAGGTGTAAAGTGAGGAACTTCTACTTTTACTGGAGGAGTTTTTTTACAGTGGGGATCTCGACCTTAATTCTACTACATAGAATGCTTTTGTACTTTGTCCACGTCTATGGATAGGTCATGCCAGTACCTTCACCTTTTTTTGAAAACCAGTCTTGAGTTATTTATATCTTGAGTCTGTTTGGAGATGTTGTTCTCTGTGTAAATAAAAGCTCAAGCACCCAGAGGACTCCAATGCTACGTCATTCATTCATTCACTCATTCATTCATTCATTCATTTCCCTGGCCAATCGCAAATTGTGTTCCTATTCTGCTGCTTTCAGGTTTGATGTTTTCCATGTTCTCCTCCTACCCTTCACCCCACTACCAGTTTCATCCCAGTCCTGTCGTTCCAGTGGTAGGCTCCACGCCTCTGTATTATTTAGGAATTGTTATCCTTCACATTGTACATCTTATCAGGGATTAAATATTGTTTTCTCTTCCCATTTGCCTTTTATATGTTTCTGGCAGAGTTGTGGCTCTTGCTGCTTTCAGGTTGTCCGGATCTGTTGTCTGGGAGAATAAAGAGGAATAAGTATTTGCGGTTTCTTTGATTGCATATTATCTAACTAGATTTGCCAACAGTGATGTTCATTCATATGCTGATTAATAAAGTTCGAGAACTCGAGGAAGTTTATTCACCTTTGCCATAATTGCTACTGGTTGCATGAAATATGCAGAACTTGTAGGATGTCGTATGTAAAATGTAGCAAACAGGCTCTTGAATTTCAGGAAAACAGAGCGAGATGTGGGTACAAGCGAGTGGCTTCGCCCAGCCCAACAACCATGGCCGGACTGCCAAAGAAGCCCACATGTTTGATTAATGACTGATGTATTATTAAAATGATTTCCCTTCCCTGAGTGGAACTTGGAAAGTCGGTGGGGGGCTAAGAACGAACTTTCAGTCAGAGCTTGAAAAGCCAAAACAGAACAGGGCAGTCATGGCTTGGACTGCTCGTCCTGCTTTGACCCTGTTTGTTAGCACGCCGGGTGGAGAAAAACAGTGGCCGTTGTTTGCTTGAAGACGCACGATTCCAAACCGACTGTCCACTGCTGATTTGCCATCTCTTGGCAGCAGCATTGTCTACTGGCACTGAGTCAGTATGTATTTTTGGCATGTGTGCAAGCGTGCCTCTTCTTTTGGTCAAAGAAAGAGTAAAAAGAGGACTGTGAGGAAAGGTCACGGCCACGTTTGAGCCAAAATAGAAGAGGCATACCAAGTTATTCTTATTTGTGCACAACAGTGAACACATGGAAATTATTTCCTATTTATAGATAGGGGACGTCCATAACAGTCCGGAACAGAGCAGGCAGATGTGCAGGGGGGACAAGAGAGGAGGCTTGGATCGGAACCACTTTAGGTATTATTCATAGCTTTTCAGAGGAAGACATGCGGGATGGAGCGTGCACAGCGACTTAAATCAGGAGTCGTTGTGCACGTTGGATGACAGAGTGCAGTCTGAAGGGTCATTCACTGGAACCCATTAGTGACCCATTCACCATAGAATAGCCTACGTATGGAGGGACTCTTTTTTTTTTTTGTCCATACTCACTCAAGCTCAGCGTTTCTCTGAACCATATTCCCATAGTGGATGGCAGAGACTTCTAAGAAGCGAAATGTCTGGAACTCAAGAGAGCCACACAATAGCTAATGCTGCCTTTTCACAGCAGAAGAGCTGCTTTGGGGAAAGAATTGGTGCCAAAGTAGCCAGGAAGTCAATCTTAAGCACCACTATTTTTGCCTGCTTTGGAGGTTCGATTAGCAGTGTACCGATCAAAGAACATGCCCCCTGAACACTTGTAGCACTCGGATGTGAGTCATACCTACATTGCACAAGTGTCCACTCACAGCAGATAGGGTGTAACATACAAACAGAATGCACCTGCTCTTTTGGTTAGGTTACCCTCAGTGACCTAATCAGCTAGCCATGCAAACCTGGCAATGCAGTGGTTTTGCAATGTGACAGTTTACATTAAGTGTCAACCACCTAGCATGTAATGCATTAACAACAGTTACAATCCTGTTAACTAATCTTACGTAAACATACACTCATCATCAAAAGTATGGCTGCACCCGGAAAGGAGCGTGGGATTGCAGTGCTGTTGGGAAGGAAGATAAAGGTTACCAGGAACAATAAATGATCATACTGATATGATGAACTGAACTGATTTAGACTGATATGGGTCATATTTATTGAGTTACACAAAGAGAAGTAGTGTCTCTCAGTATGGTGTTGGTCCGCCGTGTTTGCTAAGACAACATGCCAGAGGTGTAAGCATGGAGTTGTAGAGGTTTCTAATGGCTTGAATATTCTCACACAGTTCCTGCAGATTGTGTGGTAGGGGTGGAGGTGGCGTGACACCAGGCCTTTTGAACAAAGCATTCATCTTGGTGCTCACTACAGTGCGTCCACACATGGACAGACAAAAGTGGGACATGTCATTGGAGATGACCCGCTGTCATTCTGAGTCACTCCGTGACAGTCTGGCACAGCACCATTGCAGTCTTTGGTGACGGTCTACGTTGACGTGGTCTTAAGGGCAGTCACCGTGATGGTCTGTGTGCATGTAGTCCTGTGTCATGCAGCCGTCTGCCAATGGTGCTGCTACTAACAGGATGACATGACTGTTGGATAAGTCAGGTACAGTGATAAGACCTGTCTGAGCTGAGCTGAGCATGAAGCTTTTACATGGTTTTTACCAGTTTCATTCCTGTTGGGTACAACTATTTGTGCAGCTATTCTTTTGAGGATAAGTGTATAACTACTACATGCGTACGTGTTAAGTGAAGATGTAAGAGTTTAGTTAGGCATTACTTTGTGCTAGTTAGTCAGTACTTAATGTAAAATGCTGCTGTTTTATATTTAGTGAGAATACAAATTGTAAATAACTGCTTTATCTGGCTACAAACTTCTTTCCTTTAGTTGTCTTGGACTATGTAGCTATGTAGATACTTTATTGATCACAGAGGGAAATTCAAGTTTTTTTCTTTTTTTTAAATAGATAGCTGGGGTCAACCAACAGGAATGAAACTGGTAAAAAACCATGTAAAAGCTTCATGCTCAGCTGCGCATGTGATGTAAGCAAGGACAGGTCTTATCACTGTACCTGACTTATCCAACAGCCATGTCATCCTGTTAGTAGCAGCACCATTGGCAGACGGCTGGATGATACAGGACTACATGCACACAGACTCCTCATAATGACTGCCCTTAAGACCACGGCAACGTAGACTGTCACCAAAGACTGCAATGGTTCTGTGCCAGACTGTCACGGAGTGACTCAGAATGGCAGCGGGTCATCTCCAGTGACATGTCCCACTTTTGTCTGTCCGTGTGTGGATGCACTGTAGTCAGCACCAAGATGAATGCTTTGTTCAAAAGGCCTGGTGTCACTCCACCTCCACCCCTACCACACAATCTGCAGGAGCTGTGTGAGAATATTAAAGCTGTATGGGATGGATTATCACAGGACACCATTAGGAACCTCTACAGCTCCAATGGCTAGTTTTATGCAGGAACACATATTATGCGATTAGCTGCACATGATGAGATGCATGTACTACAATTTCCATGCAACTTTATTTCAAAATCATTTACTCATTAGTGAATGTGAAACTGCACTATTGTTATCTGATTTATAACTAGTCCTGCAGTTTTTGAGATATCATCTTCAGAATGTTCAGCCTGATCATTAATGGTGTGCTTGTATACTGCTTTTTGATCTGACTCATGGGTTTTGGAAAATGAATGGGGAAGACAAATTCTCAGCCATCTACTGTACTTTTGCTTCACTGACAGACACCATTTCACATACACTATTTTAGAGCAGACCCCTGAGCGTGAAATCAATGTTGTCTGACCCGCACTATGTCATTTTTTCCATACCTCCCATAGAGTCCCATTCATTTTTATCTCTACCCAAACCCTATTGTTTCCTTTAACCTACAGCCACCAAACTACATGTACTCACTCAGGGCAGACCCCCAAACTATAATCTACAGGCATCTTGTTTTCTCTATGTGTCATTTATTCATTCCTCGTTCCTCCCATTGAGTCCCATACAGGGTTTAGGCTGCATAATCACTCTGCACATTTATAGTTGCACTAGTCACCCAAATCAGAAGCTAATCTTTTTGATACACCATATTGTTCTTACTAAAATGTCATCTTTGAAGTGTAATTTACATCTTTGCAGCATTTTATCATATTTGTGTATAGTTCTCTTTTTTTCTATATCTCTCACAGTATACAGTTTCAGGAAAAGTTTGTGCACACCCTCTCATTCAATGGGTTTTCTCTATTTTCTGATTTTCCACATGGTGGATATCAGAGACTATAGGTGGATATCAGAACTATGAAGGAACACATATGGAATCATGTGGCAGACAAAAATTCTTCTGATTCTTCAAAATAGCCACCAGTTTTGCACACTCTTAGAATTCTCTCATTTGAGAGAAATGGTTCCAGGTTAACACCTGTGCCTTGTCTAGTGACTAGACAATTTGTCTAATTTGTGGAATTGCTTGCCTTCTTATGTTTGAGACCATCAGTTGTGTTGTGCAGACGTAGAGTTGGTACATAATTCCATCCATATTATGGCAAGAACCACTCAACTAAGAAAAGAGAAACGACAGTCCATCATTACTTTGAGACATGAAGGGAAGTCAGTCTGATAAACTGCAAGAACTTTGTATCCTTAAGTGGAGTCGTGAAAACCATCAAACACTATGATGAAACTGACTCTCATGAGATCCGCCCCAGGAAAGGAAGATCAAGAGTTACCTCTGCTGCAGAGGATAAGTTCATCAGAGTTACAAGCCCCAGAAATCGCAAATTAACAGCACCTCAGATTAGAACCTTCATAAATGCTTCCCAGAGTTTAAGTAACAGACACATCTCAACATCCACAGTTCAAAAGAGACTGAGTGAATCAGACCTTCATGATCGGAATGCTTTAAAGATACCGCCGCTGAGGAAGAATGACATGAAGAAGAGACATGCTTGGGCCACGAAACACATGAAATGAACATTAGACCAGTGGAAATCTGCACTTTGAGCTGATGAATTAAAATTTGAGGTCAACCACCACGTCTTCATGAGATGTAGAGAAGGTGAGGATGTATTCTACATGTGTGTCTCCCACCGTGAACCATGGAGGAGGGGGTGTGATGGTGTGAGGGTGCTTTGCTGGTGACACTGTTTGTAATTTATTCAGAATTCAATGCACACTTTACCAGCATGGCTATCACAGCATTCTGCCATCCCATCTGGTTTGCGCTTAGTGGGACCATCATTTGTTTTTTTAACAGGACAATGACTCCAAACACACCTCCAGGCTACGTAAGTGCTATTTGACCAAGACGGAGGACGATGGAGTGCTTCACCAGGCCTCTACAATCATCTGACCTAAGTCCAACTGAGATGGTTTGGGATGAGTTGGACAGCAGAGTGAATGCACAGCTGCTCAGCACCTGTAGGAACTACTTTAAGAATGTTGGGAATTAATTCCAGGTGACTACCTCATGAAGCTGAGGCTTGGGAAGAAGATGGGAATTTTGGGTACAAAAAATATTCTGGTTTGTTTAACACTTTTGTTTTGTTAACAACAGATTCCTTCCGTCCCTCCGTTCATTTATATCTTTGACTTCTTCAACTGTAATCTACATCAACCATGTGAAGGTGTGTCCAAACTTTTGACTCAGGTACTGTACATCTAGAACACTTTACTGAATATTTAAGGGGGGGAGGGTTTATCTTATGAGTGGATTTAGTGTTTAAATATCTGTTCTGGTTGTAACCTACTTGATGCTTTGCTCCACCTGCCCTAGAAGCTCTGAGAGTTCACTGAGGGCCTTGTTCCCCTGAGGGGAAATGACAAGGCCAAGTGGATAAGGGCTTGTTAAAACCGGTTCTGAAAGGAGCAGAACGTCTCTTGCTTTCATATCTTGCCGTGATGATGAACCACCACGCAAGCTCTGTCCATGGCTGTGGAATGTGAAATTGCGTCTCGCCCTTGATAGCATCTTAATCATTGTTCAGCGTGCCATAATCAGCATTTTTGGCTGTCAGTTCACGACACAACGTTTCTCATCAGGCTGCTAATTGTTCCAAAAGAGTCATCAGCAGTGAATATTATTCGGGGACAGGGATTCTTGAAAGGACTCCCAATGTGGTCTTTTTTTCTGTCGCTGATATGAAGAAGGAAAGCTACACATAAGCTTTTACAGTCTCCGTCGTAAACAGCACTGCAATTCATTAATCACTGCCAGCTGAAGGCACGGATTTAGGACTGTCAGTGGGAATATTTCACCTTCACGCAAACAGGAGGTCTATCTATGGTACAGTGGAGGGAATGGAACTATAGGACTAGAAGAGAGCTAATGACCTAGCCATGCTTCAGCTCAGATAGTCCGCCGTACCATTGCACAGTGCATAATGGAGGGGAAATGTACGCCAATAAAGCAGACTCCATTACGTCTCGTTCCAATAAAGCGGATACAATTCCGAGCCTCGGATTTGTTAATATTGTTTTGTTGTTCCCTGGCATAGCCTACAAAACCCACAACTGTCATTCTGAACTATAGTATTCATTGTTACTGCTCATCCTTCTTTCTTTTGACCCTGTAAAAGTCTCCCCATCATCTCACTTTGCCCATTAAAGCAGAAAGACGGGTTATGCCACAGTCTGGGATAGAGGTTCCTGCCCAATTTTCAGATGCTGGGGATCGATAGATAATTTGATGGATGGTATCAGGAAAAGGAAGGTCTAGCTTATTACTCGCGAGAGCCGTTAGCGCAGCCATAGAAGACCTGTCTCTAAATGAGCCCGAGCACTGGCCTGGACTGAGGCAATAACACAATGGCGCAAAATTGACAGTATACCCGAACATTTTACCCATTACCGAATCATACGGCTATTATCCGAGCTTGTATTTATAGCACCGTCACTCCAGCTAAAATTTGACCCATTACCTCGTATATTATCCTAAGAGCGGCTAACGCAAATACAAATAAGCCCTATTTGCTTGAAACCAAACAGCATGTCTTTTTAATGAGGCAGCGGATATGCTTGGCAGAGTCAAGTCGGAGGTCACAGGTTGGAGCTAATTTAGCAGTTTAGCGTGCAGACCTTTCGGGCAAGTCTTGAATCTTGAAGTCCATCGTCTTGGCACTTTCTGAACTGCTGACGAAAACTAAAGCTGGCCAAGCACAGTCTAATGCCCTCTCGCCTTCTCACACATTAGGTGTGAAAATGTCAGTTAGAAATGATACAGCTTCCTAAAAAAACAGTAAAGGGCAAACTCCAAGACCCTCCGGACCCCACACCGAGCTGCGGATTCCTGTTCGTTTTCAGTATTAATTACATGCCGCGGCATCATGCAAGGAAACACAATGGAGGCTGGCTTCATCAGTCGCTGATAATGAACTGAGAGCGGCGTGATGGAGGGGAGGAGCAGGGTTTCGGGGGGCTTGAGAGGGGGAAGGCTGCTGCGAAAGTCACAATTAGCCCAAGGGAGCTGGGAACTCACACAGTGCGATCAAGGCGTTCGGGCCGAGTGGTACGTCAACACTTGCTGATGAGACATGGCAGTGTGATTAATGGGGCGGCGACCGCTGCAGAGCTGGAAGATAGATGGGCTGGGGTTCGATATAACTTCCAGATCAGCCATTCACGGAGAACGTTTACATTTACAAAATAATCTGTTGGCTGTGAAAAATCAGATTTTCATCCAGCATGTTTACATCAGTCCGATAATGGGAAAACTCCAGTCTACACAAGTTTGTCAATAATTGGATTTCTTGCTAAGTACATGGTGCAAGCACTGCTGCAGTTTGTTTGCAACTCGACAAGACAAATAAGCCTAGAGAAGAAGAAGAATGTAACATCTAGTCCTACTTTTTGACATGTTTGTTGTACACCAGTGTAAGTGTGCTGAATAACCTAATTGTTGGCCTAACATCCAAATGCATCATCACAACATTTTTAATTAGATACATTATAGTATGATGATTGTATAGTCCAATACAAGTACAGTAACTCAGTAAGTGTAATGTGTTAGTGTACTGTAAGTAGTGTGTTGGTGTACAGTATCTCAGTAAGTGTAATACGTTAGTGTGCTGTAAGTAGTGTGTTGGTGTACAGTAACTCAGTAAGAGTAATGTGTTAGTGTACTGTAAGTAGTGTGTTGGTGTACAGTAACTCAGTAAGTGTAATGCGTTAGTGTACTGTAAGTAGTGTGTTGGTGTACAGTAACTCAGTAAGTGTATCGCGTTAGTGTACTGTAAGTAGTGTGTTGGTGTACAGTAACTCAGTAAGTGTAATGCGTTAGTGTACTGTAAGTAGTGTGTTGGTGTACAGTAACTCAGTAAGTGTAATGTGTTAGTGTACAGTAAGTAGTGTGTTGGTGTACAGTAACTCAGTAAGTGTAATGTGTTAGAGTACTGTAAGTAGTGTGTTGGTGTACAGTAACTCAGTAAGTGTATCGCGTTAGTGTGCTGTAAGTAGTGTGTTGGTGTACAGTAACTCAGTAAGTGTATCGCGTTAGTGTACTGTAAGTAGTGTGTTGGTGTACAGTAACTCAGTAAGAGTAATATGTTAGTGTACTGTAAGTAGTGTGTTGGTGTACAGTAACTCAGTAAGTGTAATGTGCTGTAGTGTTGGTGTACAGTAACTCAGTAAGTAATGTGTTAGTGAGTAGTGTGTTGGTGTACAGTAAGTGTAATGTGTTAGAGTACTGTAAATGTGTTGGTGTACAGTAACTCAGTAAGTGTAATGTGCTAGTGTACTGTAAGTAGTGTGTTGGTGTACTCAGTAAGTGTATCTCAGTAAGTGTACTGTAAGTAGTGTGTTGGTGTACAGTAACTCAGTAAGTGTAATGCGTTAGTGTACTGTAAGTAGTGTGTCGGTGTACAGTAACTCAGTAAGTGTAATGCGCTAGTGTACTGTAAGTAGTGTGTCGGTGTACAGTAACTCAGTAAGTGTAATGCGCTAGTGTACTGTAAGTAGTGTGATGGTGTACAGTAACTCAGTAAGTGTAATGTGTTAGTGTACTGTAAGTACTGTGTTGGTGTACAGTAACTCAGTAAGTGTAATGTGCTAGTGTACTGTAAGTAGTGTGTTGGTGTACAGTAACTCAGTAAGTGTAACGTGTTAGTGTACTGTAAGTAGTGTGTTGGTGTACAGTAACTCAGTAAGTGTAGTGTGCTAGTGTACTGTAAGTAGTGTGTTGGTGTACAGTAACTCAGTAAGTGTAATGTGTTAGTGTACTGTACGTAGTGTGTTGGTGTACAGTAACTCAGTAAGTGTAATGTGTTAGTGTACAGTAAGTAGTGTGTTGGTGTACAGTAACTCAGTAAGTGTAACGTGTTAGTGTACTGTAAGTAGTGTGTTGGTGTACAGTAACTCAGTAAGTGTAATGTGTTAGTGTACTGTAAGTACTGTGTTGGTGTACAGTAACTCAGTAAGTGTAATGCGTTAGTGTACTGTAAGTACTGTGTTGGTGTACAGTAACTCAGTAAGTGTAATGTGCTAGTGTACTGTTAGTGCTGTGTTTGTGTATCTGTCCTTCCTTTTGGCTTATGTGATTTAATTTCTTGTTCCAGAAATGATAATTAAGTCTACCACATGGTTTGTGTACTTTTGTCCACCACTGCTGGTAACTGCTAAAACTAGATAATAGTTGTATTATTATAGTGCATGCATGTTATTGTGAATTATCCACATTAGACAGAAGTAGTGTCTTCTAGTATGACGGGCCACCGTGTTTGCTGACGCAACATGCCAGATGCCTCAGCATGTAGAGGTTCCTGATGTTGCCCTGCACTATTCCATCCCATGCAGCTTGAATATTCTCACAGTGTTCCTGCAGACTGTGCTTCTGGACGTGTGACAACAAACCGTTCATCTTAGCACTGAACGTGGTGCATCCACACACAGATTTGTTGGTCATCTCCACCGAGACAAAAGTGGGACTGATTACTGAAGATGACCTGCTGCTGTTCAAAATCACTCCATGACAATGGCACGACGCCATTGCAGTCTATGTCGAAGCT